>JACAXG010000015.1:11077005-11707962 GCA_018881555.1 Amblyornis subalaris | reverse complement strand
GCTGCAGTCTGCAAACTCACCCCCTTCTGCCACTACCCTCCTGCTCCCCAAGTAAAGTGCTTTCCCGTGTCGAACTTCTAAAAGACAAAACTTGTGATTTGACACTAGGATCCTAAAAACGTCTAGGTTTAGATTAGCAAGTACGTTTAATCGTGCTTTGTTGTTCAACTTTCAGGACTGTTCTGTAAGAGCCTCTGTTGAAACTGGAGCAAGTTATGTGTCAGAGAGAAGAGAAATTACTTTTTATTGTCTTGAAAATTTTCCAGACAGAAGTGGGATGTCATCTTGCCCCTCCCCAAAGCACTCCAGGCCCGTGGGTGTAGCTCAGTGCTGGCACAGTTCTCTGAGAAATAACAACGTTTGAGAGGTTTAAGTAGTAATTACAGCTCTATTGTCTCTTGATTGCAAAGATTCGGTCCTACAGTCCCAGACTGATGAGGGAAAGAAGGAACTTCTGTTATTCATGGAAAATCTGGTACTTGTGCAGTCTTTTAATTCTCCAGTCTGGTTTACTGTCTGGTATCTAACAAAACTTGTTAGAAATTTAGATTTAGGAATTGAATTTGGGTCCATTCACTACAAAATCTTGCCAAGCCTGAAGGCCTGGGCTGATGACTGCTCTCAGCAAGGGTTATTTATTAATACTCTGTCAGATTTCCCTCAGCTCTGGGCAGGAAATGCAAGGGTTTGGGTTAGGAATTCTGCAAGCGAGGGCTGTGTGAGCATTGACTTATTGTGCATGTGTCAGTGAGCCAGAGCTGGGACAGGGACTCGTATGGGAGCCGTTGCCCTTTGGAGCCATTTTAAAGGTATGATTCTAGAATAGTTCCTTTGGGATGCTGGAGTTGTGGTGTTTGGCTGTGCTGAGAGGGGCAGGGTGGGAGGTATTTGTGCCTCGTAAGGACTGGTTTGGGGGTTCAGGAGCCCGGGGAGCCGAGCTCTCGATGTATTCCCAGCTCTCCCAGGGGTGGCAGCTGAGGCAGGGCTGGGCAACAGCCTCTGGTTGGGCTTGGGGCAGGCACTGGCCCTGGCACAGATGTGGGTGAGGTTTGGAAGGATTTGGGAGCAGTTCTCCTGGTGTTCAGGGATGCAGGGTCTGAGGGACTGGATTTACCTGTGGGTTTCCAGGACAGCAGGAGTAAGAAGATATGTGGTGCCAGAACTGTGTCATATCTGGTTGTGTTTCCCTCTGAGGACAGACACTGTGGGCTGAGGTGAGATTGCTGTAAGTGCTTGGATGAGCAATGCAGGAAACAGGGAGCTGGGAATTCCCGGTGCTCATGGAACTGTTTCCTTAGGTCTGTTCAGTTTGTGTCTGTGAGAACTGGGATTTGGGCTGGAGAGGTGCTGTTGGGAACAAAGGGTGGAGTAAATCCGCTGCCTGGATGCGCAGTGAAGGACTGAGTTGCAGGGGAGGGCAATATTTATAAACTGTATGAGTATTTCCGTGAAATTGAGGGTGTAGCAGGGTATGGGGGTGGCTGGGTTTGGCCTCGGCCTGTCAGGATTAGCCATAAACAAAACCCAGCCAAGCCCCTTAAGCCTCAATGGGTGTGTCAAACACTTGAACAGAAAACCAAGTCAATAATGATTCCAGAGGAAAAATCATAGGTGATTGCTTGTGATCCGTGGGGAATTTACTTGGGAATTATGAACCTCAGACATACGGAATTTTGGAGGTGGAATCCCAGTTTCAGCCTCAGACACGAGGAGTTCTTATCCATAGAAAGGAAAGCCTGGCACCCCAGTGTTTCAGGGGCAGACAACGGGTTGTCCCAGTAATGCCAAAGAGGTTTTTGCTTTTATATTTTTCTTATATTTGTAACCCTGTAACCTTTTATTGTATAACTTTATAGATTCTTAGCTAAGTAGTTTCCCTACCCCGCTAGACAGAAAGACAAAATACATTCCTAAAAGCCTTCCATAATCATGTTCCTTCAGAACCAAGGACTGCATGTCTCATAACAGGACATTCCTATAACACCTTATCATCGTTAGTGTTCTTGGAACCAGGGACATTTCATTGTCGCATGTCTCCTAAAGTATAAACAACAGTAGAGCTAGAAGTTAGGGGGGTCTTAGTGGGGGGCTAAACCAGGGCGGTGCAAACCTAAGCCTCTAATTGGGAGATTTGGGTCGAATATGCAAATTTGTTACACCTATAAAAGTGCTGGAGTCCTGTATTAGGTGTGCATTTTGGGTGTGCATCTTGTATGCATTTAAGCCATAATGTACCTGGAGGCCTTCAGTAAACAGTAACCACTTTCTTTATTCCCTTAATACTGTCTGGCTTCTAATTTTAAGTGGTTAAAAGGCAACACCAGCTCCATAGAGTGTGCCGTATCCAGTCCCATCCTAGTGGCATCAACTGCTCTATCCATGCCAAGTTCTGGAGAGGAAATTGCTCTGAGAGATTATGGTACTGCAACTGGGCACTGGGCAAAGTCGGACCCTGGCCCCAGTTGGGCAGAGGTGGTCGGAGGCAGCACCAGCCTGTCCCAAAAGTCAAGCCAGGGCTGGCTGGGATACAGGGATCTGTGCCCAATGCTGTGACATGCACTGTCCTGACCTGTCCTCTGGGTCTTGCATTGCTCAGTGATCTGTGGGGAGAGGACTGAGAGCCAGCAGGTCTGTGCAATGCTGGGGACTGGTGCAATGGGGAATGACTGAAGTCCGGGAGGGTTTGGAAACTCTCTGTGATGGTAAGAGAACAGCTGGAATGGCTGCAGAGGGGGAATAATTCCTACCTGGAGAGCACGCTGCTGGCAGAGGGGTCACACACAGAGTCCAGCTTTTTTCCTGTGTTCAGTACAGCACATTCTGGATGTTGCAGCTCCAGGTGGTCGGTGCTTCCCCACACCAGGGTCTCTCCCATAAATATGCACAAACAGGGTTTGACCACATAGGCCCCAGTCTTTTTGCACAAATCAGGGCCAGAGGTAAATGTGAAGCCAAAGGAAACCCTGCCCGACCTCTAAATCCCAGGATAAGTTCTACAATTAAGGGACTAAAAATACATAAAAGTGGAACCAAAGCATTAATAAGGTTCCTGGGAATGCCATTACAGTGTTGTCATAGAATTTTAAACAAATTTTGAAGCTTTTTATGACAATGCATTTCTTTGTTTTGATTATTCACTCTGTGGGATTTGGGGTTTATTTGGATTTTAACTCCCTCACGGTGGCCCTGACACTGCTCAGGAGCTGGTAGGAAAAGCACAGTCAGAGCTCCTGGCAAGCGCAGGGTGTTTTCCCCCGGAGTGGATCCAACTGCTGCTCACCAGCCTGGCCAGGAGGCATCCGCTTTGGCTTCTGTCTTCTGCCAGGGGAAGAATGTTTTCAGTTGATTTAGGTAAGATTCCAGTAGCCTCATCTCCTGGAGATTCCCTGGGGAGCCGATCCGCTCTCCTATGCCTCCTGCTCTCAGTTCCCATCCAGCCACTGCCAACTGTGCGAAGGAGAGTTTGAACGGTGAGCAGCAGTGGAAACACACGAGCACTTACATCCTGGAGAGGGAATGGGGGACTGGCTGGTGCAGAATTCACCTTTACGTGATTATGCCAGTATATGGCTCCTAAAAGAACCTGCTGGAAGTAGAGAAGCACAACCCCAAACCTCCACACTGTGGGTGGAATGGCGGAATCTAAACCGGCACAACCAGTACCCCAAAGTGAACCATGAGAGAACAGGCCAAAATAAGGATCCCTGTCACTATGGAAAGGCAAAAGGAATTGTTTGAGTCTTGGATTGTCCCTTTGGGTGATGCTGGTTGCTGCCACTTATACAATTCCATCCACTTTCGCTACGGAAAGGTGGTGGAGGGGGCGCCCCCGCCCCCTCCACAGCCCTGCCCCATCCTGCAGAACCGTACCGTAATTGGAATCTGCGCTCACAGACCCGTTGCAATAGCTCCAGGCCTCGCACCGCTGCTGCACATCTTGCTCACTTGGTCGATACAGCTGAAAGTCAAGTGTGAAAATTTTAARAGTAAAACAAAAAATAAATAATTTTATGGTTATCCTTCTGCTGCCTCTCACTGCTGTGGCAGGCAGGACAGCTCCAACACAGACAGAAACACACACACGCAGTGCACACGAACAAAACAAACAATGTCACCCAGAGACATAAAAAATCTGTTCAAGAACCATGAGTACAGGACCAGAGATGTCATCAGGGCCCACAGCTGGGGCCCAGCAGGAACAGGGGGCCATCGCTGAAACCCCACTGTGCATCACCTCATGCCCAGGGCTCCCTCACAGCCCCTCACCCAGTGCAAAGGGAGGGCAAAGGTGGCCGGTAAGTGTTTATTCTGTCACGCACGTGACAAGTCCCTTCAGCAAGTCTGCTTCGTCACTTGGGGGCCCTGACGCTTCCCCTGCCCCCGGGACACCTCAGCAGCTGTTTCCAGAGTAGCACCCATCAGTCTGGAAGGGAACTGATAGTTGGTCAGCTCCTGGAGCAATGGGCTGCTGGACAGAGGTGGAGTCCACCAAAAACGAGCAGCAGGGCCTATGATGACAGAAGAGGAAGAGGAAGAAGGGGCCAGCTTGGTGGTGGGGGTGTATGGGGAAAGCACAAGGCGGGGAATGGGACAGAGAATGACAGAAAAGACAGGGACAAGAAAAAGAAGAGAGGAACAGCACGAGAGGGGGAAAAAAGGGAGCAGGAGAGAGAAAAAGAACCATAGAATCAGTTAGGTTGGAAAAGAATTTTGAGATCATCAAAGTCCAACCATTTGCCCAGCACTACCTGTCCACCACTAAACCACTTCACTTGAACAGAGTGAAGAGGGGGAAGTTGAGTGAGGTTAGGGAGAGTAAAGGCTGAARAGCACAGTAGAAATTTTTAAGTAGTGGGACAAGCTTTGGTGCTTTGTTCTGGTTTTTTTAACTTGAAATATATTACAGGATTTTTAATGCTAGCCTTTAACATTAGATTTAGGAAGATCCAGGGGTTTTCAGCTCATTTTACTGCAGGATCTTGCTAAGCTCACAAAAATATGATGGAAGCTGAAGTTAGTTATAGCGAATATTTCAGGGTTAGTTCTTAGGAAGGCATGAATGTGTATTATCTTTGTGACTATTGTTACAAGTAATCTTACAGCTGGGATTAGGATTAAGGAACTGAAAAAAGCAGTAAGATGAACAGAAATTAGTGCAGGATGTTTCAAAGTCTGAGCAATTCAGATTGCTAAACAAAATGAACAGATATCAAAATTATTTATTTTGTCTCGGATTAGTTATGGTACAAAGGAAGATTCAGGTAGTTATATTTTGTGGTTTATGTGTGTTTGAAGACAGTGCCTATGGAAAAAAAAAATAATGCCTCTTACATTTAACCAGTCTCAGGTTACGAGCTCTGTGATGTCTGGGATAGACCTTCTTCTCTGAATCCAGCTATGCCAATGCATTACTTTGTTTCTCAGAACTGTTTTCATTACCATGCAGTAGGTTACCTCTTTTGCTAGCAGTATACAGCATGTGGGCTTTCCTGACAGAGTTGGATTAGGGAGCGCTCCCATAAATTCCTCGGTCACCAGTTTGACGAGAGAAGCAACTTCTAGCAAGCACTGATAGATATAATCTCCTAATGGCAAAGCAGGACTCCTGAGAAAACAGCTATCCTGTACCTTACGTTGGAGAAGGAACAGTGGTTTTTGCTGCTTTCAATTTAACTTTAGAAGGCAAAACTGAGAAGTTTGGCTAGGTTAAAACCTGTCATGCCATCTCCTTTTCCTTTCTGTTTTCTAAAGCTCATTAGAAGGGATCTTTCTTTCCCCATATTTATCTCCATTAAGTTTCTATAAAGGTATAATGGAATTGTGGCTAAGTGTATCCTGTAAAATCAGAGAGCTGAGTTTTACCATCTGGGCTATGGCTGCTTCTTAGTAGCATAAGCAAATAACAGATGTGAAAATACTCTGCAGGAAGAAAGCATGACATGAAACAAACATTTATTAAAAATGACAGACAGACATTTATTAAAAATTTGTACAGACAAATTAAACAGATCTCACACTGTTACTCCTACTAGGCACAGGAGTAAAATACTTAAAACACAGAAGCCAGTGAAAACACCTGATATTGCTAAAATACCTAAATACTAAAATGAAAACTTGCTGGAGGAATTAGAAAACTGTAAAATCGAGGAATAAAGCACTTTTATTTATTTAAAGTGCTAGTGAAGTCTTAATTTCTTGAATGGTATGCTATTTAAAGTAACACATCAATGTCTCTTCTTTTAAATTTAGATTATGTAGGATGAAGCCACTGTCAGATTCAGTCAGGGTCCTTTAGAAAGCTAAGGTTGAATTCAGGAAGTGCAAGTATTAAAATTTACCTTACGTATTTTCTATAGTTGATGGCATCCTTGGCACTAAAGTTTGGACAACTGATCTACCCCAGCTTGGGTATGAAAATTTCTATAGCAAAGCATTTAGGTACAAGTATAGTGTTAGCATCCTTTTACTATGAGCTCAAGGTGGGTGGCAGGGCGAAAGGCTTGGGAGTTTTGGGGGTGTTTTTTGGTGTTTGGTTGTGGAACAACAGGGCCATCCTTTGAGGCAAGTGATGAACCAGGAAAAGATTCTGGAAACCATCTATACCAAGAGAATCCAGTTATTTTGTTGTCACTTTTAAAAAGGGAATGACAAAGACAGGCTTAAACCACACTTTAGTAATATAAAAGTCTTGTAAGCTTTGAGGAGGGTCTCATTTTGGCTGTTCAGAGAATTTAACCCAAATAAGAAATAAGTTAAGCTAAGTGAAGAAGTATCCACAAAGACCTTAGATACAAAGGAAGAGGCCATTGTTGCTCCATGGAGCAAGAATGCAGAAGATTTGTGGYAAGAACTGTACTTCGGACAGCTTCCTCTTCTGTCTGAAAACCAAGAAATCAATATTTTGTAATTATGCCTCTAGTCTCTTGAGAAAGTTGCCTGGGAGAAAAGAGCCTGGGGCTGTCATGAGAAGAGTTCTTCAGTTAAACTTCTGTCATTATTCCATGAGAGAAAAGAATACTCTTTCCCTATGAAAGGTACTGCTTCCCTCCTGGCCCCAACCCCCATGGTCCCCTAATATGGAATACATATTTTAACTCCTTGAAATAGCTAGAATCACAGAATATCTCAGGTTTGAAGGGACCCATACGGTGTCCAACTCCCTGCTCTGCACAGGACTGACTACCTAGCGTTAAACTGTATGACTACAAGTGTCATCTGGGTGGTCCTCCAACTCTGACAGGCTTGGTGCCCTGACCGCTTCCCTGGGACACTGTACCAGTGACTGACCTTTCTCTCAAAGAAGAACCTTTTCCCAGTGTCCAATCTGAACTTCCCTTAATACAGCTTCATTCTATTTCCTCGTATCCTGTTGCTGGTCATCAGAGGGTGGAGATCAGCACCTGCATCTCTGTTTCCCCCTTAATGAAGTTGTAGACTTTGATGAGGACAGCCCTCAGCCTTCTCTTCTCCAAACTGAACAAGTCAAGTGTCCTCAGCCACTCCTCATGGGTCTTGTCCTTGAGACCTTTTGCAATTGGTTGCCCACCTCCTCTAGAACACTGTAACAGTCTGCTGTCCTTCTTGCATTGAGGCAACCAAAACTGCGTACAGAACCCAAGGCCTCACCAGTGCAGTGTAGAGTGAGACAATCAGCTCCCTCACCTGGCTGGCAATGCTGTGCTTGATGCACCCCAGGATGTGGCTGGGCCTTTTGGCAGCCAAGGCACCCTGCTGACTTTTCTTCAGTTACACTCGTTCTCAGCAATGCATGCTATTTATATGGCAGAACTTCATAAAGGATGTGAAAGCTAATTTGTAAATACTAGAATGATCGATGCAAACACAGTATATCATGTTCACTTTTTTTAAAAAAAACCCAAACCCTAACAAGATCACGTGAGACTAGTTTAAAAAAGTAAAAATACAAAACTGTTGTACTAAATTAGTAAATGGTGCATCCTTAAGTATACTTCAGTTCGGAGATCTCCCAAGAAAGAAAGAACCTGGCAAAGTAACGGCAAAGTGAGAGCAACTCTGACTGACCCTATCTACTTGAGAACTGTAAGTTGAAGTTACTACAAATCAATCCTTCTATTCGCACTACTTCATTGCAGACCATTTGCCCACTCCACGGTCACTACTTCTTAAATTTATGTCCAACTGCCATCAAAGTATGCTGCTCTCATGTATGCACTTTGAGGGAGTCCGTATACTGTCTTTTAACTCTGTGTGCATTTTCCCTTCAACTCCATAGGAATTGCTCTGAACAGGGCACACAGCAGGTGACCACTCTGACATTTAAAAGAGTAGAATCCAGTATTTGTGCTACAAAACATGCATGACGCACTATTGCCATTTGGAGCACAGAGTCAGACTATCTTCCATTATTGCTATCTCACAGAGACCGAACTCCTGTAATTCGGCTAGCAGAATCTGCTCTTCCCATAATTTCAGGAGCAGGGGGTCCACATTCTGTCTCTGCTGTTGACAGATGTCCATTTGGCTATGTAACATTAAAATGGAGGAATAACTCCGGAACTTGGCATAAGTTTTAAGACTCTATTTAATAAATCACTCGTGTACTTTGTGGCAGACTTGGGAAATTAATGGCAACATATGTGATTTGGCCAGCAAAATTGCATCATGTGGATTTATTACAGTTGTCAGCRTTTGGCAAAGTTCTGAGCAGAGGCTTGGGGCTTCCCTGTTCTTCCTATTTAACAAGCCAAATTCTCAATATAACCACTCTAGCATAATAATAAAGAAAAACCTGGGCTAAAGAGAGAAGAATGTGAACAAGCAGTTCCTGCATCCCCAAGTTAGGGGAAAGAATATTTAATGCTTGAGGTCAATTTAGACAACAAAGGCAGTCACAAAACTGGGATTAGAGACGAGTAAATTTTAAGCGCCGGTTCTGTAAGTGGGTCACTGCCATTCTCCCCGTTGGGAGAACTGTTCTTACATTACGTGAAACAGAGGGAAGACATACAGAGAGTGATCTACTCCAGATGCTTTAGTCAGGGTTCTTTTGGCACACAGGTAACAGTAAAAAAAACTCGCCTGACGTAAAGCTTACTTGAAAATGACCTATTAAAAGACAAAAAAATAGAAAGGTTTGGTTGAGGGAGGACAATGACACCGAAGCTCATTGGTTCTGGTGAAATACATCATTTTTAGTTAATACTGTTCCTCATGCATGTTACTGAACTGTCCCATGCTCCGGTGGAGGATATGTCTGCCAGATTTTGGCTGTAGAAACCAGGAACAGATGACGTGCAGAAAGGCTGATATGCAGCCTGTGCACATAGAGATCTGCGATATATCATGCATGTTTCCCAGAAAACAACAGTGTGCTAGTTGGCCATAGACCCTAGGAGGACCACTAATACAGTTCATTTGGCCTTGTTCTTAAGTCAATCAGTCTTTTGACCGCTGAAAATAATAACCTATTAAGATGCTAAAGCATGACAAATTACATCATTTTTAGAAATTCATACACAGCCAGCACCTTTCCAAGTTTCAAGTCAAGTTTGAGGGAATGGTACAATCAAACTTCAGTAAATCAAAACCCATGTGCGTCCTTAATGCACTGATTTTCTGTATAATCGATCTTGTTTTCCCTGAACATCCCCTGTTTAAAAAGAGTTCCACTGGATACCCAAACCTACTCAGTCTTATGAGACTGAAAAACAAATTGTTCGTCAGTGAAACAGACAGTCTGCTATTTCAGCACTTCAAATACTCTCCTGTTACCAGGAGAAAACAGAATGATCTTTAAGTAACATCTGTTTTTTAAAAAGAGAACATAAAAGCATTTGTGGTAATCACATTTGGCCAATAGAAACAGCCTGACATTTAGGATACTCGCACAAAGAATTCCAGTTTGTTTAGGAGTACAAAAGATGGAACAATTGAAATGTTAAACTGTAGCACCAATAATATTTACTTTCCTAAACCCAAATCCTAATGACTGGAAGGAACTTAGAACAGGAACATTGTGCTTACATTGCATTTAAATAGAACACAATGAGATGATCATACTTGAGTCTGCAATTCAGTAAAGTCTGGGCAAATCTGCAGTTCTATTGGAAGAGTACTGGAACAGGTCACACAGCTTGTCAATCTTCTGGATTTCATTCATCCTGTTTCCTCTTGGGCTTTTTGGGATTCCGAGATCGGCTCTTTGCTTTGCAGAGTGGACATATGGGCGCATTCCGATGAATTTGTTGGTGACATGATAAACATGCCTGAAATGCAATTGTAGCCTCTTGTTACAAACATCAAAGTGGCGTTGTTACACGAGTTATTGAGTAACGTATTCTAAGTTACAGTACAGGCAAAAATAACGCTTCTTGCCAGCAAAGGCAAACCGGTGCTACGTTCTATACAATCTAGGTACCTGGATTGTACAGTAATTTCAGCCCAATGGAAAAGCAGGAGTATCTCATTCAATTAAAACTACAGTTCCGCAGACACGTGGTTCATACTGTATCGATAAGTTTAAATTCTATCTTGTGTTAAATATTCCAGTGATCTTTTAAAGATGCTTCCATGCCTAGTAGCTCACTGAGTCAGAGAAGTTGCAGTGAAGGCCAACTGCGATGTCAAAGAATTTAAGGCAGGAGCAGGTGATTCAATGAATTCCACATATTTAACATAAGGTACAGAACTCTGCCCTTTTGCTCCATACTAAGCCCTTTAATTTGCATTTGACTGAAGCCTATTACTTGCAGAAAAGCTTTTCAGTTGCCTAACTAGAATAGCAAGCATATTACTTTGGAGTGTACCTATATCAGTTTGCCTTCTTAGTGACTCTTTGGAACCTAGGTGGGATAAATACCCCTAGGTAACTACTTAGCTCTTCTCACTACAGAAGGAGCTGAGTACAACTGTCACTTAAGTGCCTGTGGTTACATTACATTAATCTACATGTTAGTCTTGAAGATCCCAAGTGCAGACACAATCACCCTTCCTGGTAATGTATACCATCAGTGACTTGCCTCATAAAATGTGTGCATTGCTTTTAATATGACTCCACACGGCATTAACTAAGAGCTACCAGTTTTCCTCTTGCCATGCTTTTTTTCTTTCTTACATGACTTGCTCCCATGTGAAACACAAGAGGAGTGGGAATTGCCTATGTCTCTGCTGAGGGAGACTCTTCAGTCCTGAAAGATTCTCATCCTTAACCCTCAATGTCTGGTGCTACTACTTTAAGTCTACCGCTTGCTCTTGATTTGAACCACTGTAAGCAAAATCGGAATCAGGACACATAATTTTTCCTTTTCGCAAATATCGATCAACTTTATAAACATAATGCATTCCAATGACAAAAGGGAAAACCGAGCGCATTCCATCTCCTGACCTTCATTGGAGGTGGCTGCTGTCTGAAAGTTGCTGTCTGTCTGGTATCTTGCTTCCTAGCCACTTGCAGCTGTTGCGCAGCCGCTGCAGCTGCAGCCAGAGACTCTGGGATGGGAGGCTCCTGCGGTTCTGTCTGCCATTCTGCTTTCTGCTTTTCAAAGTAGCTAGACAAAAGAATAACAAACAAAAAATGTAACTACCTTCTGGAGTATTTCGTTAGTCTGTGAAGGATATTTTGTGCTAAAATACAATGGATCATATTTCCCTATCATGTTCCTCCGCTAGAGTCAAATTGCCAAATTGCCTACACATAGATTAGTTCATAAATAGGATATGAGGTATTTTCTCCTGCATTTGTACACTTCAACCAGATTCCAGACTATAAGCTTCTAAGGTATCTTGATGTACAACTGGATATAAATCTAGTAAGACGAAAAATAGACAACACATATAGACAAAAAATAGACAACAGCTTCAGACGCACCTCTGTCAAACAGTTTTTCTATTTCATTCTGTTAAAATTAATAACTTTTGTACACAATAGATTAATACATTCTTTGTAGTGTCAAGGTGTTTGGAACGTCAAACAGCATTTCTACAGAAATACAAAGGAAATCTTGAAAACTGTGTGTCTGTGAAAACTAAGTCAATTGTGCTGGGCATTAAAAGAAATATAAGCTTTGTAAAACATCCCTTGCATTTAAAACTGATCCATTAAAGAAACTACACTGTTCTTTGAGTAGTGGCTAATTTTGTCACTCTCTCCCACCTAGGTTATACCTAAAAATGAAGCTGTGATTTATTATCGAAACCGACTTCACATCTCAGGTAAACTTACTTGTTGACAGTCAAAGGTATATGGCTAAATGCCACTGCCACGTGCAGGCAGCAAAAAGTAGAATTCTGACTAGCAGCAGCACAAACTCGCTGAAGAATACTTGGTTTTTATTGCCTCCTACTCTTGCTTGCTAAACAATTAGTTTTCAGGGGGAAAAAAAACGGTTGCCAGATAAAGCAACATATAGCATAAAATCTAGGAGGCCGACCACCCTTGAATGTTTGCACGTGGTATGTAGAGTTTGCAGCTTGGAAGAATCTAAATTTAAACTGGAACAAATTCAGACTGAATGTTATCAAATAGATGTCCTCCCACATCCCTTTTTTGTTAACTTTTGTTTTTCATGCTACCTCTTGGGTTCTTTTTYCCCACCTTCTAACAAAAGTAAAATGAAAAAATGACTGGTAGAATTGAGAGAAAGCATAAAGCCAGATAATGTTTGCTTTGGAGACTTACTCAAGGGACAGTTTCTCTTCCTCTTCACATAGATCCGGCAGCCTCTGCAATCCCAGAGTCATTCGCAAGGCATCTACATGTTCCTTTAGGGGCTTGTACTCCTCATGGAGGCGACGAGTAGATTCCAAGAGCTTGTTAAGATCGTTCTCAGACTGCTTGATAGTGTTCTCCATCTGAAACAGGAGGATAGGCATGTTTTTAAAGAACTGTTCCTCTCTGATTGAGCAAGAGAGTGTATCAGAAAGAAGAGATTTTTCTCATTCGAGTTGGAAGAGATTTGAGACAAAGCAATAGTAAACAAAAGACTTATGGTATTGGGAGGATGAAAAATGGGCAAAGAAGCAACAGAAAGTTGACATACGAGATGCATTTTCATTTTAAAAAGGTGCACTCAACCTATATGACCTTCCGAACAACAGAAAAAGCAGGTAGACAGGCCACAAATAAAGTCAGCAAGTGAGGAGTTATGGAAAACTCTCAAGAGACATTAAAAAAGAGATTAAAGTAGTATAAACTAATTTTCCGTGTTTCTAAGATACCTGGGCACTGACTAGGTAGTTAACTAGATGTTAACAAACAGGCTAAGAAAAGGTTCCTGCTTCTCTTACTGCAGTAAATGGGAAAAGCAGCAGAGAAAAAGACAATCTGATTGGAAAAAGAGGGAAGGATGAATCAGAGGTTGAGGTTATGCAGCTGGACAGGGGAAGAGACATTTGAAGTCATATATAAATGCAGTCTGCACATCCAGTACATGGCTTGTACTTGTTTACTTGTGGGAGCTTTTTTCTTCTGGTGCCACAGAGATACCTTCAGAGCTAGAAACCACCGTATAGTCACGTAAGTGCCCTATCATGACGTAAAAATGCATTCAAAAATATATTCCCTATTTAGCCCCTCTAATTGGCTAATCTTCCCTGTTTATAAATTGTTTTTCTCTTATTTGTATTAATTCCCTTCAGGCTGGTGTTTCCTGATGTTTGGTGGTTTCACTCAGCGATGAAGGTCAGTTCTTGCTAAGAACTTAACAAATACCACGTATTTTCTCAAAATCTCTTTTCTCAAGACCTCCAATCAAAGGTCCCACCTAGCTGCCAAAGTTTCTGTTTCTGGGTGCTAAACGAGAAAAGACTAACAGGAAGAACAATTGTCTATGGGACAGCTGGAGTGACATTACTGTGGCTACTGGTAAAGTCATGGTCACAATAGGCTTGGTTATCTATCCTCTCCGTGCAACAGTTTACTATGTCAGCAACGTAAAATATCCTGCCCTACCAAGGGAAAAAACAATTATCCTGAGGTAAATTTACTTTGCACTCTTTGTAGGATCCTACGATGGTGTTGTAAAGTCCATACTATAGGACCAGTGATAGTTCACTCATGTGCACAATTCCACAATTTAGAGAATAATTCATATACAACTTAGTGTCTTAGACTATCTGCAGCTGGACTGTTGCATACCACATTAATATCAGCATGGATCAGTCGCAGCTCCTCCACGTGGGCCATCTTCTCTTGCAGCAGCAGGTCCATTTCCTGTTTATATTCTTTCAGGTGCCTCTCCTCAGACTCCAGGGCTTCAAATTCTGCTTTCAGTCGTGCCTTTATTTTTTCCATCTGCAAAGTCTTATTCCTGAATCCCAGTGATAATTAAAAAGAGAGAGAGACAAGAGTAAGTCACTGAAATGTATTTTTGTGAGGTGTTATTTTAAATGTGATTAGATAGATGAAAGAAGGCAGCAATAGACAAGAGTGAGGCTAAATGTGTCTAAAAAAAGGTGAGGTACGAGGAGAATACTGAATTCTAATCCCAGCTTTTTTGCTGAGCTTTTCAGTGGTAGGAGAATTCTTATACTGAATTATGAAATTAATAGAATGTTGTCAGATTTTAAAAGTTAYTGTAGATTCAGAGAATTTGTACCAATAGAATTCTACTGCATCAGTTGACTTGGATTAAACCCTAATCCCAAAATAGAGAAATGCAGAAAATCTATGTTCAGCAAAGGATTCTGAGAAATGYAAAATGGATTGGAGGTGATTGTAGTGTCATATACACTGACTAAAACTACGCGGACAGTAATTTCAACTACTAAAATACTAACTCCAACATCAGGTTAAAGAAAATTCCAGAGTAACGACAAATCAAATAGTAAAAACTCAAATGACACTGGCCATCAACATCCCACTTTGAATTCTCTTGATTCTTTGCTAAGATCCAGTGCCTCTCACATATTTGCAAATGTTTCCACCCATATCCTACATTCTGATTTATTTTTCATTTGTGCCAGTCTGTTATTCCGTAGTGAAAATGCTTATATACTCACTCCTTATTTCTCTCTTCAAAGCTAGCAATCAAGGAGAGTGAGTTTCAGTCATCAGAGAGTTTTAAGCAGCGAAACAGCCTATTGCTGTTGAGATTCAATGCTTGTCCAAGCTGTTGAATAGAACAAACAAACTGTTCTTGTTCCTGCCTTAGTTATTTTTACTGTACTGCAAATTAGAATATTGTACTGGGTAACCAACATGTTAGCAACACATTTCAGGCATGTAATCAAGAGTTCCAGGACTCTTCCCTTTGCCCTGTGTGAAACAAACAAGAATGTAGCATTCCTTTTCAGTCATTTAATGGCTGGTATAAATTGATCCATATTGGTTTTCAAGTTCTCTACTTAGTAACACAGCAGACTTCCTATAGGCATGATGTGAGATGGGGCTGGGGAAGAAGAGGTTCGCATTCATATTCAAATATCCTATTCCTATCCCAGTGCAAAGTGGGAAAAGTTTGATTCAAGTTCACCATAAACAGCAAAATTTACTATAGGATGCAGTCTGTAAATTACAGGAAGCCATCTATCAGATTAGCAATGAAATATCAGAACAGTGATTTCACCCTGATGATAGAACTCAATATTCCCTTCCTACTAGGCCCAGACTTGCTCCCATTGATGAAAGCAACACAGGTCTGACATTTTTAATGAGAGCAGGAAGCACTGAGCCCCATGGAGGGAGATGGTCTGTGATTTATTTCTAGGAAAGGGGATTGTGAAACCTCTGTAGGGCATTTGTTCCCTTTACAAGCTGCTTCCATACGCAGTTCCTAAGGGCTCTTTCTGAAACTGCTCCCACCGCACAGAGGAATGCATGGTTTATTTCACTGTTATTCTATATCATACTTGTAAGAATCGAGTATATATCCTGGGCTTTAACAGAGCTACTGTTTTCTCTCACTTCAACCAAAATTTCCCGAAGAAATCCCCCAAAGAAATTTTAAAGCTAGCCTGAGGAGACTATGGCAGATGTCTGTGTAACTTTCATTATTGCTTTCATTTGACCAAAGATCACCCTCTGTCACCAGCCCTCTAAGAGAGGCACTGACATTGTGCCTGTGAATTCTCCTCTCAGTCCCCTCGCTTCTCTTTCCAAATTGGTCTTTGTGAGTTCAGTATCAGATTATGCACCTAGCTTTGGTAATTGTCCCTGAGTGTGTGAGACATCACTGGCACAATGACCTTCCGTCATTTGCCAAAGAGCATGGCAGAAAGCAGAGTCAGTCGTTTGGACAATTAATTATGACTATGTATTCCAAGTCTCATAGCTAGTAATATGACCTGGGTTCCTCCCTCTCTCACTTCAGGAGTTTATAAAGCTGCAAGAGATAAAAACAGTACCATAAATAACTTCTACAATGTGTATTCAGAAGTGGACAGTCTGGGCAGGGATAATATGAATGAAGGAGATTTAAAACAGAACAACTAAAAAATTCCTGTTTCCTCTCTTGTATTTATGACATGTGTCTCCATCTCTCATCAATAAATTTACTCTCATTCTTTTTTATCTCCTCCCAGTCATAACACCGAGTCTTTAGGTAGTTGTCTAATTTTATAACTGGGTTATTTCTGTGGAAGCATTTAATGCATATAAATAATCACGTGCATATATGTTTGGATTGTGGGCATATAAAACATTTACTGAAAGCAGTATTCCCTTGACTACAAATTATACTATTATTATACTATCTATAGTATAGTATGGATATGGATATACATATCAGATTCCAGATTCAAAATCAGATTCCTGCATCCTTTCAAAACCCAACTGAGCTGCCTTTAATACATGATAGAGATCAACTACAGGAATGGGCAAGTTCTTTGATTTTGATTGGGAAAACTTTTTTCCCCTCTGTCTGTAGAATACATGGAATGCAGATTAAAATAAAGTCTGCTAAATCTATCAAAGGTGAATCTGTAAACATAAGAAACTCTCATGTTTATTTTTAAGGAAATTCTTCATAGAATGCAAGCTTCTTTTAAAAGATTTGGGAATGAATAAATATGCTTATTTGATCAGATTTTGTTAACGGTGACTCAAAATGGACATGAGTGTTGCAAGTAGGATTGGCTTTTTGACATTGTTTTTGAATTTAAAATACACTCAAGCAACTTTTTTGATACTTCGTTGTACACTAAAGCTAGTCACATTGCCTTTGCACTACTTTATGCCACAAAATAATAGCAAAAATCTGTTAATTGCAGTTTATATATCACCTTTGAATATATTATCAGAAAACTGAATGCACTGTAAACGTCCAAATACAGGATACCACTGTGTCCGAAAAAAAAAATTTAAATTAAGTGTTACAATAATTGGACCACAAACTATATTAGGCCATACTTAGATCTGTATTTTAAAACAGAGCCTGTCTACTAGCTGAGTATAAAATCATTGTTCTTACACTGTCACATCTCTTTCTACAAATAGTTTGGAGACACTAGATAGACAAATATTTTTGCTTGGTCTTTGTTCACCTTTGTGGTATTGTGTGAAGAAGACTGAGGCCCATACTCTGCTGCCTAATTCACTTCTTCCATGGATAAAGTGTGCTTCTTAGAGAGGTCGTAACCAGCCAGAAGTGTCTATGATCACCTGCACGCACTGCCGATTGCAACGCCTTCATCGCCAGCCCTCTCTCATCTCTCTCTGATAGCCCCTCGCTGGCTATCATGTCCCAAAACGCTTCTCATTGCTCTGGGGTTACGCAGTCAGCATACCTTCCATCTCCCAGCTACTTTCAAAACCACTGTCCTCTCTAACGTGTTTTGGCTTTTGGATGCACCACTTCCTACTTAATCGACGGCTCAGCCCGAATCCTGAAAATCGGTGCCCTAAGCCAAAGAATGGAAATGCCCTAGCTAAAGCTATGAAAAATGTCCCCGATGCGGGCACGTGCCGTAGCGTGCCTGGCTCTATATGAGCCCCCTCTTCCAAAGCATGCTGCAACTCACACTAAGAAGGACGCTACATACAAATTCCTGGTGTTTTCGCGTTGCGTGAACCGCAGCGCCAGGCAGCTCCGGCCTTGTGGCAGGAGGGCACAAGGCAGAAAAAGCCTCGGTCCAGTGTGCCCCGATATCCAGCCGCCCTGGGGCAGCGGCCAGAAGCAGCAAGTAGGAAGATCTCCGCGGGGTTTTCTCGGCCGCTTCCTCGCCTTCAGGCGAAGAGGATGGCAGGGCAGAGAAGCCGCTGAGGCTCAGCTGCTCCCCTCTCGTCACCCGCACGGATCCTCCGCTCCCCGGCGGGCCGCAGACCCAGCGCAGAGCTGGCCCTACCGCCGCCCTCCGCGGGGGACGGCTGGCTGGCTGTCCTGCATCCCGGTGGGGCTCCGCCGGTGCCTATAGCGGTACCCGGCCCGGCCCGGCCCTGCCCGAGGGCACGTCCGCCCTCGGCTTTCGGTGTCAAGACTCTGCTTTCCCTGCCATCCCTCTTCTTTCTCAGCCCGACAAGGCTCCTGCCCGGGAGCGAGTGGGGCAAAATAACAGATTCAAGACACAGAGCCTCATGAATATGAAATAATAATTCAAAGGACTTAAAAACAAACAAACAAACAAAACCGTACAACACCCACAGCCCGACACCACTTCCTCCCAGCTGCGCTGGGACTGCTCAGCCCTTCCCACCCGCGCACTCCGCCTTCTCGTGTTATCACTCAGGGCTAGTTCTCTGGAAATGCACGACCATTACCGCCCTTCACTACGCATTCCAGAGGCGATTCTAAGCAGCAGATGCTCCTTCCCTGCTTAGAAAAATGTGGTTTGAGCTCTCATCGTAAAACCCAGCGGTAGTTTTCTTTCCCTCAGTAGCACAATAGCTACTTTCAGATCGATGCAACTCCTCCGCTCCCCCGAGGAAAAAGCTGCTTCATGTAACTGATGGGGCACAAAGCAAACATACCTGATCTCCTTGATGCTCTCTAGTTTGCACATTATTTCTTGCTCATCTGCCATGCTTTTCACTCCCGTTTTACACCTTCCGTGAGACGTGTAAAATGCCAGGGGGAGAAAAAAAACGAAACCAAACGAAACAAAAAATCCCATACAATAGACACAATGTAGTCACCCCCCTCCTCGCATATGGGTTCTGAGCCTGTGCGGTAGACTCTAGTGGGAGCTATGGGACTTAGAGTCCAGGTTCCTATTCCTGCCCAGGCAGAGAGACTGCAGAAAGACTACAACACCCACAAGGCAGAGCAAAGCTTGCCTGCCCTTCTTCCTGCAACTACATTTTAAATCAATTTGTCACACCTCATTATGTCAAAGGTTGTTAGGAGTGCAAAAAGAGCAGACGGCTTCCTTCTCAGATCCGTGCAATGTTTAGCATTTCGTTAAAATATGCACTAAAAGACTGTTGATGGGTTCATGATTTTGACTAAAAGCTTTGACAAAAAGGTATGCTGTAGTCATTACTACCACAATGCTGTTTTCTACTGGATGCTCCGAGTGATGCAACTGTTTGGCATCAGAAAATATGTCATTTCAGAAAATACATATTTTGCTCTTTGGGTTTTTCTTTTTTGTTTCTGCTACTATACACAACACTTTGTTACTATTGAAAAAATCCAAACCAAACCACAAACCAGAATGCAAATAAAACTGTTGGATTGAGGAAAGCTATCTTTCTACAGCTCGCTGAATAGACTTCCACGCTTTCCTCAGCCAGGTAATTATTCCTCTTTGGCTTTTGTAATGTACTGTGTTTTAAGTTATGAAGGTAACAGTTGTATCTTTACACCTCGGAAGATCTCTTCCAGGATCTGTCCTAAGAGATCCCTTGAGTAATTTCATGATCTATCACCTGTATGTTCAAGCATTTGCTCTGGGGTTGCCCAGCTCTGACGGTCATGTTGGGGTGAAGCGTCAGCACATTTGAATGAATGTTAAGCTCGACGTCTAAACAATCTGTAGGGGAAATTGGATTCTGCAAACATAAACTCATGTGCTACAAATGTATAAGCAGCAGTACCATAGTCTTAGCAAATATAACAGACCATTCATTGGTCAGTAGTGTGAGGCTGATGAGAACAGGGTAATTATTCTGGAATAAATTACAGAAATGCTACGTGGATGCTACTGGAAGTACTCAACCTCTACTCAGCACTGATCAAATTTGCTGGGGATCTGAAAAGGAAGTGAAAATTTAAAGGAGAGCAACGAAAATGGTAAGATTTTTGGGGAGCACAAAAGATGGCTGAATGCAAGATACTGTGGTCATATTTACATGATGGGTGGTAGATCTGCTTGAGTTAGGGCTTGTTGTCACAGAGCTGCATGTCCTGAGCCAGTTGCCTCTACACTTACAGACTAAAGAGCAAGTGGTCCTCCTCATGTATGAGTATCTGTGCCTGGAAAGCTATCAAACTAGAGTATGACATAAGCAGAGATTGTGAGTCACTGGGATGTTGTGCTCCGGCCGCCACAGGATGTTATAGATGTACATCATCGTCATCGTCATCATCACCATCATCATAGTCTTTCAGTGTGAAAAAGGTGTTAGAAGAGCCATCATACCATATAATCCATTAAATCAGCTGACAGAGAAGTCTAAAAAGCAATATATTTAATGAGCAACACAGAAAGTTTAGGACAAATCTCAGTAAACTGTCTAACTACAGAGTGATTCCCTAGCCGAGACCATCTGGAAGGTGGAGAAGTCTCCACATTGCTTTTAAGAACTACTTAGATAAAAGTGTTTCCATACTAAACCAAGTGCTGCAGATCCTGGCTTTGAGGTAGGGGTTTTGATCTGATCAGGACTGAGCTACCCTTACAAATCTGGCATTAGCCACATTTGCCACTACAATGACCAGTTCCTGTTTCTTTAGTCATCTCTCAACATGGCCAGGGCCCTGGGGACTAGATGAATTGTCATACATGAGCATGGGTTTAAGCATCCGCACTAGCGCCTCAAGTCAGAGAGTGCACTCTTGAGAAGGCTCGAAAATGAAAGAATATAACTCTTGGGGCACAAAGCAAACATACCTGATCTCCTTGATGCTCTCGAGTTTGCCCATTACTTCTTGCTCATCTGCCATGCTTTTCACTCCTGATTTTCCCAGAGGAGCGCCTCTCACCAGGAGTCACTGAGAATGAAAAAGGGTGGGCAACCAGGAGGGTTTGTCTGGAGAAGGGACAGAGCCTGAGATCGGGGTGAGAGCAGGAAGGAAGGCAGGCACAGAGATCTGAAAATAAAGCTAATTTGGATTTCTTTACTGTCCAAGGCTTCAAAGAGAAAACTCCTATTTATCTGTAAATACTTTTACTTCTGCTCATTTATTTAAAAGAAACTGAGGTGTGTTCTTATTCAGTTCCTGGTGCATTTATATCAAATATTGCAGAACTTTCCAATTTTATTGTGTCATTATGAAGAATTGCAGTCTTCTCTTGTGCACTCAGCTGAGCTGAAACTAAACTACAATAAAAATATCACTTGCTACCTTTGGAAATTACAACTATAGTCTGAAAGAAATATAGGAAACCTACTGAGAAACCAGAGGCAAAAATGAAAGCAAATAAGAAAAATGCAACATGTTCTGTGCAACAAAAGAAATTTAGGCCTGAAGAAGGGAATATGAGATGCTAACATTCCCTCTACCTTCTCTTGAGTTCTTGTTAAGAAGGAAAAAAAGGCTTAAATTCCTGAGTTCTGATACAAGACCCGTCTCCAAAGAACTTTTGCTAGTCTATACCTTCTGTGCCTTGCCCTGCTTGGCTAAAAATAATGTTTAAGAAAACCTCTTGAAACTGAGACAGCAGATGTTTATCACTGGGATATTCTTTTTCCTACACAAATTACACACAGTGATCAATGTAATGCAATGCAGATCAGATCCTGTTCCAAGCAGTGTGAGAGACTGAAACTCCCCAGAAAGGCAGCTGGACCCTTTTTTTTTCTGCTTTCACTCATCAGTGGAAACAAATGATCCAATAAACCAGGTCAGTCATAAAAACTCTTCAGCACTGAACAAGGACATCAGAACCAATGCACTGCAGCTTTCTGTTAATTTTTCCCTCACAATAATAGCTTTAGTCACCTTTTTAAATGCTTTTAATTCCTAGCAAAGTAAATGGGAATTTGGAGTCAATGTAGACTACACTATCAGATCCAATTTATTTATAAAACTGTATGTTTTAACAGCAAATATTATTAGTTTTCATCAAGCACAGATAAGCAGGGTCATGTGTGTGTATGCCTTTGGTTTATCCGTGTTCTCCAACCTGTTCTTTACTATTCTCTTGCTCTCACCAGCAGTCTGTTTTCTCTTAAGTGCTTTTACTGCTGCTGTTATTTATCACTGTTGTCCTTTGTACTGCTTTGGAGCAGGGACTCCCGTTTTTGTATACACTTGTAAAGTAATATAAACTTGCACGAAGTTATGAAGCCAACATCAATCTCAGAAACTAATGCCATGTATTACTGTCATACTTGGTAACTGCACTCACATAGCCTAGGTAAAATAGCAGGTTCTGAGCTACAATTGGAAACTCATCACATCCACAGTCCCCAGCATTTCACATGGAAGATCTGTGCAGTGTAATGGAGTTGAGGTGTCGGGAATCACCCTTACCACTTTTCTACCCATGTTTGTTTTGTCTCTTTTTTTCCCATGGAGGTTTTAAACTGAAGCTGTGGAGAGGCTTGGATGATGGTGCTGGAGTAGGAAGAAATAACCAACCAGAGAACAGGTTTCAGAGCTGAGCTGCTGTGACTGAGGTTTGTCCTCAGTCTGAGGCAGGAAGTTCCTAATAGCTGGAGTAGACCACCCCAAACTGAGATTCCTGAATAGTCATAGTTAGGGAAAATAGCTAAATTGATTTTTGCATGTCCTGTCTTTCACTCTATTATCTTAACCATAATAAAGACAAATCCCTTGGTGAATTACTTTTGACCAGCCACCGAAGCACCTGGGTTAATCCAGAACGTGAAGCAAGCCACATTTTCTCAAGATTAGCAGTGGATAGTTTAATTACTTTTTTATACTACATTAGTGAATTTCCTTTTTGAGAAACAGTTCTCACGAGAATAGAGGTTTCAGCTCTGAGACCATATGAGTTGTAGGTAGTTGGTATCTCAGAACCGTGAGATCTTCCCTGTCATGAATTTTATCACATTGGTGTCTAGTCTTAAGCTATGGATCAGGATCCCTTCATAATTAGCATCGTAGAAATCCGAGGACAAAAACTGGTGATTCCTGTTGCAAATGATTCACCTAAATATAGGGCCAGAAATAAGAAGTGAGAATGAAGAAAAAAAGATGAGCACACTGGACATCATGAGAAGCAATGGCTGAGGTTCACCTAACACCTGAGCAAGTTGTAGTAGTGACCAAACGTTGCCCCTCATACAAAAGATTATTAGTGTTGATAGTTTATTTATCCTTAATTAGAATTAATGATCAATTGTTAGAGTTAAAAAGTCAGATGACTCGCACAAAACATCTACCTTCTTTTCCTATCAATTCCACTACGTAAGAAATTAAGAAATAAATTGAAGGTTCAGGCATTATAAAAATTGTTTCAGAGTCTCTTATGAATCTTCAGAGCAATGATTTTGAGGATTTATCTGTATTAACCAAATCTAGTTTTTGCAATTTTCTGGAACAGATAAYGAATAAGCAGCAGCTGTGAATAGGAGATGTTTTAGTTATTTCCTCCAATATTTAAGGACTTTTCCCTATATTGATGTGTTCTTCAAATAAAGAAAAAGGAACATGAAGGAAAACTTCAGCACCCTCTTCATCATGCCACAGCTTTTGTAAAGAAATTAGAACATAAAAGGTCTGATCCTCATGTAATTTAAGTCAATTGCAAACTCTTGCTGCCTTAAAAATTGAAGGTAGTAGGATTGAGCCCTAAGTGAGCTGTGTGCTCAAAGGGGGCAGGCTTCTTCAATGTATGATTTAAATAGATGAACTAATTGGTTTGAGGGGGTAGAAGACAAGTCAGCTACAGTCAGCCAGTGAATCTTGTTGCCAAGACAGTGAGGGAGTGAGAGCACGCAGGGTGAGGATATGAGGGAGAGAAGGAAAATGCCCTCGAACAGGAGTGATGAGAATCCCAGCCTACTTTTGCACTGTTTATCTTGCTTTTAATTTCTGGTTTTACAGGCTAAGCTAAAAGGTTGAGGGCAAAAAATGAAAATGCAAGTTCAACTTGTTACTTTACTCTTCTTTGAATGACATTAAAAAAAACACAAAGTGTTATAAATTAGTTGGAAGTTCTTAGGAAGTAAACCTACCCACAAGCATTAGGAATTATTTTTCTCTCCATGTTTAAAAAAAGGACAGCAAATATTACATCTCCACATTTCAAAGTACTTCAGAGTGGTCACAAAGTTTGATATTTGCAGTTCCAGCACATACAAATTGGTAGCATTCGACTTGTGCTTCGTGGTTTTGGTCAAGTGTTTTAACGTCTGTGTTTCAATTTCTCCCCTAAACAAAGTGGGTCAAAATCCAAATCACCACACTAATATGTATTATCTATTCTGGTGCTATTTATAAGCTATGATATGTGGGATCCAAATAACGATTTTTCCCAGCATGTGGATTAGATTTTTCAAAGGAAGCTCAGGGACTTAAGCACAAAACTGACATTGAGAAAATCTTTTGGCTGATTCTGAAAAATTCAACCTTGTTTCTATTCGATCCTTTTTAAACCAAAAGCTAAAAGGCAGATAGATTTCAAAACGAGTTGCAGTATTATGCAAAATTAAATCAAGGCTAAAATACTCTCCTACTTTATTGAGCACAGGATTGAATTTTTGTGCAAAAATCCCCAGCTGCTTCCGTTTAACAGTGTAAATCAGTTCACACACTTTATCATTATGACAACAAATCGAGTTCAGAACAATTCCAACACCAAGAACAATTTTTTTTCCTCCCTAATTAACCATCCCAGCTACAGCAATTATTTCTACAAGTCTGGATGCAGTGATGCAATGTAGGGCCCTTACAACTGAACTATTAAATATTAATACTCTAACTGAATTTAAAAAGAAGCGCAACCTGTTTTATGAAATAAATAGCATTTAAAGAAATGCTAGAGATTAAAGACTAGTGGAGAGGAGACCCCAATAAAACACAACACAACTGAACTTGGGTTAATATACTGCTGGATTAGGTACAAGTCACCACTGTAAGAAGAATGTGTAGCAGTGTTGTAAAACCTAAATATCAGAAAATGGATGAGACAAAGTGATCCCAAGTCATGGAATTTGCTTTAAATTACTGAGTTTCTTAAATGGAAATAGATTCTTTCTGTATCCCATGAGGTTTTGAACTTTCAAAATATACTCTTCACATTTGCCAGATTTTTTCCTATGAGTGGGCTACCCCAATTGTACTAGCCCATTTCAAATTTTAGGGGAAAGCTGATATTAGTTTCAGGATGCTTTGGAAACCTGAAGGTGGTCATCAGCAACACTGACACTGATAGGAAGCAACTACATGCTAGCCCTGAGATCTTCAGCGCATCTAGTCTTTAAATGTCAATGCTTTAAGTAAAGCCTAAAGTATTTGCAAATTTTTGTTAATCCTGTGCTGGAGCATGCTACCTAGCTAAAGGTTTAAATACCTGCATATGTTAATCTTGGCCTATCCCAAAGGTACACCTAAATATATCTGCCTTTAGTCATGTCCTTTATTTCATCCTCCACCCCCGTGACCTTCAAAACTGGGAAAACACAATACTTTTACATAACGCCTGGCACTCATCTGCCCTCCCTAAGCCTCTCCTCCTGTTACAGCAAGGGCATCGGACGTCCGTAGGGGACAACGCCAAGAGAAACGGTCTACCTTTACCCATTCTCTTCCGGAGCCCGACTACACAACCTCGCTCCCACGACTCGATACTCCCCAGCGGTCAGCCGGTTGTGCCCTGTCCCGGTCCCCGTCCCCGTCCCTGTCCCTGTCCGTGCCTCCAGCGCCCCTTGGAGTCGCGAGGCAGAGGGAAGGCTGGCGCGCGCCGCCGCGTGCAGGCTGCGCGTGCGCTGCCCTCGGGAGCGCGCGGGGCGCCGCGCGGAGTTGCGCGCCTGCGGCAGCGGGGGCGCGCGCGTTGCCGGGCGACGGCGGCCGGGCGGCGGCGCGGGCCCGGTGCGGCGCGGGCGGGGATGAGGCGGCGGCAGCGGCCCCCGCGCTCCCGCCGGCGCTGAACTCCGCGCCCGCACTTCCCCTTTTCCTCCCCATCCCGTCCCGTCCTGGCTCTGCTCCTCCACGTCCCCTCATCTCCCCTTGCTCCGGCCAGCCCTTCCCCCTCCATGCGGCGGGAGCGGCCGGAGTGGGGCCCGTGCCGCGGCCGCGCCGAGCCCCGCCGTCCCTCACCTCTTCGCCGCCAGATCCCGCAGGGAGCCGCGGACGGTGTCTGTAGCGACGACAGCGGGTGAGACCCCGGCTGGGGGCGGGGGGTGCTGAAGGCGGCTCGGAGCGGGGGAGCGGCGGAGCCCGGCGGAGTGCTCCCCTCCCCCGGGGTCCGCGCGGGGGGCTGGGGGGGAGGGAGAGGAGGGCTGGTGGGCGCCCCCTGCCGTTCGTCGGCCGCAGTCCAGGCCCGGCGCAGCCGCGGCGTGGCCTTGGGCCGCCGTCCGACTTCGCTCCGCTACGCGGAGGGCAGCGCGGGGAGCGTCTCTGCCCTGGGCGTGATCCCGCCGCTGCTCGGGGGTGCCCCTGACCCCCTTCGCGCAACGGGAGCAGCAACTGGTCTGGCGCGTCCCTCCCCTTCGTGGAGCCGCTGCCCTTGGTTCCTGCCGCCTGCCCTGCAGTAGCCGCATGCTGGGCGAGGGGACACGAGGCCTTCGCGGGGACCCGGTGGCAGCGTCGTCGCACACCTGCAGGAGCGTGCTCAGAGCCCGGCGGGCTGTTGTGGCAGGGCTGGTGAAACGGCCTGGACGATTGGGTACCGAGCCGGGAAATTCTCCTGGTGTCATTTAGTAATTTTAAGCGCCAAGGAGAGATTGCAAAGGCTGCGTTAGCACGCTGTTTAAGGTGTTCAGTGTCTGAACAAAAGAACAATACAAGAAACTTGCCTTAACGAAAAGAGGTGGTGAAATAAGGAAATTACTTTTGTAGAAGATACCTGATGATTGCAATTTGCATCCTTCCATTTTGCTTTATAATGCAACTGTGAATAAGGAACTGCTCACTCATGCAGTATGCTTGAGGTTTGAGATACTTTTTTAATCAGTTAATTTTAAAATATTATTTTTCGTAGCTGTCTGCTTTTCTATTTGTCATTAAATCATTTGGAAATTATATTTCACAAGAGATGTGTTCTTCCTTCACAAGCTAGCAAAACAGTAAAATTGAAGCAAAAGCTATGTTATGCCTTCTGATAGATGTGAATCTAAGTTCGGGTTTATTGAGATATGTATGACATTGTTTTGCTTTTTTTTTTAATCTTGCAATGTGTTTGAGGGATTAGCATGTGGTGTCATAAATGGGAAGTAAGAATAGAAGGAATATTAAAATGCTGGTCACTTATGAACTTCCATTATGCATATCAGTAGTTCTGAGTGCTTTGGAGTATGCAGCATTCCAGGTCCATCTGATTTCTTATGCTTGGTATGTTTGTTTATTGAAATGGAAGAGCCTGTCAAGTAGACTTTTTTGTATAGGAGGTATCCTTTATTGATGAGATATACCTTTTGCTTGCCAGATGTTATAACTGAACTACAGTACATAGAACTGAAAGATATATTTCACAAGTTTGGCTAGTGCCACTTATAATTTTTGCTTCTTAATGGAAAAATAGGTTAGTGGGAATTTCAAGGTCATCTTCAAATTTAGAGTAATTTAGCTGCCTTTGAAATATGTCTTCTTCAGTGTTTTCCATTTATCAATCCTGTGGCTGTTGACGTTTTCTGGATCTGTTTGTCTTCTAAAATAATCCAATGTTCAGCAAGTTCTRATAGAAGCAATCCATAAAGCTTCCTAAGCCAATTTCATTTGAATAACCTCAAAAAAAGTATTTTAAAAAAAGAAAAATCTAACTGCTAAATCTAAACCTAACCCAAACTCACTATTCGGAAAGAATGAAAAGAAAAGGGGTTAAATGGATACCAGTGACACTTTATATGCTGATGAACTAGTAAGAAAGTAAATTCGTACTGTCAACAGCTGTGAATTAGGTAAATTCTGGCTTTCTGTTTTTTGATCTTTCTGGATGCCTTTTCCAATGCAAATTATTCCATTGTAGACATCTGCTGGTTTTGACTTTCCTAGCCACTTTACGGTTTCCAACTGAAATGTCATTTTGTTGAACAGTTGTAATTCTACTATAAATCTGTGAATAATAGAAGTAAAACAAATTGCATCTATCACTTGCACTTTTTTACTATTTACATCAAGAGCAGAAGCACTGGAGTTTTTGGGATTAAGGAAGGCAGCATCTAAGTTCAGTTATGAAAGTAGGGGTTGGAAAGGTGAAGAAAAGCAATTTATAAACTTGGAAGAAGTTCCCAGGTGTTGCTGCATTGGAAATTAATTTGATATATTGATTTGTCCATCTCATAATGTGAAAAGAAATTTTAAAACCCAAATGGCTGTAATGCTACACATCCCGGAGAATGCTATCCTCCTTTGCATCATGGAATCTGCTAGACATAAAGGGCTTTGAACAGCCGTGTATTCATGGCTGGACAAATATGTATTTTTAAATATATAAACTTTTCTTTTTTGTAAGTTTATTGTAAAAGGCTATTTTTTTAGACATTATAAATGAAAAGCATGTTTTAGTAATAATACTGGTATTGTTAAAATGCTTTACCATCTGTTATTGTGGGGTGGTTTTAGTTTCCTGTGAACTGTCCCTTTTTGTTGATAACCTTCATTTTCTATAATGTATTCATGGTATCACAGATAATTCATCTGGAAGTAAGAATACCCTGACCACCTTTACAGATCTTGGCTTTCTGGTGCCATGATACGTAGTATTGTGTTAGATATATTTCAGAGTTAGGAAACATATTTGGAAGTGCAGATCTAAGCAGTATAACATCTCCGAAGATGCAGTTTCATTCTTCTGAGCTGAACAATTTATTCATGAGACTGGCCATAAGAAAAACCCTTCATTAGCTGGCCGTTTTGTTTCAAATATATATGCTCTTTCTATATTTAAATAAGTACTTCAGTAAAGTATCTTTGAGTCGTAAAGGTAGCTATTGTATTTAATTTTCTTACAGGAGTTCTTTTTGACATTGGTTGCTAGAAAGCAGATTGATTCACCATGTAAAAATAAAACTACGGCTTTGCATCATTTGTTGTAGGCCTCCTCTAGAATTTCATTAGGATATCATTATATGGTATAACTAAAGCATTTTACAAATCCCAGCATGGGCCATGGTGCTTGTTTTTTACGTAGTCAGAATTTAAGAACCCCTTTCTGCGTTCATTTCATCTGAAGAGAGACTCCTCATTAAGATTAATATCTGTTCTGATTAGCTGAGCCAATTTCTATTTCAGTTGAGTACACAGGAATGCTGTAACATGGGCAGGGTATCAACCTTAGGTTAAAGCCAAAGGTTTAGACTCAATTATATTTAGTGAGTACATCCGCATGAAGTATGCACTCCTTTAATGAGCCCACAGACACCTCAGCCAAGTCGCATAAGTCAAAATTAAAAGACAACTTCAAACTAAAACCATGTGCTATTGCCCCCTCTGATGTTATGCTTCTTCTGTCTTTTTAAGATCAAATTCTAGTTTCCATCTCTTTGCCAAGTCTCTCCCTTTTCTGATTTCTAGGTTGTCCTGATTTAAAAAACAAACGAAACCCCCGCCACCTAAAACAAAATAACCAATGACACCAAAAAAACCTTCCTCCCTGAGGTCTTGTCCATATGCAGATCTCCCTTTAGAAAGGGAGTGATGAAGTTGCTGGAACATAGGGATTTGCCATTTTTATTTTCAAAAGCAAAGCAGTAGACTTTTTCTCTTGTCTTCTTGATGACAACTTTCCAGCTTCTTCACCTTGGAAATGAGCAGTATTGTCATCATAAGAATGAAGGAATCTTAGTATAAAAGAACAAATAGTTTGCATTGGACCTCCTTCAGGAGGTCATTTAGTCCACCACCTTGCTCAAAACAGACCTAATTAGCCATGGACTGACTTTGTTTTTGCAAAAGCAAGGTAACAGGTGTGAAAATCTAAAGTCACAAGATGCCTTTGAGCTCCTCTTGCTGCTTTCCGTAGAGGTACTGTTTGATGCTTACCAAGTGAGGTGTCTTTCTCTGCTTCAGGCATTTTATTTAGTAGTTTCTAAAGTGGTTGTTTCAGTTGATATGAAGGCTTCTGTCCTAACAGGTGAGTACGTCCTGCCTCTTGTTGGATGGCATAGCATGTCAGGATCCCTCCAATATGTTGAGGTATTTAGAAACAGAATGCCCTTTGTTATTCGGGTTTCTCAAAGATTGCTTCTGGATGAGATTTTTGGTTAAAGGAACATTTGGTTTAGTCTGTTGAAGTAGTGTTCTAAATATTCAATTACAAATTGAATTAGTGTGAGTTAGGATGATAAGATGCATTACATCCTTGATGTGTCTTTGACTTAGCTGCAATCACAACTTTTTTTTCCCTTCCCAGAGCATTAATGAGTCATTTATATCTGCAGAGTAGGTAGTGCCAAATGGCCTCCTATCAGAATTGCTTTGGTCATATATCCAAATAAATCATCTCAATTTATAAGGAACTGCCTGCAAATAATCTTTAAGGAGTTATGTGTCTGCTCTTATTTTATGTAATGTTGTCAACTGAAGTGTACATGTTCCCTTGGTAGGGGCAACAGATCTTTTGAGTAGCAATAATGCTAGCTGTAACTCCTTAAGATTATTAGAAAGGGAAGATTGGTGGAAAAAGGGTACTATATATTATTGTTAGAACAACTGTTTTTAAATGTGTGTTTACTGTATGATTATCTCCTGGGGTTTTTTTCCCTGTCTTAGGAAATATGATTAAATACCTAATGCAATAGAAATATTTCATTTCCTTCCCTTCAGAAGGCCTGTACTTTATACTTGTCTTGTGTTCAGCACTACCTGTTCTTTCTAGGTTGGGTTAACTCCATACAGGAATCATGTATCTAAGAAACAGCTAAAATGCTGCTTCCTCTATTTTTAATTCCAACTATGTCCATCCTGTCCCTTTGAAATCATACTTATGAGTGTGACAAAATTAATGAAGTTTGAGGCAAGCTACTTAAATTTTATACTACCCCTGCATTTTTCTTCGGTTCACACTTGGTTTGTAGTTCATAGAAACATAGAATATCCTGACCTGTAAGGGACCCACAAGGATCATCAAAGTCCAGCTTCTGGCCCTTCACAGAACTCCCCCAGAATCCCACGATTTGCCTGAGAGTATTGTCCAGAGGCTCCTTGAGCTCTGAGGCTTGGTACCGTGACCACTGCTCTGGGAAGCCTGTTCCAGTGCCCAACCACTCTCGAGGGAAAGAACCTTTTCCTAATATCCAACCTTCCCCCAACAGGGAAGCCCTGTTGACTCCTCCACAAACGATTTCAAGTTCTCTATGTGACATGCTAGACACATCTTGCTTTTATGTAGTCTAATACATATATCAGTGATCACTTAAAGTATTTACTGAAATAAATTTGAAGTACCTCAAACACTGAGGTATTATTGTAGTTTTTTAGAACAGTTTTTCAGTTTAACAAAACTCCACAATAGGCTAAGAATGCAGTAAAAATGGATACTTTCCTACTGGGTTTTCTATTCTATGGTATTGTTTCTGTCATATGGTTTGAGTTAAATCCTGTAGTCATCATCAAAGCAAAATGACTTATTAGCAAGTTTAGATTTGGTAAAAGTTGTAGATTTGGGCCAAGGGATTAATCGCATATTTGTGCAGCAAGGAATATGTTGTTTTATTTGATGTTGCAAATCTACTGTGACCCTAGTATTTAATAGATTTTATTTTGGATTTTCAGAAATAGCCGTGATTTCTCCAACTTATAGCAAATCCAAATGCTCATTCTCATTTTCCTGGTGTCTATTGGTAGGCTCATGTTTTTCTGTTCCTGGCATTTTCTGAAATAGTCTCTAGGTTAATTTCTGAATCCTTTATAAAAGGTTAACCACAGAAAAGTGCCACAGATGTTCAGTCGTACTCCTGTCAATCCTGCAGGGCAAATACCTAGTGTTTGTGATGTACAAATCTACGGTTTGAGCAGAGTCAGAAAAATGRAGTTCTGAGCACCTTCTTTGAGGTCTTATTTCTGATGCAGCAAAGTACTATGCTTTTCTATTTACTTTCTTGCTTGTTATTGGGAGGTTAAGCATAGTAACATAGTAACTCAGTATGATTTCGGGTAAGCTGAAGAGGAAGTTGCCATCAAGGTCAGCCAAAAAAAAAAAATCTAAATTTGTAACTTGTGGCAACTCAGTTGCAATATGGTATGTTCTTCTTAAGGTTGTTAGGGTTTTTTATTTTAAGTCGTCATCACTAGAAATGTAGTATTTAATCTAATTTTCCTGAAATAAAAAGACCATTAAAAGGTAAGAGTTGTGCTCATTACTTTTCACGGTCTGGGAAATAAGTAGTGGCTCTTGAATATAATTCGGCTGAATGTCATGTCATTGCTGAAGGACACTGTCGCTCTCTGATGTCTTGTTTGGTAATCCAGCCAAACGCCGATAACTTCCATTCAGCAATGTTGAAAAAGAAAGTGAGAAACTTAGGTCCTTTGTGTGGTAGTCACACAATTGCTTTCTTGCATGACAGTGTATATATATTTTTGTCTACCATGTCTTGCCTTTGTGTTTAGGATGTTGTACCCCTTTGTACACCTGCAATTATTTTTTTGAGGTGCACTGTAAACTTGATCTGTGTTTAAGAAACAAACTAACTGCCCCCTCAAAAAACTCCCACCCAATCCCCTTTCCAGCTGTCGTGATGAGACCGTCAGCTTCTTCATACTCTGGGGAGAGTCATGGAGAAGTAAGTTCCTAGTTCATTAGGTGTTTTGGTGAGGAGTCTATGGCATGATTTCATGAATCTAGTTTTTCATACCCACTCGATGATATTCTCATCAAGTTTGAAAATTACTTGATCTGCTACCTCAGTGGCTTACTTTACATCATTGTCAGTGCCCTGCATTTCAATAGTTCTCAAACTGCATTCATAACTTTTGTAAACGGAGCCAACTGTGGTAAAGGGATTTCAGGAACAGTGGACTAGAGGTTGGTGAGGAAGGAGAACAACCATGCAACTCTGAAGTATTTGCAGCATTTGGGAAGGAAGAGCTCTATTTCACTTTTCTGAATTGATCTGTGAAATGTATCAAGTGATACATTGACAGAATTAGAACTTACATGTATATGTATATATGGGCATATCTCTCTATCTGTATTTATGTGTGCATACATATGGTGGGTTTTTTCCATCACTGTTCAGTGTAGACAAGACACATGTAGGCACAATAAGATACAGAAGATCAGAAAGGTAAAGACTAGTGGTATTTCTAAAGTTATTTCTAGTCGTATATTTTCTGGTGTATTAATTCCTCAAATTCAGCCCTCTCTGCACAACTGAACTTTTCCTACTATTGGAAGTGTTCCATCAGAATTTGTCAAGGAAGAATATCTCCTTCAAGGTTGGGTGGTGGTAACGATTACATTCATCTTAACCGGTGAGTCAACACTGAAAATCTTCCTTTATCCTTTACCTCTGTAATAGAGGAGTGCTAAGTCACATTCCTTATTGTTCTTCTCCAAAGATGGTTAAGGGAGGGAGAGAGACAGATGGAGAAACAGAAATGGCAACTTTCTTTTTCTTTTAAAACACTTCATCTGAATTGACTCAGAGAAGAGGAAGCTCCTAAATAAAATTTATTACTGACCATAGCTAGCAGGCTATTTTTCAGTTGCTGTTTCAATATTAATTTTAAGGACAAGGTGTTCACTGCCAGTGTAAACGGCTAGTACTTTACTTTAAATTTAATGTATATTAGTGTTTTATTTCAGAAAAGTCAAAATGAGTAGAAAAACTAAAATGTTTTCTTGACATTGTACTGAGTTTCACTTGATAAAAGACTATACGATATTAGGCCTTTGATTTGTGTAAATTTAAGGTTTCTCTGTTCATCAAAATGACAGTGTTGAGACTTCCCAGGAATATGTTGAGACTGACATTGCATAGTAAGGTAAGAAAAAAAATCCATTAAACTAAATCAAAATGCTGTCATTTATATGGTTCTAATTATCAAGGGACTAAAAAGTCTGATCTGCCGTTTTAACACTTCTGTTAAAAATGCTACTTGACTTGGTGCATATTCTGCGAATACTATTATACATGTCTCTAAATGTATAAATGAGCTGCAGATCTATGCTCAGATCTTACTTTAGAGTATATCTAATTTATTAGATTAAAAAGTACAAGAACTGTTTGAAGATGTGTTCATTTTAAACATCTTGAAATTAGAGTATTCCTTGTAAATAAAGAAGATTCTTCACTCCTCAGCAAGCAAAATATTGTAACCTCTGTTATTGCCAAATATTTGCATCAAAAAGTAGCTGGTTTTAAAGCCTGATGCTTTTTTCCTTCACTGAGTAACTTGTATGTGTTTTGTATGTTTTATGGAAGCTATATCAGAAAAAATATGCTATACGTCTGTCACTGATTTGATGCTTATATAAGTGTTGTTTGCTAAGTATGAAAGCTCTTAGGACAGTCTTAATAAAACGATATAAAATACAGTTTTAAACTGTGACTACAAATTATGAGTATTGTAGTTTTCTAAAAGCATCGAATTCTGGAGTCACTTTAATTTCCAAATGGCCAACTTAAATAGGAAAATTTTCTTAAAAGCCTATTTAGTCCTGTTTTGCTAMAGTCTTGTAACATTTGACACACTAAATTTGAAAATTAAATATGCTAAGCTATCACATTTGTTATATAGTGAAAATAATTTGTTCTAAGGTTCAAAAAATAAATTGATGAGAGTGATTAATTCCTGTTGAACTGCAACATATTTGTTATTATGATATGCATATGTAAACTATAATGTATTCCTGTTACCTCTGTAAAAGTAATGATAAGTATGAAAATCTAGTAGTTCAACGTGTACATACACACAGGCAAAATGCTACAAATCTCCAGCTCTTTGCCTTTTTATTAAGGATAAGAGATAATTGCCTATATTGTCATGCAGCACAACTCTTCCAATTTTTTAATCCATTCTGAAATACCCAAATGTTAATTTTAGAATATTTCTCTGCTTTTCTTCAGTTGTGAATCTGTCCCAGCAGATGCGCACCACTTCAGTGTATAATTAGAATGAGAAAAAGTGACCGGTTTTATTTGTGACTCATATACTTTGTCAGCCTTGAGCACTTTCTCAGTAGATAAAATAGTTCACTACCTCAGAAAATATTCAAAGCAACAGGCAGCAGTGTGTAATATCTGTACTGCTCCTGAGGTAAGAATACAAGAAGATGGTTGTGTCTTCAATGCCGTGAAAACACTGGTGTTGAGTTGTGTCACTTCCTTCATAAGCACTGTAGAAATGCAATTTTCAAAATCAGGAGCTGATCCAAAATGCAGGGCCATCTATGCGTCTTGAGCTGCTCCTGGTCTATGTCCTCTGACAGTAACTACTGCCTAACAAGTACTGTTTTGTCACATTCCTGAAGACTTGTGCAATGCATTTTAGTGGTTGCTGGTTTGTTGGGGGCCAATTAGTCATGTGTTGGGGAAGTTTTTATAGATCAGAAAAACGTACTTGGGAAGTGCGTTAGAGTTCTTTAGAGTCTGGTCTGTGCTGTAGCACAGTACAATGCTGGAGGTGCTATTGATTGTAGTGTCCCTGAACACAGAATAATTTTTAAAAAGACTCCTCCTTCTCTTTATCTCTGCTTACTTATATTGTTTCCATGGGATTAGACTCTTATTTTACGGTAGTCGATATGTGTGTAACAAGGAAGTTGTCAGCTTTTCTGTTAGTAGGCTTTATACGCTGTCTACACTTTAATCGTGAGACATAGTTGTAGTAAGTATGTAGTATACCAGCCCTATCAATTGTTTAGTTGTGAAGGTGATGGATTGGGTTTCCTTCATTCATGCATTGTAGAAAAGTAACCTAGGATCATGCTAAGTTTACCCAGTTGCTGTTGAGGTCTGTATTGCTCTTACTGTCAGAACTAGCTACTGCCAGAACTAGCTACATGAAAATTAGTTTGGAGAGATGTCTTTGTGTACTTCAGTCGGCTTCTGATCATGTAGAAATAGCCACAGTAATCGAAGGCTTGGCTGTTGTTTACAACAGCCGTCTTCCAGAAAGATGCCTCTTTCTTCTATACATAGGTGCATGCTAATGATAAGTTAGTGAAATGAAGAGTACAGAGGGACACTAAGACATTAAAATTCATGCTGAAGTCATAGACGGAATACCTTAATTTTCTTAATAAAAACCATGCCAGGTTTTTTTTTTAAATTATTGTGAAGTTATTTATTTGGTTTAGTTTGGTTTATTGAGATGGTTTAAGAAATACAAAAGGAGAAATTTGCAATATTTATTCCCTACTGTGCTTGTGGAACTCCCCTAGATGTTACCATTTCACATGTCATTTTTCAGTTCTTTTTTTTGCGGGGGGGATTTAGTTAAAAAAAAATTCACTTATTAACTACATGTATTTCAAAAGTACGCAAGGGGGAACAAACAAACCTATCCCTTCTTAAAATAAATACTATAGAATCATTATCAAGTATTTCTTATCCAGATGAGAGAGATATTTGAGAAAATACATGAGTTGGGGTTTTTTGTTTTGTTTTAATTTTGAATTTTAGTATCTGCAATGACAGAAAAGAAGTAAAAATGCTTAAAAGTTGGTGAAAGGAGTTAATAAAATATATTTCATTTAAAAGTTATTCTTCAAAGTAGAGGTGTGTATCATATAATTGCACCTTTGAAGGGCATGGCTCCGAGCACACGGAGATGATGGAAAGATAGTGCTGTAAGGGACCAACAGAACCTGTTCAATCCATTCTTTTACCTTAGTTTCTGTTGGTCCTGCTGAAATGAACAGGCTTTGAATAGAGTATTTCTAGCACCAACTCTTTAATAGTCATTGTCATTTGAATAGTAATTGTTAAATAATTTGCAAGTGTTTTTCATAAATATTACAGTGCTTTATTACTATGCAGACATTTTCTTTCTGTTGTAGTACTATCAAAGTTGAAGAGATGCTTTCAGTTTGGCCCCTTATGAACAAAATATAGATGATTTTGTCTGACTCTTTTCTGAATCACATTATCAGTTCTACTAGTTGCTCGTGACTGTGCTGAAAGAGGTGTTTAGGAAGAAAACTTGGTTGGTTGCTTAGCAGCGAGCATCACGAGAATTAAAATTTTAAAGCTGCAGTGTATGTGTTTCTGAGTTGTAATATATTCAAATTAGAAATTCCTAATAGCTTTCTTTTCTCTCCTTATGTGACTGTTCATAATAGGCTGTCTTTGTGGGGATTGTAACTCATAAGCAAATGCTAAAATTTCAATGATAAAATGTTGTTCATGATCTGCAAGATGAGTTTTGATTCCATCTTTGAAAAAACTTGCTGACTAATTTCTCAATTTTGTAGTTATCAGCAAAATCAAGCATTACTCAAATTATATATGTTTTTTAAAAATTTTTGTTCTGAGTTTGCTTGTCGGAGGATTTTTATAAAATTTAATTTAACCCTCTGTGATAACTCCTTAGAGCATGTATACTAATGTTAAAAACTGTTCAGTATAAGCAGTAAGAAAACAAAAAAGTGGAAAATTATTCACAAGGGTGGGGTTTTCTTGCCCAGTAACTTTTTTTTCTGTGCATGTAAGGGAAAAGTAAGCATAAAGGCAAGGAGATAATAGAGAATTCTCAATAGATCACCTATTGTTTGCAGAAATAGAATTCAACTAAGATACCTCTGTCCAAAGGCTTTGCCTGAAAGCTGTCATTTTATTCTACATGATGCATTAATTACTTGCTCTAGATTAAATGTAATCCATAATTCACTCTTGTACTATTCAGTCTGATATGACCATAATAAATATACACTGTGTTTTGAGGCAAACTTTGTATGCAGAGTTGAGATTGTCACTTTGTCTCTTCACTTTATCCTTCACCACCCATCTGACTTCTTTCTGTTGTGGGTCCCAGAGTCTCATCGCTGAAGACCTTTCAGTCTTTATACCATGTTACTGGGGAGTTGATTCAAATGGCTTGAATTGTATATTTGCTTCAGAAATTTCTTATCTACAGATTTCTCCTTTTGCTTAAATTTCTGACTTGAGTTGAATTTTGCAATGCCACCTAAATGTCCAGCTTCTAATTTAATCTGAAAATGGCTTAAACACTGCTTTCATTTCTCCTGGATATGTGGGCCTGAAGTCCAGGAGTCCTCTTAGGCTTGGCCATGTTCTTAGACCCTCAGAATTCTTCTGAGATTTCTCAATGTTATGGCCAGGAAAGATGGCTGGGATTGAGTCTCCTTTTTCTGTCAATCCACCAAACATTCATCCAGGCTCTCACTTCTAACTGAGATCGTTTCCTAAACTGTTTATTTTGATGTGTATGTGTATTTCTTGCACATCTGCATATTAAATGCGTAATTTCTTTCCACTCTCCCCTTTGAAACCTCTCCATAAACTCCCTTAGTGTGCCCACAAAGTACTAGTACGTTCTAAAGGTGTCTAGAGAAACAGTGGTCTGAAACAATACCAAACTGTTCCATGTGTTTTTTCTGATATTCCAGCCTGTCATCATAATTCTAGATTGCATATTCATTGTGCAAGGAACTATATGGTTAGAATAGACTAGGAACTGATTGAGATCCCTAGGTACAGCTGTACTATCTCTGCTAAATAATATAGATCAGAAAGGAAAGAAATTCTCTGTTATTGTCGGTACTCTGCAAGATGACATGTTTGAATTTCTGATAAGTGCAGTGTGAAAAAACAAACAAACAAACAAACTATACTGTTGCTGCTTATGAGGGGTTTTTTTAGTCTGAATGCCAGTGAGTTAATTGCATAAATATGTTCCTGCTGACTGGAAGTACTCTTGGAGATGTGGCAATAATTGTGGTGGTTGTTTTTACATGTATCAAAGAAATTATGAAATTTGTCACTTGAAGTGGGAAACAGGAGAAAGATTAATAGCCAGGAGTTGTTTTCATATGAATGCGGAAAATACAAGCTACCAAATGGTCTTTTATGTTAAAAAAAAGTTTTCTATGTTTGCACATAGTTTCTTTCAGACTATATGTATACAAATTATGTATATCACATGCAGACTACCACTTCTCTTTTTTTGTAGAAAAATTTAGTAGTGACTTGGTCAATTAAAAAAATTAAGCCGTTAAGTCATTGTTGAAAAAGAAATTGAATACAAATAGCTTTGGCCGAAGTTTGAAGGTTTAAGCGGCCCTACATGAAATGTGTGCTCTGTACAGTTACTAGTAACAAAGATAGGCTTTTAACTCCATAACAGGGGTACATTATTTCAGCTGTTGAGTTCTTTGCATTGGAGTTTTGCGTTTTGCACTTTATTAAATCTTTTTTAAAATAAAGCTAAAATTGCAATGTTTGGGCACAACATGATATTTGAGAAATGTGTGTAATATTCAAGTAATATTTAATTTAATATTTAAGATTTTTTGTGTGTGTATCAAGCTTTTGCTGTTTGAAGCTTTTCTAATCTTTTATTTACTATGATGCTAGAATATAATTTGATTGTCTTCTCAGTCACAGTTCATTCAGCTGTATGGAAAATATTGTAAAGAAATACTTGTAACAAATTAGTTTAAGAAGTTCTACTAGCAAAAATGTAGATATTTATATACACATAGTAATAAAAATGCATCTTGCCTGAAATGTTTGTAATAAACTATTACAGTGTGTGATAAAAGCTCATCTTCAAAACCACAAACAGTTACAGTGGCCAGCACAAGACATCCAGGAACACAGAGAAATGGTGGCCCAGCACTGGCTTCTCTGGGGGCTGTCACAGGAGAGCCACCAGCCCTCTGCTGTGGGGGTGACACCCATCACAATAAGTCTAGTGGTAGAAGCTGGCTGGACCATCTCACAGACTGAGAGAATGTGGGGCACAGTTGGGGGATGCAAGGAAAGAGAGTTCTGTGATTGCATGTGACTTGGACAGTCTGGGGAGGACTCAAAGGCATTGCAGGGGTCAGGGGAAAGAATGGAGGTTTCAAGAAGATTTGTGAAGAAACCACCATGAGGAAATAGAGGAATATGGGGATAAAAGGTACAGGTTGCCTGGAAAGGGGTTGCTGATCAGTATGCTGTTCTGGCTGTGTTGGGAACCTGCTCAGGACACTGTCCTATCTTCACATTAAAGTCTATTTCTAACTATTTTTGTGGTTGAAAGGCTCTTGAGGGACCTGTGTGTCTGTAGTACAAGCAAGTGCAAGATATGATTTTGGTGCATGCTTGTTATTTGGCAACATCTTTTAAGTGGCTAGGAAGCCATGTATGTGGGACTGTCTCTGGAGTGAGACAACTGGACAACTTGGCTACCAGAAGGACCAGTAGGTCCAGACCAGCTGCTAGAGAGACTGTAGTTCTGATTTGGGAGTGGGGACTGTGTCTGTGGAGGATGTAACAGGGGAGGCTGTGGGAGACAGAGGCATCACCAGCACTAACGGGCTCAGCTTTGGCCAGCAGCATGTCTGTCTTAGAGCTGGCTGAAACTGTCTTTGTCTGACATGGGGGCAATGCCTGGTCTCTTCTCACAGAAGCCACCTCTGCAGCTCTCCCACTACCAAAATCAAAGAATCATTTAGGTTAGAAGAAACCTCTAAGATCAACAAGCCCAGCACTATCATGTTCACTGCTCAACCATGTCCCTGAGTACAACATCTGCACATTTTTTGAACACTTACAGGAATGATGATTCCACCACTTCCCTGGGGAGCCTGTTCCAATGCCTGACCACCCTTTCAGTGAGGAAATTTTCCCTAGTATCTAATATAAACCTCCCCTGGCACTGCTTGAGGCTATTTCTTCTTGTCCTATTGTTACCTGGGAGAAGAGACTGACCCCCACCTTGCTACAGCCTCCTTTCAGGTAATTGTAGAGAGCGATAAGGTCTCCCCTGACCCTCCTTTTCTCCAGGCTGGAGCCTCCCAGCTCCGCCCATCTTCATCAGACTTGAGCTCTAGACCCTTCACCAGGTCTGTTGCCCTTCTTTGCACCATGCTGTACATGGTCCAGCACCTCAATATGTTTCTTGCCATGAGGGGCCCAAAACTGAACCAGGATTCAAGGTGCAGCCTCAACAGTGCGAAAGTAAAGGGGACAATCACTTCCCTAGTCCTGCTGACCACACTATTTCTGGTACAAGCCAGGATGCCATTGGTCTTCTTGGTCACCTGGGCTCACTGCTGGCTCATATATTCAGCCCAGGTTCCTTTCTGCCAAGCATCTTTCCAGCCTCATCTTGTCATGTAAACCTGATACATATGTATGTATGTATTGTATGTATGTATGTATGTATTTCCCATTAATGGGCCTTAATTTTGGCATCCAGAGAGGAGTTCAAGATTAGGCCATTGGCACTGCTTGTATTTGTGGGATTACTTACTATAAATGTGCTTTAAAATTCTTTCTGAGGTTAGGCTTCAATGGCAGCAGATACAAACAGTCAAGTAAGGACCTCATTTTAGTTGAGATGGGGAGGGGAAGGTAAGACAAGCTGCTTATGAAAGGCTTCATAAAAAAATCCAAAACTTGCTCAAGAATGTATTAGAAACTTTAAGAGCAGTAAAAAATGGAGGACTTAGAATTGACTTAATGCCAAGATAAAATATTAACCTTGTATCTACTTAACACCATGTCACCTTTCCTGGGAGAAGGTATAAAGAACAGCTTTATTCCAATCAATTCTTCCTTGGGCCCTTCTTTTATTTGAGGTAGCAATATAGAATCTGGTCAGTAGCTCATTCATCCTTTATTTCCTGGCAGCATCAAGCTTCTTTTAAAGGTACTTATGTTCCTATGTACAGTTAATGAGCAATTTCTTTAGTGCCTGTTGCAAATGAAACAGTTGTACAGTTGAGATAAGTGGTGAATTCAAGTCACTGAGTGCAAATGCTTTGAACATACAGAAAACTCATTTATTTCCCTGCTAGGTCTACATAATAGGTGACACTCTGATTTGAAGGAGAACTATGTGGCCTGCTAAGAAGGGATAACATACTCAATGATTTCCACACTGTAGGTAGAGAGGTAGTGACAGCAAGTAGAGGTCCTTAACTAGAAGTCAGAAATAATCTGAGACCAAATATGGTTTCCCATATAGAGTGGCAGAGAGCAGACACATCAGCTTTCCAAGTATAGGGCATCAGAACCTTTTCAGAGTGGCAGTACTGATTACATCTGGGTCGTTGGCACTAACGAAGGCAGCAACTGACAGGCTTGTTAGATCAAAATGCTGACTGACTGAAAAGAGATATTATCTGTATTGTGATCCTGGGCTCCAGAATAGGACTGCAGATTAATTTAGAAAAAAGAAAAAAAAGAACTGCAATTTGTTGACAAGTAGCAATCAGTTTCTGTCTTTTCTCACGGAGAGCTGGCTTGCTCAAGGACAAGAGTCTGGATCATAGTGTATGAACACACATAGTAAATCTATAGTGATAACTGTGAGAATGTAAGTAGTTCGAGAGGTTGCAATAGTGTATAGATTGGACTGTTCAAAGCTCTGAAGAAATCAGGGAGAGAGTGTAGTGCTGGTTTTGTAGTAAAGGATGATATTACAAGTCTTGGTTTCTAATCTGGAGGGTATTAAGAAGGGTGCTGTGTTCAAGTAGTGGTAGTTGCTGCTGCTTTCTCTTGCTTAATTTGTTGTTCTGCTGTGTTTGGTGTCTTAAGAGCAACACACCACTTCTCTCCTTCTCTCAGTGCCTTCTCTCAGTGGTTGGTGGGAAAACTTGGTCCAGTGCTGTAATATTTTTGTTGTTTGATTTTTTGTTTGTTTGCTTCAGTGCTCCTGATTCAACAATGAGCTGGTCCTCATTGTTTAAAAATTTTAAGCTTGTGCATTTGGAAACAAATCCTACAATATGCCAGTTCTGTGGATGCAGTGGAACAGTTAAGTTCGTAAGCGTGACAGAAGTGAGTATGCCAGCAGCAGGGAGTTGTTCTTAAAAAAAAATTTCTGTGTATATTTTAAGTAATTTTTTGGATTCTGGATTATTTAGCTGTAACTATGATCAAAATATCTCCTTGTTAAAATCTTACTTTTACGTAAGGACAAATGAAATTTATGATAAAATGCTTATATGATGTTAAACAACAGAAAACTAAAGATCTGTATGTGGAATTGGGATAATGGCACAAAATGGTAAAATCAGTTTATATGCAGAGAAGATATATTATTTTCCAGGAGCCAAAATTAAGAGCAAAACTTGTATAGTTGTTACTTACAAAAAAAAAAAAAAGAAAAATCAAAATGTGAAAGCAATAATGATAGTGTTACCCGGGTTATTTTCTTACTGAAAAAAAGTAATCATAGTCTCTTTGACTGAGTCCAGTTGATTGAATTTCCAGTTGGGAAGGAGCGTATTTTGCTCGTAGTTTAAATTCATATGTAAGTGTTTGTAAGATAATGTAAATTTGGTCCTCTAAAAATTGGTTTAAATTGATTGCTTCTGGAAAATAAATTGTTGAAATAAAACCAATGGAGAAATTAGCAGTAAATTTGAAAACCTAACCAACCTCCTTTTGCTTTATCGTACTGTCAAGGATTTTTTCAGTCTTGAGAGTAATGTATGGTTTATCATTCTTATAAGATTTCCACTCGGAATGGGGTTAGAATTTATTTACCAGAAGTGGAAGAACAGTCATGATAAGTTTAATAAAAGCCAAAAGGATTCTTGTGACAATGTGCTTAGAGATGTGACAACTTGGAAAGAAGAACGGAGCTCTTTAAACTTGGCCCACAGAACCACACTGTTCTTTGTCCAGTGCCAAAGCAGTATAGTGTCAATAATTTGAAAAAAATTAGTCTTATCACATGTATTGTAAAGTGTTCCTTCGTTGCAATATTTTGTAAGCTGAGGGTGCAGTGTGCTGATAACCTGTTTTTTTAACCTTCTTTTATAATCATTTTTTAGATAGCCCTTTTTTTTTAGCTTTGGCAAGGTATAAGGTTATACATGAGACCTAATTAAAATCCATTCCAGGTTAAACTAAGAATACATCTGTGTTGGCAAGTACTTGGRTTGTATATATACTGCTATTAGTGCTATGTGAGAGAAAAATCATTTGGAATGAAAATACCTAAGTATTTAGAGGGAGACTCTTTGAATAGTAACATTAAAGAACAGCAGTTTTTCAAGTCTAACTTAAATGTAACTAATTAAGATTGGAATTTCCATTGAAATGCAAGGAAACTGYGTTTTTGTTTCATATGTCTAAAGGACTTAGACTATCACAGAATCATTTAGGTTGGAAAAGGCCTCCAGGATAGTTGAGTCCAACCTTTGACTGATCCCCACCTTGTCAAATAGACCAGAGTACGGAGTGCCACGTCCATTTGTTTCTTGAACACCTCCATGGATGGTGACTCCACCACCTCCCTGGGCAGTTGTATCCAATGCTTGACAAACCTTTCTGTGAAGAAATTCTTCCTGATGTCCAACCTAAACCTCCCCTGGCACAGCTTGAGGCCATTTCCTCTTGTCCTATTGCTAGCTGGGAGAAGAGACTGACCCCCACCTTTCAGGTAGCTGTAGAGAGCGATAAGGTCTCCCCTGACCCTCCTTTTCTCCAGGCTGAAAAATAAGAAAATAATATGAATATATGAAAAGATGGTTCTTCTTTATTAAAAAATAGGGTTGATTGACTCCAAACTTGACCTTTTAGGGGTTTTATTTAAGTACAAGTGATTAACATTTTCTTAAGGAAAGCAGGCTTTTGAGCAGCCCTCTCTGCATGCGTGTGCATTTTTGTTTGCATAAATTGGAGTGCAGTTTGGTAGAATATCACTGTTTTGCCTGTTTAAGGTAATTATATATTACTGTATAAAGGTTTTGCAGAGTAATAATCTTTGTTTCACTTTGAGACAATTTTAGGGGGTTTGGCTGTTGTTAGGCCAATACGGACCTGTCTCAGAGATCCTTTGACCATTTTTATGGTTTTTGTTATCAAATTTTATCACTCTTCTTGACCTGTTGTTCTCTGAAATATTCCCATAGGCAACAGAAATCCATCATTTAATGCAGGGAAATAGTCAAAAAAATTGTCTTCTTTCAGTGCTTGCTCATAGCCAGAAGGAATGTGAGAGATGTGAGAGGAGATGAAAAAGGTTCATGAAAGAGAGATAAATTTATTGTTAGTTACAGTATTGTCTGACAATCCCCTCCAAGACCATGTGCTAAGCATTTATTTATTTATTTATTTACTACTTTTTGGGTGCATGAGGACCTTGTTAGGAAACTACATCTTTGACCAATCTTTGCTCCAGTGCCTCTTTTGAGTCACAAAAATTCTGATAGGAATCCTGGGAAAGAGCTTTCCACGCATCCACAACTTAGATCTACAGCATTTGTCAGAACACAAAGATAACTGGCTGTACTGTGAAAAGCAAGATTTAACAAAATTAAAAAGTGGATTTAAAATAAATGGTTTTTTCAATACTATTGCATTAGTGTCTTTCATTATTCACATTGGATCTTGCATTCACTATCTGCTGTTCTACAGAGGAGAGGAAAGTGGGACCAACTTTCTGAAAGTAGGCCTCTAGCCAATTCCTTTGGTAATCAATTTTCTCCAATTACCTGCACTTATATCGAGGTATTAGTTTACCATTTTATTTAAAATATACACTGCTGTATGTGCAATTCCTTTTAAAAACTATTTTTTAAAGGTTCCCTGATGTTAGTTAAGTCCTTCAGAGGTTAACTTGAATCTTCTTGTGAGTCAGACCTGTCACTAGAATTCCTTGAACAAATATTCTTCTGGTATAAGACAAGAATTATGAATTTCTATCTTGACTTTCTGACAAAATGCAGTAATATCCATCCTTGATTTTGGAATTTTCAGTACAGTAGGTACAGTAAACAGAGAACAAGGTGATCATCATGTAGAACCTTTGTGCATCTTGTTATTGACCTTTACATGTCTAGCAGCCAGCTTACAGTAAACTTGTTGGTTCTGATAGTAAACCCTTACTGAAAGAGACTGAAATAGTTTGTCTTAAATTTTATGTATACTGGAACACTGCCCAGTTGTTCCTAGTGTAGACAGGCTGTTCCTGCAGTAGAATACAGGTTTCTAGTGCAAATGGTGGGTCACCCTTTTCTGTTTTATTATCTTTAAATATTACTGGGATAATCCATTCATTCCGGCTGTACGTTTATTGTGTGGGAACTGTCCTTTTTTTTTTGTAGGTAGAGTAACTAGGGGAGGGAAAGAGAGTTTTATTTGTGATTACAAAGACAGTGTAATTATATTCTTTATTATAATCAGTTTTACATAGAAATGTGAATGACTGGGGACATCTACTGACTTGTAAACAAAATCGTTGTAGTTGAGTATTTTGCAGAATTGATCAAAACCTAATTTTTAATTTTTTTCTTTTTTTTAAGGAACTTCATGTTGATGTTGTTTATGCCAGAATATAGTAAGCAAGGCAAATTAGCTCCAGCCTTGTGTAAACTTTTAATTGGCCAACATGATGCAATTGAGTATGAATTCCAGGTGGCTTTGGAAATGAAAGAGAACTGAGCTCTCTGGCTGGAAGCTGAACGTGATGACGGCCTGGTCTATGGTAGGGAAGCTGAAAATGGAGAAGAGGCACTCCAGAGAAGACAGAAATGTGGAACAAGACGCGGGGGAATGCAGTGCTGAATCTGAGGAATGGACGAGCTCAGAAAGTGAGCCTGAGCAACCATACTTCAGAAGCAGTACTCAGTGGAGAGAAAAGGAGGTTTCCACTAAACCGCATCGGCCACTCTGCCGGTCCCCATGTTTGGATCGGCCAAGTTTTTCACAGAGCAGTATCACACAAGACTTGAAGCTAGATGAATGCAAAACAAATTTGGACAAGGAATACCAAGCTAAAATGGATTTTGCTTTAAAGCTTGGGTATGCAGGAGATCAGATCCAGGCTGTACTGAATAAGTTGGGAGCAGATGCACTCATCAATGATGTTCTAGCAGAGCTTGTGAGACTTGGCAACAAAAGTGAATCTGAGGGACAAAGCACTGCCAGCAGTACCACTAGTACTCTGGTGCCAAGAGGCCCTTGTCCAAAGGAAATAGCAAGCCCTGACTTGTCACTGGAAGATGAAGTTGTGGATAACAGTGATAACTTGAGGCCAATTGTCATTGATGGAAGCAATGTCGCTATGAGGTGGGTCTCCCTGTCACAATGTTTGAAAATAATAAATCACTAAAATATTTAAGAGAAAAATCAATATTGATGGCAAAGTCATTATAAGTCATGTAGACTATTACACTGATAGTACATCTATTTTATGGACTCTTTAGTCTAGGCTTTTAATTATGCTGTTACTCCTTTATATGCAATCCATATTCCAGTTCCCCTCCCCTCCTTTTAAACCCAAGTTCTCTCCTCAAATCTTTTGTTCAAGCAATCTACTTGTAGTGTGCTCATGTGTGGACAGATTTTGATTAGTATTTGGAAGTCCTTGAAAATTGCTTCTGGACACTAAAGAAAAGTAACCAAATAGGGTAGGAAAACTTAGTTCTTTCTAAAGTGACATGCAGTGTATGCTAATGATATGCAGGGAACTTCATGGTATTTGAGCTCCTGCTGATTGAGCCTGCTCAGGATTCAAAGCAATTTAGCTGTGTCAGTACAGGGATAATGCATGAGCTACACCTGCTGACTTGCATAGCTATGTTGCTTGCCCCACCTTGACTACTGTGTGCAGTTTTGGGCATCCAGCGGAGGGCCACGAGGATGGGGAAGGGTCTGGAGGGGAAGCCTTATGAGGAGGGCTGAGGCCACTTTGTTTGTTCAGCCTGGAGAAGAGATTGAGGGGAGAGCTCATTGCTGTCTTCAACATCTTCACGAGGGGAAGTGGAGGTGCAGGTACTGATCTCTTCACTCTCGTGACCAGTGACAGGACTCAAGGAAATTACATGAAGCTGAGTCAGGGGAGGTTTAGATTGGAAATTAGGAAAAGGTTTTTCACCCAGAGAGTGGTTGAGTGCTGGAACAGGCTCCCCAGGGCAGTGGTCACAGCACCAAGTCTGTCTGAGTTCAAGAAACCTTTGCACTACACTCTCAGGCACATGGTGGGATTCTTGGGGTGTCCTGCATGGGGCCAGGAGTTGGAGTCAATGGTCCTTGTGGGTCCCTTCCAACTCAGAATATTCTATGTACACTTGGCTGCTTAGGTCAACACTAACCCAAGAGATACCTGTCCCATGCCACTTTTGAACATGTGTGTAGAGTACAGAGTTCAGCTAGCCAATGATTTGTTTGTCATTGAGTAAGTATGATTTTTTTATGAGGGAGTTATTTAAAGTCTGTTTAGTGATCAGTGAGACCAAGATTTCTTCAGGTAGTGTTCGTACAACAGATTTCTTTTAGTATCAGTCTTCTACTCTAAAAGAATTTTTGATATGAATTATTATTTTTTCAATGTTAAGAAAATTCTGATTTTTATAGGTGTATTGAGTATGCTGACTTCTCAAATGCATAAACCCTTCAAATCCTATAACAGTATTTTATATACAGGATTTTCCAGTGTCAATCCATAAGATGTTTCTGTAAAGCAACATCACCAAAACTGGATTTAACATTTTTTTCTTTTTTTTTCTGTGCCTGTTGAATTTGTAATCACTATTGCTTGAGTCACTTCTGAGCATAATGTGGCAGCAACTGGAGAAAAAAGGGTGCGTACGCCGACTATTTCACTGCTCACATCTGATGCTTTATTTATAGGATCATAAGACTATCTCAAGTTATAAGGGACCCATAAGGATCATAGAGTCCAACTCATAACAAAATGCATATGCATATGCATCTGAAAGTTTTAAAGGATATTAAAGTCTGTAAAATCTGAAATGTGTAAAACTTTAAAGGAAAATGCTTTTAGCAACATTGCAGCTTCTGTATTCATTATTTAAGTTGTGGGGATTTAGACTATGCTAGTGATCCATAATTATACAGAAGATATTAGATTTGTCTGCCTTTGGTCTGCTTTGGTGTTACCTTATGTAACATTTTGAGCCCAGGAAAATGCATGGTCCAGTAATCTGTGATGTCATTCTACAATTGTAACAATAACAACAGCAACTTTGAGGTGAATTTTTGAATGATAATCCATAGAATAACGCTAAAGACAATTTTAATATGATGGAAGTCTCCTAATTATGCAAAATCTGTTCTGCAGACTGAGAATATCTGAAAAGCGCAAGGCTTATGCACTTCTCATGCTTAAAAATATTGCAATTATAGATGATGCAGATAGAGATTGAATAAGATTAATAATCAAGATTCTCCTTGGTTTCTATCAAACCTCTTAAAAATTTCCTTTTTCCCTTACAGAAACTTCTTAGGCCTTTTTAAAAATTAAACCCTTTTATTTGAATTGTGTGCTGTTTTAGAGACTCGTGTGTGTTTCAGAAAACAAATTTTTGATTGGGACGGGACTTAAACAACTTTGACACAATTATTTCTTTCCTATAAAAAGTTCTAATAAAAAATGCAGAACATTTAGTATCAGAGGAAAAGATTTTATTAATATAGATGTTTAAAAGCACTTATCGCCCATGACAGCCAGCATTGTTCATTCCTCTTTTTGTGGTAGTGCTTTATGGTACTACTTAAGGTAAGCTCAATTAGTTGGGGAAAGTGATATTTTTCGTTAGGTCAGCTAATAAAATGAAAAAACTGAAAAACTTCATGTTTACTAGCTTTTGCTCTGGGGATAGTGAAGTTTCACCATTTATAGACTTCTTAAGTGGCAGGGTTGCTGTAATCTGATGACGTAACAGCTCTGTACAATTGTCCTTTTCCAATTATGTAAGCAGGACTAATAAAACTTTACAGACTTTTTTTCCTTCTATCCTTTGACCATGGCAGCTTTAGAAGAAAAAACCAGCCAAAACCACCACAACAAAAACCAAAACCAAATGTAACTGTTGTCCTTGCTGTTTCTAAAACTTGCATGTTCTTCAGCCATGGAAATAAAGAAGGATTTTCCTGCCGGGGAATTCAACTAGCTGTTGACTGGTTTCTGGAAAAAGGACATAAAGATATCACTGTGTTTGTACCTGCATGGAGAAAAGAACAGTCTCGACCTGATGCACCAATTACAGGTAACATCAAGATTTTCTTTGACCCCTTGGTTAAAACCAAAAAGATTACTGTCATCTTTCTGGTGGGTCCCAGCAGTGGGCTGTGGATATGATGATGATGATGTTGCACTCAACTGTTTGTTGGAAAACACAACAGTTTCACTGTGAGGAAACAAGCATTGAAGTATCTGCATGTGTAAACAATGCTGTGGGTTTTCTTACATTATTGGATCATTTCAACACTGTTGAGAAGCAGTAGTCGAAATTTTCCCATTAGCAAACAGTGTTGAGCATATAGGAACTGAGTTTTATTTGCTGGGTGAGTATAAAATAAGTACTAACAGGCCAGGGACTCAGTAGGGTTATCTTGAACACTGAAGAGGCAGCATGTGTTTTCACCCATAGAAAGTACTTACATTTTACTCTAGGCTAACAAGAAGGTTATTGTAGTCCAGTAACAACTGAGTTCTTGATGCCTTCAGGAAGACTGAATAAAGGTACGTGGCTGCAGAGTTGTTATGAAGTTTAAGTATTGAATATTTACTCAGTGCTTTGAAACCTCAGAATAAAATGGCACTACACATCTAGGTATTTTTTAATGAGAATGGGGCCTGTGTATGAATAAAATTGCAAGATACTTTGTCAGAAAAGAGGACAGGAATTTTCATAATACAAAGACTGCATTTCTTTCTTTTGAAACTTTTTTAAAAGCAGCTCAACTAAAATTATTTTCCAGATCAAGAAATCTTACGTAAATTGGAGAAAGAAAAAATTCTTGTTTTCACCCCATCTCGAAGAGTTCAGGGAAGAAGAGTAGTTTGTTATGATGATCGATTCATAGTAAAACTTGCTTTCGACTCAGATGGCATCATTGTATCAAATGATAACTATCGGGATCTTCAAAATGAAAAACCAGAATGGAAGAAGTTCATAGAGGAGCGGCTGCTAATGTATTCTTTTGTGAATGACAAGTATGTTTTTTTCCTTCAAAAGTAAGYGAACTTGCTAATTCAGCATTCTCAGGAAAAACTGATCACGTTTCATTTCTTTTCCCTTAGATTTATGCCTCCGGATGATCCTTTAGGACGCCATGGTCCAAGCCTTGAAAATTTCTTAAGAAAAAGGCCAGTTATTCCTGAACATAAGAAACAACCGTGTCCTTATGGTAAGTGCCCAAGTCAGATCGATTTGTTGCATTTAAAGGTAGGTGAAGCAAGCAATTAATTAACATCTTGTCATTACTTGAACAAAAAAATGCACCATTTTTCATGTGGCCATCCAAGCACTATGTCCACTTTTGTACCCTTCATACACTTATTTATAAAAACAATGTGGCAGAAAATCAAGGATTACCAGATATACCTTGTGGATAATACAGCTTTTTGCTATTTTATTCTGGTTTGTATTCAAGGAAGGAGATTCATAATTAATAAAACTGTCTTAAAGCTGATTTGTTTTATATAGCACTGTGTATGTTGTTATTATTGAAGTTATGAGCCAGTAGGAAGAAAAATGGTATGTCTTTCCTTTGATGCTGTGATATACATGGGTACAGGCAGCAGAGTCTGTGACTCCCTGTATATATCAAATACATAGTTATTCCTTATGAGGTTAATATAGAAATATGACTATTGAAAAGTAGTGAAAGATAAATAAAAAAGATAGCAACTGGTGGTATTAACGAGTTTTTGATTTCTTTAACCTGAAAACCCTTTTCTTCCAGGTAAAAAGTGCACCTATGGGCACAAATGTAAATATTACCACCCAGAACGTGCAAACCAGCCTCAAAGGTCAGTAGCGGATGAGCTTCGAATAAGTGCCAAATTATCTGCTGTGAAAACTATGAGTGAGGGAGCCTTGGCCAAATGTGGCACAGGGTCATCCAGCTCCAAAGGAGAAATCAGTTCTGAAGTGAAACGCATTGCCCCAAAACGTCAGTCAGATCCAAGCATTAGGTCAGTAGCTGTGGAGCCTGAGGAAAAGTTATCAGCAGCCCGGAAGTCCGAGGCCAGCTCTGTCCCGTCTCTGGTTTCTGCATTAAGTGTACCAACGCTCCCTCCACCAAAAAGCCATGCAGCTGGTGCATTAAATACTCGTTCTGCAAGCAGTCCGGTGCCAGGTTCCTCACAGTTCATACATCAGAAATCCTCACTGGAACATATGTCCAGTGTGCAATATCCTCCTATACTAGTCACCAATAGCCATGGCACCTCAGTTAGCTATATGGACCAGTATCCCAAATATGAGTCACTGGGGGACCATGGCTATTACTCCTTACTCAGTGATTTCTCCAACTTAAGCATAAGTAGTATCCGTAACTCAGATTATTACGGGGCTGATGTGGACCAGGGGACGTATTCTAGAAACTCAAGCCCCTGTCCTGACAATTGCTTAAGCCATACAAGTAATGATTCTTATTCCTCTTACAATGACTTGTATCTGGGTGTAGCAGATGCCAGTTCAGAAGACAATGTGAAGAGCCACAGACTGCCATCGAAAAATCGTCTTCAGCCTTTCCCCCATGGTTACCATGAAGCCTTAAATAGAGGTCAGAGTTATGGAACTGAAGAGCCTAAGCAATCCCTTCGCAAACAGTCAGTTTCCCACTTAGGCCTACATGCCCAGCATCCAGTTGTTGGAGCACGGTCCAGTTGTCCAGGAGAATACCCTGTGCCTCAAAATGTTCATCCATCAACTGCACAACCAAGCCGTGCCTTGGTCATGACAAGAATGGACAGTATTTCTGACTCACGGCTTTATGAAAGTAACCCTACAAGGCAGAGACGACCACCTCTCTGTCGAGAGCAGCATGCTAGCTGGGATCCACTACCATGTGCATCAGACTCTTACACTTATCACTCATATCCATTGAGTAACAACCTCATGCAGCCGTGTTATGAACCTGTAATGGTAAGAAGCATGCCTGAGAAGATGGAGCAACTTTGGAGAAATCCCTGGATTGGGATATGTGGTGAGCCACGGGAACCTCATATCATCCCAGAACATCAGTATCAAACATACAAGAACCTCTGCAATATTTTTCCTCCCAGCATTGTCCTTTCTGTGATGGAAAAGAATCCCCACATGACAGATGCACAACAGCTGGCAGCTATGATTGTTGCCAAATTAAGAACAGGGCGTTAAAGCAGTACAGCCTCTTTTGGATAAATGAAACTGTACAGCACATAGGACCCAGAGGAAAACTTACATGAAGGAAGAGGCCAATCTATTGTAAATATTTTCTACAAAGATAGTATAAAATTCTGTACACAGTAGCAATCATATACATGCTGAGGCACTATATAAAAGTTGATTGTATTGCAAATTTTAAGATTTTAAAGATAGGGATTTTTAATAGTATTTTATAGAAAATGCATACCTTGCTGCATGGATAGCTCACTATGAACTATAATGTCACAATCAGTGTCTCAAAGCTGTTACTACAAAATTAGTGTTAGCAACCATATTGCATGTATTAGTGTACACTTAAAATTTGCTTATAAATACCTAATCGGCCTCTAAAAGTATGCTCTACACACACCCAGATGACTTTTAGGGTTTCAGCTTTGTCACTCAACACTGCCTATTGGCATCTTAAGTACCGAAGAAAAAGTAAATTTGATAAAAGTTAAAATGGTTTATAAGAGGAAAAACTGATTTCAGTTTTTCAATGTCAACGTGGTTGTTGGTACTTAAATTTCAGAACTGTTCGTCAAGAGTTTGAATATCTATTACATTGTTCAATATGTTGGTTTAATCCAACAGAAGCCAATACTTTATTAAATTAGGCCCAAAACATTAAGGAATGTAAAGGCATGAGTGCCATTCAGTAAACTGAAAGTTTAACTGTAGCTTCTCTCCAGAATCTCCTCTCAAACGTGCAGTAAGCAGCTGCTGGCCCAAATGACTAGACAAGCTGAAAGTAAACTGTCAGTATTATGTAAACTGGATTACTCAAAGCAGCAAAAACTGGATGCTAATGTGGAAGTTCATCACTAACTACAGCCCGTCCTCTGGGAGCAAGATGGTGTTTGAGTCAGCCTGACATTCAAGATGGCTGTACAACATCAACTTCAGAAAGGGTGGAGGGGGAAGGCTGCTTCTTGAAAAGGATTGCTCCAGTTTGGGTTTGTGGCAAAGCTGTCCTGGTTTTTGCTCTTCAGATCCACACAAAGGTGTTCATTTGCCTCAGGAAGGCTTTTAGAGTTCCTGTTTCAACAGGTGAGATAATTTTGTGTGGCATTGTTTGCGCAACTGGTATCTTGCTCAGGGTGGGAACCTTTGTAGCTAAATGTCTCCAAAAGAGGCGTTTATTGGTTTTTTTTAAGCTGCACTGACTGTACGCCCTTTTTTGAATCCACTGTATATTTCAACATTTTGAACCATGACTAACTCGACATGTCTCGAGCTAGGACTTGTTGACTTCTACTGTAGTTTTTTTCATGAAAGTTGAGAAGGCCTGGTTTATGGCCTTTTGTTTCTTCATGAGAAGGTGTGACACTGCCTAAATGTTTCTTACTGTGAAACACACAGAACGTGAGGCTGCAGTCAGGGTTGTTTCTGGTGTTTTGATAATGGCTTGCATGCTGCTTTCTAGTTATCTGTTTGTCTGAGAAACAAAGTTTATCATTTCCTCCACTTGCGTTACTGTAGCAGTTGGTTTGATTCAAAATATCTTGTGGGCTCTTTATCATGTGCAAAATATGTTCCTGTCATACAGAAAAACCCAACAAATGAACCAAAAACAAACCACAATTATGGGTGCATATACAGTTAATTTACTGACATTTGATAACTGTATCATTTCACACAGGATAAATATTCTTGTGTTCGTACAGGTGACATATATAATGACCATGTCATTATGTATTTGAAATGAGGTAACTTGAAGGTGATTCTGTACTTACACTTGGTGTTTAAAAAGAGCTTCAGTTTTAATTAGTTGATTATTGTCTTTGTTAGTGGGGAAAAAGAAATCTTCAGACACTTATAATAGTTGGGGGAAAACAGATTTAACTCTTGACCAGTTTTCAAAAACATTTCATATTTTTAATTTGCAATTAATTCTCTTCTCTTGCATGGTATAAGCAGCTGAGAGCAATGCCTCAAATAACCAGAAATGACCTTTTGTTTGTTGATACAAATTGTATCTCTTTTTCTTGATTGTATAAAAACTGTGTATAAAAAAATATAATCTCTAGATTAACTTCAGTATTACATTTTCACCACAATGTTTGTGACACCATGTGTCACAGGGAAGTAGCCCATGAGTAATTATGGATCTTTTTTTTATTTAAAATGGGCACTTGTAGTTTATAGACAAACAGGGACAACTTTTCAGAACCAGGTTATTATGTGCACAAATACTGCGTGTACACCTCAAAGCATTACATAGGTATCTTCAGTCTATTTATTAAGCAGATACATTCTTGCACTAAACTTTATGTAAAAATGTTGCTGTTAACTCATCTGCATGTGTTTAAAATGTAACAGTAATTGCTATAGACCCTATTTTATTCTAACCTATTAATTTATAAATTATTTAGGTATGAGATGAAGTTTATTGTGCACTCATGTTTTCCATCTTGCATGGAATTAAATATTTGTATGCAGAAAAATGTTGGTTCCGTTTTTCTCCATTTATAAAGATAAGCTATTTTAAGAGAGGTTTAGTAGGTGATTTTGATGTTTTCTAGTGTGGAAAACTGAACAGAGATTTCTGTATGAAGTGCTGGGTGGCTTATGGAGATATCCATTTTTGTTGGATTTGTCTAGTCATTTTAATTTTCACTAAACTTTGTTTAACTGATAGAATTCCTTCTTAAACAATGGGAATGCTATGCGAATACAAACCCAGCATACTATTTCCCTAAGGCAAATTGTCTTATTCTAAGAAGCTATTAGCATCTACCATGCATAGTTACAGAATTGGCAGTGTAGCCTTGTGGATAAAACCTGCAAATTTTGTGCTTGTTTAGTCCTCCTTAGGGGTAATGAAACTTTTCTATGTGATGTAGTCTTTCCTGATCAACTACTTTAAGTGATAATTCGGTCATCCACATCTGTTTTCAGATATGTTTACAAGACAATTCAAAACACTGACACATTCATTGATCTTTAGCGCATAAGCTTAGATTTCTTCTTACATGGAAGAGTTGATCTTATTAACACCTGATCAAAACTGTCTATATTGTAAATATAAGACTTTGTATAAATGCTCTTTTTTAGAGCATGGTATTTAAACGTTTTTAAAACTGTAAAAGAACAGTTCTAGAAACTATATTTTAATAAAATCCATGAAAATACAATTCTAGATGAGAGGGAAAAAAGTGTGAAGGTAAAATCATGGACTACTGCAGTCAATAAGAGCTGAGCAGTAGATTTTAGTGCTTTACTAGGGCCAGAGCATTCTCTGGGAGTTCTGATTTACTTATCTTTCATCTTTAGCTATATTACTTTCATATAATTTGTCACTTCAAAGTTTGTAACTTWAAATTCATAAATCAAAAACCAAATGCTTTATGGGATGTCAGTCTAAATTATTTAATGTTTTTTGTAGGAATTACTTGTCAGTGATATAGTAAATTGTACATGATTTCACTGCTGTTAGTCCTGTTGTTGTCATATTGAGCTGCAGTAGTTGGCTTTATTCATTTGTAGAATTAAACATTACTGTTTAATTGTTGTAAAATTTTATAAATCTCTTTGGGTTTTTTTGGTTGACCCAAATATAATGTAAGTCGTAATGACAAAATGAGTGAAAATGGATGTTAAACCAGTATGTGGTATTCTTAAATCTCTGTAGTGGTAAGTGGGCACGGCTCTAGTTGCTGTGGCATGTAATTTATTTACTAGCATGAGTCTTGTTTAGCTTTTGTAAAAATGCTTTAGCTGTAAACTTAAAAATAGGTGTGGAGTATGGTTGCTTAGAACAAGTAGAAGGAGCTGCATTGAAAAAACAAACAAAACTCAAAACATCTAACTAGGTGAGTTTCCCCCTACATACTTCTAATGTCACTTATGTCTTGAATTATGCATTTTGGCATTTTGTCCAAAATAATGTTAAAAAATACTTGGTGACATATACGCATACCTGATCTATATCAACCCGCAAACAGGAACATTTGATTATTGTAATTTTTAAAACTCCATGCTAAGGGGAAGGAACATGCATCACTTCTGTGGAACTTTGTTCCAACGTTGAAATATTACTTGATCTTGACTTGCCAAAAGTTTACCTGAAGCATTAGTACTATAGGTAGGACTCATAATAGTCAGATCTTTAGATCTGTCACGGTTACTTCTATGGTGAGTGTTCAGCTTTCATACTTTTATGTACCTATAGCTTGTTTGTGTGACAGAGCCCTCATGAAGTGTATTTCCTGCACTATTTCAACTGGAAAAATACAGTTGCACCATCATGTAAATTATTCTTATGCCAGTGTTTGGTTAGCCTTTGAAGAGTCATCATACAATATTGCTGATTTTGGTCTGCGGTATTTAAAGTTTGTAAATGTATTAAAAGAATTGCAAGAATCTAAAAGAAGTATAGGCTATCACCTGTTCCCCTCCTGCTCTGTGTAAATGTTTTGCACAATTATTTAATAATATGAAATATGTTATAGTTTATATATATAAAAATTTTTGCTTATTTAATAAAACTGCGAGTCATTGGACTATTTGTTTCTAGCTTTTTTTTTCACCCTCTTTAGACAAGAGCCCCAAAAAGCTTTTTTGCCTGAAACAACTGTTGCAGTCTGTCCAAGTTATTTCTTGGTATTCTTTTAGCTGATTTACTGAAAAATCCCAGATTCTCTAGGTGGGGTAATGGTAGATACACAGGGCAGTAACTACAGCTGATCAAGATATTATAGTAGTAGTAGTAGCAGCACATGATTTTACCACGCGAACTTCTTCCGAGGGGAAAAAAAGTTACATATGGTACAGGACTTGCCAGCACCACACATTCCTAGTTGAACTGTTATGCTTGTTTGCAATACAAAATACAATAATTTAAGTAATTTCGTACTCTGCTAAATGCAGTAATAAAAAAACAAATCCCCTTCACTTAGAATTTCCTAGATAAGCTTGATTTAACTGCTGGGTAAAAGAAGGTAAAAGAGGAAGGGCTTACATGAAAAATCCCTCATAACAGAAAGTTTGTTTCCTTTTGCATTGGCACTGCTTGCTTTTAGAGAAGGAAATGTGCAATGTATCTTCCATTTTAAATAACTTTTGGCTGTGTGGTAACAAGCAGCCTGCAGTAGAGCAGGGTAACAAAAAACTAGAGAAGAAGGAATAAAGAAATAATACTTACATTATGGACATCTAGCTAAGCCTTTACTTGAGAGCCAGTCCAAAGCGTCCCTGAAGTTGCTGTTCTAAACGTGCATTTCAACCCTATGCAATGTACTGCTAAAGCTGTGTGTCCCTTTTCTTATCTATTTCTACTGACATGTTATTCTTTCTGTTTAGTTTGTAAAACCTGAAAATTATTAGATGGACTCAGAGAAAGCCTCTGTTTTACCCTCTAGCAGATGCACTCTACCAAATTCTTACTGAGGAGTCCAGCAATAAATATATGCTTAAACTCCAGGGTTTTTTGACAGGTAATTGCAGAAGCCTCTAAGTTCCAAGAACCTGTAATACAGGTAAAGAAAACTACCTCAAAGCCATTTTTCTCAGCAACTTTCCAGCAAGGTACTTGTTCAAGTCCATTTCTGCAGTAATTATACCAGCTCTCAGCAAAGAGCACAGTATTGGTTATGAAGCTCAGCAAAATCATGAAAAGAAATAACATGAAGTGAAAAACTTCAATCAAAAAGAGACTGTAGTGGCCTCAAGACTATCACTTGAAAAAACATGGTGACAAAAACATTTCGAAGGTATTTTTGCATCAACGGTGCATTCAGCCATGCTATAGCTAGGATTGATCCCTGAAGCTTCATGTGAAATCATAGCTAAGTTATCCTAGCAAAATCACTCCTACAGGACAATATCAGAATCACTGAAATAGGAAGGGCTCAATAGTCTCACTAATGAGGATCAGAGGACACTTTCCAGAGTGAAAACTGAGAAACAGCATCCAGGAGGAAGGTTTGCCTTCAGTCAGTTGTATTTATTAACCATGAAAAAATTAAAGAACCTTGACGGATTCCAAAGTACTCTTAACTATTTGGCAAACTTCAACTAGAGCTAAACGTTCATGATAACGGTTACTATACACGGTTACTATACATACAACTTAAAACACACCACCTTTACAAAACACTGATTTTACATGGTATTGAATCGAAAGGAATAAGATGAATGTGTCTTTACAAACAGACCATGTGAATCTGCTTGTAGATAGGGCTAGAACTTACAGATAGGGAAGTAACAGAAGAAACTTAGTTCTAGAAAATGTTACTAATCAACATTGACTGTTGCTCAGCCAAGGCTGTGTTAAATTCCTGAACCTAGAGAAAAAGAACAAAGACTTAATAGAATTGTGAATAGTTTTTTTCTTTCTTTCTTTTATATAACAAAAGGGGGGTGCATATTAGAGGGGGACATAGAGTAGGCAATTCGGGAAATCTGTACCTTCCGAGCACCTCAGCCAATGGGGAGAAGGAAGAGGGTGATGTGGCTGGGAAGTTAGGATAAAAAGGGGGCTGCGTCCCCTAACAATTTCAGAGACCCCATGGGAAATGCCCATGGCCTCTCCCTTTATTTGAATAAAGTTACAGGACTCCTCTGTCTCCTTTTTGGACATAAACCTCTGGTGGTGTGAATTTTTCCRGACAGTAAAAATCAGTAAATCACAACAACAAATTATCCTGGAGTGATTATTTCCCCACGACCATTACTAGTTCTTCCATGACACTTAACTTGTGCAATACTTAAAAGTCACAGAGCACTCTGCTGCTGTCTCAGAAAAGTTGAAGGCCACTTTTTATTTTATGGAAGTCATTCTGGGTCCATAACAATCCTCCTGTCACAGGAATATTCAATTCTGCAGAGCTGTGAGAAAGAGAAATAAAGCACATAAGCACTAAGCTGATTTAGAAGCTCACATCACCAAAGCAATTTTGATAGCACTTTTATTTCCAAAACATTATTTCTCATTTTTAGCTCTGAAACATTTATCTGCTGAAATGTCCAGTTCAAGAGAGGCAACAGTCCTGAAACATGAAAGGTACAAGGCACAAACCAAAAGAAAGGTGACCAGTTACTAACAATTGTGAGGGTGACATGACTACAGAAATAACCAGAGAAAAATTTTCATCTCAACCTTCATCTGTCCTTTGCAGCTAGGAATACAAGGTCATCAGGTGAAATGCTAATACAGCAAGCAATTGACATGAGAGCAGTCTGCCATACGTCACAAATCTTACAATGCTTATCCTGCACTCTGATACTACCCATTTCCATGGCTTTAGGAAGAAGTCATGGGAACCAGTGCACTTACAGAGACTTTCAAGGATGCAATCCCTAAAGGAACAACATGTCAGCAACTCCACCCTCACAAAAAAGTCTTCATTATTTGCCAAATTTGCTCCTGCTGTCAGGTAAAACCGACACTGGGAGCTAAGAAAAAGAACATATGCTTGTCACAAATCCCAAAACAACTGCCTGAGGAAGACAGCAGCTATTCAAAGCTTCAGAGGTTGCCTCAGCAACACCAAACACAAACTTTGATAACACACGTGCACAGCATACACCAGAAAACCCACCAATGAACACAATCTTTCGGGAGGAAGGAATTGCAAGCCCTTTCAAAGTATCTAAGCATCTCAGGAAATTATGTCTCATGTTAAAATCAAACAGCTCTAAAGACAGAAAAAAATTCCTGGAAAAAAGACTGAGATGTTTGAAAAGTTTTATTTATGCAGCAACTTCAAACTGTACACCAAAACTCTAAGCCTTTTCCAGATGCTCAGTACTAGAATAACTGGCTATATAGCAGAGGCTGCTTTTCGGAGCTCCTCAGAAACAAGTAATTTCTTCTTTAAGATCAAAACACCTCTTAGATAGTCCCTGTTCAGATGAAACACTGCCAGAGGCCTTGCAAACAAAGCCAACACAGAAATACCACAACTCCCACAACCACTGTAGTGACTTGATGGCCTTCCTCCTGCTGTTGGACACGATCCTGAATTCAGGCTGCTATTGGGCTAATATTTTCTCCATTGTGATGTACACTCCTCATCATTCATGACTTTACAGACCTGCTGTCATTTCCAGGACAGGGACTCTGAGGACTTCAGCCGTAACAACCCCATGAATGCTCCAGGCTGGGGGAAGAGTGGTTGGAAAGCAGCCCCATGGAAAAAGGGTGCTGGTTGGCAGTATCTGACCATGAGCCAGCAATGTGCCCAGGTGGGCAAGGCCAATGGCATCCTGGTCTGTATCAAAAATAGTGTGGTCAGCAGGACCAGGGAAGTGACTGCCCCCTGGTACTGGGCACTGGTGAGGCATTGCCTGGCATCCTGGGTTCACATTTGGGCTATTTTTTCCAATAGCATATCTACCTGCAAAGACAGCTAAATACTGTTTTGGCTGGATTCCGGTCTTTTTGAACTATTTTGCTTCTCTGAGATTCAGGCTATTCTGTTTTGGCAACCACATGCTTGTCTTTAGGAAGATCTGATGGTAAACCAGAGAAACTGTATGGAAAGGGTTCCCCAAGAAGCCAAACTGTGACAAAGCGGCAGGCAGAAAAACAAGAGCAGGGAAAGAACAGAAAAATTATTCAGGAGGGGAAAACTTCATGGATAGCTAGGCTGTTGCTTTCAGCATAAGGAAAGCACATTCTCCAATTTTCTGAACCTCCAGAAACAACAAAAGCAGAAAAAGAAGTGAAACAGGAATTGAGATGGACTCTTTAATTGTCTTTCAAGATTGAGTTAATCTTTAAAAGCGAAAGGAGACTGTCAGCTGAAACCTATTTTTCCTGGTATGTAATCAAGTTTTGCTACAGATTAATAAGAATTATTTAGTAAGAAGCACAGACCTCAAACAAGGCAGACAGAATTCAGGCAGATGTTAAACAGCATAGATTAAATGCATCGTAAGATCACCAGGTGTCCATTCTCATCTGTGTACCTAGTGAATTAGGGCTGCAGCAAGTTCTGCTTCTGTTACATGACTTGGCCAAACCCCTTTTTCCCAAATTAATGTCAAACTCCATGCTCCGGGAAACCCTTTTGGCCATTCACTACTTTGCCTTGCTTTAAGTCTGTGGAGCCAGACAGAAAGGCAAAGAAGGCCATGGCTTTTAGAAAGGGCATGTCCCATTGCCTATGCTGCAGATGCTTTTTCCAAGCACTTTATGGGTATTTTCAAAGTAAAACGTCAAGTTTCCACAATCTCGCATACCATCCTTCAGTACCCCTTCATGAGCCTGGCAGAACAGCTCTCTGCAGAGAAGTTAGAGGGCAATACCAAAAAAGTAAATAGCTAACACCCCTTCTGGAATAGGCCGTACAAACACCTTTGATGGGGAAACAAAAAACCCCATGTAGCTACAAGACAGAGGACAAACTTTCAACAGAGAAGAAAATGTAAGTAGTCAAGAAAATCTGCTCCCTTCTGCCTCGGGGAATTCAGACCACCCTTCCGATACCACGTGTCCTTTGGCAAATGAAGAGGCTGCTATGCAAGGGAAATAAGAATAATGAACAAGCTGCCATTGCAGCACTCCTAATGAAACCTGGATTGTTTCCAGGCACAGCTACAGGAGTAAATCAGGTTCTGCTCCTTTCTATTTGTGGTAACAACAGGTTTTCCCCCTGTTTCTTTCCAAGATTTTTCCCTTGGCATCCTGTCAGGCTGTAATCTGAGTGGAACAAACTGTCTGCCCCTTTCCCCACACAAAGAGACGCAGAAACACGTGTTACGTTTGGCCTGGTATATGGCTTTTCATTTTCTACATAAGTATTTTCTAGAAATATGACCTGCATGACACATTACACACTGTTCAAAAAACAGCCAAGCAGAAGCAACATGTGAGGAGGAAAAAAACCCACCTCCTTGGCTAAATGTGGATGAAGATCTTGCAATTGCTCCTCTCTGCATCTCAGGGTACATGGAAAATGATTACTGGAGGCAGAGGGGAAGGCAACACCTGCTGGATTTTTCCAGAGTTTGCAAAATGAAGCACTGAAATTTATGTATCTGGCTTGTAGCTTTTTAGCCTGCAATAAATATACTATCAGTCCTCACCATGACTAAATCATATTTCAAAATGCAGTCTAGGCATCTTCCTCCAAAGGAACAGTGTTAGTGATAAGGGAAGGTCTATTAATTTGATCCCAGGGAGGATGACCAAGAGAAAGGAGAAGAATGGAAACCCTACTCTTCAGAAGATTTGAAACTGGAAGCTTGGGATCTGAACACAACTGTGAATAGGTGAAAATATGAACATGTGCAAGATTTCTTCTCAATGAAATACCCCAGGCTGCATGATTCTCAGTTCTTCACACTGCTACTAGATTGGGCCCACCAACCACAGGAAAAGAATCAGTGATCAGAAAGTTATCCGATCAAATGTTAATGAAAATAACTGCAATTCATTTATACTCTGAAGCATTCCTTTGATTAAAATAACAACAGGAGACAGGTTTATATGTATGTGATGAAACTGATTTGACAGCTTACAGCAATCAAGTTCCTATGACTGCAAAGTTTGAAATAATCATCCTATTACAATGTCATCAATGGGATGGTTTAACTGGATAAGCTTCATTTAGTAACAGAGGTGATCTGACTAAAGCTTTATAGAATGCTCCCATTATTTCCAGGACAATCTGTGTTTCTTTACTGAGGTCATATCTGCAGCTCTAAATTACTAGCTACAGCTCTAAAAGGTCACTGGGCACTGCCAACATACCGAGGATCACACCCAGCTAACAGAAACTTAAGCTTCAAGCCTGCTGGGGCTGTGCTGATACCTGCTAAACAGCAGTATTTCACAATCCTTGCAATGGTTTCTTTCAAAAAAGAGCAGAAGCGGTGAAGACAGTAATATAAGACGGCATCCTCAAAGGATACCATTTGGTTTAGGTTTAGTAGGTATTAGAGACAATAGTAAATATTTGGGTCAAACTATTTAGTTAAACCGAAGTAAAAAGGAAATCTCAGCCTTAATTTTTCACATGGTATAGTAAAAGGCACAGAGAGAGAAATGCATTCCATGGTTCAGGGGCAAAGTTCTGCCCACACCATTACTCACTTTGTATTGAGAGACTTGCACTCATCTCTCACTGGCTGATCAAGCAGGGACATCATAGAATAATCATCCAACATGAGACCATCAGGGTCATCTGTCTGACCTGGGAGTTTCCCAAGAGGAAAGTCTTTCCATCGTATTTCATCTAGATAAAAACAGTACAAAACCAAAATGTCTGAGTTTCCCAAAGAGATTTTCGAAACACAAGATCACCCTCCCCAAGTCCTCAAATACTGCCTCATGCAACTCAGCCATTCAGCAAAAATGAACAATCTCCGGTACGCAGCAAAAACAAGATTGAACTGCAGTTCTAACTGATTTTATTTCTAACCTTACTACCTCTTTCAAAGAAAGTCACTGTAGTATGTAACAACAGGGACACATCTGGAGTCATGTAACATTATCATGCAGTCTACGCAGTGCAGGTCATCCAAGCCACTGTGAAACAATGTCCATTAAAAGAAACCCCACAGTATTCTAAAGCAACCCTTCATATTTACCTTCCTCTTTTAAGCATACTTTTGTTTGAAACATACACATTGACTTACATGTGATAATTTTAAGAAATTACTCTGCATACTTCTGTAAATGGAAAAAGCCATTTGTACACACATGAAGACACAAAATGGCACCTTTGCATCCAGTACTTCATTTCTTCAGTGAGACTAAGTACCAGCTTCTTAACAACTTCCCAAGATTAGTGGTACAGAAACAGTGAAACAGTGACTACAGAAGAACTGAAGCCACAACAGTAGAAGAGTACAAAGCAGCATAAGGCTGGAAAAATCTGATTAACCAATTAAGCAATTCTGGACAAAGAGGTGGGCTGGAATGCAATGGCAAAGAAAAAGAATCTGACAGTCTTGAAAATACTGCTGTTTTTAGGAGCACACTTCCATTTCTTCTCCATGACTTCATATTTATTAAATTTGACTTTCAGTGGGGGCTAGAAATGGCACAGTGGAAAACCATGGATCCCAACTGTTAACATCAGTGAGCCCATTCCTTTATATTGTGTTGCCAAAATTTCAAAGACAGTTCCAAAAAAGGAAATCCCTCCTTAGATTTCATTCTTACTTCACATATAAGAAATCAAAGAAATAAATTATTATGTGCCATTGTTTTAAAAGTAAGATTTTTAAGCCTAAGGGTGTTCTTGATACCAGAATGCTTATTTCTGGAAGGTTTACTAGCAACTCAACAAAGACCAGCAGATAGAAGCTTTCAGAAGGGACTCCACTCCAGAAAGTCAGCAATAATTTCACAGACTATGTGATACACCTGCTAATCATGTACAACTTGGTCATTTCCTTCTCTTTGCCTGAAATTGATAAATTTTGTACACCTGGTATCTGCTCAAAACCCCAAGCACTGCCCTCAAGAACCAGCAGATTTATTTGGTTKTCATTCTGTACCATTCTTGGGCAACAGTATCTTGACATAAAATAGTGTTTTCTAAGTCTTATAATTTTACAATTTAAAAAGGGGCAGGAATAGCATGTGGTAACATCCAATGCAGCTATTAGGCAAATTACCATTATATATATTAAACAGGCTAAACCCTTTCTTTGGAGAACAACTTAGCAAATAGTTGATACACCACATGATGTCAGGGGTTGGTATATGCCTACTGGCTATAGTTCCAAATTGTTTAAGGATGGTAACTACACAGATGTTATTCAAACAGAAATTAAGTTTATATAAAACAACTCCATACACAGAATCTTCATACTCAGGTGGTTCAGGACACAATGTGTGTTCCTTCAGTGAAAACTTTGCTTGACCTGAACCAATGTCACAGAAGCACAGGACAATTTTGCTTCTGTTCTCAAAACATCAATTCTAACAAGCTGTTCACATCAGCATAACTAAGATCTCTCTTTTTCTTTTTGTTTTTTACTTCAGAAAATTTCCCACTGAATGGAACACAAGAATTCAGTCTTCTAGTGACTGCTTTTTTTTCGTTTAAATGTCATTTTGACTCCAACTCCTCTCCATCAACTTCCACCTCCTGTGTTCAAGTCCCTCCATGACTCATCCAAAATTCTTAGCTACAGAAACCTCCAGCTCCGATGAGAAAGTAGAGCTACTGTAACAAAGCTAAAAAACCACTGGATATACTGTTTTTCCTTCTAAAAACTTGCCTTGCTCTTTTCTTTTGTTTACCACCATGTCATAACAGCCATTTTTCCAGAGCATGGAACTTAGGTTCACAGACAAACTGTGCTTTCAAATGCCCCCAAATCTGACAACAGAAGTCCATGAAACATCCATACTTTCTTCAGCATTCACAGCTGGCATATACGCTGCTCCATCAGTTGGATACATTGAAATTTTAAACAGTTTGGAAAAGCCTAATAAAAAAATTAATGAGACAGTAACAGCATGCTCCTGGAGAATGCACTCACAGTACTTTAAGAACCTAAGAGAAATGACTCCCGCACACAAACRACAGACTGGAAAACTCAAATTTTTCAGTAATTTGGCATTTAGATGATTTTGAAGCACAATTCAATTATGGCCAGGCCCAAAGGGCTGAGAGGTCTTTGCATTTCAATTAACATTTGTCAGTGATGAAGACTGTTAAGTCTTACAGAGTCACTTTTTACCTGCAGTGATCTGCCAGGCGGACCCTTGCAGTGCTGCCCTTTTCTCAGCAATAGCCACCATGTTACCGGAATGAGCAAGTCCTTCCAAAGGACTTGTTTCAGTTACCATCTCTTCTTCCTCCTCCTCCACTTCCTCTACACCATCATCTCTCTCCGGCACATCATCTTGTTTCTCTACAGTCTGCCCTTGATTTTTAACCTGATTTTCTTGCCTGGCTCTCCACTGTAAGCTCTCTATAGTATAAATTGGCTGTTCACCGCCGTCTGAAGAGAGGCCTGGACTGGACAAAGGAGCACCTCCTTCTGTGTAAATGGAAGCAAGATAGAGAAGGTTCTTCCGAGAAGAACGTGGCAAGCGAGGTCTCATGATTGTGAGGATCCTAGAATGAAAAAAGGGCAATGGAAAAATCTTAAAAAGGCTTGACAAACCTTATCTGGGATGATTTTTGCTTTTAGGTGTTTGTTTTCTCTAGGACAGCTGGCTCACATAGTTCATCTAACAGCCAAAATCTGATTATCGCCTGGTCAGTGGATGCTGGAATACTCTGTGATTAAAATTAAGGACTCAGGATACTTCTAACTGAATTACTGCTTTGCTGTTTCCATGAATAAAAGTTAGTAGCCGTGGTAAATTCCTATCACCTGAATAAGTGTCACATCTCTACCAAGTCACTTTGCTTCTGAACAGGTTGCTTCTTTAAATACCTCCCCAGACAACCTCTGCTTCCATTTTGAAGGTGCAATCCTTTAAAATTCTTTTCCTTCTTATCTTTTTGTCTAATCAATGGGGAGATGAATAGCAGCAAGCACAGATTTATATGCACCTGTTACAATTTCTACCAGATGAAAAGACAGAGAAGGGAATGCAGCTGTAACTCAGCGTATCACTAGGAAACCAAAGCTGTTACAGGGCACTGTTTGCTGTTCCTTTTCTAGGTCACAGGATGAAACTTACAACTGAAGAAGGTGTGGGGTTGCCCAGCAGGGAGCTTCCAAGCAACTGTCAGTCAGTCTTATCCACTGCAAAGGAACTTTATGGAGGAACAGCTCCTTCACAGACACCTGTTTGTTACAGTGTTGTCTTTTCTTCCCTTCAAAGAAAATAATGAAAACAACAGGGTGCTCAGAACTCATCAAAAATATGACCTTCATCCCTCTGCATTTTTATTGGAACACATCCTCAAATAAGGTGGCATTTTAATCCAAGTCCATGACCATATGTACCGACCAAATACATCAAGGTTGTTATAAGGAACTTGACAATGCATGGATAGCTCCAMAAGACCTGACCACAGTGCGATGCAAAAGTTCCCAAGCTGGCCCTGTGCATGTCATCCCAGACAGGAAAGCCACAAGATGTGTTTGAACAGTATTATCCCAAATAAATGCAGTATACTGTATCTGGGACCCAGTATCATTCCAGATAGTTCTGCAAAGAGTAGATTTAACAGCTGGGAACTAGCACTATTCAGGGATCTTGGTACATATCAGATATACTCAGTACTCAGTGAAAGCACCAAATATTAACCCATGACTGCTTGAGATACTGGCAAGATCTTTGTGCAGTCTGAGCCAGATCAGGAGAGAACAGAAGAGACACCAAAATTAACCAGATGAAAACCTCTGCAGGGATACGCTATGTCACAGTATAAAAATCCTGTTAGCAAAATACCTTTGACACTCTGAATAATTAAGGCCCTTCAGTGCCCATCTCTGGAATGAAACATAGTTTGCCAATTTTAACAGTTCTAAGGAATCAGGAACGGAAAACAAAATATTACTTATTACTTTTGTGTAAGTTTAGAAGGCATAAAAATCCTGTCATATGATCAATAGACAGCAACACTATTTAGTATCTTATAAAGGCAAGTTTCTGTTAAGGGAGGAAAGAACTGGGAACAGGGAACTCATAACAGGCTACATATAACAGTAGCAGATAGTAAATAAAGATGTTATTTCCTACAAATATTGATACCTGGAAAAATTAGCACTTAAGGGCCTGATCTTTCCTGTGGGAGATTGGCTTTTCCTATCTTGAGGAGGCTGCAGAAAACTTATCAATAGCAATTTCAATTTTTTGCTAAGAAATACATGACATGCACAAGCTACAGGGTGAAAAGTCTAAGAAATGCAACAATAAAAGCTTTATGTTCATATGACAAAATGTGCTAATTAGGTTACTGCACTTTCTGTATAAAGGTCCCATTACTCCCTGTTTTCACACCAGTACAGAAGAAACTCTTATGCTTTTTTAAACACAGAAATTCCAGACACACTCACCAGCATTTACTTTGGCAATGCCAGTCAGCAACTCAGAAATCCAGTTGATCAAGAACTGAGGCCGGAGTTCTGAAGAGTCAGAACATTCTTTCAACTCTATAAACATTTTCTCTATCAGGATCTGTGTAAAACTTCGTGAAAGGAGGCCTGACAACAGAGGTTGCCAAAAGCAGTAAAATGTCTGGGGAATTCTGAATTGCCATACCTCTTTATTTGCTGCAATAAAAAGAAAAATAAAAAAACAAACAGAGAAGCCAGAAATTGGTGCATTGTAATTTTTTGTGAAATACAGGTGTGACATTTGCTCCAAATTAAAGTGGTTTGTTCTAAGATCATTGATTCCAGGATATTTCCAGAAATCCTCACTGAACTTGAAACTATTATTTTTATTATGCTAGGTGAGTAAAATAAGTAGCAATTTTATAATTAGCACAAGGAAATTAGTAACGGAGGCAGATCTACTCATTTTGCTAATCCCTTTCCAGTTTCAGCTTATTTCACACATAATTAAGAGCTATTCTGTCTAAAAGTATACTGCAAAGAGAAGGTACATTGAGCAAAGCAACATAAAATCAAGAAGCTCCTCAATTTTTATTACTGTCTTATAGTCACAGAAATTTGAGAATATTTCTTGGAAAGTTCTTTGGCTGTGAAATAGGGAATTTATTTATTTTCATTCCCTCTAGATACCTAATTCTCTTGCAGACAATCAATGCAACTCCACACATACGGGCAGCAGCTTGGAACTAAGATGCAACTGGTGAACGAGGCTCAGAAAATCCCACCCACTTTAATTTGCTTCAAATCTTCAATGTAGAAAAGAAACTAGTGGGAGTTTCTGAAATCAGCAACTATTGCAGAAAAGGGTAGAGATGCAAGCTTTTAAAGACGTTTTGGCTAGACATTCAGTGCTGAAGAGCTATCCTTCCAACCTAAGAGATTTATGCAAAATCAATAGCTAAGCATGGCCATCTGGAGAAAAGGGCAAAAGATGTTTAAGGATGCAGATATACAAAAAATATGCAGACAATTACAGATTTCAATATAATGAGAAAAAAAGAACAGACTTAGGTGGTGCATAAAACACTAACCTTCATACTTGATATTTAGCATCTTCAGACAATCCATCTTTGGGATGAGAAAGCCATCACTGAGAAGAGCTTCAGCCACTGCCTCCCTAGAGCAATCAGAGAGAAATATTACTGCCTCTTATTGCTTTACATATCAAAACACCACTTGTACGGGTTCTGAAATAAGTTTGACAGCCTAATACCTGGAACTGCAATGAGGGAATGGAGRATTTTGCAAGGCACTAAAATCATGCCAATTTTAGGCTGCATATATCCTACACACATGCAGGCTGCACTGACACTTGAAAATAAAATACAGCAAAAGAGACAGAAGTAAAATTTCCACAACTACCCCAATATCCAGTCTTACAATTCTCTTGAGTTCTTCTGTTCACATTTCTATCCACGAGCTTCTCCATCCATGCAAAGATTTGGAATGGTAGCACCCACATCAAACATATTTTGATAGAGAATGAATGAGAAAATTTGTCTTCTCCAATAGGAGCAACTTCCAAATCTAAACATACAGATATGACTGAGATCCAATGCTGCATTTTTATAAATACAAACAGCAGCTGAAGAACTCAGAGTATAGAAACAACACACACATATGCAGTAGACCACTTTGTCATAAGTGGATGATGCAATGGGAAATCAGAAGGCAAGTGGTAGAACGTACTTTGTTTCTAAAAAGAAAATCCAGTATCAATCCTTCTCCTCTCTGGAAATTGTTCAAGCATAATTACCATTACTCCTGCATGCATGACCAATCACCACTAGATTAAGGACATCTCCATGTAGACAATTTCAGTAGAGAACCATTTAAGAAGAAGATCATCTGACTACACAAGGTCCACTTGGCCAGCCCTCTGAAGCAGACAGCAGAGTATCCTTTGCACTTAGATCATTTTCCTTCAGGTCTAAAAGAAGCTTCCGCCCTCTGATCAATTCAAATTACAGGCCACGTCAATAGGCAAATGAAAGACTTTACTCAATCACATAGGCGTTCTAAATTTAAAAAGCACTTTCACAGGTAATTTGATATATTAAAGATAATTTGTAAACTTTGCTATCTCCAAGTTCACAATGCAAGTTTCCAAACGTAATGCAGTCACAATCTGTCGATGCATTGTGCTCCAGCCTCCTTCCTTCCTTCTCTCCCACCCTCTCCCTCTTTCCTTCCCATGTGGTCTATTTTCCATAAGTGACCAATCAACATTTTTCTCCTCAGTGAAAGCAAGGAAGCTGAGTACTTTAATTTAAGCATCTTTAAACATCTTCAGAAATACACAGACTGCAGAAACAACCCTGTCTTCAGCTGAGAAGAAAAGTACATCTAGTCAGAGGCCACTGGAAAAGCACAAAGAAATGGAGAAGCCTCCACACGATTTGAGGGAGTAAATAGATCTTTGTGTTCATAACATACAGAAAAGTAACAAACTAGCTGTATGTAACTTGACACCTCGTTTCTGGGGCTTTCTGGAGCTAATGTTGCTCAAAGAAGCAGGAGTGAAGAGAGAGCCTGTAAAAGGACTGAGGCTGGAAACTCACTGCCAAAGCTGTTCTGATTCAGAAATGTTATGTTTCCTTTCCGCAAGTCTGGACCAAAGTCTGGAATTGTGGAATGAGTACTTACGGGAAATAACATACACACACACACATATATAAATAAAATCATTCTTGTCAAAATGTTTCTCTGAACAGTAAGCATAAGGATTTGGTTGTTGCTAGTTTTGCTAGGCTGTGACTTGTAAAAAAGTCCCCCATCCTTGGTGGCTCTAAGTGAGTGATTTCCCCACATATCAAAGCAGCTATTTTAATGAAGTTGCCTGATCATTAGGACCCACTCAGGAAACTATGAAACAGCTGACAGAAACAAAACCCACAAGGCAGAAAAAAAAATAAATTTTTATAGTCATAGAAAAGAGCTTCTTCCTCCCTGTTTTCTTTGTCTTATTTCAAGTCTGTGCTTAAGGAAACTACCAAAAAAACCTTATTTAATGCAGCAGAAGGCAGTAAAGACAAAGTTCTTACCAAAGCATTACTGCTTTGGAAAGTAATGCTTAATGCACTACAGACATTCTAGAGATACAATACCATAAGACTTTTTTGTTCAAGGAAAACATCTGGTAATGCTTCAGATTCTTCAGATTCTTGCCCTATCTTTGCAGTTTCTTTAGGCCGCACCTAGCATCTGAGTTTCACCCTTACTTAAATAACTGGGCTGGAATTCCAACTAATAGGAGAGCACACCAGTAAGGCAGTACTAGAAAGACTCCAAATACATTATTATAAGATCTTTGCTACTTGAGTTTCCTAAAGGAAAGGGACTGTCTATGATCTTTTACTTGTTTCCAATGCATTACATTGCCTGAACATTTCCTGCAAAACCCATTTCACAGAAGGTGAAGTCTCTTGTTCTCATTTGAACCTTTCACAATCTTTGTTTTGTACTGTGGCAGGCTGTTTTCCCTCTACCATGTAGCTGATGCCAGGTTCAAACATCTATTTATATATAATATATATAGATCAAATATTTAAATAAATATATTATTTGCTATATATAGGTATATAAGCAGCTGCACTAGGTCCCTTCGTGTTCTCACAGTGGCTAATAGAGGATGCTTAGGGAGTATCAGAATCACTGGCAGGTGCAATAGCTTACTTCTGGACATACTTTCCAGTTATTCAGGAGACAGTTTAAGTAATACAGGAGCCCCATGTTTAGCAAGTTGTGCTTCTCATTGCCAAATCTTCATGCCTTTCTGCTCATTTTTCCATGTTCAGCAACTGATGGGCAATTCAGGGTTTTCTTCCGGCAGAACACTGATAACCTCTAATCAGCAGCTTGTATGGCATACATTCAAAACATGAGGAGTTACAGCTCTAATCTCTAACATGATATCTCTAACATGATACTCTCTCCCCTCTACAGTTAAACTCATTAGATTTCTCAAAGTGGGTCAAGATCTTCATGCAAATTTATATGATAATAAGAAAGTCGCAACACACTAGGTCCTAGAGGCTCTGTAGTAATAGAAAGATAGAATATATAGAAAATGCCAAGTATTGCCCTGCAATTTTTAAGAATCCTAAAGGTTACTGTGAAATCAAAATCTATACAGGGTTGTTGGGAGCTTTTGAAGACACTGAAGATGCTGCATGCCTTGGGGCCAGCATCACTAAGTCTGGGGCAACACCTTGGAGACCATCTGGCACAAGGAACAGTGCTTATTAACACAGATCAACAACTCAGTCCTCAAAGATGTTGAGGAAATCAATGAATTGCTTTCTCCATTATCAGCTAAACAACACTATGAAAAGGCAATTCAAAAGGTCTAGAGGCCCAGTTCAGCACAGTTTCTTCTTCACCTCAGTTCTTTATCCGAGACATACCTGTTTTCCTGCATCAAGTCTTTGATCTGAGCCAAAATCCAGTCCACTTCTGAAGAAGAATCAGACCACAATTCTCGAGACTTTGAAACAGACTGCATAATCTGCATAACCTGAGTGAAGGAAAAATTCAAGCATTAACAGAAAATATACTCCCATGGCAAACACAAAGACATAATTGCTATGAAGACAAGATGCACACACCACATGTACTTCATCAACAGCACTCGAAAAAATTCACAAAAGTTCCCCTTCCTATACAGTAAAAATTAATATAAGCCATGACATAGTTGGAAAAAACCTGAATTAAAAAGGCAGGAGCACCAAGGAGTCAGTTCTGGCATCCTCATTCTGGTTCTACACCTTGCTCTCCCTGACTTCAGCACAAACCAGGACAGACCCATTTTGAATCATTAACTCTGCATGTGAGATGACGATGAGGTTGACTACACAGGACAAGGTTTTGCCCGCTACATTACGCATACAGTAGACACAAATAAAAACCAGAATTGTACCAAGAATGAAAGAGGGAATATTTAAGGTCAGTACTGCTGCTCTGAAAGCTAGTGATTTCTTCATTTAATATATACCTTACCTATGTCTGCCCAGCAAGGTAAGATGTGCCTTTTACTTATGTCCACATAAGCAGTTCTACTATCACCACCTTCTACAAAATATTGGCATAAACCACATTACATCACCAAGTATCTAGCTGATTCTTTTCTGAAAGGCAGTAACTACTGAGAGAAAAGAAGAAATTATTTTTCCTGCCAAGTAGGAATGTTATGTAAATGAGACTGAAAAACCAAGGTGTCATTTTCAGGACTGTGATCAGCTTTCTTAACCAATATGCAAAGCTACCACTAAAAGCAAAAGATACTTTAGATGACAAACCAAGTATAAAGACATGACCTAAAGTGACTAAAAAGTCTCTAGCCCACCCATATGAACAATCAGGCAATAAAGTACACAGCTCCCATGACTGAGCTATATTTTGGCCTAGTTTGCACCTTACAGATTTATATACACTTTTAAGTGTAAGTAGTTAATAAAATAGCTAGAGAAGTATCTGGATCAGAGACTCTACAGTTACACTGCTAAAAGACGACTTAGGTGTAAGTGATTCTCTTTCTTACATGACAAAGATTAGAGACACTATATGTTTATGCAGGGAGACTACCAAAGATACTGTATCACTTTCTATGCAAATGCAAGGTAGTTTTTTCAATATCAGCCTAAAAAAGCTTCAATTATTATTTATTTGATATTTGGAACATTCATTTGCTGTCATGGTTAAGAAATTATTTGGATGCACCAAATCATCTGGCCTTAAAGGGCAAAAGAACAAGCCCATGTCATTTTTTTAATCCATTTCTAAACTGAGGAGAGAGAGACTTCTGGAGCAAATTATTCACAAATATGAACTGCAGCACCTCAGCCACATCCATCATACTATGATGATAGAAAACATGGACTAATGACATCTGAATGACAGGTCTTGATTTCCAGTGATGCTAGGATGAACAAAAACAAATTGAGCACTATGCATCTGGACAAGGAAGACTTGGGATCTCCAATAAGTACATATCTACTTTATAAACCTGAACAGGGTGTTCATATTAGAAACTGCCATAGTTTAAATGGCTTGTTCTCTGTAGTGAAGTTTTCCTTTGGCAAGCCATGTATGACAGCACCAGCAGAGGACAGGCAACAAGGAAAAGAGGACATATTGCCCCAAGAAGGAAACGAGAAATAACGGAAGTGCTAATGCTCAGACTGCACTTACCCGAAACTGCTCATTCTTGTAAGATATCAGAACATCTCTGACTTTTTCTAGAAATAAACATAAATACATAGTTTAAGCAGAAGATCAACTATTGTAAAGGAATTTTATATCTAAGCAAGCTGCTTAGTTTTGCTAAATTTACACTCAAGGAAGGCACCAGTCAAATGAAGTCAGAAATTCTGTTCAGAAAACACACCGAAGACTCCCCAAACTCCCAGATTTTTCCAAGAAAATTAATTTTCTCAAGTGGGGTTGAACCATGGTTTTCATATTTTACCACTAACAGTAGCCAAAGACAGGCAAGACAGATAAGCCCAGACAGCTCAAAAAAAAAAAAAAATCCCTAAATAGATCAGTATAGGAAAAAATTGTTCCCATATGCAGTTTATGTTCTGATGCATATTTGTATTCCTTATATTTGCATTTTGCATCTATTGCAACAGTGCTACAGCTATTCATAAATCAACCAGCACTTAGTGGACTTTATTAAACTTTAATTTACCATCTACATGAAACGTCTTTTCTCTTACCTGTAGACCATTTTTACTATACCTGAAGTAGCAACATATGCCAAAATACTTCACCATTCAGCTATCATTGTCATGTGCTGTGAGGATGCCCACCACCCAATATCAGGCAGATAAAACTTCAAATGCATTTGAACTGTAGGACTGATACATCATTCCTATTCCATTACTCTGGACATATAAATAACAAAATCTACTTTATCATTCTGTGATTCTCTCTTTTGTCAACTGCGGGTGGGGTGTTCTTTTGTTTTAGAGTAGCCGGGGAGAGGAAGGGATAGCCCATGATTGGATCTCATCCAACATGAAGACAGAACATCAGACATCGACTCTGACAAGAAATGTGTTAAGAGCTGTTGTGTTCTGAAGTTTAGTACTGCCTCAAGGTTTGGATTGCTCTAAAGAATACTGTATTAAACTGAAAGTGCACAACAAATTAGCTAAAATTTTCTGGATCACAGCTACTCTGAGTCTGTCATAGAGAAATCTAGAAGAGACTTGAAACAAATCCATAGATCCTAAAGCCTGAAAAATCCTTAGTCACATTGTGTGACCTTCCAGGGAGCAATAAAAATCACTTCACCATTTCTGCACACTCTCTAGGCCTTGGATTGTGCTGCTGTAATTTGCTGGGCAAGTTACTCCCCATAAGCATGTCATGTTTTGGCAGAAAAAACTATGACTAATTTGTTTTACTGTTTGAGGTACTGTTTGATACTTTATATGCTTCAAACTTGCACATCAGACACCTAATCTGAAATCCCGTTTTCTCCACTCAGTCATTCAAACCAGAAATTCACTTTGAGAAAAGTCCTTTATTTTTGTTTCAAAGATTTCTGGTGATGAAAAAGCAACCACTGGAACAGTTTACCAAAGATTTCCCATTGTTTTGTAGTTTTTTACCTCAGATTATGCCCAGATTGAGTTACCTGTGATTTTTGAGTACTATCAGCAGCTAGTGATTTCTCTGTCCACATGCAAAGTATTTTGAAACTGGGTGAACAGCTTTTATCTTGACCTTGCTCAAGTTATAACCTACAAAGTTCTAAGAGCTTTGTAGATAGAAATAAAAGGCCCATTGCCTTCTTTGTCAGTAGTGGTCTCAAGACCAAAACTGTCTGTCAGGAACTCCATTTAATTTTTACAATGCTTGGTCCTAAACCATCCCAGTATAGCAGTTGCTACTGAYTATGGTACTGCATATTCAATAGAAGTAAAGCATTTTATGCTACAGATTTGGAGAACTAATACTAAACCAGTCATTCAACTCCAGGAATCCACCAAGGCCCAAAGAGGAATCCCAAAACCTGAGCTGAAGGTATATCTTTATGCTAGAAGATGACACGTTTAAACTGCTTTCTATAGCATATCTAATCCTTATATCTGCTATTGTTCTAGGAACACCTACCATGGAATTCCTTGTGTTTCTGACAGGCCTCATGTTGCGGGGTTTGAATCTCCCATGCATCATTGTCCAACTCTGCATTTGCTTCCACCTCTTCCTGCTCTTCTTCCTCATCCTCATCCTCACTTTCTTCACACAAGTTATTGCCCAGCTGACGGCTCCAATACATCTTTCGTAGCCAGTCCAGCACAACATCACAACCTAATGGAGAACAGAAAACATCACCTTCTCAGAGAGGATTTCTTTGTGTCTTGGGGATGGTTGCACTCCTGGTTGCACTTGGTGGGTAATGCAGAGAGACAGGGAAACACATTGTGTAACTCATGGGAATTTGATTTGGCGTGAGAACAGCCTGTAATGTTGGAACTCCTGTATACCACTGGTTACTGAATGTCACTGCTATTGCTTTAACTACTATGAACAATGATAGTGGACTGCTCCATGTCGTATCAGTCATGGACTCAATGAACTCTATCCATATCCTAGGGACGGTCAGTGACCACRTTGTATTTGTATATAATTATATGTATAGATATGTGCATTTACAGTTGAACTGTATTAATTTGGGCATTAATCAAATTATATGGGATAAGGTGTGGAATGACTGGGGTTATCCCACAGTCATTTTGTGCTTGGAATTGTCACTGTTTCTCCCCCCCATTCCCGGCAGCTCAGGGGTATCGTGCTTACCTGTAGGCTCAGCTCTGGATCCTGGTGGGGGCGGGGCCAGGGTTGCCACTGCCCTTCCAGTTCGGGGATTGGAGGAGTGCGGCCGTGTGGGTGGCAGTGTGTGTGTGTATCTAGCCAGGGGTATTCCTACATGGTAACTTGGCAGCAGAATTGGATCTGCCTGCCACTAGCTTGTGAGCCCCTTGCTTGCAAGGGAGAAGCTCTGAGAGACCAACACAGTCCAAATGGGTGTCTGGGGCAGTCGTCCTTTCCTCCCTCCTCTCCCCACCACGAGCCACCGCATGGACGGCTGCTTGGAGCCAGAGCAATGCCCCTCCCATACCTCTTCTCTGTACGGTAGTGTGACATCACAATAAGCCCTGCCTCCCTTCCCAGTACCAGCTGCTGTTAGTGCTGCCAAGGACTGATGGCTGCTTGCATGGGTGCCTGAGAGAGCCAACCCTTTCTTCCCTCTCCCTCATCTGAGGCGCCATTACCACGTGGAGAGCTCACCGAGATCACGCCAGAGCACCCCTGCAGCCACAGGGGAACCACTGCACCCACGCTGCCTGGCCAGGGCCCACCAGCATCCCCTGCCCAGTGTGGTCATAACTACACCAAAGGGGAAAGTGCAAACACCTGTCTTTTGAACCAGGACACTCTGTTATGGCAAAAAATAATATAGGTGGCACATTGCCAACTTGTATTATGGAAAGAAGTCCTATTAGCCAATTATGAACCCTGAAAACACACAAAACTCCTTTAATGAAAAGGTGAACAAGTTAAAAAAAAAACAAAAAAAAACACAACCAAAAAAACAAACCAAAACCAACCACGAAAAAGAAACCAGAAAAAAACCCAGTTATCACAGGCGTGGTAACAACCCATCATCTTTTTGGCAAAAAAAATAAAAAGACTGTACACTGCTATGGCACTGCACCTTGCTCATGCTAGGTCAAATCTGAGCAGAAACTAGATCCCTGCAGTGACATTCTGATGACAAAATGAGTCGGTGCTTTACTATCACCATGGTCAACATAGTGTCTACAACAGTAACATAACTTTTTTTGTGTGGGGACTACACTAGGCATACATTAGGTAGAATGGAAAGAAAATGCCTTTACTTCCATCAGCATTTTCCTACCCAATTCAATCCAAGGACCCTGCTCAAGATTATTTAACTGGCTTTCCAACCCTTAACCCAAAATTCCCAGGAATCCCTTCAAATGCCATGAGCTGGTCATTCATTCAGGCTTGCAGTATCTACTCCATTTCTCCGTAAATAGGATTTTTAAGAGTTTTAGGTATCTCTAAACCAGGAGGGTTTAGAGATAGGAAGGAAGAAATCAGGAAATGTTTTTACCTATTTCCCCAAGATGAACTTCCTGTGCTGTAAAAAAGCAACAGCATCAAACTGTTGTTTCCAGTAATTTTTCCGGGGATAGAAGAAAGCCTCTGAACATCTGCCCTGTGAGGAACCACAGCCTGAAGCCACCGGACACAGCTCAGCTACCCGCACAGGGCAGTGGCAAATCCTCCCAGTGTCTGACACCACAACTCACCCTTCCAGGACAAGCCTGCTGCCTGCCCTGCAGCACCCCAAAACAGAGGGAGGGGTACTCCCCTCAGGGCCTGCAGCACTGGCACTGCCACCCCAAGCGCGCCTCAGGCCACCCCTCCCATTGGCGCCCACTGGCAGCACTCACCCTTGCGGCACAGAGCCAGCCGCGGCAGCTTCCCATGCGTCAGCTCATGACGAAGGTCCACAACCCAGATGGGGATGTTCACCTGGAAGAACGGCCAATGGACGTTACCCAACTGTTTTCACTGCATCATGCCACAACTGCATGCAGGCCTGCGGAGCTGCAGAGAGCCTCTACCTAGGTGGGAACAGTGCCTTCCTGGCCACTCCTGCATTGTAGTTCCCATGCTTCCCACTTCAGGAGTGGGCCAAGATCCTCCAAATCTCTTATGCCACTCTTCCCATGGCCTAGGATCTGTACAAACTTTTACAGTCTAAGTTCTTCAGTGTTACATGCAACGACAGATTTCTTTTCTGACAGAGCTGTTGCATGTAATTTAATGATACTGAGAAGCAGTTAAAATATATTTAAATGGATGACACATTCTGAGTAACTATATATCGAAGATACAAATCATATCATATACAATACTCAAATCTACACACTAAGTCACATACGATTTTTTGCAACTTTCCTAAGGACAACCACCTTCAACTATGCAAGACCTTTGCTTTTAAGCGTGACCAGTTTTAAAAAGTGACAAGCAGAACTTTTCTCAAAAACCCGGGACTCAGGAAAAAAACAAAAATCAATTCATCATTCTCACACAGGGGCCCAAACAATGCTGCATATATAGAAAAGTCTCAAATACTCTCTGTCCTTCACTGTCAAAACTTGTTCAGTCCCAGATATGATGTTCAGCATAGCTGGCTGTAAAAGGACTCAGGCTGGTCCTGCTACTACAATTACAGCTTGAACCTTCTGTCCTCCACACAGAAGTGTACAAGCTCACCTGAAGAAAGAGACACAAGATGAAAATGCCTGCAAATGTGAGTGGTTTTTACGTATAAACTCACTTGTCAAAGACTAGAATTTATAAACCAGAGATTTAGCCCTTTTTCCTATCTCAGCAGCTAAAAAAGAAAAACGTGTGACCGTATGTTAAGTGGGACTACACACACGTAAATCAAGACTTTCGATCACACGTGATTCAAAAACCTTTAATGATCATCAGCCTTTGTTACTCTTAATGTGACTTTAAAGAACAAAGTTTTAGATCCAGTTGCAACAAGCCTCTTTAAATCTTTGCAGTTGGAATAAACTAGCATCTATACTTATTATTTTGGTTACAAAAGAATGACCCCCCACAATCACCTCCACCCAGTATTGTTAATAGACAATACATATTCTTTCTGTACAGACATAAATTATCAAACAACTCTTATTAAATATTTACCTCTCTGGCTAATTGTCTAAGAGGAATGCTGACCATCTTCTGTTTCCTTTCTGTGATCAAGTTGACAAACCTGCATGCAGGTTACAGAAAAGATAAATGACTATCAAGAGCTGCAGAGAAACTTGGAACTCCAAACTCTCCACATGCTGTACAACACCATGGTCCCAGAGATGCAAAGCAAACTTAAGACAGCCAAATAATGACATCTGCTCAGATCTTTCTCTCTCCAAGCACACAGACCTTGAGAGCCCTTACCTCACAAGAGCCAGCCCATAAGAGAGGATGAGCTCATGCGACTTCAATCTGCCAGATGAATCCAGGACCTTGCAACGAATCAGTTCTGCCGTGCAGTCCACTGCAAGAGGCATTTTTGGACCATACCTGGAGGCAAAGGAAACCAGGTGAGCTGTCTCACACAAATACACTCACCCTGCAAAAAGAGCAACTTTCCAACTACTTTTTGTGCTCCGTGGTACATAACAGCCTGAGAAATGGTTTGTGGAGACAGCATCAAAGGCACTTTCCCAAAAGCTTCTATCGGAACAGAGTGAGAATACATGCCTTCTCCTAAGCACACGTTAAATGAGTACTCACTGATACGCTACGAATATACACAAGATGCTTTACCTAGGCGGGTCTTGTGTACAGATGCAGCACGGGCAATACAAAGAGATTAAGGAAATTTGGGGGCCTTGGATATGCTCACTGCCTCAAGAAATCAGCCCGTGAAGTTGCGGGCATGCAGGGCTTCTGCCTCCCCTGCTCCCACGGGGCCACCGTGCTTTTAGCATAAGCTATGTGCCCGGAGCCTCCCGCAATGAAGAAGGTGTCCTCCGAGATGGAGCCGCCTGCCCGGCTGCACCGACGGCCTGCACACATAGCCCCGGCCGCGTAGCTGCTCCGGTGGGGAGCTGCGCCAGGGTCCGCGGCGGCCCTCGGGCCCAGGACCGCGAGCGCCAGGCGCAACCTGGGCGGAGGGCACAAAAGGGCCGCTCCAGGGACAGAAGGGCAGCCCCCAGAGCCGCATCGCGCTCCCCGCCTGCGGCGCGCGGCCCGTACCGGCTCTTCCAGGCCGAGACGCGGTCCAGCGCGTCCTGCTGCAGCCGGCTGTCCCCGCAGTACAGCCCCACCATCACCTGGTCCCACTCCGCCCGGCCCCTCCACGCCACCACCGTCCGCAGCGGCTTCAGCCGCCTGCGGGCTGGGGATGAGCACGGCCGCCCGCGGCGCCAGCCCGGGCCCTCGCGGCCCGACATGCCGCCCACTACCAGCGCCGCTTCCCGCTCCCGCTTCCCTCGGGGCCGCCTCTCGCAGTGCCCGCTGCCTGCGCCTGCGCCCCTCCCGCTTCCGTTTCGCTCTTCCCGCTCCCGCTTCCGTTTCCCGTTTCCGGCTTCCCTCTCCCGCAGCGCTCGGGGTGCGTGGAGCCGCCTGAGTCTGCGCGCGGTGCCCGGGGCGGGACTGGGTCCGGGGCTGCAGAACAAGTGCAGCGGGGGCTCCTCCGACAAAGCGGCGCGGGCGAAGAGGCTCGGGGCCAGTGCAGAACGGGTGCGTTCTCCCCTTGTGCAGCTGCGGGGAGCTGAGGGACGGCGAGATGTGTCCTGAATCAGAGCGAGGGGAGCCTTGCGAGGAAGCACAGGAGCATCCCCAAGAGCCACGTCATGTGCCCGAGAGTGTCCAAATGCTTCTTGAACTCTGTCAGCCTTAGTGCCGTGACCACTTCCCTGGGGAGCCAGTTCCGCGGCCCAACCACCCTCTGGGTGAAAAGACTTTTCATAATATCCAACTGAAACCTCACCCGACTCAGCTACATGGCATTTCCTTGAGTCACTGGTCACGAGAGTGAAGAGATCAGGACTTGCCCCTCCACTTCACCTCGTGAAGATGTTGAAGAGCACAATGAGGTCTGACCTCGGTCTCCTCCAGGCTGAACAAATGAAGTGACCTCAGCCACTCCTCATAAGGTCCCCTCCAGACTTCTCCCCTTCCTCGTGGCCCTCCTTTGGATGTCCAAAACTGCACACAGTACTCAAGGTGGGGCAAGCACATTTCTTGGTGAAGAACTTTTTCGTAATATCCAACCTAAACCTCCTCTGACACAATGTCAGGCCATTCTCTCAGGTCCTGTCACTGGTCACCACAGGGAAGAGATCAGAGCCTGCCCCTCCTCTTCTCCTCATGAGGAAGTTGTAAACGGTGATGAAGTCTCCCCTCAGTCTCCTCCAGGCTGAACAGACCAGGTGACCTCAGCCACTCCTCATAGAGGTTCTCCTCAAGGCCCTTCACCATCTTCATTGCCCTCCTTTAGATGTTACTATCTTTCTTATATTCTTGAGACCAAAACTACATGCAGTATGCAAGGTGAGGCCACACTGATGCTGAGTAGAGCAGACCAATCACCTCCCTTGACGGACTGGCAATGCTTTGCCTGATGCCCCTAGGACACGGTTGGCCTTCCTGGCTGCCAGTGCACTGCTGATTTACATTCAACTCTCCATTGACCAGGACCCCCAGGTCCCTTTCCTCTGCACTCTTTCAGCATCTCATTCCCCAGTCTGTACATATATCCAGGATGCCTGCATCCCAGATGCAGAATCCGGCACTTTCCCTTGTTGAACTTCATATGGTTGGTGATGGCCCAGTGCTCTGATCTGTCGAGGTCTCTCTGCAGGGCCTCCCTGCCTTCAAGGGAATCAACAGCTCCTCCCAGTGTTGTATTGTCTGCAAACTTGCTCAGTATCCCTTCCAGTCTTGCGTCCAAGTCATTTATGAAGATGTAGAAGAGCACAGGGCCAAGGATGGAGCCCTGCAGAATCCCACTAGTGACAGGTTGCCAGTCTGATGTTACCCTAGTCACTGTCACCTTTTATGCCTGACCCATGTGCCAGTTGATTACCCATTGCATGATGTGTTTATCCAGCTGTATGCTGGACATTTTGTCCAGAAGGATATTATGAGAGTATCGAAAGCTTTACTGAAATCCAAGATTACATCAGCTGGCTTCCCTTGATCAACTAGGTGGATTACCTTGTCATAAAAGGAAATCAGGTTTGATAAGCCAGACTTTCCTCTCATGAAACCATGCTGCCTGTGACCAATGACTGTATTGTTTATCAGGTGTTTTTCAATACCTCCCAGAATAATCTCCATAACTTTACCAGGCACTCAAGTGAGCATAACCATCCTCATCCTGTAATGGGCCGATGTTATTTTTACACTGCCTATTGCCTTAACATATTTGAAAAAACGCTTGACTTGGGGGCTGTTGGGCAGGCAGGGGAGGAGGCACATGGAGAGAGGGAGGAGGCGGCTCTCCTGAGCAGATCACACAGCTGCTTTCACTGCCCCTGGCCTACCAGCCTGCACTGTGCGTATCTGGTCTTGCAGAAGACTTAACTGGTCTTCTGTCCACTTGCAACATTTACACATTTTTGCAGTAGGCTGAATAGATAAATCAGGCAATAAATCACCTTCGTTTTGAAGTTTTTTTTAAAAAACTTTTCACAGATCTGTTTGCATAATGTCAGGAGTACATTTGTGTTAGAGGTCAAGGGGAGGTAGAACTGAACCATGGGATGGGAAAAATGGTCTGGAGGTGGGACTCCATAGAAGATCCATAAACTGCCTTTGCTAGTAGAAAAGCTAAGCCTGTAGATTCTGGTGCTATCTCCAGCAGCTAAAGTGTAGTTTGGTCTTTCCCCAAAGCTGTCATGATTTTACAATAGCTTAAGTTTTTTGTTCTATATTCTGAAGGAAGGATCTGTTAATCATCCTCACAAGCATTTTGTGAACATTCTGTGAAGACATGCTTATACTGGAAAGTTAAAACTCTAGCAGAAATGTAGTTAATGAAGATGCCACCTCTCCCACCTCTCCCATTCAGACTAACCATGAGTATGCCTGAATGCATAATTGAGACCATGTGCATCTGAATATGAGTGAACAGGGAAAAAAATACGGAACTTCTGCCCCGTACAAAATATTTGTTTTATAAAATACTGAAGATTATGGGAAAGAAATGCTGAATGAATTCTGTTAAAATACTGCCTTAGAAAAGTGCCTCAGTTCATTACAGCTTCAATCATCCACCCTTGAAAAGTCTACCTTGTTCTTTGATGTTAATAAATATAGGGCAAATTGAAACAAGTTCATTACTCGAAGTAGTAACGTTGAAGGAAGAGATTTGACATTTTTTGCCAAACCCTCACAGTGCCTCATGCGGTGAAAATAAATTCTCAGAAGCTAGGAGGCAGGGAGAAAACTTTGAATAGAGCCCTGTTCTCTGGAAATGGAGTTACACTTTTCATCTGCTTAAAAAGTATTCTGAGGGGACAACCTGTTCATTGCAATCGAAGGGTCTTATTCAGAGCATAGGAACACCATGTGTCATTCTGCTTGCCAGATTATTTCTGAGTTTTAGAAATCAATTGCAGTGCAAAGGTTGTAAAAGGCAAATAGTGCAGTGCTGTGGAACCGATAGGATGCATCAAGCTTGATCAAATCACCTGCTCCCAAACTTAGAGACATATCAGAAATGAAATCTAAAGGAGAATTTCTCATTCTCTGTAAGCATGTGAAGAGTTTATTGTCTGTTATAGAGATGGCAGAGAGCAAGGACTGAACCAGCATCAATTTCACATGCTTTCAGAGTCTGGATCTAAGGGGAATTATGCTTCTCCATGTCTCTGCTAGCGACGTTTGGCTACGAGGTTGCTCAGTGCAGAATTGGGAGGTATTTGGCAAAGATAGCTTGTTACCCAGAATATCCCACACAACATTGGCAGCAATTTGCCATTCTAGTTTCTGCAGCCTTGCTGTGGTGTTGACTAAGAGGAAAGGCCAGGATTGTCTGTAGTGTTCCTGTACAACTTGCAGAATCTGAATGATTAAGGTAAGTAACTCTATTTGCGCCTGTGGTTGAAGTGCCAATGAAGATGGAAGAACCAGAATACTATCTAGGTAAAAAACCTAAACAGAAAACGTATTTTTTTAAATACACTTGTTAGGGTAACGTAAGTAATGGATTAAAATGAAAAATCCAGCAGGTGAACTGTTCAGAGATATGCTGGCTCTGAACTGGTCATGCTTTTAAGTTTTTGCTTACTGAAGTGCAAGTAGTGCCCCTTCCAGATGTTTCTGCCTTTTACTGTGTCTGTGCAATTGTAGCATTGCTCTCCTGGATACATTTAGATTTGATGTCATTGTACTTGTCCAAAAAGATTTTCATTCTAATCCCACAATGTTTGCAAAGAAGTGATGGAAAATCATTGGTGACTGAATGATGGGAGAGTGTGTGTGTATGGGAGGGTCTGTCCACCTGCTGTGGCCAGGCACTGTAACCACTCTGATGCTACCACTTGTTGAACAAACCTGTTTTCAACTTGAAGGTTGTGCCTGGAAAAACAGCTGCTTGCATCAAGGCTAAATCTTTCCTACCTAACATTCTGAGTTTCCTTCTTTCAGCGTACCTCTGCCTGCAGAGGATCATTGGAGGAAACTGGTGAGAAATGAGTCTCTCTCACCATCCTCACCAAAGGCCTTAATTTTAGCCACCCTCCCTCCAACCTGCTGAACTGCAGAAGTTATTCTCCACTGAGGCCACCTTTGTCACTATCTAAGAAGGAGACATTGATGACGTAGTGAGATTGATTTTGATCTACTGCATGCTTGGCTTTCATTGAAACAAACCTCCATCCTACCATTTATTTGGGAGTAAAATATGAAGTGAATATCCTTCCCCCACCCCAGCCTTGCACGAAGTTGACCCTCTGTGCATTCTGTGTTAGCAGTGTTAACAATCATATCCATATCTATTCATGTGGTTCTTGGCAGCCAATATGGCTTCATAGCATAGATCAGGTTGTAGTTTTAGGCTATTGCTTTTTGTCCGTTAAAAAGCTTGAGACAGAGTGAACAATTCTCTCCTTTCACATTGCTGCCTTGGAGGTATATTTAGTAATAATAATTGCTGTGCACAGGACTTCATCTTTATACTGATTGCCAAAGATGAGCTAATTGGTCTGCACAACTTACCGGTGAGGGAACCCTTACAATTTATCTTTGGGATTATTAAAGAGAGGAAAGCCTCAACCCTTCATTCAGCAAAGCATTTGAGATTGTGCTTCATTTTAAGTGTGTCTGGAAGTGAAGTACATATTTAAGTGGGCTTAAGATCCCAGCTACCTGCTTGATGTGAAAGCTTCCTATTTGTTCTGGACCAGGATAGACTCAAGCTGGAAGATAATAAATGTATRAGCATTGCTGCGATGGTCTTTCCCTCACAGCTCTGATTAGATGCCTCAGGTAATAACATCATTAGTAATAATATTGAAGCCAAAGCCCCTTAGTTTTAATGCAGTTTGTATCAGCTTGTCACTGACCACAGGTAACTATTTGAGTAACTTAAAGTGGTGAAATCACATCTTCATGGTTCCTGTTCCTTCTGCTAACTCCTGTAAATTGCACTTTACAGTTGCATCGTAGACGCAATGCCTAAATACCTCTGACTGTATTTTTTTCTAAAAGGTTTCCTGTCTGTCTACTCCGGAGCTTTAGGAACTGGAGACCTGCAATTTCTAAATGTGCTGAACAGAGCCGTGGTMCTCTGAGAAAGACTTTCCATATCCTAGTGGTTTCACTTTAGTGAGTATCTCAGGCTTATCTCCATTTGGGAGATTTCTCAGCGTGATTTAAACTGTCAGTGTTGCTGATGTTGCATGAATGGAGAGAAATAGACAATAGAAATAAAATTTATTTGCCACTCTCTCCCTTCCTACCTTGTTCGTGTCTAGACTTATAGAATCATAAAATTATAAAATATGCTGAGTTGGAAGGGACCCTCAAGGATCATTGAATCTAACTCCTAGCCCTGCACAGGACACCCCAAGAATGCCACCATGTGCCTGAGAGCATTGTTCAAATGATTCTTGAACTCAGACAGACTTGGTGCTGTGATCACTCCCCTGGGGAGCCTGTTCCAGTTCTCTACACCATCTGGGTGAAAAGCTTGTTCTTGATATCCGACCTAAATGTCCCCTGACTCAGCTTCATGCTGTTTCCTTGTGTCGTGTCACTGATCATGAGAGTGAAGAGATCAGTACCTGCCCCTCCACTTCCCCTCATGAAGATGTTGAAGACTACAGTGAGGTCCCCTCCCAATCTCCTTTTCTCTTGGCTGAACAAACCAAGTGGCCTCAGCCGCTCCTCATAAGGCTTCCCCTCCAGACCCTTCCCCATCTCGTGGTCCTCCTTTAGACCCTCTCTAATAGATTAATATCTTTTTTATATTGTGGTGCTCAAAACTGCACACAATATTCAAGGTGGGGCCGTGCCAGTGTAGAGCAGAGTGGGACAATCCTCTCCTTTGACTGGCTGGTGATGCTGTGCCTGATGCCCCCCAGGACACAGTTGGCCCTCCTGGCTGCCAGGGCACTGCTGATTCACATTCAACTTGCCACTGTTCAGGATCCCCAGGTCCCTTTCTGCATCACTGCTCTCCAGCCTCTCATTCCCCAGTCTGTACATAGAACCAGGGTTGCCCCATTCGAGCACAGAATCCGGCCGTTGTTAAACTTCATACAGTTGGTGATGGCCCCTCTCTCTAGTTTGTCGTGGAGCCTCTGCAGGGCCTCTCTGCCTTCGAGGAAGTCAACAGGTACTCGCAATTTAGTATCAGTGGCAAGGTTACTTAGTATTCCTTTTAGTCCTGTGTGCAAGTTGTTAATGAAGATGGTGAAGAGAACTGGGCAGAGGATGGAGCCCTGTGAAACCCCACTAGTGACTAGTTACCAGGCTGATGGCGCACCATTCACTATAACTCTGTGTGCCCAACCTGTTAGCCAGTTGCTCATCCATCATATAACACGGTTATCCAGACATTTGCTGGACTCTTTATCCAGAAGGATACTGTGAGAAACAGTATCAAAAGTTTTGCTGAAGTCTCAAAAGATTACATCAACTGGCTTTCCTAGATCAACTAAGTGGGTTACCTGGTCATAGAAGGAAACAGGTTTGATGATCAAGACTTCCCCCTTATGAAACCATCCTGGCTGTGACTGATGCCTGTGTTGTCCTCCAGGTGTTTTTTGATACCTCCCAGAATAATAGTTTCCATTATTTTAGAGGGCACCCAAGTGAGACTGACAGGCCTGTAGTTTCCAGGGTCTTCCTTCTTGCCTTTCTTGAAAGTCAGGACAATGTTCACCAGCTTCCAGTCAGCTGGGACCTCTCCTGATTCCGAAGACCATTCAAAAATCATCGAGAGAGGCTTTGCAATGACATCAGCAGCTCTTCGAGAATTCTTGGATGAATCCCATCAGGGCCCATAGATTTGTAGACATCCAGCTGAAGCAGCAGATCCTTCACAATTTCAGGGTCAGCTGGGAGTTGATCATTCTTGCAGTCATGGTCCTCCAGCTCAGGGCACTGAGACTCCTTTGGTACATCATTAGTGTTGGAGACAAAGAATGCATTAAACACCTCTGTCTTGTCTATGTCTCTGTTTGTGAGGTGGCTATCCTCATCCTGTAACAGGCTGATGTTATATCTACACTTCTTTTGCCATTAATATATTTGAAAAAGCCCTTAGCATTATAAGACAAGAAAGGAACAGGGAGATGCAGCAGAAAAGGGAATAAAACAGTTCCATCAGCCAAGCCTTCATTACCTCCATCAGCTCCATCAGAGAAAAGTGTGGCCTCACTCTATGCTTTAGGTTCTATCAGCTGTTCCTGAGGCAGAGGCTGTTGACAATTTAGAGTCTCAGCAAGGATAAATAAGCATCCTTTATCTTACAGCAATTTTTCAGCTCCGAAAAAGTACAATTTGGTCTGAGAATGATTCATGCCGTGGTCAAGATGATGAACCCCTTCACTGGACAGGGGATGGAAGATGGATGTCTCCCATATTGGAGTCATGTGTTCCTCAGTCATGATGCAGTGTCCTTCCTGTTTGGAAAAGAAAGCAAATATCCCACTGTGGGAGCTTACTAGGGCCTATTTTTGGGAAGCACAAAGTTATGCCCTACTAGAAGTTTTCGGGGAGAGGACACTCGTATGGCTTTAAAGGGTTACCTTTACACTATTTTTTGGCGGTATTCAAAGGAGCTCATGGCCAACACAGATATGCAGCATACACAGAAAATAAGGATTTTAAAGCAGAAAACCCACTCTTTGCAAATATATCACAGTTGCTGAAGATGTCAGAAAAGACTTTTCTCGTTAAGGATGGCTAAATGTAAGACGCATATCAAGTTGCTAGTAATTAAAATCCTCTGCCACGAAAACCAAGGAACAGGAGAGCCCAAGGAATAGAGATAGGGCTCCTGTGGGTTTCTACCATTTCCTTGCAGCAGGGTAAGTTCACATATAGTCTAGCAAGAGACAGGTTAGAAATTAGCCTTATTGTACACTCTGCTGCTCCAGTCTTTGTTTCTGTATGTTACACACCGTGGATCTTTTTACCTACAAAAAGTCCAATTCTTTCCTAAACAGAGAGAACTTCTTTGGTTCAGTGATATCCTAGAATCAGGTTAAGTGTATACTGTGCTAAAAAAAAATCTTTAAAAATTATTTACCTTTTCAGTTTCATTGGATACCTTTGGCTTGTGACATAGGGTAGAAAGGAGACCCCAGCTAATCCTGACGTATGCTTCTTTTACACATTTTCATTTACAGAAAACTTCTTTAGTATTTGCAGTCTTTCTCATCTCAGAGTTCTTTCCACATTGCTGTAAATGACACATCCTCCGTGAGCTCCAGCAATCCCGATATCTGCTCTAGAGTTAGCCCCTGCAAGGTACTCCTTAACATTCCTCAAACCTGGAGCTACTTATGTGCACTCTGCTAGCCCAGTGTAATAGCAATGAGCTGGAAGTATATCACAGAATCACAAAATATTCTGAGTTGGAAGGGACCCACAAGAATCAGCAAGTCCACCCTTAAGTGATAGGCCATAGGGGATCAAACCCGCAACTTTGATGTTATTAGCACCATGCTCTGATGAACTGAGCTAATCTGAGGTTCTGTACAGTCATGCTGTACACTTCATGGAAACATGTACTGCCCTGGAGCCAATTAGTCTGTTTTACCTCATTGAAATCCCTTGTCTTCTGGATATCACCTTACATCTTCTTCCTTCTTGCCTTTGTATTAACAAGTTGGAAAGGACGAAATATCTACCATTCATCCTGTGCATCACTCGTACAAGCAGGGCCTGAACTCTAGCACCCTCACTCGCCTCTGACTGAAAACTGATGTTTGTCAGAGATTGTGGTACAGTCTCTGGGTAAAGGTCACTTGCATCCTCGCTCTGACCCAAGCCCTGAAATTGTGGTCTCCTCCTCCTTGGAGTCCATCAGCCCATGCCATATATTTTCAGATGTGCCTATGTGGCAGGAAAATTCAGAAGCAAAACTTTGCCAGGGAGATCTTTTCTGTGACTCATCTGTTCTAGGGAGGGGAGAGTTTCTTTTTCATGTCTCAGCTGGGAGCGGTACATCCTCCAGTTCCTCAGCAGGCCGGTTTCTGACGTGTTTCTGAGCTGCTGCACTAACACAGTATGTGCGGGGCCAGAGAGGGAGGGTTGTGGTCTGTGTCAGTGATTTGAGGGGAATCATCCTTTTTCAAAATATGCCTTTCTGTCTCCCTCCCCCACTTTTCTTTTTCCTCCTTCAGTGTTGTCACCTTGTAGTATTTTAATCAGAGGAAGCAGATATATCAAGGAAGTCAATGGCAGGGGCGAGGTGGGCGGGGGGGGCAGAAAGGAAGAGGAGGAAAATCACATCACAACCCAGTCTGCCAGTGTAAACACTTGATGATTTCCTGTTATTGTAGCCTAAAATGTACCATGACATCATTTGCRGGCCTCCCAGAATCACCCAGAAGGAGGAAAAGCCAGCATTCCCAGACCGCCCCCAGCGTGATTCAGACCCTATAAGGCAGTGAAGCTCTGCAAGCAGCAAAGATAGTGTTTTGAAAGCTTTCTTGTTCTTGGCAGTGTGGAAATTTCACAAACAGGAGAAACTGCTTTTATTTTTCCTAAAGGGGTACCGTTTATGCCTCATGAAATATTGATGCCTTGAACCATGGTTACTTTAGAGGCAGAGCTGAAATACATGAAATGTTTTTAGCTGAGGACAAACACGCGGAAGCCCCTCATCAAAATCACATCAGTTCGTCCTTACCAGACATCTACTTTTTTATAATACCCACTTTCATTCCAAATCACTTTACATACAAGGCASTTAAATCAAAAGCTGTGGATTATGTAAAAAAGTTCAATATGAAATTAATTTGATAATTTTGAAAGGTGAAGCTAGCTCTCAATATAGCAGATAATGCCAGTGAAGTGTTCTTTCTCCTTTTCTGACCATTAAATCAGTTCCTGGAAGGTGAAGAGCCAAGCTCTTTGGAGCCTAGATACACAAACTATCCTGGAATTTGACCCAATGAGTCAGATTTATATCTCAGTTGCAGTTAATCCTGAATCACTACACTCAGTCTGCACCACTGTAAGGACGAACAGAATCAGGTTCAGAGAGATGGGCTCTCRTAACTTTTCTGAGAAGGATAATAACTAGACTGATTTCACAGCACACCCTTCAGCTACAATCTCTTTCGGCAGACTTTCACATAGACTACAGTGGGATACCTGCAAAATCTGGGGTTTTTCCTAAACAAGGTAACAAACTTCATAAATACTGTGCTGTATATGTAATCATTTGGACTCATACCCTCTCTTGCACACCTGCCAACTGCCTGGCAAACATGAGTAATTACAGTGTAACTTTTTGTTATTGAAAATGAGAAATCAGTGTTTTCATGTTATACATAAGGAAAATGAGACACTGAGATTAAATGAACCTCTACTCTACAGAATACAATGTATTGTCTTAATCTGGGTTTAAGCCAATCCTATGTCTCCAAATAGTATCAGAAAACTAGATTTGTTTTACCRTAAAGTAGACTTGAAAAGTCCAAAGAGAGTCAGCATAGAGAAGAATATGAGCAAGTAAATAAATATGACTGACATTAAGAGGAAACAGAATGGTCTTGCAGTTTACTGGACAAAAAGTAACAATCATGTATAAATTCTGCCGGTTTTACTCTCACTTGGACTTACTGGAATACAAAAGTGGGCTGTTCCTCATGAGCTATTTTTGGATAGGAGAACCAAGCCATTCAATTCTTCACCATGCTGAGCTCTTTTCAAAGCTATATATACAAAATGCTTATCACTCATTAAGTAGTTTGCTCTTCACTCCCAATGCTGCAGGATGCGGCACTGGGAACTGAAATGAACTTACGTTTATGCACAGCTATGCCAGGACCCTCCATCCAGTGAAGCCAAGGGCTAGGTTCTAACGACAACATCAAGACCCTATACTTAATGTCCAGCTGTACTGCAAGCAAGGCACCAGAAGAACAAAGTGCTCAGGCACCGTTGTGATAGCTGTGGGGTGTCAAGAGTTAACTTCTGTTGTTCTGTGTCATTAGAGGGCTGAGGTAACTGGGTGGGCTTGGCAAGGCAGGAGAGGAGATCCTACTTCTAAACACTGAACTTGCCAGATCTAGTGTGCAGTTACCCTGTCTCTGGGATTTTTGCTGAGTCATGTGAAAACTCGTGGCCTGCACACTGAGAGGGGAGACCACAGCAGGGCTGTGTACCCAGAAGAGGATGGGAGATCACAGCTTTGGGGTCGGGGGATGGGTAGCTGTGGAGCTTTGTGAGGTGTGAATGTTCATCTAAGACACTAGTTTGTGTGTTTCTAGGATATTGATCTGTGTTTGTGCAGGAGGAACTTTGGGTCATGTGCTGAGTCCCATTTCATTCCCACAGCCCGGGGATCACTTTCTACAGGAGACTGCTCTTCACTTGGTGCTTATGCACTGCAGGCTGCTTCAGTGCTGTGCAGGGCAGGTTTTTTCAGGTGGTTTTTGGTATAGGTAATCTTTGCTGCTAAATGTTTCCCATTTTGGTTTTATGGCATGATGTGATGCCGTGTTTCCTGGGTCTGGGAGAGATAAAAATGACACAGTACTGCGATGTAGTATGATTGGGATTTATGAGAATACTTAATCCCTTATGACAAATATGMAATAATGTAGAGAGAAGATCAGTAAAGCTGACAAAGTAGAACTGGTGGAAGTTTAGGTTATCATATATTTGAGAGAGGAAAAAAGTGTGCTTGATTCCCACTGGTCTGTGCGGGATTATCTCTGCTTATAGCCAGGGTAAATCATCCTGCAAAGTTTGACTCCATTTATTGGGAAAAACTAGGCAAAAGCAAAGTGGAAGAGAATGGGGAAGGGCAATCATTCATCAGGACAGTAAATCCAGATTTAGGACTCTAATTATCAGACCAGAAACAAATTGGCCTGGTGATACAAGGAGCCAGTCCAGAGTTGGCTCTTTCTTATGGTTCAGATGTATTAAAAAAACATTACTGCATTTGTCTGTTCCAGGAAGACAGATCAGACATCACCTGTCCACATCCCTATAGATTTATGCCAGATCAAATCTTGTCTCTGCTGAAGTGTTCTAGCATTAAAGCATGAAGTCAGCAAAACTCAAAGTGCCCTAGCTAATCAGACAGAAATGTCCTGGCTTCTTCAGATGAAAAGTTTACTGTCAGCGATACAAACTGTGTGAATCCAGTATTAGTGTTCTCAGAAACACAGCCTGTGTGAAAAAAATCTTCTAAAAGAAAATAAATATCTTATTTGTATTTTGTTGGTCTAACTTCCTCTAAATTCTTTAAAATGGAAATTGCCAGAAAATTCAGCTGAAGGAAAATTGACACAGTTTCTGTGGTTTGGCATAGATTCAGGTAATTTGAACATATATTCTGTCCTCACACTTTGTCTTTTATGTTCCCTGAAGTAAACAGAGAAAGATTCACATGGCAGGCGGACGGATATAAAATTAATGCCAGGCCCAAGAAAGGGTCCATATGAAGTAACTTGAGAGGAACTCACAGAAAGTGTTGACTTTTTAAGCTCCGTACTTTATTGGTATAGTTTCCTTTTGGTCTGCTGTGGACATGCAGAGGCCCGGGGCAGGGACTGAACAAGCATGGCAGGGTGTGGCTGTGAGATTCATACAGTAGGTTAGTCCATGTAGGTTTTGAGGCAAGGGAAGGGGATGTCTGCTACATTTTAATGCTAACAAGCAGGGTATGTAATGTATTATGTAGTATAGGAATCCCTCCAACATACACCATTTCAAAATCATCTGCATCTTCATGGAAAGGAGGAAAAAGCCTGAGGAAAACAGAGTTTTCTGTGATTGATTGTGGTGGACAAAACAGCTTTCTAATTTTATTCTGTTTGAAGTAAGTGTCAGCAGTCTGCACATGTCTTCAAGTCACTGGTTTTGTCTGCATCCACAGGAGAATTGGGCCAAGTCATGCAAGGTCAAGGAATATCTTGGCAGATGAACTGCTCAGCAACCCAGAAAAGTAGGTGGGCACTGTTTTTTTGACATGTTTTATATGTATCTAAAGTACAGGTTCTTCTGTCTGGAATGAAAAGGACCAAAAAGTCAGGTTCAAGGCTTTTACACAAGGAGTGGAGTTTGTACATGGTGAGCATTGCATTGTTTTGACATCTCCTTGTCCTGTTGTACAATACTGATACCAGCCATTAGGCTTAGATGGACTGAGTTAAAGTAACACAATTTGTATTCTGAAGTACAAGGAGCTACTCAGCACTTATAAGCCAATACCCCAAAAATCAGTATCAGTTTTCTTCTTCTTGTCTTGTGTCTTTTATTTGTCCAGAGCAACGGGCTTCATATTCCCTGTTTATTTACCTATAGCAGCAGTGCTGGGGCAAAGGGAGTGGATCAGCTTCCCGCATCCAAAATCTTGGGCAAAGATCTGGCATATGAAATCTCTTCCTGTGATTCCTACAAGTCCTTAGCAGAGTTATTAATAGTATTTCTACCATAAAGAATACCCTTTGATCTTTCTTACCATAAGATCCCCAGAGTTTCTCAGGGACCAGTGGTTTGACTAATAAGATAAAAGGCAAATTCCCTGTCAATCCCCCAGAATACTCATAATACCAAATGAATCCTTGGAAGCTAATGCTGTAATCTTTTTTGCCTTTGGGCCTCAGTGTGCATTGGAATAGTTAATTAAGACTATCAGCATCCCAGTAATTAAGCATTGACTGGAGAAATTGAGGCAAGACAGAACAACTTGCAGTAATTCCTCTTGAGATTAATGAGCCATTCTTTCAAAGCAATCCATTTTCTCAGAGAGAAGGCATCAGCCCAGAGGTGGATTAATGAAATATGGTTTGGTCTGGTGATGTACTTTACAATTTTTTTGTGTTGTAGAGGGACAATACAATAAGGTTTAAATTTTGTTCCAAGAAAGCTCAAGTTACCTTGGCAGGCTGTGCAGGTGGTGCCTGACCATGTATTGGTTAATATGGAAGTGGCTCTTGTCTGTGTTGCTGAAATGAAGTATTTACTGGATGGACACTGCCTGAAATCTTTACTATAAATTTTTTTTTTACTATATCTTTACTATACTATACTGTAGCCCTGCATTTTGCAGTTCTTCAGTTGTGCAGTGTTTTTAGTTCAGCAAATAGTTTCTCACACACTTTTGTATAAACATAGCTCTTGTTATTGTAACCAGCCTGTTGTTTTTGAATTCCTAACCTATATGATAGACAATTCCATTGACCAGTGGACAACAGGAGGTGGTATTCCCATCCTCCAATCCACGGTGGTTTCTGAAAACATATAAATAAAAACCGAGGGCAGAGGCCGCTCCTCTTTCTTTCTTTTCCCCCTTGGCTTCCCTGGCTTCTGCCCCGGCTGGTGAACCCTGACAACTGCGTCTCGTGTGCTTATTTCATGTCCGAGAGCGACACTCTACTATACCATACTATACTTTACTGTATCTTTACTATAAATTGTGTCATTGTAAACATTGACATGAGGATATGATGACCAGTGGTAAGAACAAGTGTGCTTCTGTGCTATGCTATACTCTGCTATTCTGTCCTACCTTACACTATCCTGTTCCTATGCTTTTTATGCTTCTGGAAGCATTCAGTTCCTACAAATGCCTCAAGTAATAGGATTAATAGAAAATAGGAATGGACTTTCAAGAAACCACCTAGTAMGTATTCCTGTCTTTAAAGGAACATTAACTATCCAACTTCATATTTTCTGACAGTGCCAACCGCACTGCAGGAAATTAAATACTAAGGTCAGCAAGTGGAAGCCCTTGGAGCTCTACAGCAAAGTGAGTTCAGTTTCTAATTCTGCCCTCCACTGTCTTTGGTGGTAGTGACAGGGTCTGCATGCCAAGTCCAGGATGGAGCCTGTCCGAGTTTCTCTGTATGACTGAAAACCTCTCTGGAGCAAATCGGCTCCATACACAAGCAAACTCATTGTGCTGGGGCCCTCTCATCAGGGAAATGAAGGTGGGGAAGTGGGAAGACTCCTGGGCTTGGGGATCTTCTCAAAATATGTTTGGGCTTAAAATACTAGTTTTTACTTTAGAGGCTTTTATCCTTGTCATTTTAACTCAGGGGATTTTCTTGTCTTAAAAATGAAGAAATGGAAATGGGTTAAGTGAGAGAAAAAAATTGTAAGACAAAGCAATACCGTTACAGCTGTGTTTTAAAAGTAAAAATCTCTGTTCCTTATGGAAATAGAACAATTCTCCTGAAACAGAAGAGGCATAATTAGGACTGAGTGTCTGCTTCTCTGTGTCTGTTGCTGAAGACAGCAAGCTCTGTGACAGAGAATGGCCGAAAACACAGTCTGTATCTATATATCTATATATGTGTCTGTCTATCTATCTATCTGTCCATCCATCCATCCATCCATCCATCCATCCATCCACCTGTAATTCCTCTTACCCACTTGCTCTGCTTGTACAAATATCCTAAATGCCTTAATTCTCTGCATTTTTTTGAACAGAGATGCCATGTGTTTAGTAAAAACCTAAGAAAAATAAGTGATGCCATCTCTCGTGCCTTTGTCTGTCTGGGCTGAGTGGTGCATTCTGTGTAGTGCATCATTGTGTTTCACCATAGGGAAGAGAAAAACTGTGTGCAGAGTGTGTGTGTGTAGAGTTAGGCRTGCTCAAGCGTGCACATCTCTATCAGTCGTGTAACCCTGACTGGATAACACACCATGTAATGTTAACAGGGTGGGAGGGAATTCCCGAATTCCCTTCACTTTTGAGTGGATCAGCTGGGTAGGAGAGGTAGCATCAACACTGTCAGATTAGACTCCTGCTCTAGGCAGCACCTGCACAACAAAGTTCTGGGTTGGAGTCCACTTCATGTTCTAGCACAGAAACAGATGCAATACTTACGTAGGCAACACTGCCATGGGTCAGGGCTTGGTTCACCTGGAAAAAAACCTGCTATTTGAGCAAGAGCCAGGMGTAATGCCTTCAGTATAAAATGTTCCTGCATTGGAATAAAAACGGCTGGCAACTGCCTGTGTATTTATAAGGTTTCCAAAAATAGATCTAAGTCACAGGCAAAAACGAATGGAGGCAAGGCTTAAATGGAAAGAACTGGTAAAGGGTCCTTTGTCTGAAATGGTTAGTGCTGAGATCATCTTCCACATTACATGCTGCTACCTGGAAATACGGGCCAGTTTTCTTTTCCTTTTTTATGACTTTCTGAGCCCTACTTTGCAATGCATTGATTCACTTGACCAAGTTTCAGTACAGTGGGAAGAATTGACCTAATATTAGTGTTGGGACTGAGAACCCCCTCCCTGCTCTGATTCTGCTCTGTAGGAGCTGGAACGCCTGGAGCACAGAGTCAGTCTTGGAGCCCTGGAGAAGCAGAAGAAAGTTAGGTTATAAGCAGTTGCTCTGTGTGTGAGGGAGAAAAGGTTTTTAATCACAGCKTCAGGTGAGAGAGAAGGTCGGGGTTAGTTGAGTGGGAGTAGGGGCTAACTGGAGGATTAAACCTCTGGGGAGGTGCAGTCTTGTGTTCCAGGAGGAATTTGATGTTAATCAGTGAAGGCTTAATGCATGGGTGAACCTATGGCATTTTGTAGAGGGGAGAAGGAGAATTTTGAAGCCAACTTCAAAACTGCAGTTTGGTGCAAAACCCACCCATGTCTCCCAGGCATGGCCTGCGGCTGAAGGCGCTATTCTGGCTACGTTTGAGACTGTCTTCCTGGAAGGTTGCTGTCCCCACAGAGGTGCCGGTAAATCTTTGTGTCTCCTTGCTTCCTAATTTACTTCTGTCACCCTGTTCCGGATTAAAATCTATCTTGCTAAAAATGTTTGAACAGGTTCAATAGACACACAAGCAAATCTGGATCATTTTGAYAGGTAAACATGCCTACATTAACAAGTAGTGTGGAATGGAAACAAAAGAGCCGGTGCTGAATATTTAACAGTAAATGTGCTTCATGGTGAGATGATTTTGGAGTTGGTCTGTTCTGGTCCAATTAACTGGATGCTTGCCAATAGCTGGAACGCTTTGGGTACACTCCTGGAAGCACATCTTCTAGCTTATTTTCATCTGAAAGGAATTCATTTTGCCAGGTGTGAGACTGCACCATGATGTGAAACAAAATGCGCTGAATTAGGAAATTAACTTCAAACCCAAACTCCTGATCCAAATTAAAAAGCTAATGTAGATGTGACTTGCTTATGCAGTTTGGTGGCTGAGGAGCTGATAATCACCAGGAGAGCTAGAAGTAGTGATGATGGGGATGTGTGAAAACTCTTTAATCCAGCCCAGTTATAGCCTGAACACCACAAGGTGTAGTGCAGCTAATGCACTACAGCCCAAACTATCAGCCATATCAGAGGTAGGACTGCCTGGGGGTCAGGACACAGCCAGCCCCCTGGCTACTGCTGCTAGACAGATTGCTGCTTATGATAGGCAATTCTTGGAGGAATAGTTCTTTCCTCTCTCCCACAGTGGCCCAGCTATGCTGTTGTTGAACACAAAAGGGAAATAGGCTTAGGCTGGGAATATTGGGGCATTTCCTTGGGCCTCCATATGCATGCAAGAAGGCAGTGAGCAGCATTCTGCAGGCACGAAATGGGGTCAGAGCAGACTGTGCATGCAAGAGCCTGTGTGCTGCTGTCCAAGGCCACTAAATGCTCTGGACCTAAAGAAAAAAGAGGGCAAGGAGAACTGCTCAGGAGTTGAAGGGCTGTTTTTTACTGAGTTTAACGTAGACCTAGGCTTCATTGAACTGCATCTTTATGCTAAAAGCTGCTGGTGGTATGGCAGCAGCTTATTTAATGGTCTGTAGAAACTGTTGCTCTGAATGCAGCAAGTTCATCCACTGCCACTTGCTCACTGGTTCTCTCACCCAGGCATGTACACTCACACAGCACAGGGACTGTGTCCTGCTGCCCTTGGGGCTACCGACACGCTCAGGTAGGAGCAGTGCCTGGATCTGTTACTCTCTCACTCTGATTTAGTTTTGAATCTCACAAGAAAACAAGGAAGTTTTTAGATCAACAGGCTGTTCCATACACTTTCTGGGACAACCAAGATGCACAAGTAGATGTGCTGTAATACAGAGTTGTTCAAGTTCAATTGTACACTAATACAGGGTGTATTTCTACGTATACAGGCTGAATAGGTCAAATTCACGATCCTGACTTTCCAGCTGTTCTCCACACCTATGCAACATGAGCACATGGAGACTTTCCAAGTACAGGGGCATATTTTAGACCATTACTGTGCCTGATGACACAAAGTACTAAGACATGGAGAATGAGACCTCATATTCATCTGCATCTGTTGTGCACATTTGTAGTTGGTGGGATTTGGATCTGACTGTTGTGCAGTTCTTCCCTTTTTATGTATCACAGAGCCTGGACAAGACAAAGAGCTGTTATTCGTGTCCTGCTATCTGCCTCTCTGGTTCTTGATGCTAGCAGTGCTCTGAAGTACTTGAGCTATAACACCACAAAAGACTTTCAAAATAAACTCTTCGCATTGACAGCTGCAAAAAAAAAATCCAGGAAACAAGTCTCTTAAATTAAGAATTTAGATAATATGTAGAGACATTTATCTATAAACTATTAACAAAAAATACAGAATTTGCATTGTCGACTGAAGCCTTAAGACGACAACTTTGTCAGCTCTTCTAAGATAGCCAATCTTATTATAGTATTACTTTCATAGCTAGTCAAAAGGAATATAAAATCATCCAATCACCCACTGACACACCTTGTAGGATCAAGGAGAGCTATCTGCTAGTCTCTGTTTCTAATCTACAGGACACTACTGCCTCCACTATCTCTTGTCATAATTGGATWTTATTTGCAGCTGGAGATTCCTGCTGTTACAGCTCATTGCAAGTGTTGGTGGTTCACGAGCCTTTGGGAGGGGTTTAATTTTAAATAGCGAAACTGTATGACCTGAAAATCCCTCTCAGAACTGGCTTCTCTCTGGTTCTTGCTCAGTAACACTCAGTTWGGTCCTTCTGTGGCCCTTTTCACCATCTAGGACTGATTCTATATACAGTTACTCCTGATTATTAAATGTTGATGCCTTCAGAAAACCCCAGCGTAAATGAATGCCTTCCAGATAGACTCCTGTGCAGTGGTCACCTGTATCAGAACCATCTGGAGCCTCTTACTCAGCCCTGGAGTGAGACTGGGCACTCACATTCTCTGGCAAGCATGGAAAGAAACGCTTCGTGGCCTTTGTTACAGTCTCCGAGTTCCCAATCTCTGAGTCAGAAAGGCAGTGGCCCTACATGGTCATCACACCAGTACCATCATCTTGGCTCCACGCCAGTCATCTGAGCAGGAGGCAGAGCAGGAGAGAGGGGGAAGAGAGGAGAAAACTCACAGAGAGCCTGTTTTTTGGGGGCACTGAAACTGTGAAGATCTTCGCTGAAGACTCCAAATCACCTCCCTTTCTGCAGCAAAGCCTGTTAGTGCTGCATGTAAACTCTTGCTGGTCTGAGCCCTATTGAATAAAAAAATTGCTAGAGTTTATGTCTACAAACTTTGAATTCTCCTGTTAAGAAAGTAAGGTGGATGAAGATCAGAGCAACAGGTTTTGTTAGATTTTGGAGATTTAATTGGGGTTTTTTGATTGTGGTTTGTTTACAGTGAGGCTTTGCTGGTCAAGGCAGCTCTGGTGGGTGTCCCACAGGCTTTGTGGACTGCCCGTTGCGGAATACATTTAGTGCAGGTAACTCGGTGTGCAGACTCCAGTACAGGCTGAGGATTGAGCTCTGGGACAGGAGGCCATGGATTGGCACTGACCCTTTGCACAATGGCACGAGGACCTGTGGTGCCAGCCAGGTGACCAGACACTCAGAGACACAGCAGGAGCTGATGACTCAGAAAATCCTAGGCTATCGTCAGCACAGACTGTGAGGATATAAAACCCCAGGGAGTCCTTTGTTCACGGTCCCTCCCTGGAGGCACCAGGTCGAACTGTGATTCTGTTGCTGCACCATGATAAAATTACTTAAAGGAACCAGAGGTCTGAGACTCTGCTATGGGAAACCTGGGGTCAAGCTGGTAAGGAAAACTTGTCTGACTGAGAGCGAGATGTGTAGTGAGTCAAGTGGGGCCCCTATCAGGTCACTGAAGGGGCTTTGGTCCTTTCATTGAAGTCTCTGGTGGTGGGAGTGTAACTGCCAGAATGGCTCCTGAATGGTCAGATAGGAAAGTTTCCTTAACATGCCTCAAGGGGATAAAATACAATGGGTAATGTGGGTTTTTTACCTTTTGCTTCTAGTATGTTTTTAGCTGACCATTATTACTGTAAACGCTTAATGACTTCTGAGAAATACAAATGAGTAAGCATGTTTCCTTTTGGATACACATCACAGGATCAAACMTATCAGAATAAAATCCAGTGGAGATACTTTTTAGATTAGATACAATTTTCTAAAACTGAAAGCCCTAGCTTGATTCTTCCCATCACCCACAGGAATAATTTTGCTTCACTAGTTTGAGGTGGAACAGAGCAGTGGGATTTACTCCACCTCCTTGCTCTAAGGAGAAGGTGCCAGTATCAGTCTTCAAAACTCACGTTGTTCCAATTCTGCAGATTTCAGAGCATTTCTACATTAGTACTTTTCACGCAAACTGGCAAAACATATTCCCATTCATTGTTTTGTCCTTCCCAGTGATGTTATCTGTTATTTGTGTTGTAAATATTTGAAGTCCCAGAATATCCATTAGATTTCCCTTTGTTCCCCACATTGCTGCAAGCAGTACAAGATGTAGAAAGCATGAGCATTTGCTCTCATATGGTACAAACAAAGAAAAAATGAAGAAGAGACAATTCTTGCAGATGAGTTGTTCTTACATTTTTTTCATATGGTCATTGCATACATTGCACACCTTTTGTCTGTTTTGAAACCCTCCTCTTTAGTCTTCCCCTGCAGAGACAGCATATTCTCAGCCCATCCCCAGACACCCAGGAAGAGACGAGTGGTGTGGGCCATACAGTGAGTCATTGTTCCTAGTATAGCCTTCTCTGTGTTTCTTGCAGGAGTGTCATTGCCAGTAGGGGATTTATATGCTGGAGGGAATGAGGAACTAGAGTTTTACAGAGCGTCTGGCAGACAAAAATCCCTGGGACTTCCAGGCAGTTTGAGCTATTTCTGCCCTGGTGAATGGACAAGCCAGGAGCTGGGACCAAATACTGTAATGAGGTCCATTGCTTAAGGTGGAAAGGGGATAAGATAAATGGGTTCACACATCCGGTGGCCCCATCAGCTTCTGCCCTGTCACTGCAGCTGCATGGGAATGGAATTGTTTCCAGCCTTTTCAAATCCTGCCTTCCTGCATGTGGTATGCTTTCCCCTTCCTTTACCCCTCTCATCCTTCCAGCTTGAAAAACACTGCAAAAGATTACCCCAATGCTCAAGGCATAAAGGTGTGAATGGAATGATAGTGTTTGTTTGGGAGAAAAGATGCTTTTTACCTCAAAATACAATCAAACACTAAAAAGGTCCAGGATCATCATTGATGGCAACTCACTGTACACTTATAGGCATTAACGTCTGAGCAGAAGGAAAGCAGTAAGAGCAGGAGAAAAAAGTTTAGCAGCTCTTTAAAGAAGAGCTCAAAACCAGACTGGTTAATTTTAAATATAGTCAATCCAGGACTACTGTGTGTTGAAGGTGTGGTTCTCATGCTATGGTAACAATTTCATTTGTGCCTCCCTTTACTTACATTAATCAAACTAAATTTCAGCCCTCTGAAACGCATCTCTAGTTTGAAACACCTTTGGCTTCTATCCTCTGTCAAAGCTATGCAAAGGGGAGCTGAAGTTACCCTGCATTAGTCAAAAAAACTGTATGCTGATGAAACGTCCCCTTGTTTAAGTGCTCATGTTAAATAATTCTGGTATGTCAAACCAAATAATTTACGTGCTTTTTCTGCTTAAAAGAAGCTACTACAAAAGGCTTGATGAAAACAAACCCAAGACAATAAATCCCCAGTGAAATACCAGACCCCTTCTCAGGAAAATGCGTAATGTCATCCTGGTCTAATCTAATTCTGAAATACTTTAATATTATTTGGGATCTGAGCAGTCTCGAAGTAACAGCATTTTTGATTCCCTGGGTAATGTTACTCATTTCTCCAACCTCCTGCAAAGAGGACTTTTAATCGGCAGATACTTTTACCCCTTGGAATCTCATCCTGAAGTCAGAGGGAGAGGTAACCCCTGCTTGCAGTTCTCAAGGAATCCGCTGATATGGTTGTTCTCACACACGGCCAGGAGGGGAGGACTCAGCAATAGGCTGCTGAATGACACCATCCCTCCTCAGCAGCTGGCAAAGGAGAGGTCTGTGGGGAAGGTGAGGTCTTGGTGCAGCACCTCTGCTGCAGGAACTCATCATGGAACTGTGGCTGGAGCACCATGTGGTTCAAATTCTGGATGTTTTGTTCTCTACCTCAACAGTGAAGGGGAAGGGGAAAAGAAAAAGCAGGAGAGGAAGTGAAGTGTAGAGACTCATGTGCCTGTCACAGGATACTCTTGTCTTTCGGAGTGGCATAAATGGTATTTTGTTTGGCTATTGATATGAATAATAGGGAAGAAGGACAAGAAAAGTGGCTAGGGTCAGAAAGAAGTGTCTGTTATGCTGTAGCATTATGCTGTAGTTTTGTCTCAGCCCTTCAGACTGTTTAACACAGGGTTTATGACTTTCTGTGCACATGGCCAATGCCTGGCATACTGTAAGTGGGAATACAGTTGCTTTGGATCTGATTGTTTCACTGGCATGAGGCTTCAATTGCATCAGTAGCACTCCTGTCATTAGCACTACAAAGAAAACAGTAGGTCTCYGGATGCTAAACGATGGCACCTAAATTTGGCAAGGAAACAGTTAGACTTCTATCATCTAAAGTATTATCCACTTTGTGAAAAAGAATGATGAAATTCTCCAAACAGTTACCTCAGTCTTATGAAGGAACATTGGTATAGAAGTCCCAATAGAAGCAGAATTGGGCTCTCCCTACCATATATGTTGCTAGCATGAAAGAAGTCTCCACAAAGTCACTTGAATTCAGTAAATCTCACTCTTAGCATTTCTGGATCCAAATCTGGAAAAAGCCACAAGTAAGTGCCTTTATTATTCTGTATGTCTTCTGTTAGTATCTATTTCTGTAGGAAATGAGTGGAACCCTTTCATGGACCAATCTTGTTTGACCTAGTCTAAGATAGTCTTAATGTAAAAAGGAATCAGAAAAGGAAGAAAACTTTGTAAAACAGCCTCTTAGATACTCTGTGACTTTCTGTGCAGAAAGGTTACACCAGTTTACATCAATCCAATTATACTCATGTTTTTTCATATGTAGGCATAGCATAGAGATTCCAGTTTAAGTGAAACCTGCATATTCAGCTAAAGCACACAAAGTGCCTAGACGCTGTTTCCATCTTCTGCCAGAAAAAAATGTTTAACAGATTTGACATGAAGATACAAAGTCAAGAAAAAATAGTAAGATACATTCCTACTTTCCTTTAAAAATAAGACATTGAATTTAATTCAATTCCTTTTTCTGGACACTAGTTGTTAGCTTTAAAAAGAATGACTTCTTATTTCCTGAGAGAAAACAGGACTTAGTTTGCTATTTGACAGTTATGTTCAAAGTCCCAAATGAGATGAGATGGCTTCTTTAAATCCCTGTGAAAGTGCTGGACCTTGATTCCCTCCATCAGTGGTTGCAAAATAGAGATGTCAGGGGAAGCTTTGGCAGGTGGCCTGCAGATGGTCCTCCACTATTTTCATTCATGTATTTGATTGCTGATTTATGTTGTGTGATTATGGTGGTGGCCTTGGAGAAGCCTTGAAGGCCGGATGTGACTTGCTTGCCAAGCTTCAGGGAGCCACAGTTCCTTGGGCTTTTGAAGCACCTGGAGCTGGAAGTGTGTTTTTTAGTCAAACGGATGGTTGTGAAAACCTTGTACAGAGCGGCATGCTGACCAACCACACCACGGGCCAAGGAGCCTGGGCTGAGCAGCACGCTGAGCTTCACCCGTGTGCACATGGCTCTGGCTGCATGAGGGACAGAAGGATCGGTCACAAGTTGGTGCTGTGATCTTACTTCGAACAGTGCAATCGCCGATAAAATAGCATTATTTTCTTAAATAATGCGTTTATCAAAGGACCAGAAGTCCCAGTGACAGTTATCCACGCATAAACTTCTGCGATCGGGGCTGTCTAGGCATTAGTTTAGGGGCGCTGGAAGCCCTCGGCTCTTGCACCGGTGGGGGTGTGCCGCAGCCCCCGCAGCCCCCGCGGCCGCGCCCCTCCCGGGCCGCCTCGCAGACACCGCCCGGCTCGGCCTTCCCGGGCCGAATGGCCGGCGCGGGGCGGGGGCGCCGCGGCTCCAGCCCTGCACGGAGGAGGCCGGGCGGGGCCGGGCGGGGCCTGGCCGGGCGGGCGGAGAGGCGCGGCGCGGAGTCCCGTTAGAAGCAGCGCGGAGCCCGTGCGAATCCTCACCGGCGCAGGAGGAGCGACCACCGTGCCCAGCCCGCCGGAAAGATGCCGAAAACGGTAGGTGCCGCCGTTCTGCCGCGGGGCAGAACAGAGGCCCCGTCGCGGGGTCCGGGCGGGTGCGCGAGGCCGGGCAGGCGCGGCCTGGGGGCTCCTCCCGCCTGGGCTCGGCTGCGCCCCGGCCGCCGGTGGCCGCTCCAGAGGAAGCGGCGAGGGGCACGAGGGAATCCCGGAGAGCGGAGCTTCCCGCCCACCCCTCCATCTTGTGCTGCCCTCCCCGGCCGCTCCCTGCCCGCCGCGGCTCCTCCGCCCGAGGGGCCAGGCCGGGGCTCCTCCTGGACTGCGGGGTCTCGGCGTGGCGGGGCCGCCTCTCCGCCCTAAAATGTCCGGCGAAGGGCGGCGGCGCCGCCGCCCGCCCGCGTGTGCGCCTGGACCCCGGTGGGGGGGCAGCGGGGCGAGGCTTCCGAGAGCCTGGTGGGTGCTATGGCCGCCTCATGTGCTCCGTGAAGAGAAGTTGGGGTTTTCACAACTTGCAGTTAGTCAGTTTGAGTTGCCAGGGAGCCTTGTCCCAGCTTGACTCGAGGTATTTCTTGGCTGGAGAGATTTTAGTACTTTAGAAAGTCTGGTCAAGTCCGTACTTGACTCTCCTCGCAGCAGGCGTTCGGTGACTAATGAGAAGCATGGGGTTTTTCCATTTTATTTCTCCTGGTTGGAGTAAAAGAATTGGTCCCAGCCCTTCATTGATAAAACAGGAAGGAGCAGGCTGGAAGTCTCTGGACGTTTCCTTGCTGGAGTGATCTGAAATGGCCTAAGAAAATCTAATATTTAAGCTAAGAATCCGTGGTTTACATAGAACAGAGAAAAAAAAGATCCTAAACAAAAACTCACCCCTATGCAAATAGAAGTTGAAATCCACTGTGATTTTCTCTTTTTTACTATTATTTTATTTATTTTTTTTTTTTACTTTAAAGGAGGTATTAAATGCCTGTTTGACTGACATCTACTTTTTCTGATGTCTTAAATGCCATCTCTCTGATAGCATGGATAGCTAGATGATTACTATTTTTATTATTTAAACATCAACATTTTATTATTTAAACATCAACATCAACATCAACATTTTTATTATTTAAACATCAACGTATTTAAGATCAACATCTTAAAGAATAACAAACTCAAGCCACTTCAAGGTTGAGACTATTTTCTGAAGCTTTAGAAAGGCCTTCCTTCAAACATTAGCAATGATTAGTGAAGATTTGCTTACTAAGAAAGCTAAAATACAGGCAACAAGTTCAGTAACAGAAATAGCACAAGTTAGGGGACTTCTGTGTAAAATGCAGTTGAGACCTTTTAGCTAGAGAGTTTACAGTCATGGTGAGTGATTTTTTTTTTTTAGTGTGAATCGGCCAAGAAATCCTGAACAAGTTGCAGAGAGGCTTGTGAGGCGGGGTTCCAAGCAACAGGCTGAATCTGAACGCTGGCTGTGAGGTTCTCATTGCAGCCTCTGCAGACACACCCTGGGCTGGATTCACCTTCTCAGTCTGTTGCTTTCTGGTTTTGGCAGAGCAGTTCTGCTTTCAGAGCTTTTAAAAACTGGAGCAGATAGAGAAATGCAAGTGTTTTGCTGTAATGCTATGTACTGCACACTGCAGATTCTACAGAAAGCGGTTCCATGTCTGTGCCTGTTGCAGTACAGAGCTGCAGGCCTGCTGCTGTACCGGCCTTCGGTTTCCTGCCCCATTTGCTCTAGTTGCAGACCCAACTGAAATAATATTTTAAACATTATTTCTTGATTTCTGCTGGCATAACTGTGTAATCAGTTTTTCATGTGAAWTAAACATGACTACTTGTGTGCTAGTTTAAGATTTGTGAATAGCTGCTGAAGTAGCAAAGCAGTAAAATGCAAGAGACCTTCCTCAATCAAGGAAAAAAATCAAGGTCAAATGTGGGTGAAACCTGGGCAGTTAGATGTAGTTATATGTGGGCTTCATCACAAAAATAAATCCATTGTGAAGAAGACAGATGGAGGAAATGTTCTAGGGAACAGCTCTGGCTGGGCAGGAAAAACATTTGTGTCTAAACTGCTTGGTAGCTCTTATCATTCATCTCACTAGGCTTACAGAAACATGCTGCTGCGTGGCTTAAGCAGCAAAACCTGTTAAGTTCTGAGTCTCTACACCCCTTCAAGCTAGGCTAAATGTTAGCACATCTAGCTAGAGACTTCCATTTCATTATGTGAGTTTTGCTATGACTGACACTACGCTGTGTAGCACTATTAATAGGAATCCAAGATTAACTCTGGTAACCTTTGAACTAGTGCACATGATTTGCTGTTGTGACATGTAATGTCTCCACAAATGGGTGGATTTAGTTGTTGAAGGCCTTGTAGGCTGTGTGGGAAGTCCATCATGCATCGGCCTGCTGATCCTGCTATGCTCTCAACAGGAAAGCGTCACTGTTTCATCTAGTGATACAACTCTGGTTTAAATTTTTTGTGTTCTGGAAAGTTCGTGAGGTGTGAACAGTTAAAGCAGACACCAAAATGGGTATATAATTCCCCCAATGCTTTGTATTGCAGAGGGTGGAAGTAGTTGAGAGCCATTGTCAAGCTCTGAAAAGTCTCTCCTCCAGTTGTGAGCAGTCTGTTTATTTGCCATGAGTAGGCTCTGATCTCTCCCTGACTGATGGGTGCTCTGGTTTCTCACCGAGTCACTTCAGACTGGGCAGTGCTGGAAGTCACACTATTCCAAATCCTGATAAAAATGAATCAGCTGTCATGCTGGTGGCTAGTCTAAGCCCCATAGTTAATCTCTTGAATTTTAGTATCATAAAAAACATCTTAGTTGGAAGAGTGAGAGGTGAGGTGACTTTTTTTTTTTTTTTTTTTTGGTAAGGGCCATGCCTATTTAATGGGCTGATACTTTGTTTTTTAGGTATTAGAAAAAGCAAGGCTTCTGTATTGGGATTCATGGACTATTTTGCCTATGCATGTACTTACTTTGTGACTATGTGAATGGATAGGCCACCGAACTTGAAACGTGAGCATCCATTGCATGTGAGGTGTGCATTCAACAGTCCTGTCACTAGGACTTGAGCAGTTCTTTTTTAGATAACATAGTCTTTACTCATTGTAGAGAAGTGGTTTTAATCAAAGCTAATCTTGTCAATACTGAAAACTTCAAACTAAGGTATATTAAAATTTGGACTGGTAGCTTTTCCTTTATTACTTTCTAAAACTCACTTAGCAGTAGTTATTAGTATCCTTAGGGACCCTGTCTGTAGTTTGAATTGATGGTTCTAAATCCCAGTGGGACCCTAAAGGTCCTAGAAGCTTTTCTCCCTTTGTTCTTTGGAACTTAAAGGTTCTGGTTAGAAGAAAAGTACCTGAATGATTGAGGTAGATATCAGAGGAATCCTCTGGATAATTAGTTTCTGTGTGTAGCTACTTGCTACCAAATGCTGCAACAAGATGGCAACTATGACCAGAATGCTACACTTGTTTCAATGATCTTTCTTTTTTTTCTTCCCCCCCCTTGTGGAATTTGCTAGAGGTCTTGAAGGGGTAGGGTGAATAGTGATGAAAACTGTGACTTTATTGGATGGCACTTCTCTCTCGATGCCCTGGGTCTGGATTCTGTTGTGCTATGAAGGAACTCTAGAAGCATTCTAGGTGCCTTCTGTCTTATTTCATGATTGACCCTTTGGTGTTATCTCTTCCTTTCCTCACTCAGTATAACTTTGGAAGTTTGGTGACACTGATTCAAGTTTGACACGTGCTAGCTTGTTAGGCAAACTCAATCCATTCTATGTTTCTTCTAACACCATCAGATATATGACTTGCTATAAAGAGGTGTGTTTGAATGCTCCCTAAGACCTTTACACGAAAGTGTTTCCCCTGTTGATGAATTTCAGATGACTTCAGAAGCAGCAATAGCTAAAACATGATGCATTTACAGTGGAACCAGGTAAACTACTGAAACTGGTGAGCAGTGAATTATCTGTAGCTCTATAGGTACCATGGGATTTTGCAAAACAGGAAAGGCCTTTACACCCTAGCTTGTATTGTATTCAACAGCTTGGTTCCTAGGTTCTGCAAGAATGACAAGGTTTTACTTCATGTCAGATGAAGCAATTAAGCCTGACAGTGAGCAAATGCTTCTGTTTGGTACTTCTAGGCCTTCTGTATTAAACAGAGATTTTAAAGTATACCATTGATGATACACTAGCATTCACTTTGTTTTTACATACTATTAAAATCTTCCTTTCCCTTCTTATGGCAAGCCCTGCACCTGACTATCAATGTTGGGCAAAACCCATCAGTTGTAGTGGTTTTACACTGTAGTGAGCAAGAACTGTTTCAAATGTCTGAGCTGAATTGGTAGTCATGATCCAGTTCATAAACCTTCCAGGTGACAGTGTTATGTCTAAGAGTGCTTATCATACCAGAGGTTTTAGGACATTAAATGTGTTAGTTGAGTCCTTTATTTAATCTTTGCCCTCTTGATTTTTTTGCCTGAGGCAGCTGAGCAAGAAGCAGGTTGGTGAGGTGCACTCTATAAAAGGGTCCCAAGGAGAGCTTTAGGTCTGCTGCGTCTGCCGTAAGAATCCTCTGGGGAACAGGGTGCCTTCCCATCAGGGGGTCATCATCACTTGCTTCTTGCAAATATCCTGTCACCAGCATTTACAGGCAGCATCTTTTTTGAACCTTCTAGGGATTGCAGCTCTTTCCTTTAGATTATTCTACCTTGTCTGATCAATCACTCCTGACCATGTTAATTATAACTCTTGCTTTTCTCATGAGGATGGTTCCTAACATGTCTTAATATGAGCTCCTTTATTTTGATGGGGAATGGCATCACTGCCTCTAGAGGAAACTTGTTTCAGTTGTTTTATGTATAATGCCTAGTCTGAAGTGAAATCCTTCTGCAAAGAGCTCACTAAGTCCCTAGTAGCTGTTCGAAAGACAGCTGATGAACTGAAACTGAAGGATTCAAATACCTTCTGCTTGTGACACTGGGTGTGCAGGGGAACAGCACCCTCCTGGGGCTGCTAGACTGGCCATATGCTTGCTGATCAATGGCTACTCCACAGAGAAGTCCCTCTTCCTCCACAGAGGTAGCCCTGGCTCTGCTCCAGGGTGTGAAGGAAGCTGACTAAAAGCTTCCGCTAGCTGCGTCATCTCCTGGACTCTTTCCTGGCTCACTGCAGCTCAAGCAACCTTATTTGGCTGACTTTGTGGTTGGTTTTTTTGTTGGTGTTTTTTTTTATTATTATTATTTTTTCTGTGCAGCAAGAGGGCCTCCCTTAATTTGCACAATAAAGCTGTTATCTGTGCTTAATCACTGTTCTGAGGACTACAATGGGGTTTGCTTGAAAAGAGCTCCAAGATCTCAACTCTTCGGATCCCTGTCATTCCCCCTGTCCCATTTCCCTTTTGTCTGTCTGCTAAGTGGTTATACGAGAAACCAGCTCAAGCAAGGAGTCTCTGCTGTTACAGACACACCATTGGAAAAGAGGAAATCTCTCTCTGCCCAGGAATAATCCAGGGCAATTAACTGATATAAATTAAGAGCAATAGTAAGCAGCCAGTTAATTGCTTGCTTTTCCCTAGGAGTGTTTGGGAACAGCAGGAATTTGCATAGTGCAGCCAATAATACTGAATTAAGAGTTTGTTTTTATCCCATATGAAACTTCCAAAGTAGGCTGAAGTCTCTAGGTTCATGGAAGGCTGCTCTTTGGGGCACATCACTTTGTAGCATTCCTGTGGCTGTTTCTAGGTGAAGCATTCAAGTGTTTTGGAAGTTGTGGCCATAAAACCCACCCTTCTGACTCCGGTAGCTAATGCTGACTCTTGAGGTAATGTCTAAAGCAAATACTTGGCAGGGAGGTGGGAAGAGACAGTCACTGGCAGGCTTGGTGGCTATAAGACCACAGGATCAGCTGCAACTCTTTGGAGGTTTAGAACCTGAACTAGCAGAGGTTTGGGCCTTATGTTGACAAGAGACAATTATGGCTGCAGCAACTGTGGCTATCAATAGGTAGGTGATCTAGTGCTGCTTCCTTCCTGTGCAGCTGTGAAAGAATGTATTCACTTCTATGAATGTGTGATATCCTCCAATGAAGTACCAGGGCACTCAGAAACTCCTCACCTTTGTATAGTAGCTTGTTGAACTTGTATTAAATGGGTAAAAAACTCTCTTTGAAGATGTTTTTAAAGGCATTACTCCTGCAGAATGCCTTTTCCTAGTTGTTCTAATATCTCTGAAGCTGCAGTAGTTGTTCTGAGGAATCTATTGAAAAATACAAACTGTGGATGAAAAAGTGATGATCGGTTCTCATCCTGTTGTCAGGCTCCAAGGAATAGGAGTGCTTGGCCGTGCTAGGCCTCTTTTGCTTTGGCTGTTGCTGATTGCTGAATAGCTATGGACAAGAGCACAGGCGTGCCCCTAAAGGAGGAATGAATGAAAAAGCTCTGAATCTGATCAGCTCTGTAGAGAAACATGCAATTAGGCAAGAATGAGATGATGGACTAGTAGGGGGAAGAGACAGGCTCCTTTCTCTGCCAGCTGTGATTCTCTGTAGAGTAAAATGAAATCTCGAAAGAGTTCAGAAGGAATACCTGAAGCAGTGAATCAAGTGCCATGATATTCATGGTTCAGACTGAGATGCATTCTTGCAAATTTCTAGTTCTCTTTGTCAACTTGTTTGTTTCCTAGAGAAAGATTACTCAGGAGACTGAACTTTACTGTTCTGGAGTGTGAATACTGTAAAAGCTTTCTTTTTGTATTTTCAGTTGTCTTTTTTTAGGGGGGGTGTGGTGAGGTGGCAGTGGGGTTGTTAAATTGATATTGGAGAATTTTGAATGCCACATATTGGAGAACTGTTATTCTTTCACTGTATGCCTTCCTGTTCTTGATGTAGAATCATAGGATCAATTTGGTTGGAAGAGACCTTTGAGTCCAGCTGTAAACTGATAACATTCTGCATCCGTGAACCATTCTTGTCTGTCTGTATATCACTGATTTGTACTCTTCTCCTTTGTAGGCCCTCATCAGAGCATTTTTTCACTCTGGATTTGGAACCTAGTTATGGTGGAGAAGTGATTTAGTACAGGAAAAACCTGCCATTACAATCTGATCAATCACTTAGTCACAGCATTTAATAAATATATTTGGTTTTATATAGCATAATCTAATAAAGCATGGAATTCTAGGCTAACTAATGGAATTCTGGGCTAAACTTTTCCTTGCCATAGCTTTTCAACTGTCTTGAATTTGACTCTCCAGTATTAATTCTGTGCTTCGTTACAGTGCAAAAACTGAGCTGCCAGAGAAATTATTAGGATGAAATGTCAGGATGCTTGACATCTTCCATCCCCCAGAGGTGTGGCTTTTTGTTTATAATGTCTCTAAGAATATAAATATGGCATAGATTTTATTTTTTTTTAATTCACTTTTCCAAAACAGTGTACTCAGAGGGTAAAAAAATTTCTTTCATCAATATACTAAATGTCTTTTCAGGCAGTTTGCTGGATGGACAAGAGGGTTTTGGTTGTGTATATTTTTTTTCTCTGTTAAAATCCAGAACTTGATATCTTCCTAACAACTGTAATTTACAGGACTTGAAGAATGGCAGCAAATGGTTCTGAAGGCACCCTGTAAGAAGTAAAGTAGTTCCACTGCTGAAAAATTCAAGCAATATCAGGTTGCCCAATAAAAAAGTGATAATACAAAACCCATGCAATACATGCTCCAATACATCTTCTTATATGAAAACAATTCTATTAGTATGACAACTCTGGCAACCCCTGAGTTCCAGGTTCCAGTTAGAAATGAGAGAAGGAGGGATTTGTACATATGTATTAAAAGTAAGGRTTTGCTTACAGATCATTAAGCAGACACTGTAATGAATGGTTGACATGTTCATATGCAAGTTAGCAAGAGGAATATGGCATAGAAGTCTTTGTATAGACACTTGCAAAAATGCTTCCTCCGTGCATGCAAGACGTTGCTCTCACAGATGTTTACCAATGGGGTATCTGTGCAAAAAAACTGAGTAAGAACTGGTGGTCCAGGCACTTTTGCTAACCCTAAAAAAAAAAGTGATGCTGAGCATTGGTCAAGGAAGGGTTAGCAAATCAAAATTTTTTCATAAAAGGATAATAATAAATATGCTTAATATTTATTTCAATTTTGTGGAGATGTTTTATTCTGGTTTAAGTTAAATTTAGAACTTCCACTCTCATCCTTCCCTTCCTATTATTTTAAACAAGGGTTTTCATCTGCCAACATGTTTGATATTGGAGACATGGATGTAGCTTCAGCTATGCTTACTTACTTTGTTGGTGAGTTTCTTCTTCCTTTCAAGAAATAGATAGGTCTGTCCATCACAACCTTTACTTAGAATAGTTCAGTTGGAAGGGACCTACAATGATTGACTTGTCCAACTGCCTGACTGCTTCAGGGCTGACCAAAAGCTGCAGCATGCTAAGGCCACTGTCTGAATGCCTCTTAAGCTGACAGGCTTGAGACATCGACCCCCTCTCCAGGAAGCCTGTTCCAGGGTTGGACCACCCTCTTACTAAAGAAATGCTACCTCGTGTCCTTTCTGAACCTCCCCTGATGCAGCTTTGAGCTATTCCAATGCATCCTGTCCCTGGATCCCATGGAAAAGAGATCATCACCTCCGTCTCCATGCCCTCTTATCAGGAAGTTGCAGAGAGCAGTGAGGTCACCCCTCAGCCTTTTTTTCTCATAACTAGAGAAACCTGGAGTACTCAGCTCCTCTTCTGAGGACATGCCCTCCAGCTTTTCACCAATTTTTCTGCTGTATGCTGGATGTATCCAAGCACCTCTACATCATGGTGGGACCGAGCAGTGCATACAGTACTCTGGGTGAGGTTGCACCAGTGCTGAATACAGTAGGGTAATCACCTCTTTGGACTGGCTGTTTTTGCTGTGTGTTATGCCCCCCAGGATGTGTTTTGCCCTCTTGTCTATAAGGGCACACTGCTGGCTCCTCGTGAGCCTGCTGCTGACCAGCACTCCCAGATCCCTTTCTGCAGGGCTGCTCTCCAGCCACTCCTCTCCCAATTTGGATTTGTGCCTGGTGTTACTCTACTCCAGGTGCAGAATCTGGCATTTGTTCTTTTTRAATTTCATGCCACTGATCAATCATGCTCTGATTTATCTAGACCCGCTCTGTAAGGCCTYGTGTCCCTTGAGAGAATCAACAGCACACCCGGTTTGATATTGTCAGTATATTTGCTAATGATGCATTCAACTCCTGCATCTGGATCATCAATAAAAATACTGAACTGCAGTGGCCCTGTTATGGAGGCCTGAGGAACAACAGTGGTGACTGGTTGCCAGCCAGACACAGCCGCATTACCTGCAGCCCTTTGAGCCCTGCTGCCACTAGCTCTTCATCCAGCACACCTTGGACTTATCTTGCAACTGAACAACTTGTCCAGAAGGATGCTTTATTAAAATACTAAAAACTACATCCACCACCTTTCCTTCATCCGTTTGGTGGATGACCTTATTGTAGAAGGATACCAAATTGGTTAGGACTTTCCCTTCATGAGCCCATGTTGGCCATGCTTGATGACTGCATTGTCTTTTAAATACTTTAATGACCTTTAAATGCTTTTCAATAGCACCTAGTAACTTGGTTAATCTAGTTACTCTCTGACCACTAAAACAGATCTTCAAGAAAGCAAAATTGCCTGGAAAGCTGGATGGGTTGAAAGAAACTTGCTTATATTGTAGCTTATAGTGCAGCTGAGACAATAGAATACTCAGTGTCTAAGCAATAAAAACATGCAAAATTGTGACGTATTTGGTTTGGTGTATGGTTTTTGTGGTTTTTGTTTTGTTTTTAAAATCACCAAAGTTATCCTTTAGGGATGGCACTAGATTATATTACTCATTATATTCATATGTTCCTCTAAGTTTTGATAGCAGTCATTAAGGGAGACACTGCACAGCTGGCATAAAGAAGGGTGTTGCTTTTCTAGTGTATTGTTTGTTACTATTGTATGGTACATCCAAATGTTAAGAAATGTCTGTGGTCTGAGATTGAAATCTTAAACATGAATAACTGTTTTGCCAACATCTGATTATTTCATTTGTTCCTACATGTATCTCTATATTAAAGAAACATAGAACTGCTTTTGAAAAAGTGACTGATTAACTTCATTTGGTTTTTTTGGATAGATAATGAAAACTTGAGCTGAGGTGTATTGAATCCACTGTCTGGCTGTATTCAGTGTTCTGTGGCTACAGTTATTCTCCTATGGTGAAAAATCAGGATCTGAGCTTATCTAAAGCTAAGAAACCTAGCTTCTTCTATTTCTCAAAATGTGCTGTTTGAGCAACTGGATTTTTGTTGCAGTATCTGTAATTTTCATTAAGGCACACTCAACATGTTTGCATCAGCGAAATACAGGAAGCAGAGAGCAGTAAAATAATTATGTTCTATCGCTTCACTATTCACAATTCCCTAGACAACCAGAAGCTACTGTATGAACTCTTAGACATGACTGCTCATTTTGTGAGCTGCCTCAAAAACGCTAAGGTTACCAGGAACTTGAATAACAGGGTCAGAAAAGACTAGTATTACTTAGAATGTCAGAAAGCTCCAAGTCCATGGTTGGGACTGTGGAAGGTTTGGAGAGCATTCTTGTTCAACACCGTAAAATGCTTTATCACTTAGCCAAGAAAATGTTTCAATAAGTGATGTCTTAGTCTTCCAGCCTGCAGCTCCATTGTCYTGACTTTGTTACAGAAGCTGGACTGTAACTAATTCTTTCCTGTAATACTGAGGTGACATGCTTTCTTTGTTGCTATAATGTTAGTCCTTCACTCAAAAAAACAATCAAGGAGCATCTCTTACCTGAAGTTGGTATTGAAAAAGGCCAAATGTTGACACATTTTTTGGTTTGCTTAACCAAAAAAGTGCTTAGGACACTAAACTGCGCCTGAAATTGATGGTATTCTGATCCAGCCATGACAAATTGGGAAGCAGCGAGTTCCTGAAAACTAATTTTTTTACTCTTCTTGTAATGACTTGCTGCTGCATGTGTTTTGGGGCTATGTGAAATCTATAGACACCAAAGTCTTCTGCACTGTATACCTAGGCTGCTGTGTTGACAGCCATACATACAGAAGTGCGTTAAATCTCAAAAACCCCCAAGTTTGGGTTTTTTTCTCTTATCTTGCTCTGTGGTTTGTTACTAACATCTCAAGTTGAAGGGTGACTGCAAGACGCAATGCACTGTATTATGCTCAGTTTGAATACCCTTTTGCGCACCCAGCAGTTTAGGTAGAGATCTTTTTTTGAAAGAGGATACGTGTCAGCATCTTCAGCTGTAAGAATATATCATTGTAGTGTTGTCTTGGATCTATCAAAAGACAGAGCAAATAGAAGCACTAAGTAACTTCCATAGTGCTAAAAGATCGGACCAATATGAACATTGCTTGCTTCAGCATCATGCACAGGCAATACAATGCTATCTTAGTGTTTGTTCTGACAAATGCTAAATAATCAAGTAAAAATCTGACAGAAGGCTGTCCTGCTCCTTTGCTGCTTCAAGTTCTGACAAATTTAACACATAGGCTTTGTTGCTTGCTCTGTACTTAATTCACCTCTGTGCAAAGTCTCTTCTGCCCCTAAGCACAAAATGTATCTTAGTCAGAGGTGTCCAGCCACTTCTCCCTTGGCTAAGCTTTGAATGTGTCTTTCATATTGCAAAAAAATGCTTGGTGAGTTTTTCTTTTTTTCTATGTAGAACCCCTTGGACTGAGTGCTGCATTATTCTGTCCTTTCAAGTTTTTCCTTGTCTTTTTACAAATTGCTATGTGCAAGTGCTTTGGACTCAGAAAAGTTTAGCATAGAGGACTTCCCCATGAAATGCTTTTACCATATTCTAATGGCAGCTTTGATTTGGCAGTGTTTGGAAGGATTTGAAATAATTGGGATCTGAGAGGATTCAGACAGTCTTATAAACCAAGTGATTTCATTGCTCTGCTATTCCCTTAGAGAAAGATGTGGATATATCCATTTCCACAGCAAGCCTGAGCAAGAGTAGTTACCTGCTTTTACTGCTTCCAGTGTTCTGGAAATGTGCAGTTAGGGGTGATGTATCTGCATGCAGGAACATTGAAGGAGCCCCAGACTTTGATCAAAGTTGAATTCATGCCTGCAAACCGTATGCTGCTGTACCTTAGCATATGGAAAAACCTGAAAACATAACAAAAAGCAACCCTACACATCAGGTTTGGATAAGAGCTAAACTTTCAAGTTGTCTTCTGAATGTTCTTTGCAGAAGGTTGCTTTTCAGGCTCCCTGCTTCTCTTTAGTCTAGTGAGTTTTACTGTTTGCTTTTTTAAAGTTATATTTGCATGTATGTTGACCTATTCAGGATATGTACTCAGCATCTGGCTATTTCTCTTCCTACTACACAGTTGTGTTTCTCAGTTTTGACCTGCAGCTTTAGGAAGACCACTGACAATTTGGCTTATCTGAATGTTTGGCTGCATAAAGATAGTCCATAATATCTGTTTGTAGAGGAGAATAAAGGATCTAGATATTGAAACTGCGAAGCATGCGAGGAAATTATTCTTGCCCACTTGACACAAGAAGGCAATTTCTGCCATGGGTATTGTGAATTTTGCAGAGTTGCTCCCCAACAACCTCTGCAGTCTTGTAGAATTATTGAAAAAAATAGTCTTGGAGATAACCCTAGAAGTCACTTGGTCTAACCCCATGCTCAGAGCAATGCCAATTTCAAAGTTGAATCTAAGTTAGATTGGGTTGTTCAAGGTCATGTGTTTGTTACAGTGGGACAATAGTTCTTGACAAAGATGACTTGGAAAGTACTGGAACTTATGAAGTATTGTGTAGGTGCCTGAAAGTTTTTAACTTCATTTTCTGGAGTACAGAGACGTGGAGAAAGTAAAAGAGCAAGTCAAGTATAATTATTAAAAACTATCAAAAGCAACCCTTTTTTAAGGAATTCTTAGTATAAGCCAAATTACTGTTGAGTCTAGCTATCTTACCTGTTCTGTTTTCTGGTACAGTTGATCTATGCAGGGCATCTAGTTATGTTCAGGTAGTATTTTTAAACACTCCCACAGGAAGCTAGAGTAGGCCAGAAGATTGTGGTAGGCTGTGGGAGTCCTGAGGCTGTGTGTTACTTGTGCATTTGGTAGTTGCTTCTTAGCAAAGTTTATAGCACTGTTTCAGAACATGCAGGTAGCAAACTGGGAATAGCTTGCCACTGTCGTAGTCACTGGAACTCTAAGGCTTTATTCTGTGTTTTAAATTGTGACTCTAAAACAGTAGAGACAGCTACGGCCTTTAACTTCAGTTCACCAGATGCAAGTTATGTTCAGGTAGCTGAAACTTTATTTAAATAGATTTTGTGAGAATACTCTGGTAGATTAAAAAATAATGAGTCTGGAGGGGAAGCCTGATGAGAAGTGGCAGAAGTCAATTGGCTTGTTCAGCCTAGAGAAGAGGAGACTGAGGGGAGACCTCATTACAGTCTTCAACATCCACATGATGGGAAGCAGAGGGGCAAGTACTGATCTYGTCACTCACATTACCAATGACTGGAAATGGCATGAAACTGAGTCAGGGGAGGTTCATTTTGGATATCAGGAAGTTTTTCACCTGGAGGATGGTTGAGCACTGGAACAGGCTCCCCAGGGAAGTGGTTACAGCACCAAGCCTGTCTGAGTTCAAGAAGAGTTTGGACAACGCTCTCAGGCACATGGTGGGATTCTTGGGGTGTTCTGCACAGGACCAGGAGTTGGATTCTGTGATACTGATGGATCTCTTCCAACTCATCATGTTTTATGATTATATGACTCTGGAGTGGAAGGGTCAATAAAGTGGTTTTCTAACATTAAAAAATATAATCTGTTTGGGGTTTCTTTTTTTTCTTTAGTTTACTCAGACCTTCTGTGAAAGGCTACATGATGCAGAAAGGGTTTTGTTTTGGGGGTTTTTTTGCATCTGAAACAGTATAAGTGATACACTCTACTGTGGTTGGTTTTTTGACTGCTTGGTCTCATGATGTCTGCCTGATCTGCAAATGTCCAACTATCATAGATTCTGTCATTCTGAGGGTGATAAGTGATGGACCTTTATTTAAAACGAAGACATGATAACAAGTCTTATGTGACCATTGAGATTCCTGGGCATTCAGCAATCTCTCCATCGATGCATCTAGGTCTCAAGTGTTAGCTGAAGTTTTTCAGGCTTTCTTTTTAAAATAGCCCAATTTCAAACAGGGTATTTCAATAAGTGTATGAATGTGAACTCAAGAGTGTGGATTTAATTGCAGCCTTGAAGGAACTTGAAATCAACTCAGCTGCTTGTTTGAAAGCTTTCATGGTTTGCTACCACTGTAAAGTTTTGCACCAGTTCTGTTCTATAGTTCAAGAGAAAACAGGGTTAATGGCATGTGTATGTGTGGCTTGATGAAGGGTAAATCTCACCAAAGGGTTGTGTATCAGAGCTGCTGCAAAGGGTAAAGCAAGCATGCCCGGGAGTGAGGAGTGTGTTTCAGTAGCTTGGTCCATCTTGCCCAGTTGTACTCAAAAAGCCGTCTTGCCCTTTCTCTTCCTATGGCCTGTAGCAGTGCCCCTGTGTAAATGTAATGAACAGCACCAATGAAATGGTTCTGCCAGAGAAAATAACAGATGAGTTATTCCCACCCTGATTCACTCTTTCAAATTCCTACTTGTGGTGTAGTTGTGGAGTATGAAGTGATTGGGAGGGTGCAGGTTGTTCAGGATGGCTTCCTGTGGTGGTGGGTACACACACTGCATGTACTGGCAGTGCTCTCTATAGCTCCTGTGCAGGTCTGTGCCACTTGGGGAGCCTTTTGGGACACAGGGTTGTGTGTCATGGTGGTGTAGCTACTCTCCTCTATATTAGGAAAGCTCAAAAGCTTGAACTAGATGGAGCTTAAAATAACAAAGAATACTTCAGCAACCACAAGCTGGTCTTTTATAAACTGTGGACAGTCCCAACAGAACTATTTAAAATCTAAAACAGGTTGGTGGTGAGGGAAGCAAATATGGGTGGGGAAACTGAATATTAAAAAGAAGTGTAGAACTGAGCCATTTCGGGGAAATCCTGCGTTTTAGGGAACTATGACCTAAATAGATACAAAAATGCAGCCAGCCTAAATGAGACCCTGTACTGAAAGGAAGTTGCAGGATTTGTCTAGTGTGCTGGAAATGATAAAACTGAAAATCACAGGATGGTGAAACAGCTTTACCTCATACTTAACTGTGCATGCAGTTAAATTTGGAGGGATGGCTCATAGTCTGGGCAGTCAGATCCCACAGTAAGACTGTGTTGTAGCTCCTAGAAGTCTGGCTATTGTTCAGAAGTTCAGTGAGGGCTGTCAGCTGGCCAAGAACTTGATGTGCCACACCCAGGCCATGCTCTGGGTGTCTAGAACAGGCAGCCCTGTGTTCAACTCCCTTCCCTGTAACAGAGCTAAACTGCTAGAAGTCTCTTGGTTGAACGACAGAGAGAAGCATGTGAAATAGATAAGCTTACTCTGACTTTTTATCCAAACGTGAGTCCTTTAGAAGGAAGAGCTTGGTCACCGCAGTTATCTTTATGATTTCTTCCCTGTGGAAAGTGTCTTTAATGATTAGAAGAGTGTTGGAGTGTAGCTATTTTATTTACCCTCAATTCCAAATTCCCTCTGAAACAATTCTTAACGGCAGATGACTTTAGAGACCTTTACATAGGGACTGAGTATTTAGTCTGTTAGCTCATGAATCTCAAGTACTTACTGTACCTGTGATGCCTCTATGCAGCTCGCACTTGTCTTGTTAGCATTCTGTCTTGATCTTGTTTTGAGCTCCTTCCATCAAAGTAGGTGCTTGTGATTTTGGCAGGCATTCACTGGATGCTAGGTTTGGAAAGTTCATTGGCTTTTTGGGAACATGTCTTGGCTGCCTGTCTTGACTGATCAGCCCCTTGAACTGGGTCTTTGCAACTGTTAAAAGGTACTGGGAAATTCCCTGCCCTTGGGTTGAGGATGGAAAGGGAAGAACTGGACTAAGAGGAGGTTAGGGATGGAGGAAGAGTTGCCTTCTAAGAGTCTTCTCAGAAAATCTGAAGTGCTTCTGGTGATGGTAAGGAGTGCAGGGACTGTTTTGCTGGTCAAGTTACTGCAGTCACAGCCAGGATCATAATACCTTTGTGCAGTATACAACATAAAGGGGGTGGCACAAAATACTTGTTTGTAACCTGTGAGTAGGATTGCCTAGGAGGAGCACAGAATAGCTGTGAGGAGTGTCACCCATACCACTGCTGGTATTCAAACATGCCCACTTCCTGCTACCTGCCCTTAGGTTGAAGAGCTTTAGCAAGGGATATGGTTAAGCTTTGATATGTGAAGTACAACTGCTAACCCTACTATTAGTGTGCAGAGGCCATAATAGGTGTGTGTATTTCTCCAGAGAAATGTGCCTTCTAACAGGCATTAAAAATATGGTGTTTACAAAACAAGCAACCTCCTCCCCAAACAAAACCCAAAGCTGCACAGTTTGTAGAAGTTGAATAATGGCAACTGCATGTTCCTAGATTTATTTCATTTTACTGCCTGATCCAGATGTTGCAGAAAAGGGGTCGGGGTTTTTCTCCATGATATTTTAATTTCCTTCTGGGTTTTGACTAGTAAAGGATGTTCTTTCTAAGCAGCTCAAACAACAGGTACAAAAATAGTTATTCCAAGGGCTTCTTCAAGCTAGCTCTAAAAAAACAGAAAATGGCAATGTTAATTACTTGGAACAGCTACAGGAAAGCAAAGGGAGGTGCATGAAGAATCTATTTATGGGAAAGGAAACAGCAAAAATAGAGGAATTGATCCATTGCACAAGGTTGGGAATAAGTAATGTAATAAGTGGCATACAAGTATCTGGACTTGACTGTAAATGTGGGAATCCACCCTGGCTGCTTCTACTGGCTTAGTACACTCATCTTGCAACTCCTTTTCTCTAACTGAAACTTGTTTGTCCTCTGGAGAGGATGGCAAGCTGCTAGCAGCCACAGTGTTCGAACACCACTGATGGGATGTGACTGGTTGAAAAAGAAGGAATTACATTTAAGTAGCTTTAACTTGGAAACATCATTAATGATTTTGGAAGCCATGCCGTGTGGGTGGTAGGGGAATTTTAATAATTGTTTTCAATTAATAACTATATTTATAAAGTAAAACTTTTATTCCTGAAAATGTTGCCTGCCCAAATCAGATCACTGATTAATTGGGTAAATGACACCTCCAGAGTTCTTAAATGTGGAGTTCTCCAGCTATGGAGCCAGCATTGGCACAGCCCTGGCTTTGTGCACTTACGAGTGTGTGCTCGCTGGTACTAATGAAGGAAGGTGTCTCTGGAGCTGTGAAACATTGATTATGAGAAAACTGAAAGCTGGGGCAGGGTGAGTGAGTGAAGGCATCTAAAGTAAGGCAACTGCAAACAACAGACGCTTTGCATGAGGAATAGGCTTTTTTTAAGTTTTCTTGTGAACTCTGTGAATGTGGTTTGAAGGAGACCTTGTTTTTTAGAGAAACTATCCTTGAGGGTAGTAAATCTGATTCTCAACCGCTTGAGAGAAAAAAAATCTGTAGTTTATATAAGGGTGTCTGAAGTAGACTCCCTGACTAGATATAAATAACTCATCTCTGGACTGAGGTACATGTCCTGCAAGGACAATAACCTTGGACTCCACTTAGTGATCCTCTACTCAGACCTCTTTGAATACATCATATCATGGTATCTATCGCATGCAAAGGAGGACTTAAACAGGAAGGTAACTGTGGCTTGTCACACTTGGTCTTGAGAACCAAACAGGCAACAAAATAGTGCTGCATTGCTGTGCTCTGTAGGTATTCCCTTTTCAACAGCAGCAAGTGCCTTCAAGGAAACTTTTTTTTTCTTCTTCCATAGTTGCTGTATGGAAGAATTTTATTTTCCTTCTCATCACTGTGAGATGAGCAGTACAAATTAACACAGGAGAATATTTTGAGATTAACAGCCAAACAAATATACTGGGGCTTTGACACTACGGTATGACAGGGTTTATATTAGAATAAATCGCTTGGTTTCCTTTTTTTGAAACTGACTGCTTTAGCATTATATTTTGTACCAGATTTTCAGTTACAGACATATACACACACACACAGAATATTTTGAGTTTGAAGGGACCCACAATGATCATCAAGTCCAACTCCTAAGCGAATGGTGTGTACGGGGATTGAAACCTTAGCACGCTGCTCTAACCAACACAGCTAATCTCATTAATCACCTCAGTCAATTTCTTCTCCTTACCATTTTCAAGAATAGGGTTAGAGTTTCAACCACGGGATGCGATGACTGCTATAAACCCTGTCTGAAAGCTCTTATAGAAATGCAGTTGGAATGGACACAGAATTGGCTTGTTTTAAACCCCTTTGTTGGTAAAGCAGAAATTCTCTGCTATTCCAAGCTTCACATAGGAAAGCATGTCTTTTTAATGGCCGATATGCTGTAACTACGTTTTCCCTCTACTCCATCTTTGTAAATTGGTGCTATGAAGGTGAGTTTTGCTGGAAGCTATGGGCAAGCACTGGCAGCACCCCTTGTGTCTCTGCTGCAATGAGGTGAGTATTGAATGCTACAGTTGTCACAGGGCATGTCTGCCCAAGACACTGCTGCTTCCACCCTTTCTTAGGTGCTGGTGCCTCCACCCTTTCTCCATCCAGTTTCTGCAAGCAGACTTCTCAAAGCTGTGAACTTTTTTGGTCTTGCTGGCTGGTGCTCTGGCTTGCTTCCTCTTGCTGTCCTCAGCATCATGGCTCCTGAAGCTGTGTGGGTGCTGTGGTTTGTTGTCCACATGAGCCATCTTGTCTTGCCAGGGACTAAGAGCAGTTGCTGGTGGTGGGGATACAGCTCTAGTGTGACTGTGCTTAGGTGTGGCTCCGCAGCAGCTTCTGAATCCAGCTGGCTTGCTGCCATGCTCCTTTACAAGGAAGAAATAAGACCATGTGAGCATAAATTTAGCTAGATTTAGCCTCAATTCTTCCTTGACCAGGCTTGCTGGTGCTCACAGGAGAGCAGGTTTGTGAAGCTGGGTAGCAGCAGCTGCCCCTTCCCTGCTGCAGACCAGCCTGTGCTGCCAGACGGTACGGTCAGCACCTTCCACAGCTTTGGGCTGCACCAGAGCTAACAGAACTGCCTGTCCTGGGGTGGCAGCCAGTGGTGCCTTCTCCCAGCTTTTCTTCAGATTATCATTCAGACAGCTTGCTGGTGTATGATAATCATGCTGGAATTCAAGTAATTAGCTTTTTAAAATCATTTTTACTTCAAATGCTTTTCTCTTACAACAATCATGGGGGTGTTGTTTCAGGTAAAATGTTTTCAGTTAATGTTTGCTTGTGTCCATTTTTAGTCTTAACATGATATGACTAAGGTATGTATGTGCAAAGTAGCTCAATTTCTCAGTAACATCGATTCTCTGTCTTCAGGCTCCACACTAAAATCATTAGGGATGCTTTAAAAGGTGCAGTCCTGCTACAGGCTGTACTTAGGTACCAAAAGAAAGCCACATACTCTATAGCATGTAAGTCATACTTCTGGCTCACTGGTACCAGAAGGACCAGGGCAAGCTTTCTCTTCAGGTGGTGGCTTTATTCAAATTGTCATAGTGGGGTGGGAGGGGATGCCTTCTGTGGACTTACTGCCTGCCTTGTGCTCCAGTCAAATGAGAAGTGCCATGTCCCCAGCAGAGCAGGATGGGGATGGTGGAGAGAGCTGGGAAGCTCCCAGGAGCTGCTGGGAGGGTTAACCTCTCTGGGACCTACAGTGCGGTGCCTATGGTGTCCCTGCTGCTGTTCTGTTCCCTGATGAGCTTAGAGGCATGAAAAGGCCCTTTAAGACTGCTGGAAGGGGGCTTGGTTAATTAAGTGTAATCCTTTGAGAAATTGCAAGCACTTTCACATGACCCGATTCCAGCCTCACCCTGACACAGAGGACCCAGGGCTGTTCCAGCAGGGTGCTGGCACTCGGAAAGGAGCCAGATGTCTGTGAGTATGGCTGGTGCTGGAGGTGTGAGGCATCACCTCTGGTTCCCCTCTGAGGCAATGCAAAGCACAATGCACTGGCTCTGCTGTCCTTGCAGTGGGCCCATGTTGGTTTTCCAGTGTGGTGGGAAGGGAAGTACAGCACTGTGGAGCATTCATACTCCAGAATTCACGTATACATTCTGAGGAACAGGGGGACAATTCTTGTTAAACTTACTATATTGCTGCTAATCTTCCTAAAAGCCAAAGCTGGGGAGGTTTTTAGATTATTAAGGTGTGCCTTATGAGATCTTGAGTTCATGCAACTCCAGCTGGATTTGATGTGCTTCTCTGGTCAGACCTGTTTGAACTGGTGCATGGTATTGGTCTAGTATCTTTGCATTCAGTAACTGAGGGGTAAACTGATGCCTTTTAGCACAGAGGCTATAAAGGTTGGTCTGCAATTTCTTTTTAATTGAAGTTGCTTCTGTTCTGTAACAGTCAAATTTGCAATAAAGTATGAATTTTCCTATGCCACTTTCTCCAGAAATAGTGCACTTGGTGGCTTGAACCTGGGAAGCAGGGAATATCTGAAGCTTGAAACCTACAGCCGAGCAGGGTATAACAGCTTCCTTCCATTCAGGAAATGCAGGGAGGAAAGAAGCTTTAGCTCAGGGTCAGGGTTTTGTAGAGGTCTATCCTCTGTTGTGCTGACTCTACTTATTATTCTGACACGAATTTCCTAGTACTCTATTCCTGCCTCAGTTTATGACAAACAGAATTGTCTTTTCTACCTCTCATACTGCTCAATGCACTGGGGCATTAGTACAAGCAATACATCCGTTACCGAGCGTGACAGTATCAGTCTTTCCTGTGTGTCCGGCCATATGCAGCTACACATTTTCATCTTAGGAAGTTGTTATAGCACACTGTTAGAAGGGAGACCTGGAAGATACCTGACAATTACTGCTGCTAGTGGAACTTATTTGGAATCTCAGTGAGGCAGAAAGTGAGAATTAAAGGTATATGGGCAATATTAAAATATCTGAAAAGATGCTACAGATAGGTGCCTGGTACCACTGTCTATTAAGAATGTCTCTTGTAGACTGCTCAACACCATGGGAGGAGGAGGGTATTGGTGGCCTGTACCTTCAGAAAGATTTTGCTGGTCAAAGGGAGCTTTCTTTGGCTGCAGCTGGGGCTGGAAGGGTATCTCTTCCATGCAGGAGGTTCTGTCTGTGCAGGAGGTATCACACTTGACACAACACTGTCCTTGGCAACCAGAAGCTCTTTAACCTGCTCTGGTAGTGGCAAGCTTTAGCAGTGCTTAGACTAGTGGAACTGTGGTAATTCCCTAAATAGAGAAGAGGAAGAGTTGCTAGTTTTCTCTCTCTTTCCTGTAGCTGTTATGAAAGGAATCAGTTAAATATGGGTGCTTCTCTTGAGTAATTTTTAAATTTGGTGAGTGTAAATGTGCCTGTTGAAACATTCTTGTAATGTGCAAAATGGTGTCTGGAAGCTTTTCATATAGTGTTACTACCTGTTTGTATGAGAAAGTATTAAATGATGATGGAAAGACAAAAGACTATTCAGAGGCCACCTACTAGAATAAACTTCTGTTAGTTTAAGATCTAAGTAGAATTTAGAGAGTTGCAAATATTTGCATGCAGCAGTGGGTATATTAAAAATGCTGTGAAGAAAAAATTCAATGAACTGCTTTAAACAGAGTTTAAGTATAAATTACTGCCTTAGGATAGTATTTTTGATAAATCTGTTGATGAAATCCAGTAAGCCTCCTAAAACGCCTCCTGAATGTTGAAGGTTTGATAGATATTTACTAACAGTAAATTTTGGAATAGGAGTGTAGTATATTTGGGGATGAGTGCTGCCACTGTAGACCTTCTGATTGAATCGCTGGTGTGCAATGTCTTTCTCTTGCACACCTCTCAGCAGTGTGCACCTTACCTGTCTGGACTGACAGAGCTAAAGATTTGTATGTGCTCAGCAGTCCAAGAGGGATATCTTATTGAGAATTTTTTCAGTTTGCAATCCAAATTATAAGCATTCCAATGGTTATACCAGCCCTCAAACCTAGGAAAACCTTATTAGATTATTCTAAACCTTGTTTAGAAATAACAAAACCTAAAGGCTTAATACTAACGAATCTTGAGTCCTTTATTAAAACAAGCACCAGTGGTAAACTAGATAGCTAAATGGTTTAAAAGTGCTTTGGCGGGGTAACTGAAGGAATGAAGCCAATGAGCCTAAATTATGATGGGACTGGATCATGTTGGCTTTGTTTTGCTATAGCATTTGTATTCCTATGTGTAACATTTTTGTTGGTCAGTACTCAGCTGTGAATACCTTAGTAAAGTGGTTTTACTTAAAGTGAGACTTTAAATGAATGAGGAGGAAGAAGGCAAACATGCAGTGCCTGGCATGTACTTGTCTGGCAGAGATTATAGCAATCTGTAGATCTCTTCTTGTAGCTTGCTTGAGCTACAGGCAGAATGCGTTAAGTAAGATCAGTTCCTCCCACCACCTGAAATGTTAGAAACCTCACTTTGAGCCAGTTGTTGTGAGCTGGAAAAACAAAACCACCCTGGCTTGGTGGCATATGGGGAAAAAAATTCTTTGTGTGTTGTTTTCACACCAATGAGGCTTAACAAAGCTCGATTTTATAGCAAACTAACTTCTCAGCCGAGTATTAAATTACCACTAATGGTTCAAACTAACTAATGGTTAAAATGTCACTGGCACAGCTCAGGATGTGCTCTCCCCAGCAGTAACTGCTCTGCTGACAGTTCACAGCAGCATGCTGTTGAATGTGTTAAAACCGTGTTCAGTTTGGGGAAACAGCACTACCGGGGTGTGGTTCTCCAAAGCACAAGCCTGTTTCCTGTGGTATCTCAGCTTCTGCTGTCTTAGATCAGGCTGAAGTTGCAAGTGCAGACCCATTCAAGACTGCTGCTCCTAAACCTTATGTTGCTGCTCATCTTGAGCAGAGAGGGCTTCTAGGGTGACAAAAGTGTAAATCTTCGTATTGAGTGTATTAATTGAGGGGTGATATTGAGTCAGATAGTTTAAGTGCATTTAAGTGAGTGACAGTGAGGGAATTTTGCTGGTTCCAGCATGGGACCTTATTTTACTGTGCTAACAAAGATGTGAGTCTTAATAGGTATTCTGCATGAATTATGGGGTTACTGAAGGAGCTTTGTTTTAAATTTTAAGGTGTGATTTGTTCTAAATAGCTCAAAGAGCTAGTTGGGCATGAATTGCAAAGAGGGGCCACAAATGTTTCAGTTCTGTTTTCTAGTGCTCAGATATTTGGCCCTCAATCACCTATGCAGATGATATCAGATAAGAGTAGCTACTATGTCCATAAACAAAGTTCATAAACAGTGGAGCAAAAAGACTATTTTTCTTTCATGGTAGCCGATACATTAATGTTTTAGGTGAACAGGAAATACTTGAAAGCTAACAAAAAGCAACGTATAACTTAATGGCTCATTTAATGTAACCCTTCTTATACCTGAATGTGGCTTATGGACAGCTTTGCTCTCACTGGTGGTTGTGCTGGGCGAATCAGGCTTACAAGCCAGCACTCTTTCTGGTAGAAGAGTCTGCTTCCAAGTGTAAGTAGCAAAGCTGTTTTGGGGAGCATTCAGCCCTTTTAGGAAGTGACCAGATTCTTGTTTCACCAAAGCACTGTGAAATTAGCCCATTGTCAAGGTCTAGGATTTGAAGAGAATAATTTTGGGAAGGTGTATACCAAGAGAACTTAGGGCATCTGTATGCTACAGAAAGCTGCTAATTTTTAAAAAAGCTTAATTCTTACGAGTTTAGGTCATTTGTTCTTTCCTTGCTACTTCTGTGGGATAGTTTTTCCTTAGTTTGACTTCATTGTGTCAGAAGGTTTAGAGGGCTTCAAAACCAACTTACTCCTGATACACTTGTTCATGATATCTTTGTTCTAGTAATGTCTAAATAGCATTCCTTTTGTATGAAACAACTAGAACTTCAACTTAGGTTGGCTTCAGCTTTGCTGTACTAAGCCTTCCTCTAAACTTACGAAATTTTTAGCTTAACTTAAAACAAGAAAACGTTTAGGTTCATCTCAAGAGGATATCAAGTACAAAATAGTGGTGTTTCTAGTCTAAAGTAGGCTTTCTGGGAAACCTCAAAAAGTATTTGGATGTAGTTAGTGTCCTCTTTTTGGTACTTACCTAGACTTAACTAGCAGAACGCTTCTTGCTTATAGGAAAMCCCCCCCCTGGTTCTAGCTCTCCTGCAGTCTGCTTTCTTGGTAAACAAGACGTGAAATCTGTTCGTGTGCTTGGTAGAAATACAGCAATCAACTGTCTGTGATCGTATTGGTATTATGTGGTTCCTTGAATATTTCTCTGCTTACTCTTGCTTTTTTGGTCTCTTGTGTCGTGGGGTTAGCTTATAGTCTAAATATGACTTTGAATTGTTTTTAAAACTGTTCACAGTGTAATTCCCTCCACCTCTCACCCCTGGAAGCCTGGTGGAGTGTGCTAAGAGGATCGATTGCACTGAAGAGTAAAGAAATTAGGGTTTGTAGAAGTAAATGGCTATTGGCAAGAGGGAGGACTGTTAATGCAAGGCCTGTGTGCTGGGGTTTGGTGCACTGTATCTCCTCTGTACAACTTCAAGTCTTGAACCTTTTCTTTGACGGAAAATATTTTAAATAAAGCTGTTTAAATACAGCTTGTGTTCAGAAATCGTGAAATATCTTTGACTTTTTCAGTTGATAGGCGTGCAAATAGATTTGGATTCTCAGGCAGCTTGGTGTACCTGCAGACCTCACTTTCCCTGGCCTAAAGTTAAGGCATCTGTCTTCAGGCCAGGACTGTTTCTGTCTAGCCCCAAGCATCTAAATCATGTTTTCCAGTAATTATCAAGAGTTTTGAATGGAATCAGCAATGTTTTACACTAGCATTTGAGGTGAAATGCCTCTGCTGTTTAACTTGTTTCATGAGAAGTGGAAGGTGTGTGTATGTCTTCCTGCTTCTGTGGGATGAAGCTGCAAACTCCCTTGCTGCAGTCCCTTGCCACTTTCATGTCACAAGTGAAAATGTGAGGGTGAGACATTCCTGTCAAAACAGTGCATCATACAACATTTCTTCTGGAAGACCATTCATGATCTTACACCTAAGGGCTAGTAGCGTAATGAAATCTTGATTGCAATTTAAAATAACACCTAAACAATTTCTGCAGTCTTTAGAAGTCTTTTATCTCCCTGAAAGAATTGGAAAGCAGTAGGCAGCTCTACTGCTATGGGAAGTCTTTGCATGTTCAGCATGCAGCCTTTTTGTCTTAGCATGTGAGGGCATCCTTGCATCCTGTCTGCTTCATACCCAGAGCCCTTGGAGCATGTCAGGGATTGTGTCTTATAACTTCTCCAAATACTCATGGAGACTGGAAGCGTACTGTTATTATTGACTAGTTTTCTGTAGCAAGCTGAGTTGTTAATGCTTCTGGGGACTTCCTTGACGTTCACCCTTCAAACAAAAGGGTTGAATGTCTTCTTGTGTGCACCACGTTTTGGAACATCTGCTTTTTTGAAAGACACCGGTATGTTCTACTCTGGAAATTAAACTTCATAAGCTGTAAATGGCTCTCGTGTGTGTCAGTACATGTGAATATTTGTAGGACCGGAGAGGATAAACACACTGCAAAACAGGAAAGTTATACTCTATAGCAAAACTGAGTACCATGCTGGCAGAGAAGATGACTTTGTGACTGCTGGCAGTGAAATTCTTGAATGCTTGAGAGCTGTTTTCTGGTCTTAGGCATATGTTCATTTTCATTATTGGGTAGCATCACTTAGAGCATGTGTTGTAATTATGCATTTTTCTATCTTCCAGATCAGTGTGCGTGTTACCACCATGGATGCTGAGCTGGAGTTTGCCATCCAGCCCAACACTACAGGGAAGCAACTCTTTGATCAGGTAGGTGGTGGAGCTGCAGAAGATATAAAGTTGATAAAGACATTGTAATTCCATTGAGGCAACAGCAAATAATTTCTAAAGGACTTCAAAGATTGATTGTCACTATGTGTAATAACTTCAGAAGAACTCAGCAGAGTAAGAAATTACACTTTTTTTCCAAAACTACTGCATTTTTTAATCTCCAAGAATGTGTTAGGAGCTATTCTTACTTCTAGTGAACTGAATTGGTGCTACAACTCACAATAATAATAATTGGAAAGCAGTAGATATYTGCAGTCTTAGTTTCTTAGAAAAGTCTTATAGGAGACCTAGTAAACTATTTTTGGTTGACTTACCCGCAAGCATTGTGTAATTGATTCCAAAGAGTAGTTGGTGTCTAAGACAGAAGAGGCTTAGCTTGGTTTCAAATGCTGCTGCAACCTTTAAGTGCACGTGAAGTGATATTCTGTACTCCCATCAGGCCCAGAGAAAAATTGTAAGAGCAGTGATGTACCATACTACGTTGAGCTTTCTGCATGGAGTACTTCACTCTTCTGCTGCATTCACTGGCTAGGCAAATTTCCTCCTGCTTAGGCCCAAACAGAAGCAAGGCAGGCATGTGCAGCCCAAAGTTAGAGCAGCAGAAGACAGACATTATCAGTTGCAGTGTTTGAACTTTTGACAGGCTCCACTGTGTTCCTCTGCTGTAATTGGCCATGGACTTGCTCCTTGGAGGAAAATGTGAACAGCAAATTCATAGCTTAAAGAAATGCAAACTGAATCTTGGACTAATGACAAGATGGGGGAACTGCCAGACCAGATATGTCAGAGATGTGTCAGTAGATCTAAGCATTCTGAGGTCAGCTCTACATAGTACCTATCATAAGGAAGAGAGAAAATTAAGGACTGATTCACCCACTGAAGTCAGCTGTTTCATTTGGGGACAGCAAATATAATTAATTTTTTTTTTTTTGTATCTTTAACCACAAACTACTATTTTCTCTTGTACTCAGCTGGATGATTCAACACTAGATGATATATTGCTCTTTGCAGCCCAGCCCTGAAATGGAGGGAATGGAATGAGATCCCAAGCTTTACTTAAAGAACATCCTTTCATAATAGGAAAAGTAGAAAGGCTTTAAAAAAAGTTTGGAATTGCAGTGTAGTTCTCAGCCATCTCTCTTACTATGTAGTAGCTCCTGCATATTTTAGCCTTGTGTGGTCTCAGATCTGACAGGTTTTAATTGATAGAAGTGAAAACCAAATTCTGTCTAGAATCCATGTGTGCAACATGGAACTCCGCCACAGTTAGTTCATGAAAGGGTTTGCTAATGAAGCTGAGGTGACATGTCCCCRAGTTAATAAAAAAATGAACTGGTGTTTTTTTTTTTTAAGGGGGTGTTCTTCGTGTGCATGCTTCCCATGACTATTTTTCGACATCTGGCTTCCGCTATTACACAAGCAAAGCACCCAGTGCTAAGAAGCAATACTACTACCACATCAGTAATATTTTTAATCTGCACGTGATATTTTCAGTCAGCTCTAGGTCATCTGCATCTTCTGCTGCAAACTGACATTGGTGACAGACTTGGACTTCATCAGCTTGTCTCTGAGAAGCATCCAATCATGTTTCCAATATGGTAGCTCTTCATGTCTAGTAATTGATTTCACTTCTTTGTCATGCTCTTGGACTGCTGCATGTTTTCCTCCCTTCAGTGTGTTTCACAGCACCTGTCTAAACAGAAGTTTTGTTTTGCTTTTTCCACAGTAAAYGCTTTGCCAAGGGAGAAAACAAATGCTCTTGCAGAACTGAGTTTCTAAGTTGAGGCAGTGTTTACTTCACCTAGATTGGATTGTAGGTGAAGTTGGAAATGGGGGAAAAAAGTGTCTGAAGCTAGTTTTAAACATTTGCTGTTTCTAAAAGGTCTGGTTGACATTAAACTTGCTCCTTTTAGGAAAGGGATGGACCTTTAAATATATTGTCAGCTGTTACATATCCAATATATTTCATGTGACTGAGCTGTTTGTGTGTATTGGTTCCTGTAAAAGGATAGGCCAATGCTGTCGTTTCTGCTGACACTGTGAACGGGGCCTAAGCAATGACTGCTCTCTGACTGGTCATCTGTTCACTCTGCCTCAGTTTCTATTCTTAGATTGTCTGGGGTCCCATGATGGGGTGTGTAAGAACAAAGTTACTTCTGTTTGTTTTCTAGCTCCCTTAAGCCATGTTGTGCTTCTGGACTTGATAATCTAGTATTTTCTGATTTTCTGCATGATGATTKTTCTGCAAAAGGAGCATCAATGCATTTTTGAGGGAAGGGAGAGCTCCACTACAAAGCAGACTTACAGTTTTGCTGTTGCAGCATATTGACCTTCTGATGTGAAACCTGATTTTTGACTCTGGTACAGAAAAATTTTAAGATAGCCAGCATGTTTTTGCCCTGGGGTGCCCTTTCATTTTGAACTGTCAGTTCTCAGTTAAGCAAGAAAGAAGCTGCTAAGCATTAACAAGCTTTCTAGCTGCATGGCCACCTCGGTGGAATCCACTGGCTTTGTTCAGTAACATTTAGGCAGTATTTATTTCCACCTGTGGTGTATAAAAGTAGATAAATATATTCATAATGCCGCACATAATTCTGACCGGCTCTGAATAGGATTCAGAAGACTTTTGGAAAGCTTGTAGCTAGGTATTAGCTTAATGAGGAGAAAAACTTGTGAGTCTAAAGTTCCATAATAATAGGTGAATGGGCATGAGCTAGAAATGTTCCTGTCTTCCTCTTTCCTGTTTGGTTAAATTTCAAAGTGAATTTTTGTAGTGACAGAACAATGCAGATTCTTCACTGCTTTGTAGGAAGTAGTTTCTGCCCCAAAGTAGCTGGCTGTAGAAATACCACTGAACTGATAGACATACTTGTGCAGTAACATCATGATTTATACTAGAGCTTTCCCTATTCCCGTGTCTTGTATCTGTACAGCTTTAGTTTAAATACCTTAGGCTTGTGTGCATGGACAAAATCTGGATTAAAGGAGACAGGGATGTAGTGTCTGTCTTCTGCAGCTTTGCTGATGTACCTCTTAACATCAGCTGCTGAATTCCAGTGCTTACTGACTTGCTAGCAAGAACAGTAACTTTGCTCTCATTCCTCAGCTGCCAGTGACGGATTAAAAGAAGAGCTTGAGGATGGGCTATGCCTGTCAGGAGTGCTGCTTGTCTCACAGGTCTGATTACTTCACAGATACCTTGAAATATTGCTTTCCTGGGGATGCAGAGCACAGGCACTGCAATAGTGATAGCTACTTGTTTTCCTCTTTTAACCCTTTTCTGTATTGCACTGAAGTACAGCTGGTCTGGAGAGTAGTATGTAAACCGAAGCAGTGCTTTGCATTGTATATCTTCTACACATAAAAGATTAACCTGTTCTCTGGTGAAACTTCTTAGTTACTTGTTGCTGTGGATGGCTTTGGAACTTYGTCCCTCCTATCCTTTGCCTCAAACTTCCTTTTTTTGGGTAAATTAATTCTAGTTTGAATCATTGAGATTTTGGTCTGTTGTGGGGCAAGGAGGGTTTGCCTGTACCTTGGGCAGGGAGAGGGGTGAGTAATTTGCTTGCCCAAGTGTTACACAGTTGGCTGGCAAGCCTTCACAGAAATGCACTTGCTTAGTGGCTGCTGCAGCTGACAGACTGCTCAGTGGGCAGCATGCAGTCTAGTCAGAGAATTCTCACCTGCTTTGACTTCTGCAGTATGAAAACACACTCCCTACTTCTATGACCCCCATGTGCTGTATTAGGCAGCTTCTCAAATGCTTTGTTTGTGGTTGCTTTGAACATTGGATCCTGCTGGTACCTTTTTCTTTATTTTTGGGCAGAGCCCCTTGTTCCTTCTAGCCTCTGGTGAAGAAGAATTCTTATCTGTCTGCTGTGCTAGGTCTATTGGGTGATGAATGCAGTCACTGGGTGGGGATTCTACCCATTTGATAGGCCTTACATCAGGATCTTTTTAATAACGAGTTGTGGTTACTCAACTGTTCAATCAGTACTTCCTTCCCCAACCTAAAATGAGCTCTGTTTCTCCAACTCTAGAACAGTTATACTTCTCAGTGATGTGCTTAGAGCTTTCTGAGGCTATAGCAGACCATGTACACTTCAGTCCTTCCAGTGCTAGCTGTTGGATGTTGCAAAGTGCAGGAGATGGTGGCTTCAGCATGCCGCTCCAGGACAAGCCTTTAGAGTAACCGGAAGCATCCAATCTCCTTAAAGGTGATTTCTGTCCAATTAAGAGTCATAAAGCCAAGTCACAGGTTAAAGAAAATGTGATATGAGAAACTTCAATAGCTGTCACTTCAGATTTTAAAAACATGCAGTTAACCTTCCTAACATGCTTTTCCTCATTTTTGTGAATTTTTGGGATCAAAACTAAGCTTATAATAGAAAAGTGTGCTCATCTATGGGCTAAAATTATAACAACAAGAATCTCTCTGCACACTCTAAGCCTGGTCACTGATGCTGTGTTTTACGTTCAGCATTAACTCTGATACATAGTGGAATGTGTGTGCGGGGTGGATTATTTTTGTTTCATTTTCTTTTTCTTTCTTAAGGGTCTTTCAGATTTCATGAAGAGCCAGATCTCCTAAGATTGAGTTTGTTTGTCCTGGCTTGTCTTGCCTTGCTTTTCTAGCTGCATGGCCACTGAGGTAGTTGTGCAGCTAGAAACCGTGGCGATGCTTAGCAGCTTCCTTCTTGCTTAACTTGTCTACTTCAGTGCATTTAGTGGTGTTGTAGAGTACCAGTTTGTCAGACTTCTTTCATGTTTGCTTAAGCTTACAGCACAGGCTGACCAAATCCCTCTTGACTTTTGAGTAACTCCATCCGAGTTGAGCTGTGTTTGGAATAAAGATGGTTGTTGTCTCATGGCCTGCAAACTAAGTTTTGTGAGGAGGAACACTGTAAGAGAAGCCTTTAGCCTTGGTAAGGTCCTGCCTAATACTGTGTAAACATATAGGAAATGGCTTTGGAACACTTGATCCAGTAGGTGAAATCACTGAAATGAAAACTCACTACGGTAGTTTCACGGTAGAAAGCAGCAAGTCTCAGGACAGTGGCTGGTTCCTCCAGCAAATACCAGAACTCTTGTTCCTGTAATGAAGGCTTGTGGTTGAGTGGTATGAAAATGTGTCTCAAATTTCACAAGAACATGTGGAAACTTTCTGACTTTTAGAAAAGCAGTCGTTTAAACCAAAAATGGACTGCTTGTTGCTAAAGGGGTCAATGGCAAATTGCAGGAAGTTCAAAAACTTGAAGATCCTGTCGTTTAGCACTCTGGCATTTTAGCGCTTTGGAAGGGAAAGTTAGAAGTACATATATCAGCTAAATGGTGAGGGAACAGTTGAATATTTGTGGCTGTAGATGGAGCCTATCTTGGATACTAAGTTAGGTTACATGGAAGACTGTGTTCTAAGTTGTTTTTGACTATGGTAAATGAAATTGCAGGTGCGGCACCAGTTCAAAGCTCCTCCAGCAAAAAGATTTGCTGGCGGTTTTCTCTCGTAGGTACTTGGCATGCCTGTCATAGAAAGGGAGAGAGACCTACCTCATCCTTAACTAGGATAGCATTCAAGACACTTGTGCCATGGTATAGCCTGAGATGATTTGGCCTTCAGTGCAGGAGCTTGATCCAAGTGGAACGTCTTTTCTTCTGCTTGCATGCTTTAGTCTTGCCCATGTGTAAATAGTGCTTTCACACAGGATCTGAATTTGTTTGCCAGTGCAGTGGTGTGTTCACTGGGCTGACAATGACAGCAATTTTCCATCATCATCTTGATGCTGAAATCTAAATTTAAGAGTCTGCTTGTGGCTCCCTCTTCTGCTGTGGAGCAGCACCCAATGGCAAGAACATAGTTCAGAGGGAGATGGGTGAGTGCTGAGGGGAAGGACAGGAATTGTCATGCAGACCTAGAAAATGTGGAGTAAGAAGAAGCGAGAGAAAATGTTATCTGAAAGACCTTGTGTTTCTTCTCTGAACATAAGTAAAAAACTGCTACTAATGTGTGCTTAGACTTTCTGCAGAACATGATGTGAGTCATCAGAAATGCACCTTTTCCCCCTCTGTCAGTGTTGCTTACTAAGTAGAATTTTAAGCTGAAGGTACCACTCAATGAAGAGCTTTGCGGTAGCTGGTCAAGGTACAGGGGGACAGCTGGATTTTAAAGCTGCATGCAGTCTGTTGCCCATTGTAGACCAAGTCTTATCCTGCAGGCTAAACAAGACCCAGGGACTGACTTAATGCTCCCCCTGGAATGAAGGGAAGATGTTGCTCTCCAGATGAGAGTATAGATTTTAGGTATTTAAGTATTGTGGTCTGTGTTAAACACTACTCTATTCTCCAATCCTTTGTGCCAGCCCTTCTCCATYGTCAGCCACTGCCAGTAGCTGTTTGTTTTTTGGAACATCTCACAGTTCATTAGGGCTCCGAATGCTGTACACCCCCAGACATAATTATGCTGCTGACAGCCAGATTCCTTGCAGCTGTAGAAARTTGTTTCTTCTTCATGCTTTTTCCCGTGCTAAATGCAACTAAATAGCCTGCTAAAGCTGAGGAGTGAGGAGGGCTATCCTCCCTGCCTTGGTTCAGTGGCAGCTTGGGAGTGTGATGGTGTGTGCTGTGCTGTGTCCCCTCTCCTCTGCCCAGCTTGTTGTTGTCTTTGCTACTGCTGTGCAGGCTTCTACTGTGGAATAAAAGTCCTTTTGTGTGGGACCACAGTGTGGAGCCTTTCAGATCGTTGCTGGCAGTCCAGCCTGTTGAATTCCCAGGCATAAGCTGCTGGCAAATGGGAGAAAAGCAGACATATGCAGTGGAGTGAGGAGCTTCCATTTCATTCATATGTTAATGCCTCCAAGAACAGAGCTATCCTTGGGCTCTAGGATGGCCTTTCTTCCCCTCTTTGTACCACCTGCTTCCAATTACAGAATCACAGAATATGTGCAGTTGGAAGGGACCCACAAGGATCATTGGGTCCAACTCCTGGACCTGCACAGGACCATCCCCAAGAATCACACCATGTGCCCGAGAGAATTGTCCAAATGCTTCTTGAACTGTGTCAAGATTGGTGCTGTGACCATTTCCCTGGGGAACCTGTTCCAGTGCCCAACCCTTTTCTGGGTGAAGAATCCTTTTCCTGATATCCAACCTAAACCTTCCCTCACAACTTCAGGCCAGTTGGGTCCAGTCACTGATCACCACAGGGAAGAGATCAGTGTCTACCCCTCCTCTTCCCCTCATGAGGAAGTTGTAGACTGTGATGAGGTCCCCCCTCAGTCTCTTCTCCAGGCTGAACAGACCAAGTGACCTCAGCTGCTCCTCATACAGCTTCTCCTCAAGGCTCTTCATTGCCCTCCTTTAGACCATCTCCAATATTTTAATATTAGAGATTGATATATTTCTTACATTGCGGTGACCAAAACTGCATGTACATAGCAAATCCTGATTCTTCTCCAAAAGCCTCCATAGCTGTGTGCATCCTGCTGCATGATACACAAAAGTGACCCACATTCCCCCCACCTGCAAGGGCTCTAACCCAGCTCTCCAGTTCATGTTCAAGCAAGGACAGGCTGAATAATTTCCAGGATCCCAGTGGGATGATGTACATAGACTACATGATCTTGCGTAGGTTTTGTCTCTGTGTGTGCCACCAACAGCATGCCTCTGCTGAAAACTGCATTTGGTTTTTCTGCCTGAAAGGAACAAGGGCCCTAATGCTGCTCTTGAAAGGCCAGAAGAAATGTCTGATCCAAGCCCTAAACAATCTAACTAGTGATGTGTTTGTGGGGAACCTGTGTCTTTGGTGTCGTATCTTGCCAAAGTAGAGACCACATCAGAAGGGAACAGGGTGCGCCTTAGGACTCAACAAGAAAGTAATTTAAAAGGAAGTAGGCATTTAGGGAGAATCATAAAACAAGGTTTAGGGCAGTACAAAATTATATCAACTGACCTGGCGTCTGGTTTTCACAGGGCAAGTCTCAGTCTATGCATCTAGTTGTTAGCCACTTTGAAAGGGGGAAGCTCTGAGCAAGCCTGAGTTGGATGGTTTGTAAAAACAGCTGACAGTGTTGTACTTTAGGAACCACATCAGCCTGAAGACAGTTATCTTCTTCCTTCCCTTTTCTTGTCCAGTAATGGAGGTGACCGGTAAGTGCCTTGTTTGCCAGTATGAGAACAACTGCTGGGTCTTCAGGAGAGATGTGGGGGAACTTCACTGTGTAGACTTGCAGTGCCCTGTGGCATGTCCCGGACTTTTCATGGGGCAAAGGGTGACCTCTTCATAGTGAACAGGCTTTGGAGAAACTTCCCGCTCCTTTTAACCGACAGTGGCACTGTACTGCAGTAGTCTTGCCCCACCATGAGGCTCTTGTTAAAATATGTCTTTAAGCCCTTCTTAATTCTTATTTACACAGCACACCGGGTGTGCTAGGGAAGTAACTACAGAGAAAGCATACATGGCGGTGTAGTTGGTAATGTCTGTGGTGGCTCTTTGTCCTGGTACAAGGGATCGCATATGGATTTACCCACTGCAGTTCCTCTTAATGGTGCTATTCAGTAAAGAGCTGCATGGAAGCCCTGTCCTTAGATATCAGTGGACTAGAAACAAATCTTAAAGTAGCACAGCCTAGTGGGATAGAACCTAGCAGGGTGATTCATGACTTGCCTAGGAATAGTACATTTGTGTGATAAGTGAGGGGTGTACCTGAAAATTGAGCTGTGTTCCTAATTCCTGGCAAGAATTAGGAAATTATTAAACCTGTCAGAGCTGTTGCATTGTATTTTGGCTATACATGTTGGCTTACAAGTAGCTGAAGAAAATAATGTCCAAGCTGTTGTTTATAAATAGTAACAAGCCTTAAAGAGCTGAAGAAGAAGGAAGAATATGATACACATTCCGCTTAAGACCCCTTAGATGCCCAATCATCTTTCTGTGCACTGCAGCAGTAGAGGCAGGTGGCCAGGGCACTGACTGTCTTTGTCTGAACTGACCTCTAACATGTTCTCAGCCGCTGATGAGTTCAGTCCACCTGGGGCTCTTGCTGATCATCTTTCTTCCAGGTTGTCAAGACAATTGGTCTACGAGAGGTCTGGTTTTTTGGACTTCAGTATCAAGACACCAAGGGTTTCTCAACATGGCTGAAATTGAACAAGAAGGTATGTTTGCTCCAAGCTTTCCCTTGTCCTTGTTCCCTTCCCTGAGCATGCAGGGGCAACTTCAGTCACTGTACTTCTGTCAGGAATCTGTTCTTGCCTATCCATGCACCTCAAGTACTGCAAGATCAGTGACTTGGTGTTATGGTGTCCATGCACTCCCTCCCCAAGATACGAGGAGTTCTGGTATCTGACCTGGTCCTCTTGCATCTAGCTCTGTTTGTTATTTGGCCAGCTCTGTTACCATTGCTGATGTGGTGCTCATGTGCGCGTCTTGGTTGGGGAGAAACCCGGAAAGTAACTGGTCATAACTACTGGCTTGTCGTAAGTCCGGTGGGGGGAAGTGATGAGGTATTTAGCAGTAAGTAATTGAAAATCCTTGCTTTTCTGCCCACTCACTTYWGCATTGGAAAGGAGAAATTTTTTTTCTAGTGCATGCTTGTCTTCCTGTTTGTAAACAGCTCCCCTTCATTTGGTATATAGGCTATAAAATCTGCTAACTCTGTTCCAGGTAACAGCACAGGATGTACGTAAAGAAAGCCCCCTGCTTTTCAAATTCCGTGCCAAGTTCTACCCAGAAGATGTGGCAGAAGAGCTGATCCAGGACATCACACAGCGCCTCTTTTTTCTCCAAGTGAAGGAGGCAATTCTGAATGATGACATTTATTGTCCTCCAGAAACAGCTGTCCTTCTGGCTTCTTATGCTGTCCAGTCCAAATATGGAGACTTCAACAAAGATGTGCACAAGTCTGGCTACCTTGCTAGTGACAAACTGCTCCCACAAAGGCAAGTGAACCAAGACAGACTTAGATATTCTCTGTCTTAAAGGGTTTGTGATTTTTTTTTTTTTTATGTGTAGGGGGTGTCTTGATTGCAATTCTCAGAAAAAAAAATAGCCTTGTGCCACTTTGAGCATTTAGACTAGTATTCAATTAATTAAGAGCTTTAACCTTAAACTTCCTATTGCTACTCTGAAACTCTAATCAGAAGTAGTGAGAGAAGGTCCGAAACAAAATATGCTACAAGAAGCAAAACTGAATAAAACTTGTCATTTGTTAGAAGTCTGAATACTGACCATTGTGTCTCTATCTAGCCTTATAATAAAACTGTATTTCTTGGAATATTTTTGTGGGAGAACTCAGATGCCAATTGAGTATTTAATGAAGCRTTGTTATAGAGCACTCTGATTGTGCATGTGCATATATGTAGTGCTTGGTTTTAAACATCCCATGTACTCTTCCTAGGGTTTTGGAGCAGCACAAGCTTAACAAAGACCAGTGGGAGGAGAGGATCCAGGTGTGGCACGAGGAACATCGAGGAATGATTAGGTAACTGATGCAGTGTGAAACTGCGGTATTTAAAGTAATGTTAGTGTGTGATGTACGAATGCATTCGAAAATCTGTGACTTGCTTCAGGACAAGTTAGCATTCTTTAGGTTATTTTGCTCAGAGTAATGAGGTTCATATGCCTCTGCTCTTCCTGGTCCACATCAGCTGGCCATTCTTAGTAAAACAAGACTGGGTTTGCAGAGTTTGTAGTTATCTGCTAGGGTGATTCTTAGAACGTTTGCCAGCTTGTTGCTGCTCTGTCCATTTAGGAAGAGAGCACCTTCTTGCTCTAATGGCTTAAAGACTCAAAAAAGAATATCCGCTTTCTTTTCACATGCTGCAGAGAAGATGCTGTCTTGGAGTACCTGAAAATTGCACAGGATCTGGAAATGTATGGTGTGAACTACTTCAGCATTAAAAACAAGAAGGGCTCTGAGCTCTGGCTAGGTGTAGATGCTCTTGGACTCAACATTTATGAGCAGAATGATAGGTAATAAACCCTCTTTCTTCATCATGCCCTTCAGCTCCTTTCCAATATAAAGGCATTCAAAATCAATCTCTGCTGAAATTCAAATCTTTAAACTCCCCAATTTCTGTATCATTCTTGGCTGTGTTTCTGACATGGCTGGAATAATCCATAAAATGCGCTTCCTTGGACCAACAAACACAAGAAAATGGCAAGTTTTTTCAAGCTAATTTTACTTGTATCCATAGTCTTCCTGCCATAGATGCATTCTCCAGTTCTGTTTTTCATTTTTAAAAGTGGGATTGAAAAACCGCTTATTATGTTTATATTTCTTCTGCATGACTAATTTTGTCTTCTGATTTCAATCACTGTAAGAGCACTGAAATATGAGGGTGRATTTGGTATAATTTTGAACTTTATATTCTAAGTCAAGAATTTGGAATGACTTTGTGCTCTTTTATTTCTTTTTGCTTCCAATTTTTGCAGGCTAACACCGAAAATTGGATTCCCTTGGAGTGAGATCAGAAATATCTCATTCAATGACAAGAAATTTGTTATTAAGCCTATTGACAAGAAAGCACCAGTAAGAAGCAACATTCATATTAAGCTATTAAACTTTCAACTGCTTAGCTGAATGATCTCTGTGGGTTTATTTTTTGGGGGCTTTTTGCACAGGTCAGTGGCAGGGAGTGGCTCGTTGCTTAGGGTTTATGATTCTCCTAAGACTGTTCAGATTCTCTGATAAAACAGTTAGGGATCTGAGGTACCTCTGTTAGCTAAGGATGCTTCCTTTGCAACCTGTTGGCTTTAATAGTGTGTGGAATGGTCTTTTGCAGGTTTTCACCTTACCTGAAGCAAAAGCTTTAGGTAGTTTTGTAGGGTATGCTGGAGGCTTTTTTCCTTTCAATTTTATATTGAATGTAATTGCTTTCATCTTTAAGGCCTAATAATTTCCTGTACTAGCTGATACCTTCTGTTCTTCTGGTCATTCTTGTTGCATTGGTGCTTGAAAGAATTTCCCAGCTGCTGTTGCTGCTCTTTAACAGAACAAAGTTATTTATCCATTGGTTGTAATGCTTAACACCCTTTCTGGCATAAGCCAAGACATTACATTCAATATGGCTGACCAGGCTATTGTATTGAGTAATGAAGTGGGAAGAAAGGTAGGAGAAGCCAGGGTCTTTATGTGTCTGATAAACCAGCCCTGCTGGTGTTTGTAATGAAACGGTGATGCTAAGATGCTGTGTGCTTGGTGCTAGGGATGTGTTACAGTGAAACTCAGCAGGCTGGAATGACACATTAGGTGCTCCTGCCGTGTGTGTGTTTGTCGGGTTGAAATCCATTCCTGAAAGAAGTGTCTAACTGCCACCACCAATGAATTAGACATTATTAAGAAAAGCTGGCTAGCAATTCTAGAAAGCTCAGTCTTGGGAGCATAGTGCATACACAGTGCCTTTTATGCTGAAAGAACAGGTCTAATSCTGCCTTTTTCTTGTCCCAAGGACTTTGTATTCTATGCCCCTCGGTTACGGATTAACAAACGAATCTTGGCACTTTGCATGGGGAACCATGAGCTCTACATGCGCAGACGTAAACCAGACACCATTGAGGTACAGCAGATGAAAGCACAGGCTCGGGAAGAGAAACATCAGAAACAGATGGAGAGGTTGGTAGGATTCTGAGTAACCTGGACATGGTCAATCACTGCACAAGTAGCATCATGTGCTGGACAAATGACTGGCAGCACCTTAATCTGCTTGAGCCAAAAGTAGAGCAGGTTGCTTTCTGCTTCAGTAGATCTAGTGGGTTGATAGTAATGGTACTCATCACAAATGTGACTCACCATTACTTTGTTGGACTTAAAGATTTGTCTGTCCATTTCATGGGACTAATACAGACCTTGAAATATAGAGATTTCTCTTATAACATTGCTATTATGAACTTGTCATTGAGATGAATGTCAGCAGAGCTTTTTATTTTTGCACTTCTATAAAGGGGCACATCTGGAGTAAAGCTCATTATCTAAATGCTATAGAGCACATCTTGTGTGTGCTCATGGCTTTACTAGGAAGTGCTCCGATCTGGGTGATAGTTGGTTTGAAATTACATTGTGACTTCCTTCCATCAGAGCTCTTCTGGAGAATGAGAAGAAGAAGAGGGAGTTGGCAGAAAAGGAGAAGGAGAAGATTGAGCGTGAGAAGGAGGAGCTGATGGAGAGACTCAAGCAAATTGAGGAGCAAACCAAGAAAGCTCAGCAAGGTAATATGAAATCAGTGTTTCCTTAGATGATGAATAGTCCAAGTGAGAAGGGACTCTCACTTAGTAAAGCTATGAGCGTCTCTGAGTAATTTGTCTCTCCAGTATTGTGTGCTAACTGGTGTTAGGGCTCTGGTTTAGCCTCCTGAAGCTGAATGTAAGCCCTCCATATGCAGTTGCTGAAAAAAGCTTTGCATTAAAGAAATGAGTAACAGCCAAGATGTCAGTCTTGACAGTGGAAGTACCTTGCCATTGTTCCTGTGCTGGCTGGAAGCTTTATCCCAGCATATCTGTAGAGGAAGGGGTCAAAAAGTATAGCAGGGGTCATGCCAGCCAGTGCTGTGGTGTGATTTACTATCTAATTGCTTAGCTAGAGTTAGTGTGGTGTTGCCCAAGCAAAATACTTGATGCTTCTCTGCCCTTAGGTGTGTAATTTTGGGATGGGTGCTTCCCCACGAATCAGTTGGGGTTGGCCTCACTTTTAGTCTTCCAACTTCAGGTAAAATGTGAAGGAGAGCAAAGGGGTCGGTTGCTTGTGTCCCTCCTTTACCTGTCCCTCTGAAGGAAAACCCTTATCCAGACAGTAGGTRTAAGAGACTTTCCTCTTCTACTGCCATTCTTTACTTGATCTGTCTTGAAATTCTTCTGTTTTTCAGAATTGGAAGAACAGACCCGCAGAGCTATGGAGCTGGAACAGGAGAGAAAACGAGCTCAGGAGGAAGCAGAGAAACTGGCTAAAGAACGCAGAGAAGCAGAAGAGGCAAAGGAGGCCCTATTGAAAGCATCCCATGATCAACAAAAGACCCAGGAACAGTTGGTAGGTTGGTGAGCTGAAAATCAAGTAGGGAAAATAGTGAAAGGGGAAGCATCTAAGCTTATGAARCAAACCAGGCTATGAATATAGTGAGGAAGCACTATCTTCACAGGTTCTTTGATTTTTAGTCAAGCAGATGAACATATATGTAAATACAAGTGTATTTGTACAGTATATTTGTATTGCTTTTTGCCCTTTTTTGTATGTGATAATGAGAAGAGACTGTAGAACCCACTAATTGCTTTCTCTGGTTTGGATTCAAATAATTAAGTTCTGTAGCTCTGTTTGGAGGAGAAGGAAAAAGAACCAACCCAACAACGAAACCAAACCCCAACCCACAGTGAAATGCAAAACCTTTTTGGCTTCCTTTCCCCTTTCATCATGAAGGTATTGGTGGAACTGAAGTTAACAGGGAGGCTTTCTTCTCACTGGGAAGATGTGTTTTCACTCAGGGTGTGGACTAAATGCTTCATTTAACAAGTACCTTGAGTTTTGTTTCTACTATAAGACTTTGTTCTGCAGGCTGCTGAGATGGCAGAACTCACAGCTAGGATCACACAGCTGGAGCTGGCCAGGCAGAAGAAAGAGAGTGAGGCGCAGGAGTGGCAGCAGAAGGTAAAGCAGAATCTGAGCAAATGGCATACTTTTTGTGGAATTACAATTTCTTCTGGGTTGTAACCTAAATTACTGCTCTAGATTCCACACTAGACTGAAAGTCTGCAAGCTTGAGGTTGTTGTAAATAGCAGCTTTGGTTTTCTCTGTGGAATGGGTGACTTATTCTAACTCCATGTAGCAGTATTTTGACTAATTTGGCCTGTAGCCCATTTTCCATTAACTGTAATCATTCTTTGAATCTCTGAAGTGTTACCCAGCAGAAAATTTTGCAAATGATGGTGGCTGAGTAGCTTTGGAGCATACCCCTTCAGAGGTTGCTCTGAAGGTTGCAAGGTTTCCTGTAACAAGCACCAAGTGGTGCTTCTGTGAGAAGTCTCAGGCACTCGGGACTATATTGACTAACTGTGTCATGCCCTACTGCAGGCACAGATGGTGCAGGAGGACCTAGAGAAGACCAAAGAGGAGTTGAAGACTGCCATGAGCACCCCTCATGTCACTGAACCTATGCACTCTGAGAATGAGCATGATGATGAGCAGGATGAGAATGCAGCAGAAGCCAGTGCTGAGTTACGGTCAGAGGCCACCATCAAGGACCGCAGTGAGGAGGAGCGCACCACTGAAGCAGAGAAGAATGAGCGGGTTCAGAAACACCTGAAGGTAAGAAGTTGGCAGTAGAGCGTGTGTGTGTCTGGGTGCTGCTTCTATTTTCTTCAACATTAATTGTAGCTGGAAGGTATTACAGCATGTTACTACCTGGAAGGTATGTTATTTAAAAAAAGAGGGGAGAAGCAGGGAAGAGAGACGATCATGATCTTGCCAGATAGCTGCTCATCCACTGAGTAGAGAGGCAGATGTTGTCTTCTGGCACTTGACTTCCATTTCACTGGAAGTAGTGAAGTATTTTGAAGGGGTGCCAACAAGTAGCATCTGTCAGATGTAGCGTGCTTTGTGGGAGTATTGCCAGCCATCTGACAGCTGTTCATAGCCCTGTCTGCAATGAATTGGAGAACTTGRTCTGATTCCTATCGAGAAACTGTCTCTAACTGTTGAGTCTGGGTTACATTGCAAAACCCTGGGAGTAGCCCACTAGGACTCAGCACAGAGACAGCAGTACTGCACTGTCTTCTTGTAAGGAACTCCAGTGTTCTGGTGTTCGATTCCAAGCCTTTAGTTATGCTGCCTGACTTGCACCAGGCTTTGCTTATTCTGCATTGTACCTCGGTAGTTAAACACAGGCAGAGGGGTAGAGGTGCATTTTATCTTCTGCAGCAAGTTTCTTTTCTTGTGGAAAGCTAGTAATTCCTCAGATTTTGCAAGATGCTCCTGTTGCCTTTAGGGATCACTCCACATGGCTATTCTTTTAAAGTACAGACATTGGAGACAATCTTTCTTACTGTGCTAGATAAATAGGGTGACAGTTTGCCTGATGTTTTCTTCCTTCAAATGTTAGGGAGAAATATTAACAACTTCCACAAACTCATAGATCTCTTTAGGTTAAAGTGGCCTCCATAAGATCATCTAATCCCACTTCCTTGCTCGAGCAAGGTCAGCTAGAGCAGGTTGCCCAGAAGAATACACTCGGGCTTGTCTGTTTCTTGTCTCTCTTGATACTGAGTCTTTAGGAGAATCAGCAGAAACCTCCTTGTCCAGCTTTGAGTCTCTGATATGTGGTAACCTKTTGCTGTCTGTTTCCCCTCCTCCAAAGGCTCTTTCTTCAGAGCTGGCAAATGCTCGGGATGAAACCAAGAAGACGGCAAATGATATGATCCACGCTGAGAACATGCGTCTAGGCCGAGACAAGTACAAGACCCTCCGTCAGATTCGGCAGGGTAACACCAAGCAGCGCATTGATGAGTTCGAGTCCATGTAAACTCTCCCCTGTACCCGCTGCCCTGCACTCTCTTCTCCCCTCTTTCCCATCCTCTCCCGTCATTCACTCATAATTGTGCTATGCTGGAACCACTACAGAAGAGTGACCATGGTCTTATTTATCAAGTTCTGGGCAAATGCTGGAGTTAAGACAGAAGAAAGAATAGTATTTACATCTTCCTGGGGTGGCTTGGGAAAGCAAACATGTATTGGGGCAAATATGAAGTTGTTTGGCTTGGGGTAAACCCTCACTGTATTGGGTTTGGTATTGCCCGCTGAGGTCCTGTCTTGCTGTCTTCTCCTGTTGTGAGGGGAGACCAGCAGATACTTGTGCTGCATTATATAGAGTCAAGAGCTGATAGTCTGACACTGTGCCTTCATACTAACCTGTGCAAGCTTCAAGATTAAGCTTAGTAGCCAGGGTCTGAATTTCTGACTTGATGCAGAATCTGAATCATGTACTTGAGAAGGGGAGACTGGAGCTTAGGAAGAAGGATTGAGGGTAAAATATGGACTTCTCTCTAAAAGACCAAAGCTTTTGTCCTGCAAACGTAAGCAGACCAAACAGATTCTGTGGTGTTCCTGCTGGTGTTACCTTTTTTTGTTAAATGATGGAGCTTTGAATTTCCTAATTATGAGGAGGCCTTTGGAGTATTTCCACTGATACAGTGTGGTTTGGAGCCTCAAATTCCCTGCTTCCCAGAGGTTTTTTCTCTGGTCAATGGCTTTGTTCACTGTCATTTGTCTGATTTGAATGTAACCAGTGAGGCAGAGATTAGCTAAAGTACACTGCCTTCCTTTTTGGTTTTACCGATGAAAACCTAAAGTGGGAGGTAGAAATGTAAAAGACTAAAAAATTCCTGTAGCTCTATTTTCCCTTGCTGAACAGATAGTTTTCTAGTCATGTGAACAAGATTTCAGGTTGTTCCATAAGAGGCCTTTTTAGCACATAGTCGTTGGTGCCTTATGACTGTGTATAGATCTACTGTAGCTCAGATGTCTTTAGTTTAAACTAGATGCAATCATAAAAAGTGATCAGCAGCTGGGGACCAAAATCTACTCTCATATCTGGGTCATGTACAAGACTGCATCTGTCTTCCTGGCGTCAAGCAGCATTTGCGGGGAAGGGATCCTGAGATACTTGTCCAACTGCTTTCTTAATTCTCACTAGCATTCTGCCATGTCCCTGGCTCAAGTGCTTTTCCTTCCCCAGAAGGATGCTTCAGCCTTTTGTAGCTTTGAAAACAGAAGGCTTTGTCTTAAAAATGGGATACAAGTCATTTTGAGACTGGTCCTGAGAGCCACTTGTGCCAGTTATTGTAACAACCATCACCTCCTGTCATCCAAGCTGTCCATGCTGTAGCTACCAAGAATCCTCTCTGCCATTTTTGGGGAGGAAATAGCCATATATGCTCAGGGTTGAATTGGATGTTGCCTTGATCCCTCATAAAAGGAACTGTTAACCTTCAGGAGAGTCATCTTAAAGATGGGTTCCACCTAAGGTGAAGTTTTCCTTTGCTTTGCCCTCTTGGGTTAGCCTGTCCCTATAGGAAGTCACTGGGCTAGCCTGTGTTTTATTTTCTTGCCTAGCACAATCCCAAATTTTGTGACTTGCTCAGTTTTGTGAGTTCTCCCTTGTATGATGTTACTGTTGATGGTGATAGRAGGAAAACATCTGAAAGCTGGAGCATTTTCAGCTCTCTGATGTATGGAAAAGGGTAAAGGAGGACTGTGCCAAAAAAGAAATGTTCACAATAGTGTTAACAAACTGCAGTATTTCCCCAAGAATTCCTTTGGTGGCTGGAATCAACCTCACCAGTGCTGTGTTACTTTATTTTTTGGAAGCAATGCAAGCCTGTGTGGAGATTCATGCAAATACCAGCCAACCTGTGTTAGAAGCAACATGCTAAGCTATGCTCCTAAACATCCAGGTGTGTCATGCAGGAGTCCCTTCCTCTCCCCTGGTGTGCTTTTGAGAGGCTCATGACATGGCAAGCTTTTAGTTGGCCAAGAACAATATGCCTCAGTACTTTGAAAGTCACAAATGAAAGACTGCAGTTAAATTTGTCAGAACTGGTTTGCTTATTTCTGTACGGCTTTCTGTGATTGGCATTGGCGTGAGTCTCATTACTGGGGAACAGACAACCTTTAAACTTCTGTTTTGGTGCTTTAAAGCTGGTTCTCAGCACTTCTGCTCTGTCCGTGGCAACTATTGATGCATTTGAGGGGAGAAAAGCCTATCTAACATTTTTAATAATTTCCTAACAAGCTGATGTATGGTGCGTGGAATATGTGTTCAGATAATAAACCCGTAAACCTTTTCTGCTATGATAGGTCACACAACACTGCTGAGCTTGTGTATTATGATGTTGGCATGACTTCTGTTTATAGGGTTTTTTAAACGTTCTAATTCCACATGGTCCAATATAGGAATAGAACGGCTTGTGCCAGTGAGTCCACCTAACTCTTTGTAGTTGTTTCAGCCTTGCCTTCTTTTTAACCAGTATTATATTCCAGTGGTATCTAATGATATTTGATTTCAATACTTCTAGCTATGCACAATTAGAAAATATTAGTCAAGGGATGGGAGGGTATGCTTATGGTCCTCCTTCCCTTGGAAATGTATACTGTATTATAAAGAAATGATATTTTGCAAGAAAACTAATGTAAGAAGCTTTCAGTATTATGGTGAGATTTGTAGACACATTTTTTTATTTGCTAGAATACAGTGAATTGTTCTTCCTCTTCATGTTCCAGTTTAATTGGATAACTACTCCTTGGGGGTGTGGGGAGGGAAGTACTTTATCAAATGTTTGCCTGGCTTATTTTTTCTTGTTTTATTTTTTGTTGCTGTAAATTATGTTGAAGGTTTTTGACCAGTTGTTTTACTGGATTATAATAAAACATCAATTCCTTTAGGTTGTGGAGTAATTCATGGGTCAATGTGCTTATCTGCAGAGAGAACCTTGATTAAGACATGTTTTTCCTGTTTGGAGGAGTTGTTAAAATCCATACCTTGTTCTTCCTGAAGTGCCAATAAAGTTCAGAGAAATTCAGCAGATTGTGTCTGGCTGGTTACTTGAAGTTTGCTTTGAGTCTAGTGCTGTGTCTCCTAGCTGAGCAGATCTGCCTTGTGGTGCCCAGAAGTCAGCCTGGTAGCTCTCTTGCAATAAGGAGATCTTACTTGCATCCTGAAAAGCAACTGCTCGAATAACAACCTTTTCCCCCTCCCCAGTCCCCCAAGCTGTCCAACTGGAGCCAGTACTGGAACTGACATTTCTTTGTGGAGGCACTGAGTGTAAATATTCCACTTGCAAACAGACTGGCCAGATGGAGGGGGAGGAGCTGCTGTTGGTGAGTGCCTGCTATGCAATGCCCAGGCCTGTGTGCATCCAGGTTAGCGTAGAGAGGGTAGCTGGGCCTTGGTGCTGCTGCTTGAGCTGACACCCTGCAAAGTCTGTCCTGCCATCAGCCTGTACTGGGGTGTTTGGCACAATTTACTTTACAGCTGCCTTGCCGCGGCTGTCTCTGCCTGTTTCCCAGTGTTTCAGGATGGGCTCCAGCGATGGAAAAGCATGGCTGCTGCTACCTTTCTGCTAATGAACCGTATGATCTTTATTTGCAGTTGCTTTCTTTGTGATTATGAAGAGGGGCCTTGCAGAACCTCTGCCTAATGGCAGAATAAGGTGAAGATTTCGTTGGAACATATTAGTCCCCAGTGATCTGGTGCTGGGTAAGAGACTTGAACTTGTCTATAAACAAAACATAAAGTGTGGAGCAATAGAGGCTTCTGCAACCCCCACCAGGCATAGCTTGGATCCAGTTTCTATAGGTGAGTCTTTCCTTTTGTTCCTTCCAGGATTCAAAAAACCTGAGCAGTGGAGGAATTGCATGTCTCCTCCAATGCTACAGCAGCCTTCAATTGAAGGTTGCACTGGTCTGGAAAGATTGATCTCACAAATGGTGTTCTTGCTGTTTCTAGTGCCCTTGTTTCTCAATGGACAGTACCTTTGAGGCTTGAGGCTTAGTAATTCTCCACTTAGGTATATGTATATTCAGTTTGTATTTGAAGAAATGGAAGTGGAAAGCATTAAAGGCTGAAGGCTGCTTCTGTACAGGACCATGTTAATAAAAAAAAAAAAAATTCCACACCACCCTATTCTAGTTAGTTGTAAGGCATTTTGTAGTTTAGAATCAGAAATTTGCATTTAACCTTTAGTTTGTGTAGACAGCTTCTGTTGGATTTGCTAGTCTCTCTGGGATGTTTCAGATCCGGTTTAGGCTATATCTACATGTGTTTGGGGCCCAGCTGCTTTTGTCTGTGGGACAGGGGCAGACTAGAGCATAAAAGGCTTTCAGAAGCATGGAGGACTAGAAACACTGCCTTTTTGCAGGTTCTGCAATGTTGCTTTATTAAGTGGTGCAATTTACTAAGAACTCTAAAGAAAAGCCAAAACAACTCTGTAGAGTAAAATTTTCAATGAGATCAATCTGTTTGGTGGACTAAAGCATTTGGCCTTACATGCACTGACTCCAAGTAAGACAAAGTAACTGCAGAAATAAGAGTCTATTTGCTTCCTCCTTCTCTTGTTTGCTTTTTCTGAAGCAGGGAATTGCAAGGACATGATCTCCAAATTCTGATTTGTTTTGATGCAGACAAGTCCTGTCCCAGCTTTATTAGTTGCTTGCTCAGGATGATATGTTTGGAGGGAAGCACAAGCATTTTTCCAGCATCCGAAGCTTGGTAATGCAATGTACGGGGTAAGGTATGATAATTGCAGGCAGCTGTATGGCAGATGCTTGAGCATCTACAAAGACAGACTGTCTCCAATGAGAAAGTGGAGAACACCTGAGGCATGGCTTGTTTGCTCTGTACAATCAGTTGGACTGTTCTGGTCCATGCCAGCTTTGCAGCTATGCATAATGCATTCTTGACTATATAGTTTAAATGTAGTATACCAGTATATAATCTCAGAGCATGTGACAACTGGCAGAGAACAAAATTCATCTGTGACTGATGTCAACCCGTAACAGTTGCATACCCGTATGTAAATTGATGCCACATATGATGTTAATGTCTCCCTTGCAGAAAATAACTTCTGTAAGAAAAATGCCCCCTCCCTGGAAATGTTCAAGGCCAGGTTTGATGAGGCCCTGAGCAACCTGGCCTAGTGGGTGGCATCCTTGCCCACGGTCAGGGCATTGGAACTAGATGATCTTTATCCCTTCCAATCCAAGGCATTCTGTGAAAAAGGTCTGGGCCTCAATGCATGAAATGCTAGGCTGAGGCTGGCTTTTGCCTCGCAGGTTTGCTGCTCTAAGTGCAGTTTACAGACAAGAGAGTAGGTCCCTGTGTCTGGACAATGCCTAAATGAATATCTAGCAGCAGGTGACGGGTCTCTAAACATTGCTAGCATTTTAAGATGGAGTTTTTCAGGACAGATGGCAGGATGAGGTGGGTGAAAAGTGAAGGAAAGAATGAGGAGACATTAAAGAAACAGTAGTGTGGAAACTGCAGAAAGTAATACTGGATGCTCATGGGACAGACTGTACCTTCAGCTTCTGGTCAGAACACACTTACTCAGAGCAGGTGTTAATACACAGCTTTCTGGTGAGCAGAACTAATTTAAAAATTACAAGCCCCCCTGATTGCTGTAGCATGTGGTTGTGCATGACATGCTAGCCGGGATTGATCTTGAGTCAGCAAGTTTGACTGAAGGAGTTGTGAAATAAACTGCTCTTGAGCTGGGAAGGTTACGGTGAAGGCTGTCTATACCCCACATGCAGCAGTATTGCACTCCCATCCATCTTTGAAGCATCCTTGACTGGATGCTTGAAGGAGAAGCATTTGCAAATGAAGGTCGTGGCTGGGACACTGCAACTTCTTAGTGGCCTTCACCCAGGCAGGCAACAGCTGCGTTGTCAGAGGTGGCTGTTGTCCAGAAGCCCTGTTGTGAATTCATTGTGCTTTCTTGTTGCAGTGTTAGCCCATCTCTGATTGCATTTCTGTCCTCCTGCTTCCAGTGGTGAAAATCTGGGTCTTGCTCCTTTTGTTTGTGTCATTCTCAGAGGGTTGGTGAACATAAAGGGAAAGGTCAGAACGGGGCAAACAGTAGTCTTGTTTGAGAGATGTAGAAACTGAGGCACTTACAGTCTTCTCCCCAAGCCTGCAGTCTCTGAGGCAGTATCTGCAACTTGAACTCACTTAATGTGAGCACTTTGTCCCAGGTCTGCAGTCAGTGCCTCTCTTTCGAGGCAGCAGAAACACTCTCTATCTGGGCATGTGGGCTCAAAAAAAGTCAAACCAGTACAAGTCGTTCTGTTTGCTTTTATTAGCAACCTGCTCGGAAACAGGAAAGGTGGTTGATGGGTTTTTAAAGTGACAATGGGGAAGGGGAATTTTAGTTATGTTCAGTGCTTTAGTTCTGTATAAGCAAGCAGCCTATATCTGCTTCCCTACAGGAGTATTTGTGAGGCAGTGGGCATGGTAGGAGGGGAGGGGTATGCTGTTCTTGCTTTTCCAATTAATGAAGGCTGCCTTCTGGAAATCTTCATTATTCCTGGGTCTGTGTGCCTGCTGCTCTGACTACAGTCCCTGAGACTTCACCCATGGGAATAGCATGTGCTTGCTTCTATCTACACCTGAATAGCATGGGCAGCGACTGAGCCAGGGCAGCTCTTCTTGCTGGCAAGAAGCTCTGAGAGGGGTTGRAGGAGCTGGGTTTGGTATCTCAGAAATACAAGTATGCTTGTGGCTGTGGAGGGCTGCAAAGGTGTTGTGGAACTTCTGGTTGGATTAGGGCAGTGCTGATTTCAGTGTTTACTTTGTGCAGAAATTGGGGAAGAGGTAGAGTTAATTGGCAGCTCATAGGTGTTTTGGATATTTGCATGAGAGTCCCTAGACTGGGGGAAGGGGAGGCCAAATTGTTTGGTGTGTGGTACAGAAGATATTGGACAATGTATTTCAAGCTAGAAAACCACTTCCTTACCTGCATGTGCCAACACATGACTGGATGTGCAGGCATAGCCACTGCACTGACAGAGCATGGCCTGCTGGCAAGAAACCAGGGAGTGCGGGGCAAGGTGCCTGTGTGCACTGCCAGGAATTTGGTTTCTGCCAAACCATATTTGGAACAGAGCTAAGGATTTTCTTCAGCTGTGTCTGGCCTGCTCATAAAGTATGTGCTGATCTGTGAAGCAACATTTTAAGAGGTTTTTTTCAAGGCAATGGTATTTTTGCTTAGTTGGTTTAGTTGATTGTTTGGTTTGGGTTTTTGTTTGTTGGTTTGGTTTTTTTGTGAGAGGGGTGGTTATATGCAAAGCTTTCTGGTTTTGTGGCCTTGGCTAAATGAACACTGATTTACTCTGGAACAGAGATCTTGCTTCTGCCCTTTCTCAGTATTTCAAAGACCTTAAAACAGCCTATCCAAAATCTGAAAGGGCTTGATTTTCTCCTGCCCCAGCAGGATTGTTTTGCTTTTGCCAGGAAGCAGTTGTCCCCTTTGCTGCACCTCGTCTCCCTGGCTTTCCTCTCTGCATTGGCCTCTCTTCCCTCGGTGACATTGACCTGTCACTTGCTCTGCTCTGAGTTCCTGGCAAGGAGTCAGTGCCAGACAAAATCACGAATGTCCTTGCTGTGGAAACTGCTGTGCACATATCTGATGTATCTCTCTCAACTCAAGGTTTGCTGGAGAGATAAGATGCTTTGTGGTTTATATGTGCTGTGCCCCCTGTTCTTTTCTCTCATGGCAAGCCTTGCTTTCCTTCCATGGAAATGACTGAGAGACAGAACTGAGCTGTCTGCTGCACCTCTGAAAAGCAAAGGCAGAACTGGTCAGAGTCTCTCAGCTGCAGAGGCTGCACAGAGTGGTTTTAAGTTTAGGGGTGAGATGGAGCTCAAGAATTTGGCTTTGAAGGCTGAAGTATTTGGGGCAGCTCATAAGAGAGAGCAAACAACCTGGAAAAGCTGACCTGAGAGTGAGGGGCCACAGAACTGGGACACTGGCCAGACCTGCATTCAGCTAAAACAAAACGGTGGTCTCGCTTTCAGCTCTCCTCTGTGATACAAGCAAGGGTGGGGAGTGAAACCTTTGAAGGATATTCTGCAAATGATTTGAAATGAGGAATATTTACATAAACTGGTTTTGAGGAGTGGGATTGCAGAGAAGTCCCAGTGATCCTGGGCATGGCTGGGCCATCTGATCTGCACCCATACCTGCTGCATGGCATCCCTGCTTTGGCATTTTGCCAGTGCCCTGCTGCTCTCGGGGACACTCATGTTCACCTCTCAGTGAATTGGGGATAGCACTCACTTTGGATTAAAATCCTACCAATACTTAGTGTTCATCCCACCCTCCCTGTGCCCAAAGCTGTTGGCCTGAACAAAACCTAAGGGGCAAATCCTGCAGCAGAAAAAAAAAGCATTTGTAGGACAAGCAGGGACCAGCATGAGGGTGCAGCGAGGCTGTGATTGCTGGTGGCCAAGCTTATTGCATATTGAGCTGGGAAGTGTCACCCATGTTCAGCAAAAGGAGCAAGACTTTGGTCAGTGATGCCCTGCAAATACAATTCTGCATTACCTCAGCTCATGTCCCTCCATAGCCGAGCCCTATGTGTTCTTCTTGGGTGTGTCACGTTGTGGGAGCAGTACTGCCCAGCCTGCCCTCAGTAAACGGTGGGAGGCAGAAGGAAGTAATTCTGTGTGCTGCTCTACCATCAAAGTGAACACAGGGAAGTAGACAGGTGGTTTTAGAAATGTGATTTCCTCTGAAGAGAGACAATTTTATTTGTTTTTTAATCCTTTGTGCACTGCCCATGAGTTTGTCTCCACTGGAGCTGTCTGAGAYGTGTATTTGAATGCTTGAAAACTTGCCTTTGAACTGAAGAATACATTTCCCTCCTGGCTTATGGAAAATACTTGTATTCCTTAATGACTTTGATGCTTTTTTCAGAAAGCTTAAGCATCCCTTTCCAACCCTTCCAGCCTGAAAGCTTTGGGTGGAAAATTTTCATTTTGGGGTGAAAAGCCAAAACTTTCCAGTTATCTTCAGAACTGTGAATCCACTGAGTGTGTGTATCGAGGCGGACACTTTCTATCCAGTTCCTATGCTGTAGTTTTTCCCCTGTACAGATTGATTAGAGAGTTCAGTATAAACAGTTTTTTGCTTATACTGGCTACTGATATGTTACTGCACTAAAAAATCTTGATTAAAGCAGACATCCTACCAAACAGGGAGCTGTTAATTTGGTGTTAGGAACCATTCAGGCTCTTGAGGTGAGAGCTGTTCCCTAACTCCACAGAAACCAGGAACTGAAATTGTCTTTGCTGTTGTATTTTTGGTCCCCAGGTGCATATTGATTTATCCTGTAGAGGAGGGTAGACTAAACCAGCAACAGTGTTCCTRGGAATAAATTAGAGTTTTCTTCTGCAAGGCTTCATTCCTTACTAGCGTGGATTATCAGTTAGCATGAAATGAATGATACTTATCTGCACCTTTATGGTACTTTTCAGCAGAGAGTTTAGCGAATGAGCCCAGTGTGGCTGCTTCTCACCACTATCATGTGAAGTAAGTGAATATTCACAGTTTAGAGGTGGGAGCCTGCTGTATTGGGGAAGGCAATGATGTGGCTGGATGCCATCATGTCAAGAGCAGAATTCACATGACTTGCTTTCACCCGGTTGCTGTAGGAACCGGTGTGCCCCTCTCCTTATAGCAGCAGTCATCAGCACTCCTGCCTATCTGTTCTCCCAGCCCTCAACTTGCAACTCCTTGTATGATTAGACACCACAATGAATATTTCTCCTGAAACTGGGTTTAGTTCTGGCTCCTAAAAGGGAAGTCTGTAAGGAGAACAAAATGAGCATTGCTCAGAAACTGGCATGTGGAGGTGATGCTTCACATGTTACTGTGCTTCAACCAATTCCCATGCCCTGATGGGCTGGACTGCAGCAAGATCCAAGCACAATCTCTTTGTCCATCCTTCCTTCCTGCTTCTCCTCCCTCGTCCCTCCCTCCACACCCAGGGAGGCTGTCCTACTCTTTTCTTATTTTCCTTTCCTTCCCTCTCCCTCCCCTCCCCCCCAGCTGTAAGTATAAATCTTTAATCTAGCTGTCCTTGCAACAAACGACAGCTCAGGAGACACGGAGCGGGACGCAAAGCAGCATGATAGCTCACGGCATCTTGGGGCTCATGCGACCCTTGCGAAGTGGACTGAATGTGAACAAAATTCGCCTTATTTATCTCTGTGGTGTGACTGAGCAGCATCATAGCCCAGCAAAGTGGTGGTCAGAAAGAGGTTTCAGCTCCATGCACAGGTTCCGGGATGCCCCTGGGGAATCAAGGTGAGTCAAATGCTACCTTGCTGCATCTGAAGGGACGGACACGCAGCTCTGCCTCGCCCTGTGAAAGGGAGAAGAAAGAGGCCAGTGTAGCCGTGGCCTGTGGGAGGTGGTGGATGAGACCACCACCTTAGGTGAGCAGATGCTGACAGGAGGAATGTGGTGCCAGGACCCAGTCCAAGAGGTGCTTCTCCCTGTCCCGGGAGCTGTGGGGACCTCTCAGAGGTGCTAGTCACTGCCTCCAGAGCTGTGGGGGCCACAGCTAATGGCTGGGAACCAGCTCGTGAAGGTGACAAAGAAGCCTAAGAGTCCTTTGGACCCTGGGGCCCAGTCACCAGCATCTGAAAATGGGGACAATGGGCAAGGTGTTTTGGGCAGCCAGGCCACTGGCCTGCTCTGTTCCTGCTGTGAGGAAGCTGGAATGACCACAGGTTTGATCTATGAATTGCAAGTTCTCTTTGGTTTCTAGTTCCCCTTTCTGTAGGGGCAGAGCAGGAAGGGGATGATGTCTGCAGCTCTGGGAAGCAAAGTGCTCTCCGTGAGTTGTGGCCAGCCACACAACAAGCTGTCACGCCTCACTGGCTGCTGCACTGGGCAGGGAGATTGGAGAATCTGACGGGCATTTTGCTGCCAGGGGGCAGCTGTGGGTGCAAAGGGCTGTGCAAGCCCATGGCTCCAGTGTCATGTCTGGCTCCTGTTACCAGGAACTTTTGCTGGGCTTTGCCAAACTGCTTGCTTGGGATGAGATGCATGGTCTGTCATGAATACTGAACTTGAGTCAAACTCTGCGATGAAAACTTCAGAAGCATGTGTTCAGCGTACAGAATAGCCTCTAATTGCACTTGCTTCCTGCCAGGCAGGAGGACTCCTAGCTGGTCACCTGAAAGGGCAGGGTTGGGCCAGTTGAGGGCCCAGCTGACAGAGCCCTTTGGGAGGAAGCCCTGAGGGGCATAGGAGTCCAGGAAGGCGGGGCATAGGAGTCCAGGAAGGCTGGACATTCCTCAAGACGAATATCTTCAAGATGCAGGAGCCAGCTGTCCCCCATGCTGAATGGCTGAGGAGAGGCTGCCTGGCATGTAGTATGCTTCTGTATTTCCACAGCAGGAACTACTGCAGGCTCCCTGCCAGCCTTTCCTCTCTCTGCTTTAGGGATAATTCAGAAAGAGATGGTAAAATAAAGATAATTTGCAGATCTCCTAGACTAGTATGGTCTGAGTCAGACTGTAATGTGCTAGGCATTGAGAGAAAGATCCAACCAACATCACAGAAAATACAATAAACTATTTTGCTATCTGACCTTAGAGAAAAGTCATAGTGATAAACCTGCTTGGTGGGATTTATGAAGACTCATTATCAATGGGATTTCTTTCTAATTCGTTTGTTGTTTATGAAGTTTATCTCTGGCAGTACTTCTAGACATCTTGCTGGTTTGTATGGCCTTGGAAAGTATCTTTTAGGGAAACCATTGACAGGGAGAAGAACTACTTTCTTGAAACCTCTTTCACTAGTTTCCGGTGTCACAAAAGGCTTGAGATTTTATTTTTTAAAAGGAAATAATCAGTCGGCATACATTGAACCTGCAGTGCTGAGTTTGTCACATCCTGGTAAGATCTTTCCAAAGCTCTGAGCATGTGTCCTGTGACAGTAATGCCATTGTAAAATAGTTCAGCCTAAATGAAGCAAAATTTAGTCTAACCAATTTTGATGTATTGTGTTTTTAATTCTGGTTCAAAATTACTTAACAAAATGTGAGAGGAATTTTTTCATCGTTTCAAAAACACCAATAAACAAATTCAAAGGTAGATAAAATATAAAAGCTGCAGACTTTGTTTCCAGCCTTGGGTACCCAAAAGCAGGTGTTTCCCAGAGGAGGCTTGAGCCTGGGTCTGATTTGAGGGATATGAAGACAATGAGACCAGTACGCAAGTCAGTCTGTTACTGAATTGAACAGTGAAAACAGGGAGTCATCGCACTGGATTTATGCACCCGACAGAGGCACCAATACTGAGAACACAGCCAAACACCTTCAATGTTCCCTTCAGCCAGCAAAGAGAGAAGCTGCTTGAAAGTGCTCTCTGCATCGTGGTCAGGGATGCTTGGCATCATCCCTACTCTCAAGAAGAGTGAACTCTGCATCCAGGCTTGTCCAGAATCCAGGGTGTCTCACAGTAGCATCCACCCTTTCTTGGACAGATACTCTGTGTGCTGTCCCTGGCTGAAACTTGGCTGCCTTGGGGCCCGTGTAAGTGGTAGCAACAGTCAAAGCAAGGTTGTAACTCAGAGGAACTGCAGGGAACTAGATTTGTGGGAGGCTAGTGCAGAGATTCTCCTGCAGCTAATGTTGGCTGAATCTCTAGGTGCCTCAAAGATAACAGGAATTAAGTTTTCTGTCAATAAATGTGCGGACAGCTTTGGGGATTCTTGCATCCAGCAGTCTCTGCCAGCAGTCAGCTTTCATTATCCTGCTAAAGAATCCATTCAGTTGCTGCTATAAGTGAAATTCTATCACTTTACCATTTCTATTGTGTAACATATTATTTCACCCATAAAGATAAACCAAACATTGCCTGGAAACCTTCCTGTTTGCCATACAAATGGAATAAATTACTCTGATCCATAAAAAATGAAGAGGATTGTTTTATTTTGACATTCGAGAACTAGTCTTTAAATTGTGTACTTACAAAGAAATATCTGTAGGTGTCTTTATGAAGGAGACTGAAATGTCTTAATGATGTTTTTTGGCTATTTGCTTTGGGAAACAGGATGGTCATGCATGGCTGTGTGTGATTGCAACTTGGTCTTTCCATTCTGCAGGTGGGAAACATCCCTCTGCAGTATGGCCCAGTGCTAACCTCACAGCTGTTTGCCTAATCAGGGGACCCTGTTGTAGACTAACAGCTCAGGCATTTTTTGTGACTGAAGCTCTCAGAAAATCAGAAAGCTGGCCTCCTGGAATGAAGGTACAGTAGTCGCTGTGTTCTGCTCCTGCTAGCTGAATCAAGACACAACTACAAACAAAAGAGCAGAGAAGGCAAACAATACTGTTTCATCTCTTCTTCACTTCCAAATCTTGATGGAATATGGGATTGACTTCCCAAGGGATAATTGTTTGGAATTTTTTGCTCCTGAAGTCTTGCTGATGAAGTCCACGTTTTAATGGCATCCTTAATGACTTAGAGATGAACTGCACTGATTTGCTAGCAGGTAAACAGGATTACAGGTGGATGGTGATTGTGACTTACATGAAGCAGAATGAACAAGACCTGCAAACTTGAAAGAGGAGAATATTTCTTACCCTTTTCCATTACATTTTTATGTGAATTCTTTCCTGTCTCCTATTCAGCTGCATACATCCCCCATACTCCACCTCTGCCTCTTGTGAGTTAAGAGCAAAGGAAATTGTTTAAAGTTGATCCTTGTATATTTGCACTTCACATTAGAAGCAAATCAGCAGAAACCTCCACATGCTTCATTTTCACTGCCACAGAGCAGAGGGGCGAGCAGACAGGGTCTTTTCAGCTGCTAGTGTAGCTATCCCAGGTACAATTCCTGTTTAACCAATTCCTCATCCCTGTGACTTTCCAAGAAGTCACGTGGCACTGAGGAGTGTAGGCACTACAGCGATTCGTTGGCCAGTGATTTTGCTGTAATGTATGACCTAGGGCTATGAGAGTTTGTACTTGGTGTGTATTGCAAACACAGTGTAAGAAATCAGGAGATAATATTATAAATTCTCACAGCTCCAAGCCATGCTTGCTGTTTGTTTCACTGGCCCCAGGGCTTCCAGGAAAAGTGTTACCAAGCTTTATACCAAACTACACTTTTCTTGGAAGAAGCTGGGTGCTGCTTCACTCAGTCTTGTGAAAGTGGGAAAAATCAAGGCCAGTTCTCACTGTGAGCTTGGCCAGTTTTCACTGCAAAATTTGGTCCATCTTCAGGACTTTTGTTTGCCAGAAATGACAGCAGCAAGGCTGTGGGGCAGCGCTGACACTGCCAGTGCTTGGGAATTGACTGGGGCATGTGGGAGACAGAGTTGGATCTCTACAGAGATCTGGGAGAGTGGTGTATGTTGTCAGCCTGATGAAAGAGAAGAGGGTGGACCCAGCTTCTACCACTGGAGAATGCCCTGGGCTTTGGGACAATGTGCACTTGGGCAGTGCCACGCTGAGGGTTACTGGGCGAAAGGCCCAACTGCCTCTAGGGTGCCTTCTTTCAGCACAGGAGCTGGGACCTTTGGGTAACTGGGACCTCCTATATCTAAGTGACCACTTGGGTATGTACACTAAGAAAAAAGTGTTTGCTCACGCACTTCCTCTGACAAATATAACAGACAGTCTCAGAATATACTGTCTTAGTGAGAAATCCTGAACACTGCTATCAGGGTAGCAGCCTTCTCCAGACTGATGTGAGAGCCTGGTTGGGAGGAGATGAAGTAGATGCTGTTTCTGTCTCATTTGTAGATGCCCTTCCTGCAAGTTAGCATTAAGAGAAGCTGATGGCCATGTTCTTAATTCTTGACTAGATTAAATCTTGCAGGTTGTCAAAATAACTAGCAATTTTTCCTAAGCGATGATCGCATCAGCTCCGAGGAAGTTACTCAGCCCAGCAGCTCTGTAAGCTGGGGCTGAGCAGGTCTTGCCACAAGAAGGTTCCCTGTGATGGAGTTAAGGAAAGGAGTGGGCACTTCATGGAAGAAAAAGTGGCAGAAAAGGAACAATCATAATGCAATCTCCTTGGGAAGGGAAGGACAAACCAAACATGAAAGACAACATCCCTTCTTGCAGGATTAGTATCTGATCCTGAGCACTTTGCTCATTATTGCATCACTCTACCCAGGATAAACATCCCAGTCCCAGGAGTTGCAAATGCTTTGCCTGCCTACACATGCTCCCTCTGCCAGCCAGCCCAAGCAGAGGCAGCACATGCAGAGCACCTGCACTTGTTCGTGCACAGATGGACATTTATTCTGAGGGCTGTTTGATAAAGTGGGAAATATTTTGAGGCAACTCAGATTTGCCTGTCACTGAGAACTGATAATTTGAATTTTTTCTGATGTTCATGGTGTAATCCTTTGAGAAAGTGTTTGTTTGCGTATTTCCCTCTAAGTGCCGTGTCTCTAGTGCTCAGCCAAAAGACCTCAACCGTGAACGTGCAGGAAAGGGTGGACTCCTCTGATTTTTGCAAATTTGTGTTACAGCTCTGAGGATCAGGTGACGGTGAATTTTATAAATCGGGATGGAGAGCGACTTACGACCACAGCCAAAGAGGGGGAGAGTTTGCTGGAAGTGGTAGTCAATCAAAACTTGGCCATTGATGGATTCGGTAGGTGTTGCAGAAGGATACGTGCATGTGCTTTTAGAACTAGTGGGTACTTGGGAATAGTGCAACACTACATATGCCACTGTGTTCTGCCAAGATAGTAAAGCAAGCTTCCCTTCCCCAACAGCCGCTAGCTGGGTGGCTCACCATGCTGAGATGGCAATGTAGCTTCACACGGTCCCCACTGGCATTTCAGCAGCCTCTGTCAGTGCATTTGGCTGGATAGCACTGACATAAAAATTTGAAAATTAATTGTGATTCTCCCAGAGAAGAGGCAGGCTGAAAACTGCATCCATTTGTTGTGTTTTCTAGCATCTCTTTTGACACACTCCATATCTGTTAAAGGACCTTTTCTCACAGTGTTCCTGAGGATGGTCTCTCTCACCCCCTTGTTTTTCCTGATTTGCTGTCATTCCCTCATTTCTCCACCAGGTGCCTGTGAAGGGACATTAGCCTGTTCTACCTGTCACCTCATCTTTGACAAGGACACCTTCCAAAAGCTTGATACCATCTCAGATGAAGAGCTAGACATGCTGGACTTGGCATATGGACTCACTGACACGTAAGCCTCCCTGCTGATCGCAGTAGATCCTCAAGCCTCTGAGGCAGATTCTCACCATGTGGCGCCTCTTTCCAAGGGGATGGGGCTTGTTCTGTATTATGGTTTGCCTTGAGTGCTGCTTTGTCTTGGGGTGTAAGAGATCTTTAACAGGAGCATTAGTGAAAACCCCTCCTGTACCCGACATCCCAGTGTAGGTGGGGAATTTCTCTCTTTACTGTGGGAACAGATGAGCCTCACTTCATATTTTCTTCTCAGATCACGACTTGGCTGCCAGGTGTACATTAAGAAGTCAATGGATGGTCTGACAGTGCAGGTCCCCATGGATGTGTCAGACATGAGGAGGCAGCTGGAGGTTGGAAAACAAAGAAAACAGTAACTGGAAACGACTGCTGCACAGCTTACATCCTTATTTAGGTGTGGCAGGGTACTTTGGTTTTGGTTGACACTATTGCTTTTTGTGGCTGGCTTGCAGTAGACCATAGAGGTCTGGTTTGATATAAAATGCATGTTTGGCAAATCTTTTGTTCAAACTAGGCGCAACGCTTAACAGGGTCTTTGGTACGTATTTTAAGTGCTTAAATTCTCTACTGAACACAACTGGATTAAAGTGTATGACTTTATATTTCCCTGGGTGGGTGTCAGTAAACATCTCTGCTGTATGTGACTCATTTTCTCCTTTGAAATTTAAAAATTCTGGTATTCTGAGTAACTGCCGGGAATTTTGCAAGGCTTGGCTCTTTAAAAGTGGAGCAGATTTTTCCCAATTTGATAAGCTTAAGAAGAGATTGCTGTTTGCAAGTCAGTGTACTGATTGGCTTGATGATGTAGGTGACTTGAGTTTGGTCAGCAAGAGCATACTGATGATGTTTGCGTGTTGACAGTTCCTGTAAGCAGGAACCACTTCTATGAAATTGAGATGTTACAGGTCCCTGAATTTTTCTGTGCCAGGATCAGCCACTATCTCCAAATGTTAAATTTTCTCATTGCTGTACTATCACACATGTCAAATAAAATAAAATTCTAATAATGAGGCATTTAGACCTACAAGATGCATTATTCTGGTACCACGAGCCTGGCTGGAATAGAATGAGCTGAATGGAAATTTGGTTGGCTGCATTAAGTGCAGCATTGCCAGCCGATCCAAGGAGGTAATTGTCCTCCTCTACTCAGCACTGGTGGGGCCTCACCTTGAATATTGCATGCAGTTTTGGGCACTGATTATAAAAAAATTAGTCTATTAGAGAGGGTCCAGAGAAGGACCATGAGGATGATGAAAGGTCTGGAGGGAAAGCCTTATGAGGAGTGGCTGAGGCTACTCGGTTTGTTCAGCCTGCAGAAGAAGAGACTGAGGTCAGACCTCACTGCAGGCTTCAACACATTCGCGAGGGGAAGCAGAGGGGCAGGTACTGCTCTCTTCACTCTCATGACCAGTGACAGGACTCGAGAAAGCGGCATGAAGCTGAGTCAGGTGAAGTTTAGGTTAGATCTCAATAAACGGTTCTTCACCCAGAGGGTGGTTGAGCACTGGAACAGGCTCCCCARGGCAGTGGTCACAGCACCAAGCCTGTCTGAGTTCAAGAATCGTTTGGACAATATTCACATGGTGGGATTCTTGGCATGACCTGCGCAGGGCCAGGAGTTGGACTCCATCATCCTGGTGAGTCCCTTACAACTCAGCGTATTCTATGATTCTATGAAATTTCAGTGTAACCTTGAGGCCTAGGCCGGCGGGGGCTGCTGTGGCGGCGCTGGATCGCCAGGGGGCAGTGGCGGTGCGCAGTAGCTGCGCTGTGTGTCCGGCGCTCCGCCCTCCTCTCCCACCGGCCGGTGCCTGACCCTGTCTCGGGAAGCCAGAACTGCTGTCTGTGTTTGATGGTCTCCGTGCACCTCCATGCCGCCTTACTGCTGACACCAGCCCTGCCCCGCCTGGCGTGGTCTGGGTCCCTGAGGGGCTCAGGCACAGGTAACGAGGGACACTCAGTAAATCCCCACAACAGGCTTTGTCTTCCTCTCTGATCCTTCATGCAAAAATCCGTACAAATTTTTATCCATGTCAGAATTGTATCCTTAGTGGAAGGCTACCTGCAGGAAGGCTTTCCTTGCATGGGCCAGAATCATGTGGTGTAGGAGGTGATGGCAGCAGGGTGGATTTTTTGCAGGGTCCCTGCCCTGTTTGGGGACCACGGATGTGGTGATGTACTAGGGCTTCAGGCTCGTGACTGGCATTTCACAGGGTAGCTTTGTCATACATCAGGAAAGTCCTCCAGGCTGTGCCTGTTTTCTCCCAAACCTCTTCCTCCAACTTGTCCCAAGTTTACTGTATAAAAGCAAAGAGAATAAAAATGGATTAAATGAAAGCAGTTAAGCCAACACCTTCAGTACCACTTCAAGTCTCTCCCACTCCTGATGCTGCCACTTGCAAAGCCAAGGTGATCTAGAGCTTTGCAGTCCCAGTCCTCAATCCCCACCTTGCTGGGAGCTGGAAGCTGGACCCCAGGCTGTGGCTGGAAGATGTTGGCTCTCTGCACACCTGCTGGCAGGATGGCAAGGGAGGGAGCAGCTGCTGGCTTGGAAGGGTTGAATGACTGTTGTGTTCCTCTTCAGAGTGTGGGTGACCTCTGAAGAGTTTCTAGGACAAGCTGTAAGCACTGAAATGCCTGTGCTACTCTTTGGTGGGGCTGTCTGTCCCTCGAAGGTGCCATGGGACAGCGGAGAGGTCTCCGCACAAAGCAGCTACCTGCACAGGACAAGGGAGAATACATCTTGGAAGACTGGCTTTCCTGACTCTTGAAACATCAGAAATAGGATTGAAAAGGTTAAAGTAAACTACAGCTGCCCTGGGCACTTCTGTAGTGTTTCTGGTTGCCTGCAGCATAAGGAAACAAATCATATATCCTGAGCAGAAATAAGAAGAGGCTGAACTGCACGAGTCATTTCTCTTCAAGGCAAATGAGCTGGACTTGTTTGGCCTTGGTCTATATTGGGAGCAGGCCCTGAAGGCTCCTCACTTCCTGGATGGTGACCACGTAACACGACTTCCCAAGAGACTGCATCCGGTGGGGCAGTGAGTAGGGCTTTCAGTATGTCAGGCCAACTTGGTGTAAATCTGTTTGATGTGAAAAAGGGCAGAGCAAGAAGGGAAACATATTTGTGTCTCAGAGCTGTACATTAAGGGAAAATGTGGCCTTTCTGGGGCAGAAGGCCAACCAAGTGTTTTTGCATTTGTTATTTCTTGTTGAGTGCTGTGGAACCTTTGCAAGACTGGTCTCTGAGTTGCATTACTGCCTGGCTCATGGAAAAGGAACGCTGCAAATTTATAAGCCCAGAACTGTGGTTGGTGCTACATTTTGCAGGGTTTTGTCTTGTTTTAAATTTAAAAAAATGATTAATACAGCACTGGGCTAGAGCAGCTACTGAGGGAACCATGCCCATATTAGGCAGCCTAAGATGAGGCGAGGTTTTCCCCTGCCTCTCCTTGTGTTTCTATAAACTAATCTTTCTCTAAGTTTTTTGTGATTCTTTTAGGCGAGGCAAATTGTGAACTCTTACTTTGCATTTGGTATAGGTCCCCTTTGTTTGACCTCAGCCCAACCACTGAGTTTACAATCTGTTAGCATGTTTAGAATACAGAATAATCTCTCTTCCAAGAACAGGCAGACTTTTCTTATAATGATTTGTGCTGTTTCACCTTCTTGAAAAGACAGGAGTAATGCCTAGACTGCTGTGCTGGCAGAGGGCTTCTTGTCAGCGTGGCCAGCCTGGCAGACCTGGGCTGGGAGGTGAGTTTCACAGCACAGTTCAGTGCTTGCAAATGTTACCACCCTGACACAGGGGAGAAGGGAGGAAGAGCACGGGAACAAAAGGTGACACCACCACTGTGACAACTTGCTTGCCTTTTATTAAAATAGTTACAACTGTAGCTCTGGAAAAAAGACTGTGAATGCCTTGTTGCTGTTCATGTGTGAGGAAAACTACGGTGGTAGTGGGGTTGTGTTATGATCATATACACCTTTCATTATACAAGGGCCACAAAGGTGACCTGGGACACAGAATGCCACATCTGAGAGTTAAACACCCTGCATCTAACAAAACAAATTCTATACACCTTGGAAAGTAGGCTTTGGACTTCCCCTTGGTTCCCTTGCCCTAGTATTTGATGGTGTGAATTTGGAGTGCTGGGCCAGGTTCCTGTCACTGACCCTCATAGGCACCTGGCAGATGAGTGGTCTGATACTTGATAATTTTACAGAGGTGGCTTCCCCCTCTGTGCAAGGACTGAACCATGGCAGCTGTCATGCAGCTCCAGCTCCAGCTCTGGCTATTTGCAGACACTCAGCAGCTTGCAGGGGTACTTATTCCACAAGCACTACCTTTCAGTCAGTAGGATTCATGTATTTCTCTTGTCTTTCACCCATTCACTGTTCACTGAGTGAAAGGATTGTCTGACAGATACCACCATAGAAAACTCTAATGTAACTTTCAAATGAACTATCCCAAACCTTTCAACCTTTGAGACTTTTCCCATTGTTTTCTTAACACCTGTCAAACTAATGTGGTGCTCTTGACATCTTTTTAGAGCTCAGCTGGCAGTGTTACAACCCTCTATCACGTCCCATTATGTCTATGGCACTTCTGAGCATGGCTTTGAGTGGTATCATAGGGATGCTTCAGGAGTCCACTAGCTGCACCTCTTTGGTGGTCCTTACCAGCAGCCTCCTTAGTGCATCCCTGCCTGGAACTTCTCCCAACTTAATTCTGCTGGAGCGCAGCAGGCCACATACTATGCTGAGTGGGAACCCAATGCTTCTGTGAGCCAGCATCGGTGATGGAGCCTGGACAGTGTCAGTGTATGGACTGACAACTTTCTGGCCAGATGGGACTTTGCTTCAGCATCTGCTCGACAACATTCCTGTCAACTTCCACAACTCCTTGACCCCATGCTAAAAGCAAGCCCTCCTCAAGTCCCTCTCAGCATGACTAGGAATTTGATTAGTTGCCTCATCCACAGTGCCTCTAGAAAGTGGCATCAAAATTTTCAGAAAATTGTCACCTTTCACTAGGATTGAAACTCCTAGCTACTGAGCTACTCCCAGAGGACACTGAAGAACATTCATAGCCCTGTCAAAGTGACAGTGCTAAAATATTTTACAGCAACTGTGTCTCTGTCAAATGCTAACTTTTGGGAAGGTATGAGAAGAAAGAATCACTGCACTATTAATTCTAGTAAAAAGCAACCTTGGGCTTAAAATGTTACATATGCTGTCTGTCAGTGAATGCTGGACTTCGGACTCTGGGCTTCAGCTGCTGATTTTGGAACCCAGCCTCAACCAGTAATGGACACGGGCTGTGAGCTAGACCACAGCGGACAAGAGATAAGCAGAGCGAAGCAGTAGTGATTTCTGGAATGGAGGTGAAGGATCTTCCTTTGGATGAATGGTGGTGATGACCAGAGAATAACAGTGGGTTTTGTGCAAGTGTAAAAATGTTCAACTAATTCTGATGGAGCATTAGCTGTCCCAGTTGTCCAGCCATCCACATACAGCAGCAGCTGACTGGAGAAAATAAAGCCAAATTTCTCTTTTCCTCCTATAAAAAAAATAGAGTCAGGCCTTATACAGGTCAGCTAATTCATGGAGAGGGAGTGTGTGGTGGTATTCAGTCCTCTACACACCCAGCCAGTGAGGTCTCTTCCATCAGAAAAGGGCATAAAGAAAACACAAGAACAGCCGCCCCCCACCCCCTGCCAAAATGAGTCTTGAACCCCATCATTACATACACATGTCACTTTACACTTGTTGCCCCATGCAGCCTGCTAAATTCTTCACACCCTGATCATATATTACAGACTATTTTCTGTTGCGCGTACACAAAAAAATATTTAGTTCCTCCACATCCATCGCCTTAGACAAATGTCTCTTCTGCAAACACGGCCGTGTCACACTCCTCTGTGGCCACCTCTGCCAGCGGCTGGCTCTTGAGCCACTCCACCCTGCTCCGGAGTTCATTCTCCACTTCTTCCACCTCCGCTGTGGGACAGGGCTCAGTTTCATCGTGCTTGAAATACTCCCTGATGGTGTTTCGGATGGAGGCAGGGAGGATGATGTGGATGGTGTGGCTGAATTTGTCAAAGCCCTTGTTCTGGGTTGGCGCCTGCGCCATTTCCACTGGTTGTCTCTCCAGCTCCTCAGGAGCAGAGGCACTTTGGGGGCTGTCTCTGTGCTCGGCCTGCAGGCATGGGACTGTTGGTTCATGGTGGTAGCGCCTGGAGATGGACTGCAGGACAAGGGGGGTGTTCTGCCCATAGAAAACTGTCTGAGGCATGTGGACTCTCACAGGCTGCAAGCTCTTGGACAGGCTCTGCTCACTGCTGCTGCTGGGTGAGTCTCTGCTGCTGACGCCTGTCACAGATCTCTCCTCTTCTCCCACTAGAGACCCCCAAGATCTTTCTTTATTTGGGGCCACATAAAAAGTTATCTTGGTGCGCTTCAGGCTTTCCTGGCTCAGAGGGCAGTCATGAATGCTTTTGATTTCTATGTTCTTCACTGTCTTCTCCCTGTGCTGCTGGTTGCTGACCTGTGGGGATGTCTCACTGGGTGGGTTGGCAGCTGGGAACTGGCCTTGTTCAAACTCTTTGGTATAATCCTGGCTCTTGAGCCCTGGGCCAGGGCACCCTGCAAAACTCAGCTGTCTCTCCTCTTCTTCCCAGTCAATGTCAGTGAATGGGCTTCCCATGGCAGCTCTGCTGACATATGGAAAACTTCTCCTTTCTGCAAAGCAATGACTGCTCTCTCCAGCCTTGGGTTCATACTCGTGAAAACTGTCCAGATTGCACAGATGTAAAGGCACAGGAGATGTGAAGGATTTGTGCCACTCTTTTGGGGACCTCTTGGCAACCTTGGGAGACACAGCATGAAACCTGGCAGAAGTGCCAAACACAAATGGCAGCGATGAGACATCTGTGGGACTAATGGCTGATGACTCTGAGCAGTAGGAGAAAGCACTGTCTAAGGAGCTGAGTGAGGAGGCAGATGGGGAGGTGGTGGTAGAGGACAGGCTAGAGAAGCTGGACCTGTTGGACAGGCTGGACTTCTGAAGGCTGGGCTGCTTCACCCTGGAGCTGGTCTGAGATGATTGCCACAAGTTCTGCCTGGCCTTATTAACCCCAGGGCTTAAGCCTTCATCAATCAGCTTCTGGCTCTCCATCTGCAGCTGCTGGAGCCTGTGGATGTAGTCTGTGTGCCTGCTCATGATGGTGGCGTCACAGCTGGACTGGCGGGCCACTGGCTCGTGGCTCTGGGCAGGAAGCTGGGAGCTGAGGCAGACACTGGGTTCTGATGAGCACCGGTCCCTGGCTGGGCTGAGCGAGCATAAGGAGCCAATGGAACAGAAGGAGCTGTCTTCTTCCAGGAGGTCATAGCTGTCTGCACTGGCATTCGTCCGGGCTTTGCTTTGGTAGCAGGCTGTGATCTCACTGAACAAGTCCCAGTCTTCCTGATCCTCATCAAGTAACAAGCTGCTGGGTGGTTCAAAAGTGGCATCTGTTTCAGGTTCCAGGTGGTGCTTTGGCCCTTCTGGATCACAAGTGGAAAACTCCAGCTCATCAGAGGAATCATCATGCTGAGCCAAGCCTATGCCTGGGGCAGAGGACACAAATTAATTTGTTGCCATATATATAGTAACTTACAACCAAAACAGGGAAATTAGATCAAGCCCATGGGAAAACACAGAGGATCCATTAATTTCACAGGAAATAATAAAAAAATTCTGACTTGATGACCCAAGTTTTCACCACTAGCCTGTATTCATAGGATAGTTAACAGAGACAACTCCATCTCTTTCCTTTCAAACTATGTGGTTTAGCTTTACAGAACTACTCTGGAAAAAAAAAGACTGCTGGGACATGGCAGTGCTAAGGCTACACTAAATTCTTGCAATGGCTAGAGTAGATTTAACAGCAGCCACAGAGAAAGACAACCATCCCTGGGGACACATTTGAGGTTCTGCACCTCAGCCCTCTGCTTTGCTGTCTTCCTGCCTATGCTTGACAGGCAAAGGGAAAACCAAACCAAACTGGTTTTCAGTGCTTTTCCTTAGAAGAAACATGAAGGTAAAGCAAACTCTTTTGCATGAGGACTTTACCTATTAAAAGATTTTAAATATTTCTGGAAGATATACTACCACCAACTTACCCAGAGATTCTGCTGAGTTTTTGGACTTCTTTTTGTCAGGTCTTTGGAACAAGGAAGCGATATCACCCCCAAAAATCTCTCCTGAGTTTTCAATCAGGAACTGCACTAACAAGGCCACCTGGCACAGATGAGAATTCACAGATTCAGTTTCGTGAAAATACAGCCAGCCATTTACAGCAACTAATATCATTCCCAGATTGTTCCCTTGTTTTTACAAAGATGTAATTTCCTCAAGAAGGTGTTCATGTGGCAGTGAGTCTCTCTGAACACCTGAGGGAAGAATACAAGCTACATGAACTGGTACTGTGAGCCAGGTATCGCAGGTTCTACAATTTTCCTCACTATTGCTTACACCTCATAAGCTACAAGCAAGCTTTCCTCCCCTCTGACGGACTGTCATGCTCATTGCTTACTTTGTCCCAGCTGAGGTGGCAGTGTCCAACTTCAGCTGCTCCAATTTACTTGTGCCTGCTTGACCATATAAGAAGTTCAGCTGGTAAAGCAACCACCACTTCCCTTTTCACCCTGGATAGTCTGAGGAGCTAAACCCCTCCCAGCATGGGCACAGCTGCACAGAGGAAAGGATGAGGCCTGGATGCCACTCAGCCAGCACTGTCACTGACCCTATGCCTTCCTTTAGACTACAAAAGGCAGTGCCAATAAAAAGCAACGAAAGGGGAACACAAAGGTGAGGCCAAACCTATGAAAGATTACCTTCTTTGTAGACTGGCTCTCCTCTTCAGGCCCAGTGGGACTTGGTAGCCACAGCATATTGGGTGCTATGCAAAGAGCCAGGTTAAAGGCATTCATCTGATTCACTCCAGAATTCTGCTCAATATGGTGGAGGACTCCAAAAAGGTGTCTGAGTAAGATGAGGTTGGCCTCTGGAAGCTGGTTGACGAGACTGTTCAGTGGGTGGGAACAAGGGAAAACAGTGCTGTTCACAAACATCTGCTCTTCAAATACCAGAAGTTGTTTCCCAAAGCTTTTGCCCTYTTCTGCCCCTTTGTATCCAGCCTGAGATATTCACATTTTATAATAAGGTGAGTCTGTGTTGCTCCCCTCCACCAACTCATGTGAGAGCCACAGCTCTGCATCTGTATTGCCTACCTGCTCTGGTCACAGAGCTGGAGGGACAAGGCACTTGTGTTCAGAGCATGTAGGAAGGAACCCACAATGCCTTGACAAAACAGGGACTGCCCAGAGGAGACACGTACAGCTCCAGGTCAGCAGTACGCTAGACCACGCCACTGCCGTGTCCTATGCTATGGAGACCATGGAGAAAGAAGGCCCAGGCTAAATGGTAAGGTTCAAAACCCGAGCTGAACCATGGTTGAATATACTGGATATCCAACAGAAGGCTGGTAAACTGCTCTTACTCAGGGCAGCAGTTTCAAGTAAAGCCATTTTCAGGTCCCAGTCACCACCTTGGCAGGGCTGTTTCTTCTAACTGCCAATATGATGATCAGCCTCATTTCATGCACATAAGAATAATGTTACTGTCATTAAGGATCTAGTTTTGCTACCATTGATGCACTCCTGGTGACTGAATTATTGTACTTTTCAGTTTACTGGTTCTGGTAATTTAAACTGGTCATCAGAAAAAAATTTTTTAAGGACTTTTCTGGGGTCAGAAATGTTAACGATGTTCAAAAAAGACCCTTGAAAGGAAAATTTTCTGATCAGTGACACCTGGCAATCAGCAACAGCTCCACTGTGACCTGGTGCGTTGCCAGTAGTCTCCCAGAAAATGAAGGCTGTTCTTAGGGCCACATGCTCCCCTTTTTCCCACCAAAAGAAACTTTTACAAAGGCTTTTACAAACCTCTTGATAGCTTCAATCTTATGTGCCCGATTTTCTGTGTCCACAGCTTCCATCCACAGTCCGTGCATGTCTGAGGATAGAACACTGTCAGGTATATTTCGGAGAAAATCCTGAATTAAATATATATATGCAAAGCAGTCTGGTCAGTTTTGAATTCCTGGTTTCGGTTTCACAATGMATATAGTAATTGTTTGTTCATATTAAGCATAAGATAAAACAAGACATGACACAAACATGTTTATTCTCCCCTCCCATGCCCACCAAGCTGTCCTCCTCAGCCTCTTCCGTGGCAGCACTGCAGGATGAACAGGAAGCCCTCCTGTTTTGCCTCTTCTCCACAGCAGGACTGACCTCCAATCCAGCAGAGGACTCAGCCCTGAGGCTCTGCACAGATCTCTCTGAAACATTTTGCAGCTACGAGGACTGCTGGTTTTTCTCAGAAGAGTACTGAACAACTCAATGTATATCTTGTGTTGGAAAGTGCCTGATTATCAGGCCAACAAGTACAAGGGACAGGGATGTTTCTCTGATAATTTTGGTGCCTAAATCATTCTAACCAGAATTAATTGCCAGTGCAAAATATGGGTTTTTCCTTACTGAAACACGGGTCTTATCACAAGCTTCATCCCCCACCCACCACAACCCTTCTGCTTGGATTTGGCAGCTGCCTTCCCTCTTGCTTGCTGGCTGATCAGAGGGTGAAGACTTGGGGTCCAGAGACCGCAGGTGAGCTCCTTTGAGCTGTTTTGGGGGTTGCAGAGCAGCTGCTCTCACATGGCACGAGTCCTCCCAAGCCTTCTGCAGTCTCTTCTTTGCGTGAAGAATGACACAAGAACATCTGTGCTGCTGCCACCAAAGGGTTTTATGCATCTGAACTGCTAAGTGCAGGCTCTGTCATGTTATTTGGCACTGTACAGACATCATAGCTATCTTGCAGGTGGACATCACTGTATTTCCTGCTGGAGATGGCTTGGTACAGGAGGTGCAAAACAAAGCCCTGTCCTGAGGGTCACTGCACATGTCTGCATGTGAAAACAAGTGTCACTGTGTCAGGCAGATACCTCTGTGTACACAGACAGATCAAGCCATCAAGTGAAAAGGTTCCTTACTGTAAAATGCTTTCTGTTCCCCTGAAATCTTCCCTACCTATAAAGACTTGTTGCTTCCTTAGAGAAGGAAAGTACCATTAGCCCAGACAGCTGAGTTACTTGGCCAAACATACCGTGATGACAGCTGCAGCTACAAAGACTGACTCTCCATCCACCTGAACATCATCTCCAGAGTTCAGCTTCTCTTTCAATTCCTTGCAAGTCTTGGCGTTGGCAGAACGTCTGAAAATGCCCCTAGTAGAGGGACCTTCATGGTACAACAGGAGCAGCATATCCTAAGAGAAAACCCAGTTGTACTTAAAAGCCTAACACTTTACCCTCTTATTTGTGTATATTATACTCCATGTGTTGTAACATAATTAGAATAAGACCAGGTCAGTAACGGGAAGAGAACAATACAAGAGATTTATCCTGATCTAACCAGGGACAAGAACCCAACAGCCAAGCTGCAGATACAGCTCATGTGGGTATGCTTATCCTGTGACAAATGTGAGCCATGGAGACTCTTGTATTGAGTGAGATCTAGGCTACGTAGCATGGCAGGATCCATTGACATTGCCCCTTGTCAGCTGGTGATGACCTGGTTGGAGACACCCATTGAAACAGGACAGACATCTGTGAATGAAGTGATAGCGATTACCCGGGATAGGGTAGTTCCCACCCTTGTTACTGAGCTGAATCTGAATCACAAATAAATGATGGTCCTCTTCCCCATTTAATCCTCATAAATACTGCAAGCGGCTTTAAATTCTGGGCTAAACATATCAAGTTTATGTCAAGACAAGCAGTCCAAGCTGCTCCTTACCATGATAGGCTTGGGAAGGATCCCATCAGGACAGACAGAGGACAGGGACAGGCCGAAGAGCTTCCGTGGCATGGTAGGTGACTGTGAAGGAGGGCTGCCCGTGGGGGTGCTTGTGCTGCGACGCAGGGCCCAGTCAATCAAGGACTTCTTCCTCTTAGTGTGTTTCTGCAGTGACTCTGAAAGAAAACACAGACCTTCATTACACGCCTGTCTGTCCTCCTGCTGGCCAGTGTGTGATCTACAGTGGAGGCAGAGTTCCCAGCAAAACGACGACTTTCTACCCTCACCTGTTTATTAACTGCACTCGTAATGGGGATAGTCAGACAACATACAGCAGTGAAACCACTTGTTCATCTCTCAACCATCAGCAAAACTCTCAATCACCATTCTTCAGGGAACCTTGCTGTCTCTGCAGTGTAAGAATCTCTTCACTCTCGTGACCAGTGACAGTACTTGAGGAAATGCCATGAAGCTGAGTCAGGAAAAGGCTCTTCACCTAAAGCGTGGTTGAGCACTGGAACAGCCTCCGCAGGGAAGTAATTACAGCACCAAGCCTAAGTTCAAGAAGCATTTGGACAATGCTCTCAGGCAGATGGTGGGATTCTTGGGGTGTCCTGTACCGGGTCAGGACTCTATGATACTGAGGGGTCTCTTCCAACTCAGCATATTCTATGATTCTATGATAATGACTTGCAGTTGAAAATTAATGGGGGACTGAAAGCTAAGTCTGAACATTTGCACAGACAAATTTCACCTCTCTGCAATCTCTTCCTTTTTACAATACATTCAGATATGAGAGCAACTCTGGGGTACATGTATGATGCCAGGAAGAGTTTGGCACTGCACTGGAGAGCAGCAAAGTCTCTTATCTAGCTGTAATGCACTCCTGCAGCCCCTACCTCTCCTCAGCTGCATCGGAGCTTGGAGTCTGGGTTTCAGGACAAACTGACACTGTTTTTCCTTTGGGAGCTGAGCAAGGAAGGAAGCCTCTGTCCCATCAGCCAGGAGAGTGTTATTGTTGGTTCTTTGTTGCTGGTCAGTAGAGTCACGGAGACAGCTCAATGCGATGCTGAAGGGATGCTCGTGCCCTGTTGAGCAGAGTTGTGTCAAGAGCAAGCAAAGATGCAGAGCTACGTAAAAACAGACCCAAATCCAGGCAGAAGGAAGCAGCAATATCCAAGGGCTCCCACTGCAGCTGGGCCTCTAAGTAATGTCACTCGAAACTTCCATGTGTGGACTGAAGAGGCCAGGGCACATCCACACGTACATATGATCATTGCTTTAAAAATAAGTTCATCCAGTTAAACCTGGCCAGCCACTCCTCATTAGCAGCTCTTCAGAACATTCTGCAACAACACCCTATATTAAGCAGGTTTGGGCCCTTATTAACATGCTTGTGGGCCCCACTGCACTCACAAAATACCATAAACATTGCTCTGTAGATGTTAGCTTACTAATGACAGTCTTGGTTTTGCCAACAATCCACAAATAAAAACTCTTATTGTTATTGAAAAATTCCAGCTTTGGTGATCTCCGTGATGAATGCTTATCACTTAACAGACAAAATTCATTGTGGTCTATTTTAAAATGTTTCTTCTGTTTCTGAAATCCTCCCCTGCAGATCTCTAACACTCTTCTCCATTGTGATTATCCTCAAGTCACCCATATACACACACCCACTTTCCCTCAAGCCTAAGGAGTTTCTAAAACCTAAACACAAATTGTTAAAAAGGAAAATTTTCAAATAAACAGCCTGCAAAGGCATTGACACAAGTGGCCCACGTGCTTGTGAGATGAGTTCAGTATTGGATTAAGGTAGCAGTTCAGAAGATAACAACCCATATGCAACAAACTGGGTTTTCAATATGATGCAATATTTTGTGTGAAAAGCATTTTCATTATTTGTGTACTGAAATGCAATGAAAACTAAATAAGTACCAAAAAAGTAGGATAAACACATTAGCTTCCTAACTAGAGGCTTATAAGTCAACAATAGACCATCTAAAAATTCTGCTTCTTTCACTTGCCAAAGTGCTTTCCTCTAGATCTAACACACTCTTGCTGAATGACCACCTGACTACAGCAATTTGTTTGGTTCTGACAAAGCCCAAAGGCAAAGGGCCTCGGAAGTGTCAGGAGATGCTCTGTCTGACAGACATCAGTGGACACCTCTATCACAGACAGTGAAGGTGGGTGGAGGCCGCCTCTGACCTACTGCTCTGCCCATGAGGAGAAGCCTGCAAAGCTGAGCCGGAGAGTATAACCAGGCTCCAAGCCTGTAGCCCTGCAAGCTCATACCAGCAGCCAGAGGGATTGAATTAGGCTTTGAGGCATGTCCTACCCCTGCATCACATCTGCTGCAAAGAAGGTACTTCTTAGGCCAGCCCAAAGATCTCCCATTTATTTGGAGCATCTGCTGAAAAGTGTCATGGACTCCCACACAGAAATGCAGAGATTTGCTTGGAAAAGGGAGGTAAGTGTGAAGATTTTCAAAGATGTCACCATGCTTTGATTAAATGTGGACACTGAGACCACAAAAGCCAAGTGACAGCTCACAGCAGCTTGATGTCACATCTCACATCAGCAACAGTGTCCCTACCATTGCTTTTTTAAGTGAAGAGTGCAATGTTTGTGAAGTTTCTCTACCACACACCCTAGTATCATTTACTGCTTGTTCCTTTGGTGCTAGAATTGAGCACCAAAATGATGCTCAATATGGGAGAGCTCTTACCAATGAGAGGGTAAGCAGGCTCATCTTTTCCTGAGACCACCCAGAGGTGGTGTTCACTGGTCCTGCCCTGTTGTGTGAGGAACAGAGAAGATAAAAATGTTAGTTGAGAGGGGCCAGAGTGATGGCCCATAAGGTTGCCCTCACTCAGAAAGCAACGGAGAGCAAATCTAGACTTTTCCACACCCACACTGTCCTGTAAACCAGATGTTGCCAGCATCCTTAGCTAAGATCTGTCAACTGCCACTTACAGGCAGCCCAAGTTGTAGAAGGGTCTTCTTCATCACACTCTCTGTAGTTTCCACATTGGACACATTGACTGCAGTAGTCTAAAAAGGCAAACAGAGAAAATACTGGAAGCTAATACAAAGGTGTGAAGTTTGGTTGTAGTTTCTTGTAGCTTGAAAATCTGGGGAAAATGTCTAATGACTGACTGTCTACTAAATGTTCATGGTTGGATGAGTTGTACTAATTTGAACTACACCAGAGAGGATGATGGCTATACAATGTGAAAGCTCTTCTCCACTACTTCTTCAATTGTGGGTCTATTACACCATCCAAAGATTTAATCCAGCAGAAATTACACAAGGTGGGTGGTCCTCAGATGCTGTGTTTGATCACATCAGTGTTTGAATGATCATAGTGCCACTGTCAATCAAAAGGGTGAACATGGAACATGGCACAATGCTCATCAGCCATGAGTGTCCAGTGTCACTCTTTGAGGGAAAAACACCCAGGAGGCAAATGTGACCCACCAAGCTCAGCATGAAGCCAAGAAATGTATGCGACACTGGGACACATTTCAGTAAATTAGTTCGGGACAACACACCAGTGACTTCATGATCAGTATCCTCAACTCACAGTACTGAAAATTGGAATTGACTGGGCATTCAGCCACAAATGAATTTTGAAGTGAAGCAGAAGGGAAAGAGAAAAGAAGTCAGAGGCGAAGAATAGTCTTAAGAATTAAGTGCTCTTTGGTAAGGGTCTGGCTACCTYCTCATTTCTCAAACCAAAACTCTCCAAGTGGGCTTCCAGTGGGAAGGATGCAGATACCCAGATGCACACCTTCTAAACCTTTTTAGCTGGGACTTGAATCTGAAACCGGAATACCAGCACAGCCCTGCCTTCCCTCCTCTATTCCACAGACCCCTGTGTAGTCTTGATCTGATGAGCAGGTTCTTAGCTTTACTTACAGAAGAACAGTTGTCATCATCCAGCACAAAGACCTGAAGGGTCAGACTCTTCAGATACTCATTTTGTTTTACCTCATTGATATGCCTGAAAGTCAAAGAAAAGGGGAAGGAATACAATTTTCCAACTGAACTTGAGAAGGACCCTAAAATTTGGATGGGACATCCTCCTTGGCACAGTAATAAATACAGATGAATTATTACATATATGAAAGTAATGTTCATAGTGTGGTCACATGCTCTTAGTGACTTCTTTATCTACCTGGAGTGCAAAGACTAACAATCCCCCCACATCCAGTACTTCAATGCAAATAGATGTGTCCTGCATAATACCTTCCAGTGTTCCCTTGGGACCACTACTGTTCTCCACAAATCAGAAGATTTCTTCCCTCTCTGTACCTATATAAACACTTTTGTCTGGGTGTTCGTGGAAGCAACATGTAAAACATGAAAAAGAAAAAACTGTAGCCTCTAGATGCAAAGAAATACAAACTTTAGTTCAAAAAACATCTGAAGAATCAGTAACATTTGTGACAGTTCCACAGTCATTAGCAAAGTCAACTGCCAGCTCCAAAGGAAAACTGATGCTCCAACAATATCATCTTCTGATGGATCCCCTTTTTTCCCAACTGTTAACACTAGTTTTCCATTCACCCAAGGACATCTGTGCTCAGATTTCAAAGGTGGATTTTTCAAACAGTACTTAGACGCTTAACATGCTGAAAATCAGAGCACAATTTGACACTTGATACGGAAAATTTCTTTAAGGCCTGTAGAGGAACCACCTAGAAGGAGGACGAAGGGAGGGTCACTTACCACAGTAATGCTGACAGCCATCGTTCCTTCACATCAGCTGAGCTGAAGACAAAAAGAGAGGCAGGTCATCAAAAAAGTGCTGAATGGGTAACAGCCTTTGGAAACTTTACAAATTTCCTTTACATATGGCTGTAAGTCAAAGTTGCTTCCTGCAAAGCCCTGGAACAAAAGCACAGTCCTTTCCTTCTTCTGTTCTAACAAAGAACAAAAAATAATAACAAAAAAATCCCAGCAACAAACTGGACCACATTTCCTGTCAGACTGGTGAGTGTTCAAATAAGGGACAAATACCTTTCTATGAAGTTGGAGTTAACTCATCTTGTGGCCCTCGTTTTTTTTGCAGTGATTTTTAATTGCTATTTTCTTTCTCCTAATATTTCCTTCCCAGTATCTGTCGTTCCTAGAAGCTTCTGCTGCCATCACAGGTTGCCCAGGTTTCAGGGTGAAGGAAATGGACCTGCTGTTTTGTTTGGGCTAAGACACAAAATGGCAGTTTGCATGTCGRAGCATGAACCCTCATCAGGAATGCATCACCTGGGCAAGACCATTATCCCAACCCTTGGAAATGATGAGACAGCAGGTATGAAAACCATGACATGCTTCCCATTTCTCTTTCCACCGAGGCAGCTGCCACACAGAAGGAAAAAAATCAGGCCAGATCAGCCCTTCCCAACTATGCCTGCAGAACCCCTGAAGAAAGAGTGACCCTTGGAAACTGCTGACCTCTCTAGTCTGCAAAAGGAACGATGAAGAAGAGATTCCTGAGCCAGCACTGACCTGAGAACCCTGTGACATATCAGCTCTAGATTCAATTTAGTCAGGCTGGATTGAGCTCCAGGTATTAAAAAGGTGCTTTTTGGTGAGCCTTATTAGCTCAGGCTCAACATTGGGACTGCCTTTGAGATGGCATTTGGACATGAATAGGCTACTCTCTAGCCTGCTCCATGCTCCCCTGCATTTCTGGTTTTGGGGTTAGCAAGGACTGGGCAAGCTCTGGACTGTGGTGTTTGTGCAGAACCATCTTGAGGAACATTTCTATTTTATAGTCCATTACTCTGGGCTTGGGACACCCTGGCAGAAGACTGCAGGAGAAAAGTTTGCCCAGGAGCTGCCTGTACCACACTGGGGGTGGATAAAGGATTCAATCCTGGCACAAGACCACCTGCCATTTTTCATTGACATAACTAATCAGTCCTTCATAATGAAAAATTCTCAAACTAGAACTAATCTGCTACAGAGATGGCAGCTGGCAGTTGCTAGAACAACATGCCTGTAGGTTATACGATAGCTCAAGCTGGTTTGCTAGAGAAGATTTGGTTGTGATATTCCAGGATGCTGTGCAGTTGGGTTAGCCCTTCCTGTAACAACACTTGGAAGGATTGGTCCTCTAAAAGACTCTCAGGGATGAACCTGCAGATATCCTTCTAACATGACTGTCTTGCAACATCTAAATTTTTACCACACTACATAATGCGAGTGGAAGTCCTCTATTCAATGGGAAAAAGGGCAGTGGTAGATTTCAGGGCCCTATAGCCTCAGTCATTGTTTCACTTGACACAGGGGAGACCTGAGTAGCTACGGGGATGAAGAGGGAGGTCTGACATCTGATAAGATACCTGAAGGTGACAACGTAGTTGGTGGTAGGCCAGCCGATGACAAATGAATTCTCAGGACTCATCTTTTTCTCTGTCACTTCGCTGAGGCAGGTGCCGGTCCACACTTCACTCAGATGCACTTGCTTTTTCAGCTTCAGGCTGGAGGAGGATCTACAATTGAAATTATTAATTCCTTAGGCCAGAGACTAACATCTAGACCTCTAGAGTCTGGTCATGCCCCCTTCCAGTCATGCAGATGCAGTGACAGCTCTTAATTTATATGTAGCAGAAGGAGTCAGACCGGAAGTCAATTTTGTCCTTCTCCCTCTTCCCCTCAAGGTGTATCTTCAAGCAACCTCATAAAGGCAAGGACAAAACTGATTAAACAACCTTTTCCTTCAGACAAATGGAGTGAAACGTTAATACCAAGAAGAATTTGTAAAGGTGAAAGGGGAAGATGCCACATTTTAGCTCGACATTTGTAAAGAAGCATTGTTTTAAAGGCTGCTGGCTGCTCCACAAATAGATCAGAGCCTCATAGAACCATAGAATCTCCCAAATTTGAAGGGACCCACAACAATCACTGAGTCCAGCTCCTGTCTCTGCACAGGACAGCCCCAAAAATCCCACCATGGGCCAAGCCGAGCTTCAACAGCACATACTGGGTAAAAGGAGTGTGAATTCCTCTTACTTGGACTTGGCAATGATCAGCACATCACTGAACAAAATCAGATGTCTTTCCTGGGTCTGCAGGCCCACGGTTAGCTGTACTCGCTCATCCAAGATGAAGGTGGAGCCTGGGCTGCTGAACACCCCACTTGGCAGCCCATTGTCTGAATGGGAAGAGGAAAGAGTAGTTTCCCTGGAGGAGTAAGAAAAATCACAAGACTTTGTTAGAAGCTTTTCTCAGAAGGGTTTGTGATTGGACACAGGCATCTGTTTTGGAGGACCCCAATAGCCCCATCCTTCTCCCAGCACTGCCTCTACTGCTCTCTAGTATGACCTACATTTGCCTGCCTCTGCCCAATTAGCCAACCTCAGACAGATGGAAAACTACCTAAATGCCCACACCAAATCTTGTGAGGTTAAGCTGCTGAAATAGTAATTTTTGAGTAATTTCTCACTCAGGTAAAAGACTTACTTCCTGCACATGTGTGTGAGCTATCACTTCAACATGGAAAGCCCACAGCTCATAGTGCGGCTCAGCTGGGTGTGGGGGGACTGCCCTTTCTGCGCATGTCTTCCATCCAGACTGAACAATTTGTCAGTGCAAGAGTTGCAGCATAAAGAAAATTAACTGCATGTACTCATCTAATTCCAGACATCTGATTCTGGCTTGCCTGGCTGCCATCCAGCATGTTGTTTCCACTGAGATTCATATAGGTGCTCACCATTTCCAAAAAACCCTGAGGGTTTTTGCATGTTGACTGTAGTCAACGAGGCATCATGGGGATTGAACCAGACCATCTGCCTATGCTGTGCCCACTTGGAAGAGCTCCGCCAAGTGCAATCTCCTCGCTTGCGCCTCAGCACCCCTACAGAACACCTCCTCAGCAATGCTCCAGGCTCAGGTCAGCTGGCACACAACAGCTCCCACAGCCTTTTCTGGGTCTTGGCATGTGGGATGTGCTGCATGAATGTGGAATAGTTCTTTGCTGATCCTTGTTCAGATAGCATGTTTGTGTGTCTGACCCTGACTTAATTAGTGATCCTCTGAGACATGGCCTTAGATTGGCGTAGAAAAAAAGTCACAGAGATCCTCCTGTCTCTACACATAGACAAAAATGTGTACCTTGCCTGCAGGCAAAGAGACTTGCCTTCCCTTCACCCCTCAGCAATTCTGCTCTACCCTCTATTGTACTACTGCTCTACCCTCTAGTCTGAGGGCACTCTCTACACAAACAAATGAAAAACCACACAAGCTGTAAGTGTAGTATTTTTGACATTGTTGGTCTTAACTCAGTTTCCACTGGCCTCATAACTGAACTCATTTGATTTCACAGGAGTGAGGTTAAAATGAGCCAGTAGCTGCTTTACTAAAATCATCCCCCAGTCACAGGAACACCTGCACTCTGGCAAACAGAAATTCCCTCTTCCCTCCTCACCACTCCATAGCCACCAACAAGTGAATCCTTGGCCTATGCAGCTATGGGGCTGTGAGAAGCTAAATCACCTTCAGATACGATATTAAAAGCTCTCCATCTCCATCAGCTGAGCAGTGGGAGCCACAGCATCTTACAATCCCAACACTGAATTTCCTAAAGCTGGAGGAGTTACCCAGCTTTATAAATACAATGGCAGGATAGCAAAAATCTCACTGATACACTAGTGGCCTAAGCAAAGATGGCATTGGACCAGCTCCCTCCATAGCAATCCATCACAAGAAACATTTAAAGCTTCCCTCCCTCATGAGGATGTTCTCCAGCCAAATAAAGTCAAGAATTTGTTTCTCTTCTTCACTTTTTTTTTCCCCAGTGCAATTTAGAGGGGGTGGGAGGAATGACAAAGAAGTCACATAACTTTTTCGAATGACAACCAAATGAAAATCAGTCCTACCCTTTATATTAAAAGATCCTATGAGACTCACCCCACCCACTTGTTTCTGAGAAGCAGGATGTACTCTGCATCAATCACCAATGGTGTGATACAAAAGGGATATTCTTCGGGAGGGCTGGTCCAGGTCAAAATGTCAAATCAGTTCAGCTTTATCATGTCTTTGTTACAAAGAAAGAAAAAATCAAACTAAACAAATCCCTCAGGAAATGCTATTTACAAGACTGCTATCAGAGCAAGGCAGAAAGGACCGTGGTATCTCCATATCTGCCTCTAGCAGTGACATAGTGCTGCAGGAGGAAGAGGGGATGATGTTGAGGAGGACTCAGCTTCCACTGTTGGACTGAGGTGCTCGGCTCAGGGCACCTAGTGTTTCAGCAGCAGAAGTGCATGTCTGGCATGTGGCTCCCTGACTCTGTCTTCTGACACTCCTGGTGCTTCACACCTGCAGGAGCGAAGCATTGGCAGAGATTCAATGGAGGTGCAGGCAAGGGAGGAAGCTTTCCACTACCTGAGCTGATAGTAAGGGAAAGCTGCTGTCCTCTGACAGGGACATGGCTGTCCTGGAGCATGTCTGGGTCTGGTGGCTCTTGCAAGTAACCTCCTGAGCTGATGCCATCCTGCAGAGGGCTGGGAGGGCCTGGGCAGGCCTTCCACCACTCCCTCCACCTCCAGAAGCAGATCTGTCCCCCTCACCTGCCCAGATGTACCTGTAGCTGAGCCAAAGCCAAATCTCAGGGATATACCTCCCACTGGCAGTTCAGCAGACCGAGTAGGGGCTGCAGAGGGCTCTGGCAGTGAGTAAACTGGGGGTGGCTGTGCAGGGAAATGCTGAGGAGGAACACCAGGATGCTCCTCAGGGGCAATGCTGCTGCAGTCCTGGTACATGAAGTGGTAAATGCTGCATCAGGTCATGTCCAGCAACCCAATATATGTGTCTGGTGCCTTGTCCCTCTCGACCTGTCCCTGCCTGCCCCTGCCGCAGGATCAAATTGCTCTCAATGTTGTTAAATGAATTCGAAAACAGTTTGATTCCAGTCTGTATAGACAGAAAGGTGGAAACAGGGGTCAGAAAGTTATTTCCTCTACCTGGAATGGAACTTTGATTTCCCAAGAGCTTTAGTAATGGCAGACGGGGTAGATCGTCTTCTTTGGACAATGGGCTTCATCTTCTGCAAGACAAAAAGACATTCAAGTCAGCCTTGCCACCTTGGAAGCAGACCTGCATTGCACTGTACAAATTTTTGTTTTGTCTAGCTAATACTCATGAAACCTCAGCACTGAAAGCCATGATCTGTGCTGTCAAACACCTCCCTCCCCTTCCTGATCATTAAAACACTTGTCAACTCTCACATTTATGTTTTCACAGCCAAATCTCAAAGTAATGATATGAATAAACAGAGGGAAAAAACCAAAGTGTGAAGTTCAAGAAAAACTTCCAAACACTCATGCCATGGAATAGTTTGTTAAGGAAAGGTATAGGAATACAATTTAAAACTGGACTAGATAAAGTTATGAAGAACATATAAGAGTGTAGGGACTCTTACTTTATCGGCTGGAGGAATGGATGAGGTTCCTTAGTAGATTTTTCTCTATTTTCATTTTCCATGACTCACAGATTGAGCAAACAGGCTGTTACTAGGCCCCTCTCCAGGCAGCCTAACCTCCAGACACTTGTGTCTTTTTTAAGAGCCACAGCCACCAAGTCTTGTATAACACAGAAGTGGGGTGACTGTTATGGTGCGACCTGAGAGTTAGAAATGATAATTATCCAAGTCAACACATACAGAGGTCACAGGTCTCCTTTTATTTGCTAAATAAATTGTGCTGGAGAAAGATGAGAGATTTTAGCCTGGGAGAGAACTCCTTACATCAGTGACTCTTGATTAGTAAGCATGGGAAAATCCATCCCATGGCTCACTTCTAATTTCAGCATTTGCCTATGTTAGACCTTTAAGTGCCAGGGAGTTTAGAGCATGCTGAGACTTACTGATCTTTTGACTTCTGAATGTTGCAAAATATGAAAAATCCTAAGAATAAAAGAAACTAGGATTGTTGGTCGAGGAGGGAGAGGTCCCATGGGGAAAGTTTGTTCTTTTTGTTAACTGTATACTTCTCAAGGTCTGTGCTGAACACAGAAAATATTCACTGCATGTAAGCTCACTGGTCCCATCTCTGAGGACACATGGCTATTACAGCTCAGCACCTTACGACAACATTACCATTCTTATGATGCCAGAGGAAGGTATTATCTTCATATCAGTGATGGAAAGGCAAAGGACAGACCCATTTCAGTCGATTTGCATGACTGGTGTTCACCACATTGTATCTGGTTTTACAGAGCAAACTGGAAGGCTGGCTGGGGCTGGTTTGAAGCACTTGCTTCTGTTCACCCTCCCTGGAGATACAGGAGCTCAGCAAAGCTGCAAGTCTATCTCCAGGGGTTTGTGTGAGTAAATAAAAGTTGGTGGAAGTGATTTAACACAGTTCAGAAAGGAAATCCATGGCAGAGGCTGGTGCGGAGTCCAGCTGCCGGGAAAGGCACATCCTCCTCATCTCCCATTTCACTTACAAGATAACCTTTTGACTTCTGCAACAAAAGACCTGGGAATCCTACAAGCAAGAGCTTTCTACAACACAGACTCCTAACTCCATTCCTGATTAGGTCCAACAGAATCCTCCAAAGCACAGATGACCTTGTGAAAAAGAGTGTATGATTATATAACTCAAAGTTGGAGTGGGCCTGCAAGTGTGATTTAATAAAGCAATTTCCTAACGTATGAATATTCAGCTTTGCAGTATCAGTAGTGCTCCCTGAGCAGGTTCCCTGGGTACATGTATATATGTAGACAGAGACAGATGGATGGCAATTTCTCCCTCATACCCCGATATGACATTGCCAAGCAAAAATCTGTCTTTGGAAGTTTCACAGGGAGAACTGAATAAAAATAACATCAGCTCAGAAATGCTTGTTTTAAAAAAAGGAAGTCCTTACTAAAACAGAACATCTGGCTTTCAGAAGTGCCTTAATAGGATAAAATCTTCCTACAAACATAACGTAGCAAAGCATCAGTCATGCACTATCTGAAGGCGGGAAGCGAGGATGGGTGTGGATGCCTAGGGGCAAATGCCAGCAGCTGCCAACTGCAGAGGTCACTGATGAAGATGGCAGGCACACAGGGCGAGCTGATACACCTCTGTGCTGGGGGCATTGCAGATGCACCTCTGTGCCAGGGGCATTGCAGCAATGTCTTCAATGGCATTGTAATAAATCCTTGCTTGTGATACTATCTTCTGTGCCAAAGAATCCCATGGTGCATAATACCTTGGTGTAGGTAAAGTAATCATTTGGACCACTCCAAAACTACTCTCTTCTGGGATACAAGTAGTACTAATGACATATATGACGGAATTTTAGTGTAGGAAGGCATTTATCCCAGAATAAATTTCAGGGAGTGGGTACTGGTGGATTTCTTCTTCTGACCACTGGGAAGGGTTTCAGACTGTATCTGAATGGTGGCAGCAATGCCTTCCAAGCAGCCTTGTCTGCCTACGCACTGCACCTCTCCTCAGGGGTCTGAGGACCTGTCCCCCAGCATCATTTCCAGCAGGCACTAGGCTACCCCTGGAAGTTTAACAAAGACAGAACTATGAGTTTCCAGTGAAATGCTGTAACTACAGGACACAAGGTACTCCCCATACCTGCTCTTCCAAATAAAATGCTGAGATCATCAGCTGTCCAGAGGTCCAGCTTCCTGACCCCAAACAGACTCTAGGTAAACCAAAAAATTGCCTTCCAAGACCTCAGCCAAAGTCTCTTTGACTCTAGCCAGTCACGTTCCTTTGGCAGGACATCACTGAGATGATGGAATCCCCTTACTGTAGGGAAGGCAATCATTTTGGCCATTCTAAAACTATCACTTGACTGAGGGAATGGGACACAACAAATTGGCATAACTTCAGGGTTAACATACTTAATTTGCATATTTAATACAGAAATAATAAATTGTTCTGCCTTTGGTTTCAGTAGGCATACAAAATAGAACGGTTGCTTGTGTGCTCCCTCTCTGCGTGGGAGAACCTAGCTGTGTACCTCATTTTAAACGATTTGAGTGTGTATGGACCAGCCCATGTAAGGGATATTTTCTTAAGAGATTGCTGGACAAGGACAGAGTCTCCTAACACCTTGAGTGTTCTTCCAGTGCCATGTAAACATGCTCTGAATCCTGTATGTTTCTAAGCTCTACAGTTTTAATGTTTTCTTTCAAAAAAAACCCTCCCATCTCACTACACAGAAGAAGCATTACAAGGCCTCTGTCTGATGTTAGAGCCCCCTCACCCTCCTGCTCAAAGGCTGGGCTCGAAGGGGCGGCTGGTGGCTCACAGCCAGGCTCATCTGGCTGCCAGCAGCATCGGGCAGCCTTTGCCCATGAGCATTGCTTCTAGATGAAGAGGGGACCTCGTTGTGCTCCTCCATGCTGGAGCCAGGGAGTGCTTTTCCTGGAGGTCAGCTCTGCTGTCATTCACTGGGCATGGAATTGGAGAACTGCTGAAGGACATGGCGTGATCTCTGTGCTGTTTTGGTGCCATGGAAACAGATACTCATTTACCCAACATACTCTGGAAGTGCTGGAACACTTCTAATACTCTGGACCATGTTTGTGCATTACTCATCTCTGAGCTGCCGGTTTTAGCTATGTATTTCTTGGCACTGGGGAGGTTGTAAGTCTAATGCCCTTCATTCCAAATCCATGTATGGTCTATGCTATCGGCTCAGCTGGCCAGCAGCAGTGGGGTTTTTTTTCCCCCCACTGACCTATGCACTTGAATGTTATTCTTCAGATCGTTAAGGCGGGATGCAGCTGAAAAATAATGACACCTGCTTAGCACAGGGTGGATTTTCCTTCTGCCAATAGCTGGTCAAAGTTTGCAATGTCTGTGGCACCAGAATGCTGCTGTTTGGTTTAGTTGCCATTCAGAAATGAAAACAAAATGGTTTAACAGGGCTATTTTTCTGCAAAACATAAATTGAAATGTTTGTTTCAGACACACTGATATGCTATTTCTTTAAAACCACCCTGTGCTTTCTTCAACCCCAGAATTTCACAGTGGGGCTGCAGCAACCAGCTCACACTTTCAAGGGAAATTTGCTTCCCCAATGTTTTTAGCTGCCAGGTTCTGCTACTCTTTTATGTGAAACATTTAGCTGTCAGTGTCACTCTCCCCTCATTAGACAAACAGTCCACTTTCTAGCTGCAAAGATGATGAAAGGGTACCAYATACTCTTTGAAAAAACACTCCATTGTTTATAACCGTGGTCTCAGAGTCCATTTCATGCTGACATTCTTATCTGTTAGAGGGGCTTATGTTGCTAAAGACGCAGTCAGAAAGAGTAAAACATGGGCCACAACGCCTTTGATTATTTGGAGCATCACAGATTGTTCGGAGCCTGTAACATCAACATTATTATTATTCTTGGATGGATCTTGTGAAACACGTTCTTCCTACAAATATTCTCCTCACATGTGGTGTCAGAGCAGATAGCTGATCACTGCTATTAATCAGTTGAGCACAGTTGTCAGTGGTCTACTGGAACAGGGCAAAAGTTACTGTATAAATGTAGCACATGGTCACTGCGTTCTCAGGCAACACTCCAAAAAAATATTTAAGAACCCAGTTAAGAGTACAGAAACAATTCATCACTTGGACTTGGATCCATCCATGTGAAAACAACTGCTGCTGTTCTATCCGATAATGAGTTTACATTAGCAGAGGCATTCCTACATTAGCAGGGGCATTCCTACAAAAGTCTCTTAACGAGATAATGTGGGACACTGCTGCCTCCTGCTCTGTTCATGTGAGTGCTGGATGCTTCTACAACGTGCCCATGTCAGAACTGCTGTTGCATTTCTACTCAGAAAATGCCATTAGAGAAAGATAAAGAAACAGAAGGGRAAATTGTTCAGTGCATAAAAGGGAATCAGGCATTAGGTTACATGAAAAAAACTAGGTTTGCCATTTTATGTGGATTTACACTTAAAATGAGTTTAGGTAAAAGTGCACTTGCACGGCTGCTGTCTCCTTCACCCCCGCTCCCAGACTTCATCTGCCACTCGGCAAACTGTACAGTTGGAATGTGACCCCTCAAAACTGGCACAGTTTTAGCAGGGACTCCAGCAGCTGTTGTCTTGCAGCCACTCCCCCTTGCCCCAACTGGGAAATCCATCACAGAGCACCCACTGGGAGGCAGGCCAGCTGTGCCTGTCAGCGCTAAGTCTCACCAGGCCTGCCAGCCTGGTCTTGGTTGATACTGGCATGAAAACCTACACTCCCTCCTACATCATGCCACCAGCTCCTTGGAAGAGATGTGTTTTCTTCTCAGCCTTGGTTTCCCACCCAGCTAACCACTCAGAATAAGACAAAAAACCCTCCACTTCTCCTCCTCCAAGTGTCTCTTAAAAGGTGAGTGTTTGGAGTTCTAGGACCAAGACAAAAGCCTGGGCTGTGATTTGTTTTCTACGCTGGTTTCCCTCTCTTTGCACTGTTCTCTGCTAGGGAAGAAGACTGGATCATCTAATTTACAAGCATTGGCTGAGGGAGCTGGGCCTGTTCAGCCTCAAGAAGAGACAACTGAGAGGTGACATCATCAATGTCTATCAGTACCTGAAGGGAGGGTGTCAGAGGCTGGAGCCAGGCTGCGGTCGATGGTGCTGAGCACTAGGACAAGAGGCAATGGGCAGAAATTGGAACACAGGAAGTTCCATCTGAACATGAGGAAGAACTTTACTGTGCAGGTTCTGTGCGCATTGGAAGAGATTGCCTAGAGAGGGTGTGGAGTCTCCCTCCCTGGAGATATTCCAGAACCATCTGGACAGAATCCTGTGCCATTTGCTTTAGGAAGACCCTGTTAGAGCAGGGAGGATGGACCAGACGACCCAATGTGGTTCCTTCCAGCCTTACCCATTCTGTGATTCTGTGAAGATACTATATTTAGCAGAGATATACTGCCGTGATGGTGGTCGTGACTAGGCATTGCTAACCAGCTTCCTTCCAGCTCACTGCCAGGCAGGCAGGCCAGCATGACCTGACAGGAAGAAGGGAGAAGGTTCCAAAAGGGAGCAGGCCTTCCAAAAAACATGCTCTGTATGAACCATGGTTTGATGTGAACTCTTGTGAGCTAAAAAACTTGGGTGTAAATATTTATCCGAGCCATTTTACACAACTTCATCTTCCTGTCATGTTTCACTAACTGCTTCCCTCTCCCTTACTGCTAATACACAGCTCCAAACAAACTAAAACATTTCTTAAAATATGCAGAGCCCCGCTGGTTTATTTTAAAGTCTCCCATATAAGCGGGACTGGGAGAAACAATTCTTGTCTGCCAAAGGCCAAGTGAGTTTTCCACTTGGAGGTGGAATGGGAGGTGGGTGGAGATTAGCTTAATTCACACTAATCTGTTCCATGCTACTTTTTTTCCCTGCTCCCATGGATTACTTGTGCCTTCCCTGGAGTTTGGAGCAATGCCAACAGTGGAAGGCAAGGAGGGAGGATGTCCTGCAAAGCACTGAGGGGACCGTCGCCACACAGAGCACCAGTCTTCCTGACTGAAGCAGGTCTTTCTGAACAGCTGATGTAATGGGGATATTCTTAAATGGCACTGGGCTGGAATCCAAATAAGGACACTTGGAAGTTGTGGTTTGGGGCTATGTTTCTGGCTACTGAACACAGTCTTGCCTTGTCCTCCACCAGTAATGCCCATGCCTGGAGACCAACACGAATGTTCAGTCCCATGACACAGCACTGCTTGGGGTCCCAAAGCAGAGCAAAACTCTCAACCGTCATCCAAAGATAGGCACCTGAAAAGGGGCCCAAAAGCTTTAAGCACAAAGACAAAGCACAGCTCTCATCCATCAGCTGTACCTCTGTAAAAAACACGGTGCCCACCTGCAGCTCTATGCTCTCTCACTGAGGTCCCAGAATCAGACAGAGAGGTGAAAACTGACGAATACAAGTATTAAAAAAAATCCTGCTATTTCCAAGCCTCAACCCTGATACAGCGTTGGTGGACAGAATCTGTTAAAGTTATGGGCAGCCTCTGCTGAGAACATCCCAGGTGGTCTTTTCACTGCAAATCTTAAGGTTCAGCAGGAGAGGGGTGTTTATGTATTCTGGAACAACAAAGAAAAGCACTGCAAGAAAAATGCTCACTGCTGGTGAGGATGATCCTTAATCATCACCTGCAGCAGGAATAGGCCCTGAACATCCAAAGGATACTCTCGGACAAAGTRTTTTTTGCATCAATATCAATTTGAAAAACTTTAAACAACACAAATGCAAGTCTCTCCTCTATCACTAGCAGAGCACAGCAAATCACTAATTGATGGAAATTGAAGAGATCAGTAAATATTGATGTTGATTCAGAAATACTTCTGTACTTTGAGCATTTGGCCTGGCAAGACACAAACAGCTGCTAGAGGAAGCTCTTCCTTTCCCTTTCTAGTACTGGCAAGGGAGATCGAAAGCAGTGGGAAAAGTAAAACCTTGTTTTGTAAAATTTCTTCACCTTTTCTTGGAGGTCCAGACAGTTTTGTTGCAATTCTGATGTCCAGGGCCGAGTAAATTTGAAATACGTGTTGACAATGGATTAGACCAAAGAGCTGGCACCTGCTGGGATTTTCCTGAACTGCTCCCCATGGTGAAAACCCACCACAACAGATTGCCCTTACATGTTTCAATATCATTTTATAGCAAGACTCTTTCCTCATCCCCTTCCTTCCTTTGAACCAATGCTGGAATGCACCCTAGGAATATCTCACAAGGAATTCTTGCCTCTAACTCTAAAGGAAACCTCTGCACAGCTCTACACACATATATGGTCTCTGGCCTTAAGCTGTGGCATGTTGCAATGATGAGCATGGCATCAATGACTAAAAGGTGACTACAGATGAAAAATCAGTGGGGGCTTACTGTTATAAAGCCCTTTAGACCATTTAATTTAGGTACTTTGGGGTAGAAGTTTCTCTTGTGAAGTTGTATATATAAGATTGGAAGGGAACTTGCTGGGTTTCACAGTATAAAAATTCATCAATGAGGCCAAAGTAAATCAAGAATCATGCTCTTTCTTTAAAAATGCAAATAAACAGTTCACTGGATTGAGCTTTGGCAAAATGAAAAACTTGCCAAGCAGCCAAACCTGAGGAACAGAAAAATGTAACACATTCCTTAGTGTCTCTAAAATAACTCCTTTTCTCCCCACCTCTTGGTTCAAAATCCCTCCTTCAGCCCCATTAAAAACTGAAAACTCATTGGCAGCTGGGTCTGGTCAGCTGTAGAATTACTTCAGCCTTTCCATGCAGGGCCTCTGAGGGTGAGTATGGTAGTCCACACCCTGCTAGGGCCCAGATTAACTCCCAGTGCTTGAAATGCAGACTACTCACGCGTAGTGTGTGATAAAGGGAAATATAAACTGCACAAGGAAGAGAAAGTGCAAACTACACACAGTTTATGAAGCAGAAATGCTCCAGGTCTCCTGAGCAGACAGTGCAGCTCTACTTGACACTGGTACAAATCCTCGCCTCTCCCAGACACACACCCAGGGCAAGCCGCCAAAGTGCCAGTGGCCCACAAGACCCCTGGAAGACTGACCAGAGACTTACCACCTTTAGAACTGCCTTGGCTTTTGCTCAAGGATAAAGGGAGGCTGGTTTCCAAGCCAGCTTCCCCCAGCCCTAATGCAAACTTGCATGAATGGTGCTCCTCCAGGAAGGTCCCAAGTTCCCTGCTCATGACTGATGCTGTTGCAGGCAGAGGGTCAGTGGATGACTCCAGCCCCTCCACCAGGCCACTGCCGACAGCCTTTGGTGCCTGTGAGTTTAAGCACCGAGTGAATGCTGCTTCATATTGAGTGATGCTGTTTCTCATCTATTTACAATGACTAAATAATTTTATTTGCAGCTTGGTCATAGAAAGGACTCTGAGAAGAGGCAGCTCCGTGCATCTGGATTTCATTAGACGTGAACATTAATGCCTTATAAGCATTCTGTTAGCATTATACAGACTCAGCAGTTGTCAAATGGCATTCGCAGAGCTGGCTGGCTGAAAAATGGGTTAATCAACAGCATCTCTGCTAGCACACACACCAGGTAAGGCATTTCTCTCTTTTTGCTGGCTTGCTCATCTGCCTGTCAGCATCAGTGCAGGCACACTCATAGTAGCATTTACGGTCAAACTACTCCTCAAAACCCAGGATAGGTTTGTGCTGAATTGCAGGATTTAATTCCACAGAATTCCGCAGTTGGCTGAAATGAAAAATAGACATCCTAGCCTCAAATGAGGATCCAAACATCATGAATTTCATTGGAGCTGCAAGTCTAAAGTTACATGAGCTGGGCAAATAAAAGTAGATTTTAGCTTAAACAACTGCACTTTTTTGCCAGTTTTTGGAGTTGCAAGAAGACATTAAGGGTTGAGCCATGACAGAGGCCAAGAGAGAGACACTGCTCAGCAGCTGAGAAAAGGTCAAGAAAGGGAAGGCAGAAGGAGCAGCGTTATGTGAACTGAGCCCATGTGAAACTGAAGGTGCAAAGGAGGGGTCTGAAAACACAGCCTGAAGAGCTGCCAGTGGGCTGAGAAAGGGAAGGAGAAAAACTGATCAGGAGTGATGAGGAGCTCGGAGATCAAATAACCTGGAGGCCAGGGTTTGCCAAGCGAGTCTAGCAAAGAAATGTGCACATTCTTTTACTAAAAAGCTCTTGCTGTGAACAAGCATGTCAGGCTGTGTGGCCTTAAAGACCATGTCCCATTCTTTGATGGCATGAGAGGTGGAAAAAGACAAGCAGTGGAATCAAACTATTCACACAGAGTTCCTTACACAAGGCTGTTATAATTATTCCACTGCAAGCAACTGCTGCAAGAAACTCAGAGATGAGCCAAGGAAAAGAAATAATGAAGGCAGAAAATCTTGTTCCCTTAAAGCCAGTAAAAAAAATGCCAGTGCTCTGCAGAGGATGGGGGTGGTGAGAGTGGGTACATCATCCCCTGGCAAACAGACTAAGGCTGAAGCAATGCAATGACCCCACATGCCTCGTGCAAGGGCACAGGCTGGGGTTGTGGGGGTTGGATCTGTGTGACGGAGGGGCAGCACAGAGGCACAGAGGCACGGGGTTTACCTGCCCGCAGGAGCACCTGGAGAGTGGCCATGGGGCTTTTTGGAGATGTCGTTCTCTGTGCCTCCATTTCTGGTACAGCCTGAAGGGGCAGCCAATGGAAAACTCCAAGAAACATTAAATTTAAAGACAATTATTCTATTCATATATTATTCCCTGCCTTAATTTCTCACAGTATATATTTTTCACTTTTGCCTTAATGTCTACAGTGTCAAAACTGTATCAGCTGAAACTAGGCTAAATACAGGACATACTATGGGGTACAGATGACCCCAAAGGCTTCCTAATCTGCCTGTTATGACTCATTTCCATTACTTGGGCTTAATACGTTTATGTATAAATTAATACCTCCAGTCATGAGTATTTTCATGGGTCTTTGATAAACACTTTATAATTCGACATAATCATTCCAATTTTGAGATGTTCAGAGCAAAAAACTATTGTCCAGCAAGATTTACAGAAGAGCTACATAGATAGAATTTATATTTGCCATTACTTAGCCATTACTTAGTTAATACTTACTAGTTTTATTAATTTTCAGGTAGAAAATTTTCCAGAGGTGGAGTAGTAGCCTCTTCATATGCAATCCCTACGTAAGGACACGTGCACATAAACATCTGCATGCACACACATACATGCACAAAGCTCTTTGGGTTATAAATTTCCCAATAAATGTGACAGACAACTTCAAAATCAAACAAAAACAAGCCTTTAAATACAAATTACGAAAAATAAGTTTTAAATCACAAAAACATCCTGTTTTGCTTCAGTTTTTCTCTCATATGCCACAAACTGAGCCACACCCTACCTGTTTTCAGAGGGGCTAACTATTGGTGCCTGGTTTTGGAAACTTTTATGTCCTTATCTGTCCTGCCTTTTGCTCTGTGGGAACATGAGGAGGGCAACAATGTGCACAAGCAAAGAGGTGCTGATCCCTAGCACATGGGCACTGAGAATCCATCCGTGTGCCAGTTCTTCTTCCCACAGCTCTAAGATCTCTCAGGAAGAAATGCAGAGAAGTGGAAGATGAGAAGTGGTGTCTATTGGTTTTTAGTTTTGTTTTAAAGCTGAAACTTTAAAATTGTGTTTTAAACCACAGTGACCGTCATACTCCCAGCCTCTGGTTGAAATGGAGAAGGTGCTGTTATGCAGACTTGCTGTTTGCCCTGTTAGATGTCAGCACCCATATTGCTGACACTGTCTTGAGGAGATGTCAGTCCCTCACCAGCAGCACACAGAGAAGTGGGGAGCTGCCACGGCAGATTTCCTGATGTAGCTGAAAAACCATCCATGTAGATCAGGTGTGCACCACAGCACCACACTTAGTATGATCCCTGTGTGACCTCTGCATTCAAGCTCCTAGTCAGACACCGTGGGATGTCCCCTGAGCAGTGCTGCCAAACAGGCAATGTGCTGCCAGTGCTCTGGAGGCGGCTGAAGGTGTTCATTTGAGACAAGTGCAGTGTGATCTGGGTGTGACTGCACACAGGTGATCCAAGATGCTGGACACAGGTGAGCAACAGCCTGAGTGGCTGAGTGCTGCTGTGGGCATTCTCGGAAATGTTTGTATTTAGACCTGCTGGGAACTCCTGCGCCAGCAAGCACTGGATGGTGTCACTGGCAAGAGTGGAGGAGTGAGGAGTATATGGATAAAGGTGAACGGGACAAATACAGGAATCTGGAGGTGTTTTGAAGGGTGCTGATGTGACAGAGGGGTAGTGAATCTGTCGCGGGCAGGAAGATGGAGTACAGTGTGCTGATGTAATGCTGTCCACGAGGGACTACAAAAGGATCCACAAGAAGTGTCTCTGCATCAGAGCTGCAAATCAGAATCTTATGCATTACAAGCAGGAGAGGATCTGAGATCCCTCATAGCTAGTCATGAAGAACAAGCATCCGCTACATCTTCCCACTAATTAAGAGAAACAATATTCATGGTACATTCCCCATCGTCTCCCACACCTGCGAAGTAAAACCAGTCTGACTATACAGATGATTGAGTCACATCCCCTGGTTACAACCCAAAAGAGTTCCAGTTCCCTGGAGCTAGCTCCTCTGCAAAGACAAGGCCATTTCCCAAGTCTGGGGCCAGCCCAGTTGAATTATAATTAAGAAAGGTGGAGCACCAAGAACCATAAGTAATCCCTTCTGCGAATGCCAAGCTCACCTAGACCAAAGCCATGTCAAGCGATCTACATGTGGGTCCAGCCAAAATCTAAAGTGGAGCAGCACTTAAAGACAGGTAAAAAGAAAGGAACTGTGTCCAGTGCTGTTGATGCAAAGACCTTCGCCGAGCACCCAGAGTCTGCAGGGAAGGCACAGACTATCATGTGTTCATGTCTATCCAAAATTAGGCTATGCACCTATCCAAAGTGTGCTATCATGTTTGAGAGAGATTCCCTGAAGCTGCTGACTCTTAGAAATTGTAAGTCTTTTAAAACCAATAAACTCTAATATTTATTTTCCTCATGAAAGGAATCTATGTTAATTTTTAAAACCTCACCAGAGGGCATTAAATAGATGGGCTACAACTGAGCTGTTGCCTGTGCAGGAAGTGAGGCCTTGGAGAAAACTGCTTAGCTGCAGGCTCGGGGGGCAGGTTTAAAGGGTCTGTGCATACCAAAACGGCCTCCTGAACACCTTCTCTCTGGCTCACAGACTATGTATTTTCTTTCTGTTTAGCTGTGCACTGGAAAGCACCAGCCCAGGGGCCCAGGAAGTTTATGCAGGAACTTCCCTGCAGCTGGGCATGAGCCAGGTTTCAGTGAGGCACTGGCAGCTGTGCCATGACCAGGAACATTCACATTTACATGTAACCCATCAAGTATGACCAGTGGCTTAATTAGCTTAAAGTCATGCTGGACAAACTGACAACCAGGTCCTTCAAGACATCACTGGAAGGCTGAGGTACAGTGCCTGGTCCTGTGTGCATCTGGGGAATAAAATCCTCGTAGAGCTTCATGCTACTGCAGAAGCAGCTGTCCACGGCCTTACTGCTCTGGCTGTGCAAGTCAGCAACCGGCTGTGATGCTGAGGCAAAGAACACACTGTTAAAGGCCGTCATTTTCCATCATCTGCAGATAATATGGAGTTGGCACATCACAGCAACACTCTGGGTTACACAAAGGCATCAATAGGCAGGGGTCTGCTTAGGAAAAAGAATGTTAAGTAATGTCCTAAATATGGAAGAAGATGAGAAGGTAAAGGGAAATCCAGCCACCTCTGTCTTAGGTAGGGCTCACAGGTAAAAACTGCCCATGGCTGTAAAGAACTGGCAGCAAAAGCTGCAATGAACCATCACTCTGGATCACAAGGATTTCTCTGGCTGTGGGCACACTCCAGCCCCTGGCAAGCACTATAAGTACTACAACTAGCTGCAAATTTTTAATTTTCTTTTTTTAAACAGAACTTGCTATTTATTCCAGTGGAAACTCCCTGCAAAGAAAATTGTTCCACTCAGCTACTGTTTGTGTTGGATGATTCATTTGAGAATTTCAAATCGGCATTTTGGATAATGCTTACAGCTTTCTCTCTTATTTTCCACTATTTCAGGCTAACTTTATGCTAATACAATACTTTGTTGTTTGTTCTGTTAAGTTGAAAAATCACCAAGGGCAGCTGGGGTTCCATGAAGCCTGGGCACCCCTGTGCGGCCGCAGCCGCTGCCGCGAGCTGCCCTCCGGGGCGGCTGCAGCTGCTCCCGGGGAGGCAAAGGGACGAGGCAGCGACGGCAGGGTACCGCGCCCGTCGTTCTGTCCCGACACGAGCGCACGGTACCGCACACCTGACAGGTCTCTTGGATCAACGGCGGGATGCAGCACCGACTCTGCGAACACACTTCGCTCCCAGAGCCCCGGGTGATTCCCGACCCCAGGCACGATCCCGGCTCCGCACACACACCGGCCCCCGCCCCGCTCGAGGGAACCGGGCGCGTTCGGCGTTCGCCGCCCCCCGCCCGTCCAGCGCCTCCCGATCCGCCTCCGCCGACCCTCCCGCGTCCCCGGCGTCAACAGCTGAGCGACTCCGCCACCGACCCGCAGCGCAGCCACCTCAGGGGAGCGGCAAACCCGCCCTCGTCCGCGGCACAGCCCCCGCAGCACGGACAGCGGCGCGGCCGCGGTACTTGCCTGGCTCCGCGCGGAGCCCGCGGCGCATCTCGGGGCGCGGCCGCGCTGTCATGCCCGCGGCAGGGGCGCGGCGCGGCCCATGCCCATGGCTGGTGGCCGGTGGCTGTTGGCTGCCGACGGCCGCGGCCCCGACGCTCGGTCCCGGAGCCGCGGCGGCGAGTGGGCGCGGGGAGGGGCGGAGCGGGGCCGGGCGGGGCGGAGCGGGGCCGGTGACCGGACGGCCGAGCCTTTGGAGCGCCACGAGAGCTTTTTCGGGCGTGTGAAGGGACTCTGAGGCCTCCCCGGAGCTTCCTCTGCTCCAGGCTGAACGGCCCCAGCTCGCAATGGCATCGATGACCACGGTGGGCACTGTCCAAAAGCAAAGCCTGGAGCTACTATGGAGAAAGGGCGACCCAGAAAGCGACATTAAAAGATCAATTTTCTGGGCAAACGCGGTGAGAAAGCCGGGAACTGGCAGGACCCGGGACAGCTGGGCACATGTGTTCTGGAAGGCCGCTCTTCCTGCACGCTAGGGCACCTGAACACTCTTGTTTGTCACTCCAAGTCTTCTAAGTCTCCTCTCGTGGGAATTTTTGCCATGCCAGAGAGAGCAGAGTGGTGTGTAACAGCCCTCAGAGACTGGCCCAAGCTCCTGCTGTTATCCATTACTGGTGCTGCCTAGAGTAGGGTCTGGCCGGTGGGTAATGGGGTGCTGGAGCTTCTGGGACCAGTTATCATAGAGAAGGCAGGAAAAGCAATAGGGGCTCAAGTGCATTCACTTTCTGCCCCCATTTGTGGGTTTTAGTTGTTGTGTAGGAAGTTTCCTTTAGAAAGTTTTCTGTCTGCATGGCAGGGAAATTTTGTGTCTGTGGGGAAGTTTGTTTGTGTTGAGAAAGAAGCCTCTTGAGAGACTATTCCAAGGTAAACACATACCAAGGGCAGACACTTTCACAGTTTTGTCACTTTGAGAAATACCTGTGCTGTAAAAGCCTCTCTGGAGATGTGCTGAAAGGGATATATTACATGCGAAAAATGTACTCTAATCCACGTTAAGCTATTTTGATCTCTTTCACATCAAAGGTTCAGTCCTGCAAACAACTACTTAAAGCGTTAAGTAAATGGAAGTGTTTCGAACACAAGAGTGCACCACATCTCAGTCACAGAGACTGTCTTGGAAGGTCAAAAGATTTTTAAAAGCTATAAAGAAATAGGAGGAATACTGTATTTGCCATCTGGTACTCTGTGGTCTGATCTTTGTTTTCTCTCTGCATACAAGATTTGACAAGTTGTGAAATTTCGGGAATGACATCTCCTCTGTCTCTAGACAACCCTTACAAGTACTTTTGAATATAAGATATATGAGAGACACTTTTGGAAAATGAAAGAGTAGCCCCCTCCCCCCCATACATGGGGTTTGCCTTTAAAAAGACAAAATAAAGCAGCCAGTCTCCTCCCCTTCCTTTACCCGCCCCCTCCCCCCGCCTCCCCACACACATTCATGAAGTATTACAAACTATGCAGTGCCTTCCCAGCAGCTCTCATTCTCCTGGGAAATACCTCAGGAGGCATTTCCTGTAAGCGAAAAGGTACCACTGGGATAGACTAATTTAAGACTGCAGTCAAGACTAGTGCTTATTACTGCTTTTCATCTGTATTTTTCCATGTCTAGTGTCCACAATCTCAATATGGTTCTGCTTACTGTTGTAGCAACAATACAATAATTAAAATGGCACAGCCTTTTCCAAAGGATTTCCGTGGATAAAATTTCTTGATCTTTTTTTTTCCAAAGTACCTCTTTCCTAAAATATGAGCAGAAAATGTTTCTTCTGCAGTAGTAAGTTCCTCTGAATTCTGAGTTTAACAACACTCATTATACTAAATAAAAATGCTTTAGAGCCTATAAGCTTATTACATGCCCACTGGTAGCTGGGTGGATTTCAGCCATGTTCCTTTATCTCCACTGCATGGGCAAGGGGCGTCAGGATATCTGTGTGCTACAGATCAGAAAGATGTGTCAGTAACAATGAGAACATTTGTCCTAAATTTTTGAGCAAACTTAAAGAGAGGATCATCKTCCTTCCTCTTTGCTTTCTGCCCAAGAAACATCCATGAGTGATCAGCTTCTGAAGAACAGTGAATCTTCATAAGAAAAGAATCATAAATAGCCTACTGTGTTTTCAAACTAGGGGTTTTTTTGATGATATCACAGCAGCCATGTAGGGAATCAGATATGGAGAGAGGAAATAGTTGTATCGGGCTGGAGTACAAATGCTCAGGCAGTCTTTCCAAGGAGCAGAATCAGTGATGTGGAATTTAGAAGGGTCATCTCTGCTTGTGTTGGCTTTGCCTGTGACTTTGTTGCTCCATTCTATCATCTGTGGATCTTTCTGAATCACTGCAAGGCTGTGTTTCATTTGGTTTTTTCCTTTTTGAAATCTGAATACACATGAAACATGTTTTAAAGCTACAACTGCTCCAAGCCAGCTAAATTGGCTGCAAGCCTGGATATTATAGGGAGGAATTCAGTCTTGGAAATCTGACAGCATCAGTGGTCTTTAGGTCCCTGGTGTCTTTCAAAGGGGCCCTGAATGTCAGTGCTCCACCGAAACAGCCTTTTCTAGCAGGTAAGACCCTTCTAAACAGATCAAAACCAACTTGTCGCAACTGTAGCCCTTAAAAAGTCTTAGGAAAAAAAAGATCTCAGCACCCCTCAAAATATAAAATCCCAGCAGTTTGGAATTTGTTTTCAAAAGGACATTCGAGATAAATTCCTTGACAACTGTTATTCCAAATCATTGTATTTTGAAGAAATGCAAACTGTGCATTATCCCATGGGAGGCATCATAAGAGGGACCCAATTCCACACCTCTGGCTCCATCTACATTAGAAAACAAAGAATAAGCCAAGCGATTTCACTCCAATGCAGTTGTTTCCTTTGCTGTTTATGGACTTGTTTCAGAACATAAGTGCAAGCAGGGAAGGGCTTGGAATACTCCGCTTGTTTACGGGACAGGGCTCGAAACTTTGCTGCTGTCAGATCTCCATGACACTGTTGTGTGAGCAGCAGCAATGAGGTCTCTCTCTGACACAGCCACTCAAATAGACAGACCAGGGCTGACCAGAAGGAAAAAATTCACCAACCAATAATAATATCTTGTTTTATTTTTTGGAGTTATTACTTGATAGTGCAGAGAAACTATTTGAAAGAGTCTACCAACACACAGGATCAACAAATAATTCCACCATGTGCCTTGATTTGTTTTCCGTACTACTGTGCTGCAAACATGTAGCGTGACTCAGGGTTTAACATGCTGCTGACACTACTACCTATGCTTGTAATGCTCTGATGTCCAGTAGCCCTAATTAGATGTTTGCTGAACAATTGTGGAGACTAGCTAAGACACTTTGTCAAGTCTGGCGCTACACTGTTAGTAAACTGAAAGCAGAGAGGACCCTCCTTTTCTAACCCTAACTCTAACCCTAGCCCTAACCCTAACACTGCAAGCACTAAGTCATGGGCTGCATCTGAGAGCAGGAAATTGGGTTAGCTGGGGCATGGGTCAGATATGTAAAAAAAAAAAAGGTTCCTGTGCCATGACTTGGATGGTAACCTTTGATGTGTGAAGGCTAGCCCATCACATTCTCCCTACACAATGTCATTTAACACAGGTGCCCAGGCCTAATCTTGTTCTCAAGCCAAAGTTTCAGCTGGCCCCTACTATAGAGGTAATATATCCTATAGTCATTGTGACCTCCTCTCCCTGATTTACATGGTGTTTCCTTTAGCAAGGCTCACTGGCATCCTGTTTGCCTGGTTCCTTTGTCTGTTGTAGCTTCATTCTGAGCTGAAAATACCATAAGGAATTCTACATTGGCATATCTGAAGAGCATGATGGCCACTAAAAGGAATATCCTTCTAAATGGCAGATACTCCTTTTTCTTTCCTCCGGGGCAAAAAGTCAGTTTTATAGCAGGATTTCTTGTCACAGTCCTCTGAACCACCACATCAGGTATGCATTTCACGTGCCACCATTGCCAGTCATTGCCCTTTCTCACCATCAGCCTGAGGAGCCTTACCTCTCATGGCTGACTTGCTGCTTTGTGAAAGATTTTTTTCCCAATCAGCAATATGTTCCTTCACAGCTTGCCCGGTATTCATTAGAGTTGGGTGACACATAGTTTTGCTGCTAGGTCAGGAAAAAAGTATATTTAAAACACACAGAGGTTCTCCCAGCAGTACAACCTTCCTTCCCCCCCCGTCCCCCCAGCTTGGGGCTGTGCTCCCGTTTGCGATACAAACACACAGCATGTCTTGCTGCACCATTTGTTCATCGTGTGAGCAGGATTAAAAAACACCTCATTCATGTTATTTGGACAAGGTGTTGCTGCTATTGGAATCTCATCTTTTGTATTTCCATGCACACGAGATCAGCCAGTTCCAGTGGGGTTAAACGTTCATTTAGTTGTAAATATCCATACAAAAATTCACAACCCACTGAAATTGGTGGGATAACTCCTTGGTTGCCCCCTGTTCTTCTATTTCAACGACACTTTAATCACATGAGTAAACCCACTCAGATTGCGCCATGACTTTAATCAATGTGATAATTAGGTTTTGCCTTGCTTGTGTTTCATACCTAAAGTCCTGCAGACTCAGAGGGGAAAGCCACTGGATTAGCAAAGCTGTATTTTCTAATCAGTTGTGCAGAGATGTGGGAGGGACCGGAAAGGGAAAGAGCCAGAGAACACGTCTTTACATCTTTAAAAGTAATGGCATGAGAAAGGCTCTCTTCCCTTGCCCATTCTTGTCATTGCCTGCCTGGAAATAGCTTGACACAAAGCTGGTTTGAAAGGGGATGAAGGTCTATTTGCATTGGGACTGCTTAATCTTAGGTAGAATAGAAGATTAGAACTCAGGGCTTGATTCCCAGCTGAAAAGAGCACCTCCCCAGCACTCTGGTCTCATACACTGGGTCTTGTTGAGGCAGCTGAAACGCAGGAGTTCCCTGGATGCTGAGAGACCTGTGACTTCTTTTGTTTCCTGAATAAAGGCCAGGTCTCCCGAGGATTCTGCTTTGTGAAGCTGATGTTGAAGTCTTCATGTGAACTACCCCAGGAGAAAAGCTGAAGCAGCAATGACTTGTCCCATACAATGGAGGAGAATAAATCTTGCTAAGATCCATTACAGAACTCTAACAGAGGCCCCAAAGCACACTCRGGGGGAACTTTCAAGCACTGGTAATAATTTCCCTCCAGGTTCCATCCTCCTGTCTTACTGCAATGTAACGTCATTGCAGCCAGAGATTTAGTGGTGTTGGATTAAGTCCAGGTGTCAGACCTGGTCCTGAACTCTGCCTTTCATCTCTTCTTGATGGAAGCCTATTGAAAAAAGTACAGCTTCTGTATTGGTACAGAGGGGAGGATTGCACAGTGGGGGCTTGGATTTGTTTCTTTTCACTTTCCTTGAACTTGAAAACAACTATTGGGATTCTATTCCCAGTTTCGAAACAAAACAACTTCTCTTAAGAGGGACCAAACATGGGAAAGATGAGGTCAAATACTCAGTGGAAGCAAACTCAGGATGATAGCAGATGTTGCTGTGCGACCTGACCTTGGTGGTGTCTGGTATCTGCTGTAACAGTACACTGGAACAGGGTCATTTCAAGAGAAAATACTCTAAATGTTGGCAGGCTCAGAGAGCGTTTTCAAAATGCACTATGTGCCAAAGCTTTTGAAAAATAATTTAAACAGGTGATTAAAGCTGTGCATTTTCTAAAATAGTTTAGAAAGGAGTTGCTGTTGTTATTAGAGTATGCTCTATCTCCTTAAAGGCCATTTGTTTAGCTCAGGGGATCCTGTCAGGTGCTGTCAGTACCCAAGAGAGCCTGGAGTCAGAGGTGTGCACTGCTTGGTCTGGACGTTCTAGAGCTGCTGAAAACCTATCTGTGCTAAAAAGGGTCTTTTGTTGCTCTGTGTCCTCCAGGGGCTGGGGGGCAGGTGAAAGTCCCAAGCCCCACGTGCTAGCTGAGGGCCCCAAGTACTGTCTGTGTGCATCGCACTGGCTGTGAAGTCACCCACAATTTTATCCTGCAGTTCAATCATGTCACAGAACTGCTCCTTCATCATTAATGGACATTAGAGCTCCTCCCTATGCCTGCATCAGCTTGTGGTTGCTGGTTCTTTGTGACTGGCCATTTATGGGAAAATATGTGCTTTTGAGGGTATGAGTTTTTGCCATGGAAGCACTCTGCCTATGCAGACAGGGTTATTCTTCTTGCCAGCTTCCAGCCTTAGTCCTGTGTATGTGATAYAGCCTTTGGAAGAGGTAATCAGTGCATCCCATGTGTGTTTGGAGAGGAATGCACAGCAGCTTGTGAAAATGATCTAGTGCATATGTTGAGCATCAAGAATGTCAGCAGGCGGAGCACTGAGAGCTCTGTGGTGGCAACCCACAGCTCCTTGCAGTCATTGCTGAGAGCAGTTCTGAGCAACAACCATCAAACAGCCACAGCTGCAAGGAGCATAATGTTCATCCTGGAATAATGGACCCCCAGGAGCACCTTCTTTCCTGTTTCAAGTGGATTAGTTATGAGGAGCACAACAAAGTTCAGATGGCTAGCCCAAAAATTATTTTAACCTGAAGTAAGAGAAATAAGAGCTGTTACTAGTCTGCCATCTGGGGCCCAGGACCAAGAATTCCACAGGAGACATCTGTGCTGCATGGCACAGGTTACAATTGATGGGCTTGTATAYGCTGAGTTCACTCACCTGTGAGCTGTGGGTTGAAGCATCTGAGCTGTGTGATAAACAGCAATGACAGGTTGACGGTGGCTGAAGACACCGTATTTCCCAAGAGGAGAATATATAAGTTGCTGTGAGACACATGACGTGTGTTTGTAACTGCATGACTACAGCATGTGTTTTTGGATGGGTGTGTTTGCAGATGTTTTTGGCCCACTTAAAATATCCTTGGCAAGAGGCAGTTCTGTGAATTTGAACCAAGCCAAACACACCTCAGAGAGGTCATTACTGCCACAAGGTCACCACCTAGGCACAGTGCTCAGGACCTCTGAAGGCTCTTTTTGTCTTTTTTTAAACATTTTTTTCTCCTATTTGAAGCTCAGCCACGGCATTACAATCCACCAAAGGAACAAACTGAAACCATTTGCAAACCAGAGACATAACAGCAGGGCATGGAGATGGCATGCAGGGGCTAAGACAAAGTTTGTGTTGCTGTGGTCTGATTCTTTAGAAGGACTCCAAACTCATGAAGTCAGTGTACATATTAGATTACCATGATCCTCTGGAATTTTGAGTACAGCCTCCAACTAGGTCACTATTTCTATGTTTTCACTTTCTGAAGGATATCTATGAACAAACTTGATCTTTTTCTCTATTTTGTCTTCAAACCTGGTAATTTTATTTATCAATCTCTTTGGCCCGTGCCAACTGCTTTTCAGGAAGCTGGCTTAGAGAGGGGTCTGATTTCAAACGTCAGTTGCTAGCAGTCCAGGGTGTTGGAGGTCAGCTGCACCTTGGCCTAAGCCACATGGGTCAGGCAGTCTTCAAACCAAGCCTTTTTTTTTTTTTTTTTTTTTTAATTAGAAGAAGCAAAGCCTTGAACAGCAAAATGTTGAAGTTGTAGGGAGGAGTGTGGTTGGAAGGCTACTGCAGTGAAGGATGAAGCTTTTGTTTTCCCTGTGGTAACACTGATATGTGTGAATACATTTTGTAAGAAGAAGATGGCTCATTGACTCAAAAATCAGGAGAAACATTTCTGGAGAGGTTGTTCTCTAATGACTCTCAGGCCCAACACTACAACAACTCTGAAGCCTCTGTGTGTGCTCAAAGGATCTTTGAAAAGATACTATGTTTGTTTGCTTGAAGGGATGGACAGCTCTTGCTGAACCTTGGCACCGTGCTCGGACTCTTATACCAAAATTTTTCGTCTTCAAAAAAGGACATTGGATATAGTGTTAACAGGGTAAAATAAGGGTGTAGTTGATGGGGTTGGAAAGGTGGTTGGAGCATCTGGGATGGGGTGTTCTGTTTGGCAGCACAGAGCAGGCACTGCATCCTTCTCCATGCCACCCACAGACATTTTGCCTCATATCTCGTCTTTGCAATCCTCTCACACATAGCCGTACACAACCTCTTCGGTCCTGTTCCCACTCCCTTGACACCACCCACCCATTCACTCTCTCTCAAATACTTTCTTCTGCTCTGGTTTTCCTGCAGACACCTCCTCTCTGCACCTTGTCTTGTACAACATCCCCTCCTGCCTGGCACTAGCACCCTCCCTCTCCAGAGCATATGCAGAGCAGAGGCATTTCCTTTTATTGTCCATGCAGCCCTTGCAGCCCCACCCAGCTCCTGTCTATTCCCTGTAATAACACATTTAGAATGGAAGTAGTCCTGCTCAGAACAGCACACAGACAACACAGGAGAGCTGTCTTCAYCCAAAATTGCTCCTACTTGTAGACTACTAGTTCCTGCCTGTGGTCCCAGAGAAAGAGGCAAACTCAGGCTTGGAATATGTGGTAGCGACATGCCCTGTGCTGCTCAAGGGCTGATAAAATGTTTGCAAAGTACCTCTGCTCTGCTCTGCAAGAACAAACCTGGCACAGGCAGCTTCAACGAGGAGTTTTCAGCTCCTTGGAAAGCACATGCTTTCCTGTGACATCCACCTTGTCTGCAAAAATGCATGAGCACAATGGGGATCAGAATGACATGGCAGTATCTTTATGGTTGGTAAAGCACTTGATCTCCTTGTTGAGGGTGATGGCAAAAGGGCTAGAGAGGACCAGTGGTGCCCATCTGAGACCACCAGCTTGTGTTACACAGGCAGAACAGCTTCAGTGCCATCAGAGAAATAACACCAGCTTGTGCATGCCAAGGAACTGAGCCCGAAAGGTAAATCTTAGGAGGAGTAAATGACCAAAAAAAAAATCCACCAGAAATAAAATGATAAGCAGGACTCTGCTATTATCTATTTCTCCCTTAGAAAAGCAAATTTGGAGGCCCAGAGCATTTCTATATTGCAATAGGCTGCAGCCTACAGGACCACACTGGACTAGAGGAGATTTCCAGCAGTTCCTCTGAGCTCTTCCCTCAGGACTTCCCCATAAGGAGATCCTGTGCCAGTCATAAGCTGGGAACACTTTTGGCTCTCCACCACTGTCCACTCATGAGAGGCCAAACACAAATTGGGATCCACTATTTAAAACAGAGCTCATCAGCCCTTTCACAGCAAATCCAAATTTTCCCTTACTCCTCCTCATCCCCAGAATTCCCAGATCTCGCCACTGCACTCTCAGGTCCATACGGAGTCCAGAGAAATGTGTTACAAGACACTTGCTCCTTGCTTTATCTTCAGTGTTGGTGTATTTTGCTAGTAGGGTTCACCTTGCCCCTGAAGGATCAGAGGTGCTGCACAGGGTCAAGGACCTACTGAAATCAGTGCTGCAGTATGTCAGAAGCTGTTAGTGAAACATAGCCTGATCCCAAAGTGGTCAGACTCTGGCATGGAAAGGACAAGTGATGCTCTGGTAGTTACTGGGAGCTGGCTTACACAGCCACTTTCACACCTGATCCTGGAATAAAATATATGTGCTGTTTTGCTGAGATGAAGCTGGGATAAGATCCCCCACTGCGAGCACCATGCAAACCCCGTGTCAGCACTGCTGCTGCTGCTGCTGGTGAAACCAGCTTATACCAGTTTAGAGAGAATCTGAAAGTAAAATATGGGCAAAGGGACTGTCTGGTGGTCAGTGCCAGGGCTCGGAGTGTAACAGCCCCGGCTGCTGACTCCTCAGTCAGGGCAGCAGTCACTCGCTCAAGCTCAATATAGACATGCAGAAGCAAATAAATACAGCAGGGAAGCCACAGGATCAGAAGACTCCACGTCGGTATCTTTAACCTCTTCCCCTCCTCATTTGACTGGATACATTTGGCAAGAGATCTTGTTACAGCCCTTCCTGAACTGGGGAACAGCGGCAGGAGCAAACAGCACTGAATACACCAGCCCTAACCCTTTACACACTGTGGCTGCCCGAGAGTGATGAGGACCATGGGGATGTGGCAAAACCTGACTGCTGCCTGGAAACGGTTTTAACAGAGAAACCTTGCATTGGCATCACTTCTAGGACATTAAGATCTCTGTCAGCTGCCTAGATCAATGAAAGATGGAAAGGGGCTGGTGGGCAGTGGGGAGGGCAGAAGAGCAGGAGGAGTGGTAGTGGGCTTTTAGAGGTGCTCAGTGCTGCTTTCTGGAAATATCTGACAACCTCAGACCAGTAAGAACTATTGACTCTTCGCGAGGGAAGTCATTGCCACAACTTTGTTCAAAGGTTAATTAATTAGGAGCTTAATTACTTTTGGGTTATATGTTAAAAGAAACCCTCTTAGCAAGGACTTTTGCCACACAAACAGATGAGAGGCCAACATTTTCCCAACCAAAACTAATGAATCTGATGAAAATTTGATGAAAATTTGCAACTACTCAGATTTAAAACCTCCCGGTGCCTAGACCTCACTTCAGTTTATGGCTTGTCAGACTTGTTTCCCAATACTTTCCTTCCCACTCCATTTTTAGAGGTGTTAATAAATGTGGTCCTCAGCAAGGAAAGTGTTAAGAAAAGTTGCTCTCTCAGCAATTCCAGCCCTGGTAACAGCTTTTTTTGTCCAGTTTGTCACACTCAATCTTTGTGAAGGTCTGGAGTTGGCCGTGGAGTAGCTCCAACTTCACATAGGGGTTCCCCTGGCCCTGGGATTCAACTCTCTTCAGAAACCCTCTCAGGGCTATTGGTTTGTCCCTTGTCTTGCAAGACCTCTCAGCTTTGCTGAGCACTGTTCCGCTTTGAATAAATAACAAAATGCTTATTAAAGTGAGGACTCTTGTGTCCATTGTTTTATATCATTTTTGCTACTAAAAATGTAACTACAATAGGTCACAAGAACACTATTTCAAAGTGTGAAGATATTCAAGTCCTCTGGCCTTGTAGTCTGACTGGGTATAATTCCATTAAAACTCATTAAAAGCACCATGTCCAGGTGAATTAGAGCCTTCTGGTTTGTGTTGTAATGGAATTATGTGTTTTTCGTGCTCAAAAGAAGCCAAGCTATCTCTTTACGGCCCCTCCCATCTCATATAAAGATACATTTAGGTTTATTTGTAAAGTGCTTCACAATTCTTGGGTGAAAAGTTCAAAGTACCAAGTACCACACTGTTGCTATTATCAGTTTGGTCTCCTAATAAGGATGCTGTGATGTGCATATTGGAGTGGGGAACCTTATCATAAGGATGAACTTATGCCAGTCTTTTCTTTTGGTGTGTCTAGACTTCCCTTCCGCATCTGACATATGGGTTTTATTGTTCAGCTGGCTTTCTTCTTGCACAAACATCCCGGCTGAAACACATGGAAAGGGAGGTGGGGAGACATTCCTCTCCATATATGTTTGAGTTTTTCTGTCTTCTTGCTTTGTGGTCACAGGAATACAGGGAGGTCCCTGCATATTTATAAGCTCTTTTTTTCCCAGTTTCCAAGGCCAGATGGAAAATTCTGATGTTTTGCAGCTCTTTTACCTGTAGGCCCTGAACTTGTTACAGACAGGGCTGAGATGCCCTCACCATTGCACTGTGCAGCTAAGGAATGTCTTATTGGTAACCACTGTGGTAATAGAGCAAGTTGCACCAGAAAAAAAGGCAGAAGAGATCCTGGCAAGGCACTTTTCTTGCACTAATCTTGGCAGAGGGTGCTTTTCTCATCACCTGTGCTGAGATCTGGTACCATGCATCTTGGCTACTGTCATGGCACAGCTAATGGATTTGTTGGCTATGCCCAAGTTCATTGGACTGCATCTATGTGCACATGTGCCTTCCACGGGGCTTTGGATTTGTTCCTTTGGGCCTTTGTTAGCAAAACAAATTGTCAGATGATCCCACCTGGTTTTGGCATCACCTTTATTATTAATCAATATATTACTGACTGGATTGTTATAATACCACAGTGTTATATTTTATATAAGCACAAGCCATGATGTGGTCCCTTGTAATCTCATGCAAGGAAGGAGTAGAAGAGTCAGAGTTCATTCAGTTCATGGACAAGCCTTTTCTCATTCTATTTAGGAAAAATGCTGCAAACTGTATATGATCGAGAAGGTGAGTTTGTAGTGTATATGTGGATTAGGTTTCTGCTAATGTGAAGGAAGTAGAAGAAGGTATCCACCTGTCAGCACAAGTCTGAGATTGTAAAGCTATAAATTTTTTTTTTAGAGGACAGTAAGATCCATGATCCACAGGGCATGAAAATTCTTATTTCTCTTTCGGTCACAACCCACAATGTGTTCTATTACGTCAAAGAAGGACTGAACTAGGTTATATGTTTTTCTGAAATGAAAACATCAGGATGGCCAAGGCCCAGGGAGCTGAAATGCTGGGGAATGGGACCAAAAGGAGCAAGGACACACTGCTGGGGTAGCACTGCTCACTCTGGGCTGCAGGGAGGGCACCCTGGGCGTGTGCCCGGTAGTGGGTGCAGCACACAGGCACACGTGTGCACATACCCATGCATGCACACATTACCCTGCCTGCCCACCATGCTGACCAGTTACTCCAATGGCCAGTCCTCCCTGAAAGAGTTTATTTAACACCTAGGTGGGAGAGCACAAAGGAGGCATGGAAATGAACACAGTGAAGCCAGGCTTTCAGCTTTCACCCTTTAAAGGATGAAAACATAAGGGAAGGTGTCACAAGTCAATTTGCTTTGGCAGAGAAAGGGGGAAAGAAATTCTGCGGCCTGGCTGGGGGCCAGAGGATTTGTGCCAGCTGCAGCCAGGGTGATGCTGTGCTGAGGAACAGAGCAAGGTCTGTGCGTGGGGCTGGTGAACCCACTTTGTGCGCTAGGGAGGGCTGAAGGTTCTGCGGGATGTGAGCAAGGATGCACCGGCTGCCAGTATCACTGGAGGTCCAGGCCTGTGTCCTGCCATCCTGCAGGGAATTCCTTTCCTTGCTTCAGGATGTGTGTGCCAGACCCTGTGTGTGTTCGTGTGTGTGAATGTTGGAATGCAGGGTGGAGGAGAAAAAAAAAGCCACCATTCAGCTAAATAACCTCCTTGGCATTAACCTTCACCTTCCTGGCTTTTTCTGCCCAGCTGGACAAAGGAACTCTCTGAGGGATGGGCAAAGGAAGATCTCATTCCTCCATGCAGGGAAGCACACAAGCCTCTTTGCACTGAAATTTTTAGGGAGACCTCAGTTTGTGTCTGTCTCTTGTGCGTCTCTCACTCTGTTTATGAACTGCCGCATTCTGGACAGTCCTGAAAGAGCCTGAACACCAAACTTGTCAACCTGGAGTCAAGGTTTTCATCTAAACTGGAAGTGAAAAGTGCAGCTGTTCAGGCTCCTTAATCAGTAAAGTATGATCATGGTGTTGAGAGTTCAGTCCATGTCAAACCCTCCCTACCTCACACCTCTATCAATAATTSCAGCTCTGCTCACTGACACCCCTGTTTGCAGCTGATTTTATTTTGGCGGGGTGATGGAGACCAGAATAGAAAACAGGACAGATCTTATTTTAAAGGACATAGAAATCCTGCTCTCATCTAACAAGCTGCATCTATCTCCTAACCTGTAGTTCTTGTTTTTGAGTCCTACATATGGAAGTTGTTACTCTGAGTTATTACAAATAATTACTTTGTGACACTGGAATTCCTGGGCAGGGTATCACACCCATGTTAAGGCTCCCTCAGACATGCTGCACTACTCTGGCTGTTCTTAGGACATCACTGGGGCAGGACCAGGCTGCTGTCTGCAGCCTGTGATTGCTGTTCTGAGGAAATGGGCTGTATGCAGAAGAGTTAGTCACAGTGCTCTGAACTGGGTAGAAGACTCTTGCAAAACTGACTCACCCTTAGAAGCGTCACCAGGACCAGATCGGCCAAAGCGTGATCAAAGTGTTTCTCTCAACTGGCTCCAGCCTTGGACAGTTACTTATTGAGGTGGTAAAAATCCCTTGTAGGAAAATGGCAGATGTTTAGAAACAGTTCCAATCTCCTTCCAGCAACCTGCTAATTTGCCTGTGACCTCACTCCTGTAAAAGAGCATGTAAAACTTCCAAGATTTTAATTTCACCCTCTAACACCATTGTCCTGTGCTTCCAAAGGTCGAGCATCTTAGACAGCTCTCCAGAAAGTCAGAAATCCTCAGAATAGTTCTGCTAAGATGCAGCAATGCCCATATGCAAAAGTTTCCCATCATCTCTCCTTGAACAGTGAGGTCCATCACGCTCCTGGGAAATAAAAGCCCATCAATGTGCAAGTCCTGGTCTTCCATGGCTTGGCTGCATGGGCAGAGGGGAGCTGGGTGAGATGGTCACTCAGCACCCCAGCAGGAGGAAGAGGTAAGCTCTGTCTTTCACCATCATCTTGAGACCTGTAGCAAACTTCAGCACTTCTGGCAATTGGTGTGAGGGGCTGTGGTTTGTCTCAGGAAATGTGCTGTTTGCTTTGGTGCATGGTGATTGCAGCCTGCCAGGGGCTTGTCGGGGACCTGGAGAGGAGAGAGGACCTCACTGAGGCAAAGAACAGCACAACACCACCAACTGTAGATGCAGACATCTCTCATCCTTCTTTTCTCACTTGTATTTAGATCATTAAACCTTTGCAAAAGAGCAAAGATGCCCTCACATCTTGTCTTTTTTTTGCAGTGGGTGCAKCACATGCAGCTGGATAGTGGCACCACATCTGAAGGCACAGATTTGTGCAGAGTGAAGTACCAACACACAACCTTTTTTTCCTTGGCTTCTTTATAAGCACAGCTTCAGGAGTTGTTTCATTATCCCTCGTGAGCAGCTCCCTCCATGCCAGCAGTGACCTTGCCAGTCTTCCCTTCAGGAGGGGATTCTTGAGTAGAGGTGGAGAAGCAGTGGCAGACAGGTGACACAGTCAGTGAGAGGATGGGTGCTACCATCCATCTCTGGGTGCAGAAAATCAGCCAAGGTGCTGTCAGGGGGTTAGGTGGCTTTGTGAGGATGTGTGTGAAGGTAATTTCAAAAGACAAAATATACTGAGCTTTGTGCCTCCTTTCTATGGGCCAGTTTAATCCATCAAGGACTCACTGAAGGAGGCAAAAATAAGATGAGATCTGATCTGCTCAAGGAATGAAGAAAGTGGAATTCCTCCTGAGCTTTACCCAGTACTTTACAGACGTCCTGCTTTACCAGAGCCCTCATTAAGATTCTGGTCTTAGCTCAAAAGCCTGGACACAAGTGGCAGCTCTGCACAGACAGAGGTGTCCCTGCTCCGTGTAGGACTGGGGCTCAACTTTGCACATTTTGTCAGACAGCATTTCTGCAAACTGTTGGACTGATGACACTCCCTGATGTGTGAAATGAGAGTTGGGAGACATTGTGTAACATCCGCCCTCTGACTTGCATGAAATATCCACTGCAGTCAGACTCCCACCCACACCTGGAGGTGCAAGTGCACCCTCCCAACATCACTGGCCAACAGGTTGGAAATTCACACCCCAAGGCTCTTTGAATGTTTGTAATTTTTTGTGAGTTTCCCCCCTTCCTTCTTTGCACTAGTGCCACACACTTCCTAGGATAGGAATTAAAAGAGAAAAAATGATGAGGGAGACAGGCAAGCAGAAACATCTGTCAGCCAAATGGTTACCCAGAACCAAAGCTCCAATTTTCAGTCCATGAATGGCACTTTTTGTCTCTGCTGGAGAGTGAATCTGGGTGAGTGCCCAGGAACCAAACAAGAACTGAACAGAGAAAGCATCAGCACAGTCAGTAATACAGGAAAAGGTGGAATTTGTGTGGAATCTTCACTCTTTCCTGCTCGTTTCCTGCTTACTACATATAAGCCACAGAGACAGCTTTTGTATTGCAAACTAAAGCATAGCAGTGATTCTGGGATGACCCAGACTGAGAAAAATAGCCCGCAGATAATCTGCTGCCATTAACCTGACTTCAACCTTCATTGTGACGTGCAAGTCAACTAACAACTGCTCTGATTTCCAGGAGTTTGGTCAAAGTTCTCATTCTCTTTATTTCTCTCATTCCTTCGGTAACAGCCTGGCAGCCACCCAGCATCAGGGAGAATGGTCACGCTGGAAGCCAGTGCTGTGAACACCTATCGATATCACACACAGGCACCCAAGCAGCTTCACACCTGCATGGGTTTTCCCTCTCATGGTCATAAGAGTTTCTATTTATTGATCTATGCTAACCTATGTGATCTATTAATTCCAGAAAATCTTTATCTGGAGATCTCCCAAGACTTTTTTTTTTTTTGGTGCAAGGACTAATAGAAACCTTTCAAACGAGTTTTCTGCTGTTGAAGGACAGAAATAAGGCTGGACATTCACTAAGAAGTTTCTTTCATTTTGTTTTAGACTTGGTTTGGCAGTGAGGTGGTGTGATTTATGGTGAACACTACATCCAGCACAAGGCGGGTATAAGCTCTGTGAGTGTGTGTTTTTATAAAGAGATTACATTTATCTCAAAGCCAGAAGGCTGGTGGGGGAAACTTTCCTGGGGTCCTTACAGTATCTTGCACAGAAAGGAGGGAAAAAACCCAACATAAAACCCTACAAAAATATCATACTGCAGTTTTGGAATCGCTTACACCACAAAGCTTGACCTACCCAAGAATAAAACTCATTCATTAAATGAATCTGCTTTTCAAAGAAATGCTCGCTTTCTTTTGAAAGAAAGCAGTCCATGCCGCATCCCAAGAAACTGGCTTAAGAGCAAGTGCCAGAGATGGGAGCCTCACAGATAATTCACTAACCAAGCCTCTGTTATCATAGCTCAAACATGATTAATTTATGTGGAATTTGTTGTAATCATATTAGTCTGGTGACCTCATTTGTTATACATTTTGCTGCCATTAGAATTCCAATATGTAACCTAAAAGATGCGGAGTTCACAGCCATCTGTGCTGTACCTGCTTTTGAGGTTCTCTGGATCTCCTCCTCTGCAATTGCTGCCCAGTTCTTTCCCCCTAGCAGGAAAGCTGTCAAAGGAAAACCACTGGTGGTGATTCAGATGGTTTAGGTTTCGGGACTGGTCCAATGTCCCAGCATGTTCAGACTTTGTTTTGGTGCTCCTCCACTCACTGAGAAATCCTCACTTCGTTCAATTTGTCGTTATTGAGTTTTGGCATTAATTTTTTTGGTCCTCTTTCCTGTCATCCTTGTCAAATCTCTCCTCCCCTTCTTCTTAATTCTCTCACCTGACAGGTACTGGGTCTGCTGACCTTCCTTCTGTCCACAGCATGGCTCTCATCTTAACTTGATTCTTAGAAAAACCAGGAAGGATTAAATCAGTTTAAAACCCTCTTTTGTTTGCCAAATGTATGTGGAACAATTACAGCTGCTGTCAGAAGTTGCTGGGCTTGGATCTTCTGCTCAGGGTTCAGGATAGCAATCCATTTTCAGTGCAGGCATCATTAAAATTCCCTCCATCCTATTTAGCTCTCATACAATCAAAGTTTGTCTGGTACTTAAGAGTCAGATTAATGCACTTTCCTTGAGTTCGATCCCTGCTCCTAGAAGCTACCCACTTGCCTGTGCATTCCCCATGCCAGCAGGTCCAGAAGATTCCTGTGGGGATGCTCAGCACTGGAGATGACCCAGTGGTGTGGGGGCAGGCACACAGCTGCTTGATAACTCACAAGATCCAAATGCACACCCTGTAATCTCCTGCCTTGAGCTACCTTGATCTCTTTGCAGGTCTGCTTTATGAGGTTAACACACAGGGACTTCACAGCAGTTATAAAACTTCTTTGGTGTCTGCAGCATGAGATGTGTTATTAACAATCAATTTCTTTGTTCTCCCATGGACATTTTGTCCTGTTCTATCAATGTACTCTGCAAACATAACTTAATGCTTTTCCCTTGGCTTCATTTCATGTCATTCTTCTTAATTTTAGCTTGTATCTGAAACTAGTGGGATGAAACTGTGCAAAAGGACACTTAAGATAGAAACCCAGTAAGAAAAATGCCATAACAGCAAGATTTGTAAAACCTTGGCAGCGTTTCCCAGTGTGAGGGGATGGAAGCCCTGCCACTTAAATCATGTTAGTCTGGGCTCGGTCTGCAGCTCAGGAATGTGTTGCAGGGAACCAGCTTCTSCTAGGCCAAAGTGTCTTTCCACTCATACAAATATTCCCACCCCAGATGTGAGGTTTGGAAGAGATGTCATGGCATACAGGCAGCTCTTTGTAGTCTTCCAGTTTGATTTTCTTCTGCCCTCCCTTTTCATCAAAAGTCATTGGAATAACTGACAGGCAGAAACATCTAAGAAATCATGAAATAATGTAAAAGCTTGCTGAGAACAAATAATTATTTAGGGAAGGGCAGCAGAAAAAGAAGTCCCTTGGCAATGGCCATCTCATTGGAACAGTCTCATCCTAGCTGAGATGGGTGTACTCACTAGGAAGGTCAGGTGCAGATTAATGCACCTGAGCTGGGAGCTGCTTGCAGTAGAGGATGTGATCTCAGACTGGACACACAAATAGCTTTAAACAGTGAGTAAATAAAGAAAATGGCAGGGGGGAAGTGTTGGAACAGAAAACTTGCAGAGGGTGAAATGTATTGGATCAATTACTGACTAAGAGCAATTTCTGCTGAGTTCATGAGAAGAAAATGAATTGTTTAAAAGATTCTAATGTCCCTCAAAACACATTAAAAGTCTTTGTTCTTAAATGCTTTTTTTAAAAATTGAATGATCTTGAGATATTTTTGACTAATTTTCCATGGAAATGTGGACCACCCTGGATTTTAAKAACAATCCACATTGATTCCTTCCCGATCCTAATACTGTTCCCATGGTATTTGTGTTCCCGACAAATAGCAGGAGCAAAGAAGCTTGCTGGGCATTTGAAGAACAACCAAGGCAGCCCTTCAAAACTGTATCATCAGTGTATGCAGCTCTGATCTCTGTTGCTTTAGTATCCATAATCTCTGAGCATGGTACCACCAGTGCCACTCCTGATGCTGTCACTCTCCTTAGAGAAAAACCTCCTCCTGCTCTCCAGGTGGCAATCCTATGCTTGCTGCAGACCCAGCACATCCATTGCATCCTATTCCTGCCTGAACCCAGAACAACCATTGCATCCCATTCCTGCTTGAACCCCTGCATAGTGTACAACATTTCATTCATGTTCTTGCTCTTTTGTACCAAAACAACCTTCACAGTAGAACTGACTGTGATTATTTAGATAAGAATATAAATATTACAGTGCTTGAATTATGGTATGGCAGCTGATGGTCACTGAAAAAGAAGAAACAGAGCAGTGTTGGAAGGACCAAGGTTTCCTGATGCTATGGGATGTCCCAGTGGGCAGAGCAGTGTGTAAACTACATACCTCCAAGATCACATCCCTCCAGCTTCCATTGATTCCCAAGCTATGGCTATGCTGCTGAACAAAACATTCTCAGCTTAAGAGCTTCAGCACTGGACCAGTGATTGTTTGTCCTACTTAATTTATTAGCTCACACCCTGGCACTATTTTAGCCTTTGCTAATAACACTCTCATAAATGATGCCTGAATGTTGTTTGGACAATATCATAGATCAGGAACAACTGCCAATAGGCAGCATGGGCAAACATACAGTTTCATGCTATGCAAACACTGCTCAGAGGAACTGCAGCATAGGATGTGCTTTGAAGTGAAAAAAAACACATGAAAAATTAAGACTTACGCTTTAGGACCACAAAGGCTCCACATGTGGATTCCAGGGCTTTGTAATGTGGACACAACCAAACACATGCTATTTGATYCCAGGGCTTGGAAACAGTCTGTTCTGTTCAGAGTTCTGGGCAGAGCTGGGTGCTCCCCACAGGACCTGGGTTTTGCCCTGGTGAGTGTCACTGGACGGGGAAGGGCAGTGTCTGGCTCTGAGTGAGCAGTCCTGTGCTGTGGATGGGCTGGAGGCTGAGTGAGAGTCACCGTCCTCCCCTCCTCTTCTCCTGCTGCTGGGCGGGATGGTGGCACATCACCTGAGGCCTGTTTGCCTGTTTGTGCTGGGTGGCACTGGCTGAACCGTGGCTGACTGTGAGCACCCGGCTGTCTGGCTGACTCCGTGATCCAGGCTTCTCAGGGCACTGCTGTGCCGTGCTGTGGGCTGCAAATTAGGAGGGAAGAAGCTTTTCTGTTGTAAGACAAACCGTTTAAAGGCAGGAATGAAAGATAATGGAAAGCAGTCCCACCGCGCCACTTCAGCCTTTACCGGACCTTGTCAAACTTTGTAGCTAATGCATTTGAATTGGGTGTACGGCTGAAATATAGAAGGTTTTAGGGGTTTGTGTCTTTCAAGTTCTTCCTGCTAGAAAGAGCTTTCATTGCCGTGGTCCCACCAGGACCTCTGTTCTCACCAGATGGGCAGCTTGCCAGCAGTGGCACCAGGCTGGGCTCCAGCCAGCACTGGCAGGGCTGCCCGCTCACCCTGGTAGCAGCTTCCATGGCTTCCACGGCTCCTGCTCCATGCCTGGCCTCTCAGGCCCCAGAGGACTGCAGCCCCTTTCAGACATGCTGTGTTCCTCAGACACTGCAGCTCTCTGCTGCACTGCACAAAGGAAGGGAGAGAGAGGAGAGCTGTGCACTGATGCTGAGGCTGATGGCCAGGGCTGCTGAGCAGGTACTCACTCAAAGCGGCAAGTCTGGGACAGGCATGGTCTAACTGGCCAAATGCTCTCAGTGTGTGGCAAGCTTAAGAGAGGTTAAAGCCAGGACTTTGTGAGAAGTGAAATGCTCTGAATCTTTTTTCTGTGAGCTAAAAAAATAGGGGAAGACTTGCTTTCAAGCTATTGTCACAATGTACACATGGGGAAGTGTGTGTCTCTGTGTAAACTGAGAAAAGGTTTAAAAGACAAAGAACCTCAAATTCTCAGGTCACATGAAGTAAGAAATATTTTTCTTCTTTCTCATGGGCACATGATGCAAAAGGCTAGGAACCAAGGGCTGAAAGAAAAAAGTATCTGAAATACGCATTTATTTTATCCTTCCCATGTTTTTGCAAGTGAAAAATGTTACCAATGGAAAGAAACTGGAGAGCCCTCTCACTTCATCAAATAAATGAAAGGAAATTTGAGGAGGACCATGCCACACTCAGTATACATATATACTTTCATTTGTCTCTCAAAGATTGATTAAAGTGAAAAAACATGTCCCTGAGTAGAAAAACAAAATATTACATCCCCTAAGAAAATGACATTGCAAACCACATTTTCATTGTCAATTTGCACCAGTAACAGTGTGACTTGGGAGCGGCTCAAAGGGGATGAACAAACTCTGTGTAGTTGTGAGCAGGAAAACTTGTAGGACCCCAGGAACAGGAGCCAGAGCCCTGCACAGACCCACAGGGAGCTCTGGGTCTGCTGCAGGAGTGAGGCACATTGGCACATACACACAGCTAGAAAGCAGGTAGTGCTATTTTGTCTACACTTGCCTTGGCTCTCCCCACCACATGCTCATAGGAACTCCAATTCCCATTGCAAAGTGCAGGTACTCTTGATTCGGCTCAGGTGTCCTTGAAGAGTAATAATGTCTCCTTTTTTGATCCTGCTTCACTGTGGTTTGCAGTTGCCATCACTCTTCTCAGCTCACCCAAACCCACTRTCCCTGCTCTCCCTGAGGCTGGTTCCCCTTCCTCAGGATTTGAGCTGCCCATGGGTCAGCTCAGTTCCTCATCTCATTTCGCATCCTCTCAGCTCTGGCGCAGGCCCCTTTCCTGCAGGACATTCCAGTGGTGAGTACTCACTTGCACCCTGACCAATGCCACATCCACATGCCCAGTGCTGGCTGCGTGATGTGGTCTGTCACTCACCCATCCCTTTTGTTCCTCAAGTTTCCCCTGCCTCAAGGCATTAGTAGCATAAAACTCATTACAGTGCTCATCCCAGCTGGAAACACCTGCAAAACCTGAGGGACTGTAACTGCCAGATAGCAAGGAGGAACTTTGCCTGGGTCAGACTGAAGGATGCAAAGTTATGCCAGTGGTGTAAAGATGGTCACTGTGATCCTGTGCAGATGCGTAAGATGCCCTGGGTCCAGGAATCGGGCCTATGGTGGGTGGTTGCCAGCAGCTGTGCGCACACAGAACCCAGAAACGCTTAGGTGATGGTCCCCGAGCGCACACCGTGCTTGGGGAGCAGTGCTGGGACAGAGATGGAGATGGCAGGCAGCACAGTGTGAGCTTGATCGCGGTTTGGGGCTGACGGGAACCAGTTTCAYGCCGTTATTGACAACGGCAGGCCCTGCATGGTTTTCTTTTCTGGACCGGGTCCCAGCAGAAAGCTGCGGCTGACACAGCGATATCGAGGGCCACAGCAGGACTGTCAGGAAGGTAATTCCCAGGGCAAGGAATTCTTGGATGCTGCAGCTTTCTGCAGTTACTGAGAGGGACTGCCCGGGGCTGATTGGGAATGAACCTCCGGGCCCGTCAGCCGACTCGGGCTTTATTTGCAGTATTTTTACACATACTTTAAAAATAAAACCCGGGGCCCCCCCGAAAGTCGTCCTTGTCCCTTTCTGACCAGCAGTCCTCTCCCAGGAGAGGCCGCGAGCCCAGCACCGCCAAGAACGTTCCCAGGCAGCTCCCACGGCAGCGCCCGGCTGCGGCCGAGCGGGCGGAGCGGGGCGGAGCGGAGCGGCAGCGACACCTGGCGGCCGCGGGAGGCAGGGCGGGCAGGGGCCCTCCGCCCCGCCCCGCTGCGCCCCGCCCCGAGCGGAGCCGCGCTGCGCGGGGGGAGCCCGGCCCCGGCCCGAGAGGGGGCTCTGCCAGGCTGGGGGCGGCTCATTCTCCCCTGCAACCTCCGGAGACTGCGCCGCTCTCCCTGGTGTGTCGGTGACTTGGAGCACAGCATCTCTCCCTCCGTGTCTCTCTCCCCTTCCTTGCACCAGTGATGCTAAGTTTGGCTTTGTATCTACTAAAAAGTTGCAAATCCTTAGGTGAAAGCCTAGTATGACACATACAAGTGGTACACAGCAGAACAGTTTTTAAACGACACTTGTCTTTGGGCTCTGCAGAATGCCTGGCTGAGGCTTCCCCGACAGGACACTACCGGAGCAGCCGTGTCCCTGCCCGAGCACAACACCCGTGCACAGCATGCCCATTGGGCTGGGCATTTACCTGCTTAGAGAAGTGACCCTCCCTCGCGTTACCCTGTCTGCTCCAGATTTAAGATTCGACATTCACATTTGCTCAGCCTTTGACAGGAAGCCACAAGAAGGGCTGTGACCTTGCCACCCCTTCCAATCAGCCCTGCAGGCAGATGGATGGCCTGGCTCCTTGGCGGTGGGCATTTCAGCAGGTAGTCAGTGCTCTGACACTAATACCTCACTCGGGCCATGTGCTCTGATGGGCGATTTCTTGTTTCTCTTGATGCCAACAGTAAGTTCACTGTCTGGATAAGGCTGAAGTGCTGCTTAAGATATACTTTATGTGTCTTGTTGGATATGTGCACTGTTCCATAAGCTGCTTTGGAAAGAGACATTTGTTTATACATTTGAACTGTTCAGTCTGAGGGTTTTCAAAGCTCATTCACATCCTGGGATAAGATTAAGCCATCAGGGTCAATAAAACCTCTTTCCTTCCTTGTATTTCCATGCTCTTGCCTGAAGGAATCTCTGATTCATACCTGACTGAATGAAGAATGTCAAACAACTCAGCCGCTTTGGGAAGGGGGAGAAATCCCCAATTGCTACATGCTGGCCTTTCCCTGGTCTAGGGAGTGTCACATGAGGCACTGCAGATGGAAGAGGTGTGCTGATGGAATTTCACTGGAGTGGAAAACGCCCTGGAATGTCTCAAGAGCTCTGATACAAGAGGGAAGATGTGCTGGAAATAGATAAGGGGTGCTGGAGAGATTCAGATTCTGGTCTGTTTGCTGCATCTGTCCCAGTTCAGCTATAGTGGAGGCATATGACATAATGAATAATCTTCTAAGAGTCCAAAAGAAGAGAAAGTTATGAGGGCTGTGGTCTGCTTTCAAAGTATAATTTTCCTTCTGGGAAGAGTGAGAAGGCTTGCAGCAGCCAAGGCAATGCTTATGAAAACCAGGGTTCCCACTTTTGCAAACCTGCTGGCAGTTGTACCAACCCACACAATTCTGTTTTGGCTTTTCTTGTGCCACTGTGAAGAGGTTTGATGAAACAGGTGATCCTGCTATGACAGATGTTTTTGGGAAACAATGTCTGTGAACATCTTCTGTGTCCCAAACAGGAGAGGTTTGGTGCAATGGTTACAGGGTGGCCTAGCAGCATGATACGTCATGAACTGAGAGGCAGAGGTGTATTGGACAGAAACCCCCTTTTGTTCTGTTACGATGGTCTTGGGGAAGCACTTCATTGCCACAGAGAAGGGTGGCTGATGTAAACCCAACTGTCACTGTTGAGCAACACAGTAGGTGAGCTGCGAGCCAGAGCCCCGCGGTCATGTACTTCCCTTTGACAGTGGCTCTGCAAGCAGAGGCAGCAGTGTCGAAATGCCCTCTGTGTTCTAAAAGGGGAGTGAGCGATAACTGCACATCTGACTTCTCCCAGAAGCCCAAAGCGAAGGGTCCAAGAGCAGTCAATGCTCGAGGGACATCTCTGTGACACTGCAGCGGTTGCCTGTGGAGTGCAGGACTGATAAACACATCAACTTGGTGTTTAGGTGTTCCTGGTATGTTGGTCCCATGCTGTTTCTTGAGGCTTAACTGAAGAGCAGAACATCTGCCCAGGATCAGACTAGGGGCTGGCTGAGCCAGCACCCTATCACTTGGGGTTCACCAGCAGCAGATGCTAAAGGAAGAATGGAAGAACTGAGCAACTGGTATCTCTCTAGCTGCAGTCCCAGTTTCCAGTTATCTATGACTTAGGAGCCTTTAGAAGTGGTATCTCCTAACATGAAAGGCCTGATGTGGTTTTCTTTCCTGACTGCCAATTGCTTTTGCCAGCAGCGGCCCCTTGAGCAATGTGAAGGCAGTCTGAGAGCACCACTGCAAAGCTGCTTTTCCTGCTGTGTTCCCATGTGGGAGAGAACCTGGCACAGCATAGAGACTGTAGTCGCAGAGCAGGAGTGCGTGAGTTCACCACAGGCCTTTGCCTGCTATGCTTTGTAGTGATCAGCAGGGCTTTGTACCCAGGATATCCATTTGGTAGGATCTCCAGAAAGTGGCAGCAGAGAAACTTGGCTAATATGTGATTTCTGAAAGTAATATGCAAAGAAAAGAAATTTCAGTTACTGCACATTCAGTAAAAGACAGTGATGAGTGTCAGAAGCACAGTTGCTCTCTGCCTTCATCGTCTGTGAAAAAGAATTGGCACAATCCTTTCTTTGACAACTTAAATGCTTGTTAAATTTTTTTTATGAAAAACAAATTATATATATTTGAATCCATAGTTGTCTTTTTAGAATTCCAGGGTGGGATTCTGTTCTCAGGCATAATGGTATGAAGTAACTGTCCTGATACCAGCAGGGAATAAAGCAGCTCCATAGTTCCTGATTTCCTTAAGAGATAAAGTCTATCAATCTTTCACACCTAGAGTAAGACTTTACTCTTTGTCTAGCCATGTAACAAGATTACTGCAAGAAAAAAGATAGTCCTTTGAGGGAGCAAATATGGGAAAATATAGCTTTATTTTTCAATGATGTGCTGGAATTAAGGAGATAGGTGGCTGCAATAAAACCTTATTTTGAGGCAAAATCTCTAGACAAGGTTACTTAGCACCTATGAACAGAGAACTGGTCTCAACTGAAAAGGTATGTCAGACTTGGGGAAAAAAAGGAAGTCTCGTTTTCTTCCACTCATATAAAAATCCAGATGTACTCATTAAAATTAAATAAGTATAAATCCAAGGTACCTGAACTTGCTTGACCTCTGGCTGGTGCTATTTTACTGCTTCTTTAAGATTACAGTATCAATACTGCTACTGTTCCCTGTATGCTATTCTTAATAGTGTATGATGTACAGGATGTCTTTTGGGTCATTCAGTAGCTGTGACAGTTAGTGGGGTTTTCTTATCTCTCACTGTCCATCTGAAAAACAGCTTTGAACCTCCTGGTTGTTGTCTGCCTTTTTCCCCCCCATCTCTCTCTTTCTCTCCCCCCCCCCCTTAACCAGAGGTCTAAAATAAACACGACAAACACATAATCAGCCATGAACAGAAATGTTCTTGGTTTGCTGGAGCCCAGCCTCTGTCACTTGCTGCTGTGCACCTGCCTGAAAAGAGGGCAGGAAGGGAGGATAGCACTGACAGCAAAACCTGGAGGTCCACGTGGTGTGCTGATTTGTTTTTCTTTTTCTGAACAACGTAAAGAATGGAAATGGGAACAAGGTGTTCACATAAGTCAAAACTCAGGTTGGCCAGTGAGGCAGGGTTCAGCTGAGTGAGTTTTGCTGACAAGACCTGGTGGTGAAGAAGTCTTGTACGTGGAGGAAGGTTGGTGGTGAGGATAAAATACCTCTTACCTTGCTGGCTGAAGAGATCCCTGCCCAGTTCCCAGCTGCAGGACTTTAAAGGCCAAACTGTCTGGAGCATCTGCCCTGTGAGTTCCTCCATCATGCACAGCTTGGCCTTCAAGAAATAGTTGTGACATTTTCCTGCATCATTGCAGGTTGTTTTAGTGCCTAGAGCTAAGCTGTCATAATCAGCCATCTTCTGGAGGGAAGGAACTGTGAAAACGCTCACCCCATCTTGCTCCCTGGAGAATCCAGCACCATGAGTGCTTCCAGAGGTACGGGGAGGTACTGCAGTGGCAGCTCAGGGCTGCTCCTGGTCTCCCCTTTCCTCCTCTCCTCACTCTGCTGTGGTCGCTCACACGAACACCCTTCTTTTTACTGTTTCCCCCCTGTGCATTCATGCTGGGCTCACACTGAACCCCACAGCTTCTCCCAAGCAGCACCTGTAATGCTGAGAAGTGCCAAAGCTCACCCACATCTGGACAAACTGAAAAGGGTGGTGTTATAGCTGACTGCTGGAAGGATCATTGCTGGCTTTGTTAGAGCTGACTGCTGGAGGGGTCACTGCAGTCTTTGTTAGAGCCTGCGTCATTAACACCTCCCTGCAGGGCAAGGCAGTGCATGCTGTTCAGACAGACAGCTCAGGAGAAATTCTGGTAGCAACTGGATCTCTGAGATTTAGTCTGAAAGCTCCCCAAGGCTTGAACAGTTAGCTAATGCAGGAGTAAATAATAGTATTCTTCACCTGGGAGAAGAACCTTCGGAAGAGTGGTTTGATATATTTGAATTTGATGTATGAATAATTTGTCTTTCCATTCCTTCATGTGGTGGCTTCAAAACTGATGGCCTCAACTCTGGACACTGCTGGATGGCAGAACTGGACTGCCTGAGCAATCTGAAATGGAAGACAGTCATTGATGACCGGACTTGGGCCTGACCCAGTAACATACACCTTTAATTCCTTCATCAAGAGGAGTATATTGGCTTTGAACGTCTTTGTGCAAGGAGCTGTCCCAATGTAAAATCTCCTGGCATCCTGTGAAGGCATGCTGGCCAAGAGCCAGACTCTGCGATCACCTGGCCTTGGCTAAGTCAGTTTGGATCATAGAAGCATAGAGAGTTAAGGGTTAGCAGAAACCTTAAAGATCATCTAGTCCCAACTCCCCCTGCCACGGGCAGGGACATCTTCCACTAGACCAGGTTGCTCCAGTCCTTATCCAACCTGGCCTTGAACTCTGATGGGGTTGGGGCATCCACAACCTCCCCGGGCTACCTGTTCCAGTATCTCACCATCCTCACAGTAAATAATTTCTTCCTACTATCCAGACTAAATTTCCTGTCTCTTAATTTGTACCCATTACTCCTTGTCCTCCCACTACAATTCCTGTAGTGTAGATGAAAAGTCCCTCTCCAGCTTCCCTGCAGGCCCTTCAGATACTGGAAGGCTGCTACTAGGTCTCCATGCAACCTTCTGTTCTCCAGGCTGAACAGCCTCCACACTTTTCCCTGTCTTCATAGGGGAGGTGCTCCAGTCCTCTTAACAACTTTGTGRCTCTGCTCTGGACTTGCTCCAACAGTTCCATGTCCTTTTTTGTTTCATGTCTCTGTGGATTGATCTGCACAGGGCAGCATCAGTATTAAATGAGTCCCAGTTGCTGTGTTCAGTACAAACTGGCAAATCCTTCATGTCCTACTTTATGGCAGGTAAAAAATACAAGAATTTGAGGCTACAGTGTAAGAGAATTTGCTGCACACTAATCAAATGGATGCACTTTTTAAAAAGTTGATTTCCAAGAAAATTTCGTGTTTTGGGGAGCAGTATGCAGAAGCCTCTGAGACATTATTTGATGTCAGTCTGTGACCCCCACAGCTTCTCTACCTCCCTTCTTCCTCTTCCCAGAGCAAGCTACAGGCTGGAAGTGCTGCAAGTGCACTGAAAACACCCACTTCATTGGGAAATGTTGAGTGCAATTTCAAGGCTGTTGCACAGAGTAGGGCATTGTGGTGATATCTGCAAAGTGTAGAGGAAATCAGCTTCTCTGTGACTCTTTTACCTTGGACATGACTATGGGCCCACAGGACTGGGCTGGGATTGGATGCAGGCACAGCAGAGTGTCCTGGCTGGAGGAGGATGCTTGATCTCCCACTGCCCCAACTGATGAGTCTGAGGTTTCTGATGGCATGTTGGCTAGAAAGCCTTCAAGGACTGAAGCTCATGCTGGCTTGCATAAAAAAACTACACAGACTACATGAACAGACCTACTTCTTTCCCGCAGTTAAAACCAAAGTAAAAACAGAACAAACCCACCCAAACCTGTCCATTCCTCTTTTACTGTATATTTTAAAACACAGGCAAATGAAAGAGGAACTAGACAGTAACTGTATTCCTCATTATCTAACTCTCCCTCGGGCACAGGGGACAAGTTTGACTGTTAGCAGGATGGCTGGTCTTACTACGTCTGCATGCAGTCTCAGGGAGTATCTTGTGGGTGCTCCTGGGCGGCTCAGTGGGCACAGTTACTTGGAGGCATAAGTAAGTGCTTTCCAGATTAGGGGGTTGGTCAGAGCTGCAGAAACATAAAGTCTGTGGTTGCAGTCCTGGCATACTGATAATGTAACTGAAAGCTACTGGACTAGGGCAGGCCCCAGGCACCAGCACTGGAGGGTGTCTGTGGGGTTTGGCTGCAAATCCAGACAGCAGTGGGAAGGAAAACTGGAAAGGAAGGGCAGTAGCTGAACTCTGGGAGTGGGAAACCCAATCTTACAAGAGGGATGTCCCTCAATTGTCCATCACACTGGCAGGGCTAGCTGATGGCAAACATGCTTGGGATAGTGCAGACACAGTGCGATATATTTTTAATGAGCCCTGGCCTTATAAAATATACTGTGTACCATACTGGCCTAGAGAGATGATGAATGTCTCTCTAAAATTCCTGGGTTTGCTTGAATTGGTTTAGCTCTTGCATGGCCACCTTTGCTGCTGGCCTGGCCAAATGCAGCTTGCTGGCCTCTGTTTGCAGAGCTGTGCTGGCCAGTTGGGGTCCCGGCCAGGCTGGATGGAAACAGCAGTGATGCTGGGTGCTACCTGAGAGTGCCTCACTGCAGGCTGTACAGGGAGGGGACGGGAAAGGAGAAACAAGAGCAACAAAGGACTTGCTTTGGTTACAACTCTAAACTAAACTCTAAACTAAACTCTAAACTAAACTCTAAACTAAACTCTAAACTAAACTCTAAACTAAATGCTTTTCTGTGCAGGCACTGTGGATGCTGAGCTGCTCGAGACAGGGATGGGGACCTCAGCGGACACCAGAGGGTGTGTGGAGGGACCAGCAGGGGCACAGGACCAGGGCCAACTCCTCAGTCAGATGCTGCAACTGGGAAAGCAAAGCCTGTCTGCTCATGTGAGCGCAAGGGAACAGAGGAACTGAGGCATGGCCATTTGCACCTGTGAATCCAAAAGTGAGGTGAGCCTTGCGGGGAAGCTGTTGGAGCAAAACCTCCTGCGATGGCTGAATAGCTCTCAGCACATCCCTGAGAACAGAACCCTTGTTCCTGGCACCTCATTCAGACAGAGGGGTAAGAGATCCGCCCCTCTGTGCAGCACAGGCATGAGCCTGTCTCTCGAACCAGAGCCCTTCTGGCTGTTTCTGCCTTCACAGCCCTCTGCATGGCTCCTCAGCAGCCAGGGCAGCAGAGCCTGACTGCTGTGAGACGGGTGGCCTGAGGTGGCTGGACTTGGGACAGTCAGTGTGGCTGCTCACAGCTTCCCTGGAGACCTTCCCTGTGCTGCCTCTGGCTGAGTCGGCCCACTGAGGTGTCGTGGCTGCACTGGGCAAAGGGCGAGGTACTTGCCCTCTGCCAGCCACATCTCACCCTGCTTGTGAGCCTCATGCCCTGTGTCAGGATGGGGAGAGCTGCTTTCACAACCTGGATGTGTTGTCACTCACATCCAGACGTTTCCTGTTATCTAACCTCAGCCTTATCTTCCCCATTTGCAGCTTCCTCTTGAAGGAGGAGCAGCCCCTTCAAAACTGAGCTGTGCGCCTGGGCTGTGCCCCCACTGCGCTCCTGCACGACCCCCGCTGCAGCCCTGCGCTGCCAGCCCTGCTTGCCACAGGTCAGGATGGCCCACTATGGTAGGTGCTAGCTCCCTGTCCTGCCCGCGGAAGGGGTGGCTGGGGACCGGGGAGGATCTGTCCTTTGGGGTTTATCCCCTTTCTCCCTGAGGAGATCTCAAAGGACCACGGGTGTTGGGACACTGAAACCCGCAGGGTGTCCATGTTCCTGGCAGTGAAGAAAGCTGTCCTCCCACCCCATGTTACACCTCAAGCTTCGGGGGGTCTTAATCCTGCTCGGGTTTGGGCTGCCTCCCTTCAGTGCCAGGGGTGTGTCTGCCTAAGCCAGAGGGGCTTTTTGGTGCCTCCTTTCAGGATGAGGTAGCGTTTGGCTGGGTGTACTTGGGGAAGGGCAGGCTCAGGGATGGAATGCCACTGGTCCTAGCCAGGGAGCACTGCGCTCTGGACCACGGTTCCTTGATGAGAATGAATTATGATTAGCAGTGATATGTAGCCCTACTCGGCACCAGGGTGCATGTGTGTGTGCTCCCCCAGCTCACACACACACATGCTGCCTGTGAGCTGCTGGCAGTGTGAGATTTTGATCTAAGTTAGTCATAGATGAGGCAGCACACAAAGAACTGGGGAAGGTGTGGGATGGAGGAGGGTGTAACCAGGGATAGACCCTGTCCTAGCCATGTGCAAGCACTCTTTTCAGCTCCATTTCTCACTGTCCCGATGGTTTCAGTACAACAGATGAAGGTTTACCACATGCCCCTCTTCCCCTCCTTGGGTGTCTGGGGCGTGAGCAGCCCTGGGGACAGAGTCCAGTGTGCAGGGACAGGGCCGCGGGTCTCAGGTGAGTGCAGGGGCTGTGGGAGCATGTGTGGCTGGTAGCCTCCAGGTAATGGGGGCTTATCAGGCCCTTCCTGGGGCCTTTGAATGAGCCATGAAGTGCCAGTTGCAGTGTTTCTGGTTCCCAGCCGTGCAAGGCATTCCCACAACTGTCGCTGAAACCCAGAGGCCCCTTGTTGACATGTTTGCTGGCTGTTGGAACAGCCCCTTGGGTGTGCAATGGGTTCTGTGCACCCACTGCAGGGCAACTGGGACTGCAGCTGGTGCCTCTCTGCTCCTGACAGCCAGCCCAGGCCTGGAGACTGGATCTCTCTGGAATGGCCCGAGTCTTAGGAGCTCATCTGCTGCTGGGGTGGGTCCAGCTGCTCCTGGAGGAGTGCCCAGCAGTACTGGTCTACCTCCTGGCCTTCCCAAGGGGCAGGAGGGGATGGTTTGCTCCTGGGTGCTCCAGGAAAGCCTCCCCAGGACTAGAGTCCTGAACCCTGGGGAGGTAGGGGAGTGGCTCTGCAAACAGGAGTGCCTCATGCCTCTGTAGACCACATGAATGAGGACACTTGTGCAGTGTCCTCTTAGTGCAGGGCAGAGGGGAGGGAGTGCTTGGCTGCTCTGGGAGGGGGATGCAGGGCCTTGCAAGTGAGGGTCAACAATGCTGGAGGAGCCACCAGTGTCTCCAAGGGGTCAGTGGTGCCAAGGGAGGGCTGAGGCAGATGTCAAGGTAAGACATATCAAACCGCATGTTTATTTGTTAGCAGGGGGCATATTTCTCTGTGAGGAAAAGTGATGGATTATGTTTTTCACCTTTTGGAGCAGATAGATGAAATTGACATTACTGAGCCAAATATTCCAACGTTTGTCTGGCAAAGCTCCCTGCAGTGTCTACTGCAGGGCTGAGGGCATAGGAAGGTCCTACCCAGAGCAGGACAGCATCCAGTGGAAGCCTGCCATGAGCAAAGCCTTGTTTGACTTGGTTATGACAAAGGCTTCCAGCTCCTAGGAGAAGCACGACCCAAGGTTTCAGCTGGCCAGGGGTTCAGCACACCCTGTTGCCCACAGACCTGTGGGGACTCTTGCTTTCAATTCAGGCTGTGATTTGGGTTTCACCAAGCAGAGAACTGAGACTACCTTGATTCCGGTTCAAATCCTGCATAATAAATGCATGCCTTGAAATGGCTGCAGCCTGCATTCTAGGGCTCTGCTACTCAGAGCATATGAAAACCACACAGCCACACTTCGATGCATGCTGTTATGAAGTTTAGAGTCGAATCTATCCAATAATTTTACTTTTCATTTATTTTCATTACAAGTTGCAGAGCAGTCTGACAGCCCTGTAAAAATACCTGAGCGATGATGTGCAGCCTGAAAAGGACTTTTTGTGACTTTGGTAAGGGACTGACTGAAGAATGCAGGAAGAAAAATTCTTTCCTTTTGGCCTTCAGAGTATGCAGTAGATTGCTCAGTTTTATAATACTGAGCTTTTACTTGGAAATAACCACTTTAGCTTGAAACCAGCAGCTCTGACAATGACAAATCCATTCACATCAGATATGATCTCTATGAGTAGAGTTGCAAGTTCTGTTCCCATCTGTTGATAGAATTATCTCCACTGTGTCCCCACCCCTTATCTGTCCCTCACAGCAACATTTTAAGTGACTGTTTTTCCCCTCAGAAAACCACAATGGTGGATTATTTTAAGCTGCAACTGCAGAAGTGCTGCCTTCTTTTCTTCTTCCCCCTCCAAGGCCAGATCTGCCCCTGTTAGACATCAGCACTGAAGCTAAGGCAATCTGGTCACTGATACCTGCTGAGGAGCTGCTCGGTCTTTCTCTAGTGGCTTCCCCACATTTTGGTATGGCTGAGAGTCCTTTTGGAGATCACAGGTTCACTTGTACTCTGTTTTCTTATGTTCATGAAATGCACATGCTGCTTTTATCCATTGCCACATACTTTTATCTACCATGGCTGAACTCCATTTGGAATGAGGAGCCAGAACACAGAACTGATCACTATCTACATCGTACCCAAGGCAAATGTGGAGACAGGGGAATGCAAAAATTGCAAAACCTGGGTAGTGACACACTCTAGAAGCTGATTTTACTTTTAAAACTGTAGCTTTTACCTTGCTCTTAAGTCTTATTCTCTTCTGGGTTTGGAGAACATGTGTTTGCCATTACTGTTTTTTATTTTGTGCTTTCACCTGAAAAAACCTTTCCCTTTCCAGGTATGTTTCTCTGTGTGATATTAGATGGGATCCTTTGAGCATTTGTGTAAAACAGTCACAGAAGTTAGAGATAGAAATGGGTGATGAATTGCCCACTGTATGATACTGTTAATATACTTCATCTAATTCTACTTTAGTGTCTTTAATACTCTACCTTCAAAAATACAAATAAAAACATTTTAGTTTTATTTTTATACTAAAAATAGCATGACTATTTTCTCACAAACTAGTCATGTGAAATTAAAATCCAGGGACTGGTAAGGAAGCTAAAAGACCATACTTGAAACTCAGCTATATCTGGACATGTCCACAAAGAGTATGAATGACATAAATAGTGTTGTGCAGAATGGAAGTGTGTCTTAGGAGCCAGTATGGATTTTTCTGGGAGAGTTGTACCAGAATTTCAAGTCTGTTTTTAGACTGAATTTCCTAACAGTCAACATCTGAAAAGGACACAGAACACAGTAATACTGTGCAACATCTTCTCTTGTGTATGTTTTGTTATTTAGGTTTTTTTAGGTGCATTTCTGCATTTCCTGCACACTCCTATTAAAAGAACAAGAAAACAACAGCATTTTTGGTCTTTGTGCAAGAAGTGTGTGTTATGATGTTCACTCTTAAAGGATGGATTATGCCAGCGTAAGGGGGTGGAAGGCTTCACTTTTTGCAGGAAAGGCTTTTTCTGTCTGCTAGAAATGAAGCAGAAGGAGGTTAGTTTGTCAATGGAAGAGACAGTTTCACCTGACTTCCAAGAAGTTCATTGTTTCCCTATGTGGAGCTTGGTTTTCTTTCAGCATCATAATCCTTACAGTATTCTGCCAAACGGAGGAGTCAGTGATGAGCCCCTACATGCACGCCCGGGCGCAGAGTTGAACCCTTTTTTCTGACCTTTGAATTAATATAGTGGATATTTTCCTCAGCAGAAAGCAGTGTCTGCTGGTGTTGTTCTCTGTCACCCAAAAAAGAGTGTATGAGGGGGAAATATGGGAGGGTTAATGATGATTTTGCTAACTGGAAAAAGCCTCTGAATTTAACAGCAGCTGTTGTGCTTCTTTTCCCTCTCCATGTGCCCAGGTTGGCATCCAGCAAAGACACTGTGAGCCCCAGGAGCTGCAGTGCAGCACTGCGTGTATTTGACAAGCTGAGTCCGACACTCAGTGTGCAGAGTGTCAGTTTGTCAAATACCCAAAGTGAGGCATTGCTGAGCAACACGCTGGTACGCCGAGGGTCCAGCCCCTTCCTCCTGCTCCAGCAGGAGTCTTCTTCTCCAGGCTTTGCACCTCTCCAGAAACCTGCCGAGGTACTGTACAGCCCATCCCATTGTTCCAGAACACCTGACTGAGCCTGTGCTGCCAGGTTTCCCTTCCACTCCAGTTTTGGAAGTGTCTGTTGGGTATCCCTCCCAAAAGTAGCCATGTGCAGAAGTGGTGCTGGTGCAACTCCTCTGCACTGCGAAGGCAGAAAATTGTGCCCTGGGTCCTTGTTCTTTGCATCCAAATACAATGCTGTTCTCTTACACAGCATTAACTAGCCAGCCGTTAATTAAGCTCTGTTATCAAGGATTCTRGCAACTATAAGCACAACATCATGGGTAAAGGCAGCATTAGCCATATTAAAGAATCTTCCCTTTGCACTTGTAGGAAACGTTTTTATGTTGAGTACAAACTAATGAGGCTGCTGATTAACTTCCCTGTGTCCCATTAGACAGTGAAAAATGCATGTTTGCTCAATCTGCTTTAAAATAGGCTATGGACTCCATTACCTCTCCTGGGAGCCTTGCTGTTTGGAGATGACTTCTTGTCTTTGGATGGTTATTCCCTCTAAATCATCCCACTTGAAGATGTCATGATTGAAAAGTGTTTTTAGTAACTTGACTTGTAGCATATCAGATCTGCAGCTTCAGGTATGTCAGGGCAAGGGAATGACAGGGGCAGCATCCAACCCAGTTTGACAAACCAAACTCTCTGAAAGCGTTTGACATGGAAAACTCAGAAATAAAAAAATCCCAAGACCCTACTGACTAGTTTTAGGACAGTACCACCACCAAATTTCACAATACTTGAGAATATTAATAAACTTGAATACTAAGCTTTTGGGCTTTTTGTTGCAACTATTTCTTATTAAATATTTTGAAGAAGTTGGAGTTCATACAAAGCTGGGACCCATGAATGTATATCATTGCCTAAGCAAATTGTGTTCTGCTTTTTGAACAGCTTGTGCACTTTTGGACAAACATGGTCCAGAAGTAGTCCAGAAATGGCCCTACTCCTTATGACTCACACTCCCATGGTCTTTCTCCAGCACCTACTCATGACTGACAGACATCACCCTGATATTTATCACTGAGGTCAGCTTCAAAAGAGAGCAAGGTCTATGATTTCAGACTTTGATCTGTCCCCAGTGGATCCTTCATGTAGCAGCCAGCCATGTCAACTCCAAGACCTGCCATCACCCAAACCTCAAGGTTTCAACAGACCTAACCTCCTCTGCACCACAGCTGGCCAAGTGTTTGTTTATGCCCTTCATTCTTGTTTTGTCATGCATTTCCAATTTTTGCTTTCAGTAGTTTGCCCCTCTGCTTTTTAGATAACTTTCCCCTTCAGCCCCCAGCTCCTTCCAGATGACTGGAGGGAAGGAGAAGAAAGTGAACCCTTTCCTCTCCTACACGAACAAGCACCAAATTACAGTGGGACAAATTTCTCTGGGACTTCATCTCCCATCTCCCTGCTCTGAAGTATGGTACAAACCCAGCAGGTGTAAAAGCCAACAGGTCCCCTCCATGGGACAAGCACTGCAGTTGCTCTGAGGCAAGCAGAACTGCGAGTCTCGTGACACTGCGCTGGCCACTCAAGATAGCATGTTTTTTGGAGGCAGTGTCCTTTCAGGGCAGAAGCTGAGGTTTTCCTTCTGTTCTGGAGGAAAGCTGGGGCTCAGCAGATGAGCACTGGGTGAGTGACCAGTGCAAGAAAAGGAGAAGTTCTCTGGTTTGATGGTGATGCAACACAGCAAAACCCTCTGTGACTTCCAGAAGAAACATGTTCTGTTGCTAACAGGTTTTACTACCAAATATGCCAAAAGTAAAAGAAAGAAATAATCACATGCTGCACAGGGAAAAACAACCACTGGCACTGGACCCAGGCTTCTTGTGTTTCCACTGTTCTGCTACTTGTGACCAAAGTCCTTTTGCTGCCCAAACTAGAGGTAGTAACAACATGGAGTACATGGGGGCTGGTTTATCTGAAGCATCTGCTCCCTGTTTCTTAACTCCTGTTGCCTTCCTCCTCTGCAGCTTCTCCCAGGCTTCATGTCTTCTGAGGAAGGTGTCCAGACCTCCTCAGAGCAGATCAGTGCTGGGAGGAATCACAAGATGGTAAAATCATGGTGTTACATTGTCAATGAGTGAACCTGGAGCACAGAGCTTACAACAGCAGGAAAACCTGCACAAAACACGAAACTAATTGAAAATGAATGAGGATGACATTTGGGGGGAAAAGGAGAGTGCCATGTCACATGTTTTGGGCCTAGATCTGAGGTTAACGATGGGGAAGCTGAGAAATTTTCAGTTCCCTTCCCACACGGTATTGACCTTGCACCATATGCTACTGCCCTGCAGGAGTGTGGCTGCAGCTCCCCATTCCACTCACCTCCTTTGTTTCGCACCACCCCTGGAACTGCCAATGCCAGCAGCTTCTCCAGCGTGGGGTCTCCAGGGCTGGCTGCCATGGGTCCCACAGGGACAGGGTGGATCCTGTCTGCCTCCCTGGAGTGGAGCAGCCTGCACCCTGCACAACCCTCCCTGCATGGCCATCACTATGTTTGTGAAACCCTCTCAATACAGGCAGGAGGCTTTTTTCTCTGATCTTGCCCAATAATCACCTCATGTCCTGCAGAAGCAGCGTCATTGTAATTCAGAGCTGTAAAGGTAAAGGTGCAGCTCTACACAGTGCTCAGGCCATAAACAGCGATGTAACCCTGCAGTCAGGCTGCTGACCTGAGAAGGGACAATCCGCGGCAGCAGAGACGAGCCTTGTGGGTGAAGTCAGGGCCAAGCAGGAGGGTGTGCGTGACCTGAGCTCAGCCACTTCCCCATGCTTTCCTTGCTGCACTCTCTGATTTAATAATAGCTGGTAACTCTTCTCACAAATTTGCTTTGCTAAAGCCAGGTGGCATTCCCCCTCCCCACCAAGCCTGGAGGACAAAGGGATGCTGGCTGGAGGAACAGATAGGGAGGACAGAGCTGACAGCAGCACCCCAGTACAGGCAAGATGCAAACGATTAACAATGACGAGGCAAATCAGGCTGCTGAGCGACAGCATACTGTAGGAAATGCACTGCAGCCGAAGGCAGGAACAGCATCCATGTTGCAAGACAGGTCAGCATTAGTAGTCACACAGATTGACTTATGTCCCACAGAGTAAATTGAAGTCAGTCTGTTGTATTCAGAGAGGTCCCTTACTCAATCATTAGCCAAATGCCTCAAATTTCTCTCTATTTTATTATGCTTCTGGCCCCCATACTGTAAAAATTAAATGCCAGCATTTCCTTCAACATCAGTTCTGGTTTTCCAGGAGAAAACCAGTGGGTGACAGTTTGGAGACTCATTCCCTCTCTGAGCACTGGGCTCCAGTCTGATAGCAAAAATGACATTCCTGGGACATCAACCTCCCCTCTAGGTCCCTTTACCATGCTCTACCAAAAAAAGAAAAGACTCGAGGACACGCAGGAGGTACAACCAGTACTTGCTGAGCTGCAAAAGCAAGAGGATGTCCATTTCCAGCACAATCCTGGTTCCTTGCAGCCTGATACATCCCAGCATGAACACATGCTGGAGAGTACCCCTTGCCAGCATTACTGACTGGCAGCATTGCACCCAGCTACTCTTGGATTTACAGGCTAAAGACTTTGATGTTCCCGCTCCTTCAGATCCTCTCTTCCCGACCTGTCCTTCTGAGGTTGCTCAGAAATTACTTGCTCTGTAGAAGTGGGTAGACAAACAGTTGGCTAGGGGTTTCTGCTCACGCAAGCAGGGCCTGGTCTGCCAAAGACCAAAAGGTTATGCAGCTCCTCTGGGTTAAAGCAAGCAGTGAGATAGGTACATTTATCAGAGCAGAGGGCCGACAGGAGGAAGAGTTTCATTCTGTTAAGTTCACTATTCAGTATCTGCAGCTCTGCATGGCTACTCATGCAGAAAAGCTGGTACTCTACTAAATTCCTTCTGTTTCATATTGTGATTCCATTGGAGTCAGAAGGTTCTCATACTCAGGACTTTTCCTGTCTTTCACAGTGGTAGTATCATTGGACATTTCAGTGTTAGAGCATATTTCCTTGTGTAGGCACTTAACAGGGACTTCCACCTCCGTCTGCAGCAGTGTGACATCTGCAGTGCTGCGGCTGGGACAAGAGAAACACAAGTGAGAGGGATGACTAAAGCAGATGGCACTTCATTTACACCTTAGTCAGAGACAAGATCTACCACATAATCTGTGGAACAGCAAAATTCATATTATTCTAGTGAGAGCCTGGGGGGCTCTGAAAGACACTAGAAAGTGATGTTAAAAGAATTACACACACAAAAAGAAGCACTGAACAGTTAATACTAGTACCATAAACTCTCATGGCATTATCATGTTATACCCTAAAGTTACCAGCAGACAGTCTAGCCTTTGGAAAATAAATACCAGGAATAATTGGGAAAAATGGCTACAGATGGCTAAGGTGTGTCTCTAAGCAGGAAAGCAGTATAAAAGTGTTGAAGACTGAGATGAGGACAGGGCAGAAGATATGTTCCTGTAACCACAAGGTAACAGGAACTGAGGAAAATAATACTTGGGCAAGCACTGAGACACRTTTCTTATAGAGAAAGGCATGTGTAGAGGGAACTTAACACGAGGGAAGAGCTGAGAATTTCTGTCCTTTGCCTTGTTAAATAGTGGCGTGAATTTCCTAGAGAACAGTTTCCCCATGGCATGTGACAGGCAGAGCAAAGGACCCAGTATCTTTGTGTTTTTCTACCACATTAAAGAACAATCTGGCTATCTCCTGTGACCAAGTGTTAAGTCCTCATGTTGCTAACTAAACTGCCAAGGTGTTCAAATCCTCCCCCTGTAAAGCAAATAAGTCTTTGCTTTTCATTAAGCAAAGAGGCTTTTCAGGAGCAGTCACCAGTACAAAGCCCTCAGTTTTAATGTCCCAAGTAGAAAATTGCACTCACAAAGCAACTTCATAGAGAGGTTCTGAAAAGAAAAAAGAAAGAATCGAAGATGTGCATCGACTTGTTTTATGTATCACAGCACAAAACCCAGCTTCCAAGTGTTCCCACCTTTAGGGAATAACCCTCCCACAGTCCTCTCCCTAAGAGGGATCAACGAGGGATGGGGGTGACGGGCATGGGACCGTCCCGCCCGCTCGCCCGCCCGCCCGCCCGCCCGCTCGCCCGCCCGCCCGCTCGCCCGCCCGGTTTGGATTTCTCGCTGCTCACCGTCCTTCCTGCGCCGCCGCCGCCGCCGCCAGCACAGCCCCGCCGCCAGCAGTGCGCCCAGCCCGGCACCGCCCAGCGCGGCCGCCGGCCCGTACAGCAACGAGGAACCTGCGGGGGACAGCGCTCACACTGCGGCCGGGGCACGCGTGGGCCGAGGCTCCGCCGCACAGCCAGGAGCGGCACTCCCCCCCTGCTTTGGACGCCCTTCACATCCTAACGAACCCTGCGGCGGCACCGAAGGCGGGGCCGAGGCCACCTGGGGGTTCAGCCACAGAATCCCAGGGTGGTTTGGGTTGGAAGGGATCTTAAAGCCCATAGCGTTCCACTCCCTGCCATAGGCAGACACACCTTCCACTATCCCAGGTTGCTCCAAGCCCCGTCCAACCTGGCCTTGAACGCTTCCAGGGATGGGGCATCCCTGGATGGAAACATATAGCAAACTTCGGGCAGCAAATACCCCCACCAACAGGCCCGTGGGCAGCTCCTGCCTGAATAATGCCTGGTATTTGGCATGCCAGGGATTTGTTCCCTGCAGCAGGATCTGCCACCATCACAGCAGCCAGATGTGGAGCTGGTCTAGGATGGCATTTGTTACCCTGCCCTTACCTATGCAAATGTGGTGTTTTCCAGCACGAGACTCCACTCACCTGTGTCTGTGAAAGGCCCCACTGGAGCAGTATCCATCCGGGACACCAGTGTCATTGGGAGCAGATCTGCCAGTGGAAAATAGTGGATGCATCGCAGCCCCACTGGGAGGTGCCTTGGGTGTTGGCAAAATGGGGTCTGCTCTGTCAGTGCTGGACTTACCTATCAACCTGTGTGAGTCCTGCCAGCAGGCCTGGGGCAGCATTTGGCACACATGTCCCCCTCCCCGACCATCGCCCCACAGGTTCCTGGCAGCCCTGGCAGCCTGATATGGTGCATCGTGCCTGGGAACAGCATAGCCTGGGAATGCTTTGGCTTTGTCCTGCTGGCACTTATCTAGATTTCCAGAGGACTCCTTCACTCTCCTCTGGGGACTCCCTGGCTGGCCTAGGAGGCTCTGCCATCAACAGCTGCACTGTAAACTCCCTGAGGTGTGGAGCCCTGTGTCAGGTCTCTTGCCCCTCCCGCTGAAGTTCCGTGACCGCAAACAATTCTGGTCCCGGAGGGACACAGAGGACATTTTCTTGCCCCCGCCCATCATTAGGCATACTCTGAAGGAGGGGAGGGTGCCAGCCTCTGGTGTTCACTCTCCGGGTAACAATTAAAACACAATTCATATACAGCATAGGTGTGTGATTTTGCTATGGAAGAACAAACTCCCTACCTCAGAGATGAGTAACCCTGTCCTGGGCACTCACCTGTCACTTCGAGCTCCATGTTATGGCTCTCACCCCTACCTGTGGTTGGGTGGTGTCTCCCCGTGGTTCCCACATCCCTCCACAAGGCTGCTGTTGTTGTGGGCAGATCTGCAAGGTGAGGAGGAGGGAGAGGCTTACACAAGGGGTTGACCATGTTGGTGATCCTGCTGTGATACAGAACTCTCCACAGGTGGGATAGGAGCAGGAGGAACTAGCCCCCATCCAGCTGACAGGAGGGGGATGCTGCGCCAGCTGCGTTAGCCAGCGTCTGCATCACTGATCCCTGTTCCATGCTGTTCGCACCAATGAGTGCCTGCTGTGAAAAGCACCATAGTGTTTCAGCCAAAGCTTTGTCCCCTGGGAGCTCAGCAGGCTTTGCCTCTTTCACAGGCCACTGTGTGGTACCYGCGCTTGGCTCTGCCATCACGGGCTTCACAGCTCTGCTGATCGACTAACCAGCCAAAGAGAGCTGCAAGTTTTCCATCAGGCATCCATCACGGAATCATTTAGATTGAAAAAGACCTCTGAGGTCATTGAGTCCCACATCTCACACACTGTCCTGCAGAGCCTGGGTGTGTCAGAGCATGGCGCGTATGAAACACAGGGTGTCTCCCTGAGACACGCAACTGGTCGTGGGGAGCAAAGGCCAGTTTGGTTTGTTCCCCTACTGAATTAGCACTCGCTTGTTCCTTGTTCTCAAAATAAAGCCCTGACTCCTCGTCTAAAATTGCTGAACTGCAGTGGGCAGCATTACAGCACCAGTGAGAACTTCAAAAAACCCACAGAGGAATAAATAAATGTTTGAAATACAAACCCACTTTTGCCTCAGAAAAGAGCAGTTCCTCAGAGAGGGGGAAATTGAATACAGGCAATAAAGAAGGACACAAACTGGAGCCAGCGGTGAGGTGTCTCAGAGTGCTGAAGGTGTTTGGCATTTCCTTCTTTCAGGGCAGGGAAGTAGGATGCTGTTCCTTTCTACTGCAGAAGGGCTCCAGATGTTCTCTTCCCAGATGGCTCTGGGCACTCACCTGTCACCGTCAGCTGCACAGCATCGCTCTGCTGCACCGCTCCGGCCCCAGCCCTGTTCTCTGCCTCACAGAAGTACATCCCGCTGTCAGAGGGCCGCAAGCTGTCCCACGCCAGCTTGGCCCCACTGCTCAGGAGCTGGGCTTTCCCCAGTGGGGCGCTCCGGAACCAGCGGTAGCTGATGGGAGGGGACCCGCTGGCCTCGCAGGTCAGGCTGGTGCTGGCTCCGGCCGGGACCGTCAGCCCCAGCTCTCCGGCTCTGATGATGGGCTTGGTGGCTGCCACTGGAAGACATAGCAGAGGGGCCCAGGTCACACAGCCCTGGCTGTGGTGGGGATGGTCCCCCCACCAGAGCAGTTCTCGCTCTTGCTATTGGTGCCTTCCCAGGAGGAAGCTCAGCTCTCGTGTCACCTCCCTGCACAGGGTGAGCTCAAGTCACCTGTGTGTTGATCCAGGTTACTCCAGCTGTGCCAGCATTGCTGCAGCCCTATCACAAAGTCCTGGTCTCTTGGGTGGGTGGCCCCCTTGCAGAAAGACAGTTATTTCTAGCGCACGTTGAGGATGCTTGGGAAGGGGAAAAGGCAGACTTGGCTCACACAACACTCCCTTGCTACTAGAACCACAGAGACATTGGCTGCTTGCACAGAACCAGACCTGTTTTTTATCTCAGACATCATGGGTTCAACTGGCCCATCAATAGATCCAGGTCAGGCTGTACACTAACTGTCCCCCTTACCCAGTTCATTCCTACACCTCCACGTGTTGAGAAGGTTAACCAACGTAGCAAGGGAAGCAGATGCTTCAACCCCCAGCCTAGATGGGCTAGACACTGTGGTGTGAAAGACTATTCCCACCAGTGCTGGTTCCCCTACCTGCTCTTGGTTTAAGCTGGCTACACAAGAGCAGGGCTTTGTTGCTGGATTTACCTTTGACGACTTTAACTGCAGTAGTCAGCTCTCTGATTATCAAGCTGTTATTTGTAGACCTCCAGATGACTTGACAGGTGTAGTGTCCACTGTCAGGCATTTCAAGGTTCTGAATTAGGAGTGAGGCATTCCCTGGGCTGTGCTTTGGGATGCTGACTCGGTCTCGGAACTTAGACAGCAGGATGTGGTCACCAGAATCATCCCTCCGAAAGATGGTAGAGGTGCTAGAGTCTCGCTCCACACTCCAGCTAAGCGTTTGCTGTGTGAAACTTTCTGAAGGCACGTAGGTACATGGTAAAGTGGTGGATCCCATCCATGTGCCCTTGACCTGGTGGACACCAGACAGATCCAGGAGGGCTGCAGGGAACAGCAGTGGAAGGGAAGAAATCAGAATGCAGCAGAAGAGGGAAAGGTCTTCTGGACAGACAGGACTCACTGGGCAGTAGATGCCAGCATGCGGCCATGTCTCTGATGTTCTGTAGACCACAGCCACTAAGCAAGCCCACTTCACCAAGCATGGGGAAGTGAACAGCTGCCTTGACCTCATGTCTATTTTTATTGTGTCTCTGTCTGGGCACTTGCCGATTCTTAATTCTGTCCTGGTACAGAGAGGCTCCTTCTGGGCAGGAGCATTTAGGGATATTTCCTGCAGTACTGAACGTGGAACAGGAATGGTGGACCAAAGCCAATTGTTTTGCTTTAGCCTTGGAAAACTTCAGACCCAGATCAGCACCCTACCAAGCATTCAGGTGAGCATAGGAGAAGAGTGGGCAGGTTTTCTCCACTCATTCTCTCAATTTCTCCAGCTGTATGCCCATGCATCCCACAGCTCCTCTGGAAAGTGCCTCTTGTAAGTAGCAGATCACCTGAATTTCATTTGACTTGGCTCGTCTCTCCCCATGCCCCTTATTATTCTCCCCTTTCCCCTCCCTGAAAAGTCACTGGTTATGTTCAGCAGCTTTAACTCACAAGAAGATGCTTGAGAGGCAGACCCCAGAAACCTGCAAAGCTGGTTTTTTGTGACGAAATGGGGAATATATTTCAATCCATTTTTCTAAGTGTCAGGAGCAATCCTGTGCTTCTGTATACAGCTTGTAAGAGCACTTTTCTCCTGTAATACATGCCCTGAGAAAGGGTATATTCAGTCATGGGCATAGGAACTGAAGCCAACRTTCCAGTCTCAGCTTTCCTGATGCAACAGTTGCTAGATAGGAGAGACCAAGGGGAATCACATGTGCCCATACCTGGTCTCACAATTACAGCTCCTCTTCTTCTCAGGCCCATGCTAACAGAACAATGAGGATGCAGTATTAAATTCTAGTAGAATGCATATTCCAGCTTCACCAGGACTGTTTCAAAAGCTGGCACACCAAAGTGGGTCCTTGCCAAAGGTCCCAAACAACCGTGTTCTGTTCTTGCCTTGGGACAGGGGAGCTGACTTGCCCAATACTGCCCTATTTGCTCCGCTCTTGAAAGCACCTTTTTTTATCTGATGCCAGAGGAGACTCTCATAAATTCTCAGGCTCTATGGTTAATACAATAAGCTTAAGACTTTCCACACTTGTCAATTTAAAAAAATTAAGACACTATAATTCAAAAGATTTTCCCTACCCTCTTAGTACTCTGATTTTTGTTCTTATACATTGAAGCATTTACTCACCGTTGCAGCTGATGAAAGTCATCACAAATACCACTATCCGCCCAACTTCTCCCATTCTCCCAGAACTGCAGGTCTCTCCTCTTTCCCTGAGAGACCCCCACTTTCCTGGGACCAGACTGCAAGTGAAGAACACTTCCCTTTATTCTGTCCTTTGTCATCTAGGATCCTCTTTCTGAAACATCACGAGTCCATTTCACTGCCGAGTTAGGTGAAGGGTGAGGGAAGGAGAAAGGCTGTATGGATATTTTCAGTCCTATTCCCTGTCCCCATTCACTTCTCTTGATGCAGCCCAGGACCCAGTGGACTTTCTGAGCTGCAAATGCCCATTGCCAGGTCATGTTGAGCATCACCGACACTCTCAGCACACATTTCTGCTGCAATAGTCCAGGTCATGGGCAAAAGTCATCATGTTTCTTGCTCTGAAAGCCCATGCTGTGTTTGCCAAGGAGGTAACTTATGACTGGCAGCCAAGGGACATTTTGAGTGTGCTTTGTGGGGTACCTTTAAAAGTATTTCTAAGAGTTATCAATAGGTACGATGCACAGGATTAATCTGTGCTTACTAATTATTACCAAAAGGAGAAAGACAGAAAGATAAGAAACACGTATAAAAGCAAATCTACTGACCTAGTGAATTCTATTAGAGGCATTTAATGGGACAGTAGAGCAGCTTTTTGCGATTTATTCAAGGGCCATGCCTTAGCATATGGTTCTAACAGCTGTACCACAAAAACAATATCTTTGAGCAGGAGGCAGATGTTTCTGAAGGACAGGGAGCTGTTTTCTGTTGGAGCTGGGAGAGAAAGGTAAATGGCATGGTTTTGCTACAGCCTCATCCCATCACAACAGATACCTGTCTGCTTGGGCTGAAACATTCAGCTTGCAGCTGAACTCATCTCTGGAAGTGCTGGTCTATGTCAGTGACAGCTTATTCCCTCTCTGCTAGGGTGATGAGAGCTGGAGTTTAGCTTCATTTTCTCAAAGTCACTAAGTTGATGAGAACTGTGTGGATCTCATTTCAGTCCCAGGTAGAGGTGTGCCCACCTGTGGGGCCCTTGCTGACTGTGATTGCAGCTGAGCCCTGGAACTCGCTGGCAAGCAGCAGCAGCCTGGACCAAAAAGCTAGATGTCATGTTGCAAGACCTGGTGCAACAAATTCATCCAAGGCTCCAGGCTGAGAGCCACCACCAGCTGCCATCCTGCTGAGGAAGACAATGGAGGCAGCAGCATCCATTCTTGCAAGGCATGTCTATGTAAGACATTGAAACTTGATTTTTGATGACTTTTCTCGTTGACATCTTTGCTGCAGCTACCAGTGTGGTACCAGTGCACATGGCCTGTATCCATCTGCCCATGCTGCCCCTGAGAAGCCTTTAGCAATGTTTGAGTCCTGCCTAAAAGCAAACAAACAAACAAAAAAGCAGTTGTTAAAATATCAAGCTATGTCACTCAAAGAGGGAAATGTGTCCATTTTCATAGAGATGATTTAATACCAACCTTCTGCACACCCCAGTCCATGACTGGCAGTAGAACCTTGTCCCAAACAAACACAGTCTACTACACAAAAGACTTTAACAGAAGCTGGATTTCGGGGAACATGCCCTGGAACAAGCTGAAAACCCAAGCTAAAACTGCTGATAGAATTACTTTTTGAACCGGACATGCAAGACTTCCTGAGGCTGTAATTATACAGGATAAAAAAAAGGACTAACTAAAGCAGACATGAAGAACTGTAGTTCCCCAAATGTGATGTACATGACATCTTTCTCTTCCGGAACAGAGACAGAGCTGCTAGTCTTCTCTGAGTCACACAGCACATTTCTTCCTTACCAAAGGGACTCCTCATAGTTTTGTATCTGAACACAAGACGAAAAAGCCCTCGGTGTCTCATACGTGATGGCTAGCTACCTGGTTTATTAAAATGCAGTATTTTATTCCGGTGTCTCTGCTCTGGGTTGAATTTGCTGCTCTCTCCCATGCAGTGCTGGGGGTAAGGCACCCTGCAGCCTGTCCTCGCAGGTACCCACCTTCCACACACAGGACAGGACACTCTTTCAAGTGTCATTTCTTCAAGTGTCACAGCTCAGGCACTCTTTGTTCTGCAATTTCTGCTACTCATCTCGGGCTAACTAGAGGTGACACAGTAAAGTCCCCATGTCCCCGAACCTGAGCAGAGATGGGCCCTCAGGCCCTGTTCATAGGAACCAGCTCTGCTGAGCCTGCATTCATGTTCTGACAAAGTCTGCCAGCGGCCAGAGAAGTTTTCTGGTGATAAAATAACATCCTTGGCTTTCAAGGAGATGAAATCCAGTACCCAACTATGGGCAAATCACAAAAAGTAGATAACTGAAGAAGAAAGGTCTAAAAGTCCTGGTTTTGAACCATATGCACTCAAAAAAGAAGCAATTTTTCTTGAGACATTCTTGTTTGGTCCAGCCATAGCTAACTCACAGATCTGACTTAACAGACTGTATTTTATGAAGTGCTTTTTGGATGTCCCATGGAAGATGATTGTGTGATCCCCCCCAGCCATTCACACCACAATTCTGCAACATCAGATAATCATAGAGTCAGTCATGAAAACATGACTTTGTTCCACTTAAAGAAACAGAAATTAGTGTAAATGAGCATTTCCCTTAAAGGCTTGTGTGACAGAAATGTGATGTACAAGTGATCTCTCTGAAAAAATTCACTTCTCAGGAATTCTCAGGTCAATGACATTAGCTCTGGGTTACCCATTAGCTTGGCCAAATCCTTGTAAACACCTCCTGACACCAAGAAAGCAACCCATGTATACAACGTCTTCTGAGTACTCGTTTCCTACCTGGTGCTACAGGTGGGCTGCACATACTCAGCCACCAGAACAATACAGATGTACCCTTACCTGCATTTACCACACGCGCCAGCTGCTGGTGCTCTCTGTAGTCTCATCACCATCTAATGCTGGCTTTTTTCTGGCCTCCCAGTTCATCCTCCTGGTGCTCTGAGGAGCCTGGCTGAGCTCTGGGTTTGGTAAATAAAACTGCTGGTCTGGGACGATCTGCTGTGACTTCACTTCATCCTCTGGCCTGCCACTGCAGAGGTTGCACAGCAGCTGCCCTTCTGCCCAGGGACACCCCATACCAAGTCAGGATCTGGACCCTGTCCCGCTGTCCCACAGTGCATGCAGACACAAAACACATGGAGACCATACTTCATGGATTTCTTTTCAGTTTCATGAGCTTGCCTTACATCAGCTATATTTAATATCATCAGCTCCTGGTCCTGGCTGTCCAGCCAGGATAACACGGCTGTTTATCCACATTGATAGGGCTGCAGCGCCTGTGGCTTTGCAGTGCAGCTGGAATTGAGTGATTTTGGGGCAAGCTGTGAGATTCCTGGCACCCATTACCTGTGGAGTTTCAGCAGTGTGAGCTCAGACGACAGTGTGATCACCCTATCCCTCAGTGGGAAGCCCTTTGTCTCTGCACCTCTATCTTACCTCAGTGCTCGCTTCTCCTCAGGCTGGAGCTCTGGCCACATCATGATACCTCAGATGAAGAGCACTGCTGGTCAATTCAGGTGACCAGAACCATGTCCCCCCTTCAGTAGCCCCAGCAGTCAGGTTGAGCTCAGATGGGTGGGCTGTGCTCCAGTACCAGCCATATTCCTTTCCCACCTCCTCTGACCTCACAGATGCAGAAACATACATACACACCTATTTTCTCCACATCTACAATAAGCTGCATGTACATGTTGGCAGTTTTCTCCATGACACCACCAGCAGGTGCCATGTGTTCCCTTTTTGTTCAGAAATCAAGATGTCCCAGCCCTTGATTTTAAAATACATTCTTAACAAAGAGAAATAAAACTTGTAGCACAGGAACATGCAGGAAGAAAGTATAAGGTCACTGATAAGTGCCTGGAAAGTGTGCCTGGTGGTTTGTGCATTTTGATGAACTTCTGTATCATTCATTTCTCTAATTTCCCATTAGACCTCTGGCTCTCAGCCCCAGGTGAGCAGCACTGCGTTCCACACTTATTTCTACGTTGCATATAAAAAGTACTTTTCCTTGTGCTTTGAAAGTGCTACCAGACAATTTTCACTAATTTCTGCATGCTTTTCAGAGAAACTGTAAACAAATATCCTCTTCATCTTCTCAGCCCTGACCCCCATGAGCACACTTTGCTCATTTGTTTCTTCTCTTTTTCCCAAGAGACTGGGTTTGCACAGATGTGGTTTTGTACCAATAATTATCCTTTACAATCTTTCTCATTAACTTTTCTTGCTCTGCTGAACCCAAGATGAGGCCAACATGCATACATAAGGTAGCAACATTCCACGGGGCTTACAGTACCACAATCCCGTTTTTTGACTGGAATGCCTTTCCCTTAGCACCTCATACTCCCTTTGAATTCTGGTGAGGTTTGAACTGATGCTCAGAGATCTGCAGATGCAGACCTTTCCTCAGTGTGATCAGCACAGCTGGGGGTCCGCTAATCCTGTGCCACCAATGTTCCACTTATCCCTCAGGTCGCTTTCTCTGTTTTACATCTGTCTGCATGGCTTTTAATGGAACACAGGATTGCCCTGTTCATTGTAAAAAAGTTCTTCCATAACTCTGCAGTATCCACATTATAGATTTACTCAGTGCAGTAGAAATTATTCATAAATTACCCTTCAGGCCTTTTAAGCTGGGAGGAAAATACTTCTCGAGTATCTACTGAGGAACTGTGAGTGCTTACTGGCATTCCAAGATGAGCCAGTTGTGCGGAAATACACACACCAAAATACATGAGGCAATGTGTAAGCAATCCTATCCCAAACTTATGGAAAAGTATCTAATTTCTTTCAAATATCAAACATGCATTTAAAGAGAACAGAGAATGTGAGCTCAGAAAGAATGTGCCTGGTTGCAGTATCAGAACCACCCAGAGCTATGGCCAGTGTGCCTCTACCTTGCTGCGGTGCTGTGGAGTGGGATCGAGGGCAGCACAAGGACTGCACAGGACATTTCTGCTTCTTGCACTGCTGCTCCTAGTGTGGCAGGTTCCTGGTTTTCTCTTGGCTTTAATCTGCCTTTCAGTGTTTCTATAAGGTCTCTCTCATATTAAAACTTGTGCAACATCAGGTGGGCAGGAAAAGAACCATCAATTCCCAAGCCAGCCATATCCTGTCCTGCTCACCCACAGGGATGGGGATGCTAGGCAGCCCTTGGCGCTGGCTTTCCTCCCACCACATGAAGGCTGGAAACACTGGTTCTTTTAGCCATATAAAGCAATAAGTTTAGTACAGTACTCCTAGCTTGGGACCTGCATGCCACAGCTTTCAAAGGCCTTTTTTGGATACAGCTGGTGAAAGGGAATCAAGGAAAACAAAATCAGAAATTCTATACAGCAGTCTGTAACTGAAGTTCCTGAACAGGTATGCATTTTCACTGCAGGGATTGTGAAGGAAGAAAAYCACTGCTTGTCCAACCTATTTTTCGGAGTCAAGGTGAAAAGAAATATACATATTTTGTCTGGGTGAAGGTGCTCTTCAGGACTGGTACCTGCAGAGCACTGTTGGTTCTCAGAAAGTGTCCCCTACTTCATATTCAGATTCCTGGGGATTTCCAACACTGTCAGATGCATTCTTATTTACTTCTTCAGAGATTTTTTTTCCCCTGGGCTCCATCACATAGTTGTTTTCAGTGGAAGATATGGGTTCCTCATAGTGACCTGTGCTATCCTGGCTTGAAGAAACTGCTGCTCTCGAGTTATGGCTGAAATCAAAATACAAGAAGAGTAGCAACCAAGTAAACAAAACATCTCCCAGTTTTGGCCAATATTGTTTTCTGACTCAAACCTATGTAAGCCTGGGCCATTAGACTATGGCAATATTCTGAAGGGGAGAATTTTGTCCTTTGCTTTCAGGTGGCAGAAGAACCTTGGGCATTGTAACAGCATTGCTTCCAAGCCAGGGAAAGTTTCCAGGGAGAGGAAGCAAAAAGTGTGCAAGCAATGCAAGGATTACCGCCATTTCTTGGACTGGCACAGTCAGACAATTGCTGAAGATAAATAAATAAAAAAAATATATTTATAAAAAGTACTGGAGGAAGGGTAAATTGAGAACTGAAAGCAGCCCACATCCACCATCTGGCTTATGGTATCTAATATTTTTAAAATGAAGAGAAATTCTCTGAGGAGAAATGTCATCACAGCATTTGTTCTGTGATCAGGGTTCAATTGTTACTTAAACTGCTGCCTTACACACTGCTGAGGAAGCCCAGCACCAGGATGCTGGCACATCCCACTGTGACACTCAAGTCAGCAGCACTTTAATTTTACCTAGAGAAGTGGTTGTCCTTGCATGTTTTGATTCCCTGTTGCTGTGGAAAGCCCACGAGCCATCCTACAATATGCTATTGAGCTAACTGTGAACCTCTTCAGCCAGACTGCACAAGAGGCTTTTCATCCTGACAGCTAACAGCAGTGCTTTTTRTTTCTGCTCTGATACAGCCCCCCTGGACTCATCAATGTGCCAGATAAAGGGTTATACTCACAATTGTACATCATAGGCTTGAGCTGGAAAATAATAATTAGAATTTGTGTCAATAATTTGCATTTACATTCTTAAAAAAGAATTTCTTCATTTATCTTCTTGGTATAAGAGAGTGACTTCTGAAGAAAGAATAAAAATAACAGCCTTGGAGATCATGTCGGGTGGGTGATGACTCAGCTTCCTAGGATTCAGTCCAAGAAAATGAAAACAACCCAGCTATCACACAACTGGGTCAAAATAACTGGCCCAAGGTTGAAGATAAAGTTGAGTTTAGAAACTAGAAGTTCCCAGTTTCCCCAAATTCCGTATTCATTAGAAGTTCAATAAAGAACAATTTTAAAAGTGGTTATTCTGGATTCCTTAAAAAAAAGGATAAAAATAAGAAAAATGTAAAAAGAAATATTTGACAATTATTATGATTAATTGGTATAATGAAGTCATAGAAAGATCATTAAAGAAACAAAGAGACAAGGAGAAAATTAAGTCCATAGGATCAAAAACCCCAAAGCACATGTGCTCTCTGTGCACAGCCAAGCACAGCTGGTGAGGAGGGGGCTCCAAGGAACACTTGGTTGGGGGGATTTCTGGTGGCAGTGCAGGAGAGACAGAGGTGTTCAGTGAATGTATCCTGTGCCTGAAGATCAGAGAGGGAACAAATTCATATGGAATAGGGAGAATTAACAATGACCTCTTCCCTCTGGGTGCCAACTGAGGGAACTATTGAGCAGCAACTGGTGCCAAAGGCATTTCCAAGCAGCAGGACAGGATGAACCCACAGCCAGAGACTTTAAAGGTTTGGAACGATGAGCCCGGCCAAGCAGGCAAGTCTGAGCACTGGGATGTCTGCGAGGAGCAGCAAGAAACAATCATCCCGATCTCTGTGGCAGAGCAAGCCACACACCTCAGGGTGGGCTGCAGGGCAGGGACTGAGCTGCCCCGAGCCTACACACGGATGGGAGGGTGCAGCTCAGGAGCACGTGGGGGGCAACTGCTGCCCCAACCCCCATGGCTGGTGCCTGGAAAACCCTCCTGACTGTGGGAACTTCTCTGCCTCTTTGGCTCTCTCACCATCTGTGTCAATCCATGCATGTTATCATCTCCTGCCTGTATGATGCAGGTGCCAGAGCTGCATCTGGTGGCGGCAAGCACAGCTCCAAGCCCCAAAACCCAACAAAGGTAAAACCATGCTGGGCATGCATAAAACATTCAGGTTTTCCAGAACGTTCTACTCACCATCTTTGGGCTTTCTAATGCAAATTATAAGAAAGATGACAAGGAAAACCACAGCACCACACACCACAGCAATCAGGACGACCAGGTACAGCGACAAGCCAGTCCTCTGGAAATCTAAAGCAACACAACAGAGGACTTTCAGACAGAGGAGCCCTCCTGGGTGACAGCAGCAGTGGTTACATGACATTTACCATGTCCCTGAGGACAGCAATGGCCAGCCTTGCCCTGTGTCCCTGCATGACCATGTCCCCACAGCTCTGAGTGGGCGTCATGTGTGACCCAGCACTCTGTGTACACCTCACCAAGAGGCCACAGCCATACAGACAGTGTCCATCTCATAATGCTGAGGCGACTAGGGGTATGAGCTGGGCAGAATAATTGCACTGCATATCATGAAATAAAGCTTTCTATTCCAGGGTGCTGCTCAGTTCTATTTGGAAAGTGTCTAAACCTGTTACAACACTGCAAAGCTGGAGGATGTGTAGGAGATCTGCTCGAGGTGCACAGTGAGGCTTTTCTGCTGTTCCAGCTTTGACAGTCTACGATAAAAATGGACCACCTGCTCAGGAATACAGCAACAACTCTGTGTGCCCCCTATATCAACTTTTGAAAAGACACTGGATGTTTCTATGGAAGAAAAAAAAAAAAGAGTCACCATGAATTATCTGGATCCCTTGAGAACAGCCATTAATAAAATTTGCAGCAAAAAAGGCAGAATACGATTGTTGAGGCTGAAGTTCCTGACTACAGAGCATCTGGTTGGGGTCCCTAATCGTCTTCTCAGCTTGGTTTTCTCTTACTTACCACGAATTGTATAATTCCTCCCTGGATATCCCATTCCACTCTCAGAAGTCATTGCTGTTATGGGCACATCTGCAAAACGAACATGAGTGAAAGGCTGACAGTGCATTTCCAGCCCTCATTTTAGCACCAGGAGATCTGGGATCAGAGCTGTAGGATCAGAAGAGAATGCCTTCATCCCCTTTACAAGGCAGTGAAAAGAGGCACACTGCAGAAATGAATACTATGTACACACTATACTGTAGAGAGTGTACATGTAGTACCATATATACACTGGATAGATACTATATGTAGGGTGTATACTCTATATATACTATGTATACACAAACTACATATGCACACACGAGATATGTATGTGTATTTGTATGTCTGTACACACACAACTGCAGTAGTGGGGGAGCCCCATGTAGTCCAGGAGATTCCTGAGGTACCTCCGAATACCAGCTCTGTTTGTATTTTTTCTGTAAGAACAATCAACACCTGTCAAYATCTTCCCTCAGCTTCTGGTAACTGACACCAGCTTCCACAGCCCCCGGGTGATTGCYGGGGCACCATAAATCCAAGTGAAACATACCAAGCATAGAAAAGTTTGCACAAGCAGACCTACCCTAGCCCACAGCTAAATTCCCACATCCCACGAAAACAAACGGGCAGTCACAAGCCCTCACTCAAAACTGCTATCCCTGGTCAGATACATGTTTTCAGTTAGGTCTGAAGCAGCTTTTGCGTCCCTCGTGTCTGCCACTGGGGACACCAGACCTGCCTCCCCTCTGCAGCTTCTGTTCAGGATCAGATAACAAGTTAAAAGGCCCTGTAGAAAATAACACCACCGAGAACATCCCATATGCTCTGCAACTTAGGAAATGGCATTTTCAACAGTCCTGAGACACGTATAGTCTCTCCTACAGAGACACAATCTATCAGCAACCAAAACCCCTCTGTAGAATGGAAACTCAGGGAAGGAAGATATTTTAGTTTAAGAAACATCTGGATTAAAAACTGAGGCATATGGATTGAAGTTCAATACTGTCAAGACTCTGTTCCCCAGCAATAAAACCCACTGCCAAGCACTGATGTCACACGCTGCCCTGACACCCCATCCTTGCCATCAGCTGGTGCGGCTCTCACCCCTACCTGTGGCTGGGTGGTGTCTCCCCGTGGTTCCCACATCCCTCCACAAGGCTGCTGTTGTTGTGGGCAGATCTGCAAGGTGAGGAGGAGGGAGAGGCTTACACAAGGGGTTGACCATGTTGGTGATCCTGCTGTGATACAGAACTCTCCACAGGTGGGATAGGAGCAGGAGGAACTAGCCCCCATCCAGCTGACAGGAGGGGGATGCTGCGCCAGCTGCGTTAGCCAGCGTCTGCATCACTGATCCCTGTTCCATGCTGTTCGCACCAATGAGTGCCTGCTGTGAAAAGCACCATAGTGTTTCAGCCAAAGCTTTGTCCCCTGGGAGCTCAGCAGGCTTTGCCTCTTTCACAGGCCACTGTGTGGTACCTGCGCTTGGCTCTGCCATCACGGGCTTCACAGCTCTGCTGATCGACTAACCAGCCAAAGAGAGCTGCAAGTTTTCCATCAGGCATCCATCACGGAATCATTTAGATTGAAAAAGACCTCTGAGGTCATTGAGTCCCACATCTCACACACTGTCCTGCAGAGCCTGGGTGTGTCAGAGCATGGCGCGTATGAAACACAGGGTGTCTCCCTGAGACACGCAGCTGGTCGTGGGGAGCAAAGGCCAGTTTGGTTTGTTCCCCTACTGAATTAGCACTCGCTTGTTCCTTGTTCTCAAAATAAAGCCCTGACTCCTCGTCTAAAATTGCTGAACTGCAGTGGGCAGCATTACAGCACCAGTGAGAACTTCAAAAAACCCACAGAGGAATAAATAAATGTTTGAAATACAAACCCACTTTTGCCTCAGAAAAGAGCAGTTCCTCAGAGAGGGGGAAATTGAATACAGGCAATAAAGAAGGACACAAACTGGAGCCAGCGGTGAGGTGTCTCAGAGTGCTGAAGGTGTTTGGCATTTCCTTCTTTCAGGGCAGGGAAGTAGGATGCTGTTCCTTTCTACTGCAGAAGGGCTCCAGATGTTCTCTTCCCAGATGGCTCTGGGCACTCACCTGTCACCGTCAGCTGCACAGCATCGCTCTGCTGCACCGCTCCGGCCCCAGCCCTGTTCTCTGCCTCACAGAAGTACATCCCGCTGTCAGAGGGCCGCAAGCTGTCCCACGCCAGCTTGGCCCCACTGCTCAGGAGCTGGGCTTTCCCCAGTGGGGCGCTCCGGAACCAGCGGTAGCTGATGGGAGGGGACCCGCTGGCCTCGCAGGTCAGGCTGGTGCTGGCTCCGGCCGGGACCGTCAGCCCCAGCTCTCCGGCTCTGATGATGGGCTTGGTGGCTGCCACTGGAAGACATAGCAGAGGGGCCCAGGTCACACAGCCCTGGCTGTGGTGGGGATGGTCCCCCCACCAGAGCAGTTCTCGCTCTTGCTATTGGTGCCTTCCCAGGAGGAAGCAGCTCAGCTCTCGTGTCACCTCCCTGCACAGGGTGAGTTCAGCTGTGCTCACACCAGCTGTGCTGTCCGTGGCACTACTCATGGYGTCCTGCTCTGCTGGGCTGATGATGTCTGTGCCTCTATAAACACCCCTCACTGGGCAGAGGTAAGGCAGGCACATTCTGGCAGAATTTAGTCAAAGAATAGCCATGCAGTATCCCTGGGACTTCCATTCTGCTGAATGTGCCTGGGAAACCTTGAGCCATTGGATACAGGTAGAGCCAGGGATGAACTGGTAATTGAGGAGCCTCAGATCCTCCCCCAGCTGAAGGGTGCTGTGTCCTGGTCAGAATTTCTCTCTCTCATCTACTTGCTGCTTCTTGCTGGAGGCAGACACTGCTCTGCAAAATGCTTCTGTGTGGAAAGCCATGGTCACCTCCTACCACTTCTATCCAACTCCCAAAAGCCTTCCTGAGTCAAGCCTTCCCCTCCCTAACAGCCTCCTTCTTGGATTTACCTTTAACAACCTCCACTTTGGTGGTGATCTCCTTTGCTATCAGGCTGTTGTTGCTGTCTCTCCAGGTGACCTGGCAAATGTACGTTCCTCTGTCAGAGACCTCCAGGTTCAGGATGAGGAGAGACACATTTCCTGGGTCATTCTTTGGGATGCTGACTCTGCCCCTGTACTCAGACAGGAGAATATGGTCACCAGAGCCATCCCTACGAAAGATGGTGGCTGAATTCTGGTCATGTACCACAGTCCAGGTGAGGGTTTGCTGCACAAAGTCTTCCACAGGCACATAGGAACAAGGCAGAGTGATAGACCCCTTCCAGACACCTTTGATCTCACTGGGGCCACTCAGGTCCAGAAAAGCTGCAGGAAGAAAGGAAGAAGAAAATTAAACCACAAAGCATCCAGGGTGAAGGCAGCTCCCAGGCGGTAAAACCATGGCAAGAGCATTGGCAAAGAGAGTCCACCAGATGAGAAGCACAAGTGGTCAGTGTGGAGGATGAGGGATGGTCTGCTCGGGGATGGGTTAACCGAAAACTAGCATGGCATGAGGTAGATGGACAGGAGATGGCTGATATCCAGGGGTGCCGACTCCTGCCACGTGTGCAGCCTGGTTCTCCTGCTCTACGTGGTGCTTACCTGCCACCACCAACACTGAGTAGAGCACAGGGTCAGAGTTATTGGATAACTTAGGCCTGAGGGARGGAGTTTGTCTAAAGTCCAAGTTGCAGCTCCCTGGTCTCAGCCAGAGTCTGCTCCAGACATCACCCTTGGGGCTTCTGAGGAACAACAAAGACTTCTCTCCTCCACTGCCCATTTGTTTTTCTGGAAGGCACCACTCTCTCAACCTAAGCCAAATGTGAGCAACTTAAACCATTGGGCAAAGAAGCCTAATACTCTTTAAATTTTTCTGTAAAAATGAGGACCATTGTTTTTGTCCCAGTACATTTCTGTCTCTCTGAGGACTGAATCTAAGCTTCCACAGACACTTCTTTACCCTTTTCTGGTGGTTTCCAAACCTCCCTTTTCCTAGAAACACAAGCACTTGTGTTCCGTGAAATAACCGTCACAATGTGTGTGAGATCTCCCTACTCCTTGTCCACGGGCAGCATTTCCATAGCCTCAAGCACTGTTACACTCTGCAGCCACTGGATCTGAAACACCTGAGCCCCAAGCCAGCAGCATGCAGATTTGGCCTTTTTGCCGCATATCTCTTCCAAAAACAGAGCCACCCCTGCCAAGCACACATAGACCCCCAGTGCAGGGCAGAGGCTGCCCCAGGCAGGGGACCCATGCCCAGACCAAACTCACCGCTGCAGTGGAGAAGGGAACTCACGAGCACGGCTGCTCGCAGCAGCATTCCCATCCTTCTTGGGGCCATGGCTGCTCCCTTTCCAGCCAGACTGACCTTCTTTCCCCAAGCTGGAGTAATTCAGGAACACTTCCCTGCCTCTGTCACTGAGCGTCCAGGACAACGGCTAGTGGTTTTTCCTTCCTCTTTAACAGAAAGAAGTGTCTCAGTGATCACTGTCAGAGGCGTGGGCAGAGCGGAAGCCGTAAGGAAGGGTGAGAAGAGGAAAGTTTAAAAACTACTTCTACTCTATTTCATATTTCCTGCTGAGTATGCTTTTTCCCCCTTCTGTTTTTTAATTTTTTTGCTTATTTCTTTTGGTTCCTAAGCAACTATTTCTTCCTCTTTTCCTCCTTGCATTGCTTTCTAACAAATAAGCTTTAACATGCACATCACATACACACAGCTGAGAGTGAACTTGTAAGGAGTTGAACAACCTAAGTCCTCACAATTCACTTTCTCACCAGCTTCTGTGACACCCACCACTGTGTTTTAAGTTAAGGTTCATGAAACACCCTATATCTTTACATTACCAGTGCAAGACAGATGATCATTGTAGACCCTTTCCAACTGAAATATTCTGTATGGCTGTATCACATTTAAGAAATGGGGAATTCAGGTATATAAATCTAAACCCCAAAAATTCCCAAGAGCTGCAGACACCTGGGCCACTAGTCCCACTCCATCTTACAGATGGATCCTTCCTTCTCACAGAGCAATTTAGCTGCTTGGTTTAATTGATTAATTGTTTTCAATTACAAGCCCTGATTGGGGCCATACATCCCTGCAGTGCCTTCAGACTGCTTAGGAAACAGGTGAACATGTAGATGCCCAGAGAGAAAAAGAGGAACTTTTCAATGGAGAAAATCTTTGAAACTGTGAAATCACCGTTTCTTAAATGTAATGATGAATTATTATTCGTTAAAGGTTATAGTTAATCTCTATAATTCAGTAATTGAGCACTAGCCCTAAGAAAAGTATCTGTTTTCTACTGAAATATCCCTTTCAAGGGATTTTACTGCCTTTTGCTGTCTTCTACACCTCTGAATTTTTCTTCTGCTCCAATGAAAGAATCCCTTCTGCTTCATTGCATTCAGCTGAACTGAAATGAGCCTTTGCTGTTGTTACACCCAAATTCAACATCCCGTCCTCAAATACAAGTAATCAGACTAATTCAATCCAGACAACAAAATCCCAGTCCCTGGCCTGGACACAGCCCTCCTGTCATGATAGTGAGACATGGTTTGTGTCTGCAATGGCACAGAGTGGGATCTTGGGGTGGAATCCTGGAGAAATCCAGGCTGATTGGACCTGAATCCAAAGGGGTGGCACTGGGAAAAAAAAGTTCCTATTGTCTTACATAAGGCTTAAAGGTGTCTCCACCTACATTGTCGCTTGTAGGCAACCTCATTCAGTTGTCATGTAATTTAACATTTAAGCCAGGAGATTTGCATATAGAGCCCTGGGAGTTCTGATATTTTGCTCCTTTCCAGGTCTTTGCTTTCACTGTCACTACTTGCTTTTGCAGCTATTCATACCTCAGGGTAATTGGTAGTTCATTCTGCAAAACAGTGGGCACAATGCATATAAAAAGCACAATGCATATAGAAGTGTGAATTATTTATGTTTTTGACTGCTTGTCACTCACATTGATGCAATCATGACTATGCTGCTGGTATGATTTTGAATTTGGTTCTTTCAAGGTTATAACATCCTGATCTCTCTTTCCCTGAAACTGGTGATTTTACTACACACAATTTTGATGCCTTTAGTTTTAGAAAATCTTTATATCCTTGCGGGTTTTTGTTAGTCACAGCCTAGAGAATCATCTGTTTAATTAATTTCTTACTGTCTACTCTATTTGCAGTTATACCTGTGATTAAAGAGGACATCTGACCATTTTAAGGTCTAAATGCTTCTGAAAGTATCCTACTTGATAAAGCTGAGGAAAAGCCTCCACAAGATTCAGGAGATCTAGGGGCCTGCATTCACATCCTCCTCCCTTGTGGCCCTGTATTCCTTCATCAGAAATTTCCCGTGAGATGCCTCTCCAGCCTGCAGCCACTGGGAGAGGGAGGAGCCGGAAAAGCTGCTGTGGGCTGCAGTGTTCATGTACTTCTTGGTTCAAGGAAGGAAAAGACTATGTTAAGGTCAAATCAATGAAACGCCTTCCCAGGGAACACAGCTGGCTGGAGGAGGGCAGAAGCCTACATTGTCTTGGACTAAGTCAAAAGGAAACTCTGCTGGTTTTGGCTGGGGTAGAGTTAATTGTCTTCACAGTGGCTAATATGGGGTTATGTTTTGGATTTGTGCAGAACACAAGGTTGATAATAGAGAGATGTTTTTGTTATTGCTGAGCAGTATTTACATAGAGCCGAGGCCTTTTCTGCTTTTTGTATGGCCATGCTGGTGAGGAGGCTGGGGGGGCAGGGGAGGTTGGGAGGAGACAGCCAGGATAGGTAACCCAAACCAACCAAAGGGATATGCCATACCACATGACATAATGCTCAGTATATAAAGTGGGGGGAAGAAGGAGAAAGGGGGGACATTTGGAGTGATGGCATTGGTCTTCCCAAGTCACCATTATACGTGATGGGGCTCTGCTTTCCTGGAGGTGGCTGAACATCTGCCTGCCCATGGGAAGCGGTGAATTAATCCTTTGTTTTTCCTTGTTTGCACAACTTTTGCTTTCCCTATTAAACTGTCTTTATATCAGCCCATGAGTTTTCCAGCTTTTACCCTTCCAATTGTCTCCATGATCCCGATGGTGGGAGGGTGAGCAAGTGGCTGCACAGGGCTTGATTACTGGCTGGGGTGAAAACACAACAGGAATGTATCATTAGTGGGGTCTGCACCAACCAGAAAGCTGAAACTAACTGTGTGCCTAAAAAAGATGTGTATATATATTTATTTATATATTTACATTTACCCTTTTGGTTGGGGGAACAGTGGTAGGAAAAGTCTTGTTCTTTATACAATGCAGGACCAGACACCTGTACCTAAGGTGACTGTAGCAGCAACCTTTTGCTTCTGTTTTGGGCATCTGTGGTATCATGATGATGCTTTTCAAAACAACAATCTTGTTTTAGGAGACAGCAAAATATTCTGAGCATGCATGGATGAGGTGGCATCACAGAGCCCAGGAGAGACAGAGCAAAATCAGTTCTTCTCGTAATCTGGAAAGCTCTGCTAGGAAGCACATGGGAGATATGAACTGATGGCAGAGCTCCCATGGTCTGAGTGGGGAGGGCTGGGTTGGAACAGCGCAAAGGGAGATCTGAAAGGAGCGCATGCATCCAAGGGGCATGCGGCACTTTCTCACTCTGCACTCGCCACGCCTGGGAGTGTTCTGTGAATTCCCAGCACGTGAATGATAAAGAGCAGCAATCTTTCCTCCCCAGAATGATAAAGCCAAGGAGCAAGCGCAGCAGCCATGTGTGCTGATGCTGGAGAAGGAAGGAAGCTGCTGCTACAGTGAGGCCCCTGTGGTCATGGGTAACAAACTGGTGACGCTTCAGGTTGCAGTGATGCAGTGCCCCCACCCAGCCTGGAACACTGGGGGCTGGTGACCCACTGCCCGGTCGCTGGTCCTTGGACAAAGGCTGGGCAGCAGGTGCCCTGGGCGGCAGACAGACTCTGCCAGCTTGTCATAGCAGAGGAGTCTGTCCACAGCTCCATGCGCCAACCCCACGACTGTGTCCTTGTCCTTATCCTGAAGCAGAGCAGCATGTTCTATATAAAGATCCTTTTTCTTGGCAGTGGAAACAATTAATAGTTCCTTACTTCTAGGAAAATCCTACAAGAACTGTAAAGTCCATGGTGACAGTTACCCTGGGCAGTGTTTGCACAGGGTGCCATGTCTGGATCTGGGGTCTGCCTGACACTACAGATGATCTCAGCCGTTCCCTCTTTCCTTCTATTATTTGCAGTAAATATTTTAATTCCTRCCTTACAAAGCTGAAGGCCTTTCCTACTGGAGTCTATGGAGAACGTGCACAGGTGACTACATCTGGTGTATTTTTCAGCACAAACAGTATTTTGAGCTTTCACATCATCCTCTTTGAAAAACCAGCCCTAGGTGCCCTTCTCCTGGGCTCTGGAAACACACTAGGCTTTCCTCATCATCCTAGTTATTCCTGAACCAGCAGCAGCTGCATCATGAGACTGCCCCCTAGGAGCATGAAAGCTCTTAGTTCTGGAAAAACCAGTAAACAGGTTTGGGAAGTATTGGCACATACAGGAACACACACATAGAATGTACAAGAAACAGTAATGTTTTTGCAATTCTTGAGTTTAATTACTTCAGCATGTGGGTTTTTCTTGCTATTCAGTCTTCCCCTTTCCATTGCAATCTTTTTTAGGAAACTTGCATAAATACTTTTCCCAGACCAGTACATAAACCAGACACGCAGATGCACCACCTTTTTTTTTTTCAATTTTCTTAAGCCTTGGTTTCTTAACTTCTTAAGAGAGGAAGTGTATTAAAAATCCATGATGCACTCAGACCCGATATCTGACAGTAGATGAGCTGAGGGGAGAGGACTCTGTGACAAGAACATGACACTAATCCGTAACAGAAATTACAGTCCAACCTGCACAGAAGTCAGAGGCGCAGATCAGCCTCCCAAAGAATTCTGTTGTCTGCATGGCAGCACGCCAGAAAAGTCTGGTTTTCACTGTTTCACTCTTGGCAAAATTGTGGCCTTTGGGAAGGAATTAACAAACCAAACATGACCTGGGGCAGATACAACATGCTCACCTCCCCCTCTCCGTTCAGCTCATAAAAACTTGACACTATTCAGCCCTTGGCCTCAAGAAGTCAGCAAAAGAAAGACTGTGAAGGCTTGAATAAGAAACTTGACAAAAGGCAATTCAAAAGATGGAAGTAAGAAGGGTCACAAGGTAAGAACAGGTACAGAAGCACAGAAATAAAATTACACTGAAGGTGTTACAGACACACAGGAGCAGGACTTTCCCCTGCAACTCATTGATTTGACAGTGAAGCACAAATCCGACAAAGTTGGGCCAGCACAGGTGACATGCATTATCTAGCAGGCTTCAGAACATCTAATTACCTTGGATTCTTGAATATAAGAGTTCAGCACTTACTACTTCAGGGACGTTGGAGAGAACACAGCCTGTAGGTAGCCTGAATTCCCAAAACTGGAAAAAATTTAAAGTAATTGTGCTGGTAGGAAATATCAGGTGATATTATCCAAGGGGGTTTCTACCTGCATCCAGGCCTCTTGCAGCCCCAGCAGTTTGCTGTCACTTCAGCACATTTGCAGGTTTGCAAACTATTACATGCTTGGTACTAGCACAGAATTTGCTGCTYCGTCGACACCAGGGCTGGGCTCCACACTACACCTGCTCAGAGAACTTGGGAAACAGTGCAGAAAGAAATTTTGGGGAAAGACTTTTTGACGAAGCAGACACTAGTTTATGTAATTCATTGTCAAAAGACTCAGATGCATCTGGTTAATTTGGCTTTAAGATTCCACGAGCAGAGATTGCAGCATGAAGCCTGGTGTCCACACAGGGGCAGGGAACAATAGCTGCTACCAGCACAGAGACACCTTAATGTGATGCCCTGTGTCAGTGCAAGGCACCCCAGGGCTCCCCTTCTCATTTTAAGGACAGCTGCTGGCCTTTGCTAAACATGAATCAGTCCTACTATCTCCAAGGACACATGACCTGTGAACTGGGGGCAGGTTACCCCAGAACTGCCATGCAATGTGCATGAGAAATCAGCGCTACACAGAGGGGCAAGCACTTCCTACCACAACTCCTACAATCCGGGGCAATGGATGCGTGCTAGCATGTTAAAAAATAATACTCCACAGTTAAAATGTCATTTTCCATAGGAAAAATGTTCCCTATACCTAGGAGCAAATCTAGGAGTACGAAAGTGATCTAAGCAGATGCAAACAATTGTAGCCAGTAACTATCAAAAAAGAAATCTCAAATTAAAAATAAAATTTAAAAACAACTTAATTCCAAACAGCAGACAAGCCACCTGTTGAAGCAGGCTCTCCAAAGAGTAAAACCCAGGTTTAAAATATTACACACCACATTACTATCCAGCTAATAAAAACAAACACCACCCCCCAAACAAAAAAACCCAGCCAAACTTTACAAACAGGATACAAACAGATTTCAAACAGATTTCCTCTTGCAATAAGAATATTGGATAAAAAGTTATGGAATACACTGTGGTATGTTTACAGGGTTGTTGTTCTTCCCCTCCATCTGGTGCCTTCACTCCACCAGCTCTTGTTGTTCTTCAGCTTGTGTTCAGTTCTCCCAGATGTGCTCCCTGCTTGCAGCAAGAGAACTTCTGTTTGTCTGCACAGAAGAGGGTTCCCAGGAAGCAGGTGAGGACCAAGCACACTTCTTGCTGCTCCGCTCCTGTGGTGGCTATTCCGCAGCACTAAGCTGGTTAAAGACATTCTATGAGTTCAAGAAATTTCTATCTCAGAGGCCTCATCTATGAAGTTAGCAACAGGACTGAGAAGCAGGAGTGGAAACAGTTTATACTCTCCATTCCCATCTTCTGGGAGGAGAGGCGGATCACCCATTCCCAGAGTGTCCAGAGGCTCAGCCTGGCTTGCTGGAGCTGGAAGTGGCACAACAGTTCCACTGCCTGATGGAGGCTGGAGAGCAGGTTTCTCCTCCAGGGGAGGCAGCAGAAAGTCTTTCGGATCATCCACCTTCCCTGCAGCTTCACCTGAAGGCAGCTCTTCAAATAAGGAAAGCAGAGGGTTGGCCCTGTACTGGATCAGCTGCATATCTGAGGGAAAACAAACAGTTCAAACTATTTCACCAATTGAAGGCTCTTATTCAAGGCAAGGAAACCTTGAGAGGTTGCTTCAAACTTGGTGCACTACGGGAAAGCCCAAGCTGGGCAGGGACAAACCCTACACCCATGGCTGTCAGAGTGAAGCCAAAGCCCCTGTGCCTAGAAACATCAGCACCTGAAGCCCACTCCAAGCCCCTGACTCCCATGGCATGCAATGGCAGCACTGCAGTAGTAACCTGAGCAGCACTGTCTTCAGGGGGTCACAGCCCATGTAGGAGATACTGTCACAAAGACATTTGCAGTTCTGCTCCCCATTGTGGCACTCGTGTCATGTTCATATGTGAAAAAGGAAATGGTCAACGTCACCACAGGGCACAGGATAGGCCTCTTAAGACTGAGGCACAGCTTCAAGATCAGTGAACATCACAGTCTTCAGCAAAAGTTTAAGCCCTGACCAAAGAAGGAGATATTACAGGCTACAATAATTCCATTTCAATACACAGTTTTCAAAGAGTGTGGAACTGCCACAGAGCTCAGTGTTCCTTCCTGCCCACCTTTGCTTCCTGCTGTTTCCCTCTCACTCGCTCCCAGGCCTTCAGTGCTCTCTGCCAAGTTTGCCATCTGAAACAAAGCAGAGAGTTAAGACAAAGTGTTTAACAACAACAAAATGGAAGTCTTTACTGCCTGGTTAACAGAATTAGATGTGAAAGGAGGAGGGAAAAGAGATGGAACAACTGAGCAATAAGCCCATTGTTGCACACCAGGTGCACGCAGGAGCTCTCAGAAGGAGGCACAGTGAAATACAGCCAAACTTAACTTACTAAACCATACAAGCTTCTGACTAGCAAATATTTGTTTTACCTTCCAAACCAGAAGCCTTATTAAAATTGGTTTTGTTGGGGTAACAGTTAAACACGATTTCATCACGTAATCAAATTTTGCAGGCACTGCATAAACACAACTGCATTTTCCATCAGTTGTAGTCTAAGCTCTTCTGACTGGGAAGTCCTAGTTCAAATATTATTTCAGGACTACAACAAAAATAACACTTGCAAGGGTTTCTTTTTTTTATAGTATGAATTAATTTTAGGAACTGGACCAAGAGAAGTAAGTTTGTGCCGAAGTTCTCTACATCCTCTAAGGAAATCCCATACAGCCATGTTCAGAACAACTACAGTGTACTGCACTACAATTTTCATTTAGTACTTTTCCCTCAGTCTTCAGACAGGCATTCAGTGTATGACTGCACTAGGAATGTAGCACTGGAAATTATCTTTAGATCCCTCTTAAATTCCTACATGCTAACACTGATAATTGAAACCCTAGAGCTAGCCGGATGAGATGAACCAGCAGTGTCACCCTGTGCCATTTAACCCTGTTCCCACCCTCGAGTTGCATCCCTCAAGATTCAACTCCCAGCATCACATTCACCCTGCCCACCAAAGAAGTAAAGCTTACTCTTACATTTTCCATACCAGGGGGAGTTTCCATCAAGCTCATATCCAGGGCTGGCAGCTCAGGATTAAATGTCTGAAAATAAAAACCAGACCATATGTCAACGAATAAAGTCCTTGAAATAAAACTGCAGAGAGCTCCTAAAAGGACTACAGGACCCAGTGTACTGCTTCTTCCACTGAAGCATGGGGACAGTGGCTCCTCCATGGGCCTCCAGCCAGGAGCTTCAACCTGTGGCAGTAAACTGAGGTCACAGGCAAAGAAAAGGTCACTGTATTTCCCAGTGATTCCAGGAATATGGGTAAGTTTCACTCCATATTATCCATATCATCCAGGAGAATCAAACATACAGTCAGGATGTGATGGTATGTGATTAAGGCTTAAGAAGGAGAAGTGAAGCAAATTTTTTCCTTTTTTCCCCCCTCCTTGAGTTCTGTAGAACAGAAATCCTGTATGACCTGGGAAAGACTCCCAGTATTACCTGTACACTGCGAATACCTACGAATCATTCTATCTGTAACTATTTGCTTTTCGGGATGTTCCACCCTCTTACCCACTACAACATGGAAAGAACTAGTAACATTTCATGATGCAACTTGAGCAGTATTTCTTAGAAATAGTGAGAAGACACTCACATCACTGAACGCTTCAGCACCAAAGTTGTACTGCTTCCCTGACAGCATTGCTTGGAGCTCTTCAAGGCTGGCGTCGATGCAGTTCAGAAAATCCTGAATTTCTTCTCTAAAAAGACAAAATTACATAGTACTGTAAGGCACAGTTGGCAGGCCTTCTCTTGCCCCACAAGGCAGGTTGCTTACAATCCATAATAGCCAAATGAATGAAACTGCATTCCTATATCAGCTTTCACTCCAGCTCTTTGAGGTACAGGTACAAGGAAGGCTACCTGAGCAGCAAGCACAACAACAGCCATCAGGTCAAAAAGCAGTTCCTCCTTCCATACCTATTTCCTCATTTTAATATCTGGTGAATGTTCTCAGATCCCAGCCTGCACACCAATATCTGTTTAAACAAAGGTCCGATGGCTTTCCCCTGGGACAATAAATTATAAGCAAAGGGTAGAAATAATCTGGGCCTGAAGGAACTCTACCTACTTTGAGACATTGGCTTGTTGCCAAATTGGACATGTTTCCAGGGACAGTGGGCAGGACATGAGGGACAGTGAAAAATGTGAAAAGGCAGCTGCAGGCACAGTGCCTGCACTGCATGCCTTGCTATGCCATGAGCTGCTCCTGTACTGAATTCCCAGTGCATAGCAATGGGCAGTTCCAAGGCAACACCCCACATCCTGCAGTGCCCAGGAGGGAAGATACAGCAGGGCCTTCAGACCACACGAGTGCTGGGACACCACCCCAGACCCTCCTATCTGCTGCTGACCACAGCAGAAGAGCTGTAGGAGCAGGGGTTAAAGCTTGTTCCTTGATACAGCTCTCCTGCAGCCACAGTGATGGCGCTGGCAAAGCTCAGGGACCGGAGCGGAGCTGGGAGCTGCTCGCGCAGCCACTGCGCAGCAGGAACCCACAGCCCGCACCCCGATCCAGGGGTGTGTGATCTGACGGGGCACACGGGAAACAGCTTTGCACCAATGAGGGGCACAGAAGGAAAGCAACAGTGAGATGACCACCAGGACAATCCACATCCAGGTCCCAGGAACAAAGTGCCCACAGTGCCCCCCAGAGATCAGTGTCCTTCACCTGTTGCTTGACAGCAGCTGGCAGTGCCAGCAGTGGGCTGATGGGACATGGTGACCTCTGCAGTCCCTACATGGACATACCAGCAGTCAGGCACATTTGTCACCACAGAGGTAACAGGGACACTTGCCCATTTTCAGTGTGTGATGCCAACACTTGGCTTTTTCAAGCCCTGCTAACAAAGGAGCAGAGAATTCACTTCATCAATGACAATTCAAAAGCTAATTCCCTACGTTCAGCCAAACAACACACCCTCCAAAACTCTGACAAGATCTCACAAGGTGACAACAGCATAACAGTTTTCAGAAAAAGTTCATACCTGTCCAGCAAAGGATCGTTTTGGTTTCCAGAGTTGTTCTCATTCAGGATGGAGTCAATTACTGACACAGGGTCCTCTGGAGCATTTGGCTGTGCAGTGTGGAGCTCCACAGCAGCCGTACCTATTTCACCAGTTTTGCTGACATCATTTATAGGAACTGGTGGGACAGGTTCTGCACAGTTTAACTCACTTGGCTGCGATACTTGACAAAGAGGTAAACCAGGATCCAGAGCTGCCTGTGGCTCTCTAAAATGTGATCCAAACAGAAACAACACACAGGAGAATTTRTCAACTGCGTTACTATTTATTTCAGGTTTAGTATCCCGAATCGTAATAAGGTTAAGCCAGTCAAGGGTTCAAATAACAAACTGGTCTTTAGAAAAAGCAGCAAAGTGGCAGATGAAGAATCTCTTACTACAGCTCACATAGAGAACACATCAGAGCAAAACACTTCTTTTTCCCAGGCTAAAAGCAGCAATATAGCATATGGTAATCAGGCAGGAGGGAAACTCCTAACAGACACACTCTGGAAAGAAAAGATTCCAAATCAGTCCATATTTCACTCTGGGTATTAACAACTACATGGGTTTTCACTAAAATCTGTTGCCACACGGAGAATGCCTTCCCTAGGCTATGCTTAGTGACAGCAGTACTGAAACTGGAGATAAAACTATACACCTTGATTTGTTTGTTAGCCATCTATATACATTTTGGTTTATTAGAAACCTATATATGCATTCAGGTTCCTGTTCAGTTGAAAAGTCAAGTATGTGGTTATTTGTTGAACAGACAAAAAAGCCTCAGCAAATTAAACCTGAAATGCTCATCAGCCTGACAGGCCTCCAGGCACTCCTGAAGAGACATGAGCTCTGACGATGACCAATGCTACGTGCTGTAAAAAGGAGAGCCTACAACTGGCCTGTCATGAACAAACGGACATTCAGAGAGGCTGTTTCCCAGAATCCATGTGGATCACCAACACTAACATAACTACCTACTTAACAACCCAGGCATAAATACTTCATGTACTTTGGACATACCTGGCCCTGTCACTTGTGTGTGCCACAGCGAGGAGGCCACTGGTGGCATTTTCCAGGGTGTCGGTGATATCTCGAATTATCAGACCTGTACCATTTCCATCCTCTTCATCTGCACTATGTTCAGAAAAAGCCATCTGCAGATACAGCATAGAGTGAGTAAACCGCAGGCTCTGACCTTTTTTTTCATATCGAAGCCCCATTTTCCTTGCAGCTTCTCTTTCCTGTTCAGATTTCATCTGTGACCAGTTGCACTGATTTGCATAATTTTATAGCCAGAGCGGTGCTCTAAAGCTGCCCACTGCCCATTGCAAAAAGGAGAGCATTTGAATACAAGATTAGGGTATTTGTAGCTATAAGGAAGACTGATATCACAGTGCATCATCCTGTCCAACCCACTGCCTCTTTCCCCGGGGAGACTTACACCTTGGCCACTCTCCACAGGTATGCGGACATACTGACGACTGTACTTGGAGGGTGAAGCACCTGCAGCATCTGTGAGAGACCTGAGACAAAGCACAGCTTTAGTACATCCTGACTTCCACAGGAAGGAGCTGCAGCAGTGCCAAATACATGCAGTAATGGTAATCATTCTTTCACTCCCAAGAAGCCTGGCTTTTGGGAATGTGAGTCAGGAAGGGTACTGCAGGCAGTCTGCACTACACGCATGCCGTGGTTTGGAAGAAGTCAGTCACGTGTGCACGTTTTGAGATTTACCACTTCTGATAACTGTGCCCTTTGGAATTGAAAATGTACAAAATATTCGCTTCCCACCCATTTTTTTAGTGATAAAGAGGAAATCATTATTTTATGCTTGATTCAACTTCCATCAGCTTTCTCAAGTTTGAATATACAAGTGATAAAAATATCCTTCATACACTAGAAACTGATTATTCCCTGTAATTCACATCTGACACTGATCTGGGACCTATTGAGTAATTACCTTTTTCTTTTGACCCCAACAATATAATTTCCTCGCATCAAACTTAGTATAAATTGAAGAATCTAAAAGGAAAAACAAAAAAAAACCAAAACCAAGTGGTCAGCATAACAATCCTAACACTAAATTCTTAATTCAGTTTTTACTATAAAATGATACAGTTATGTGACAGAAATTAACAGGTAAATTAAAAATCCATTTGCAATTGTTATCTTAAAAAACAAAGCAAGAGTTACAAACTGCATAGAAAAATTATCCCACTTGCACAATTGACTTTTTTTTGAAATGCAATATAACAGCACAAATCACTAGAGGATTCCAGAACAGAAACAGCTGAGGGATAAACCAGAGAAAATTTTTTGCAGTGTGCAAGCTCCTACTGCTTCTGGATTCCAAGTTCACTTCTCAAGTGGTCTAAGTGTATCCTGGTCCAAGATCTTTCACAGACTCCATTCCATGTGCCTGCAATCTCTCAAGTTCTGGGCTCCTGTTACCATGCACTGTCTCCACATACTGACATCCTACTATGACTTTTCCTTAGTTCTTTGCTTGTGGTTCTTTACTGTGCTACTTCTCGGACACTCAGAAACTGTGAACATTTTCTTTATGCTGTATTAATACAGCCTGTTCAGCTCTGTGTCATTTGTCATTCTACATAAGCAAAGAATGCCATGAAGTATCACAGAGGCAGGAATAAGGATGGTAGCACTGAAGATGCTGCAATGGTACCTTAGACAGCAGCTTCTGTTGTTGACTGTGCTTCTGCCTTAGAACTGCCACTTCTTTCCACAGGGCCTTATTTTCTCTGCAATGCAGAATAAATCAGAAGACAGAGGATGAACAGAGTTTACTTTATATACTCTAGTTTTACAGCTTTCAAACTTTCAGAGTACCTTGCAGAACCAATTGCAACATTCCCTCTGTGGATAACTAACCCTCCGTTAATCCGATCCACTAGCATAAACTCTGGGTTAACTCCATTTTCCATCAGGCAGCATCAAACACTCACTTCATAAGGACACCCTCATCCTCTGCTGCTCCACCAATAATCTTGATCTGAGGTACTCCTTCAAAGCCTCAAAGCTATTGAATAAGGACTTTGTGTTATACTCAGCCTGTTTCCAAATACTGATAGCCTCGGGACAGGTCTAAAGGTGCTGTTCAAGGGGATTGTTTGGTTTTTTTTTTTTAAAGGAACAGAGGGAGAAAGGTATCTTCTGAATTCTGGTTGATACCTGCTGGCATACCAATGACCTGAATGAATTACCAGTGCCTATATGAAGAGGATCTGAGGGAACAGAGATGATTATGTGCAAAGTCCACCTCCAATTAGAAAGAAAACAAAACACTAATTGTCCCTCACTGCATCTAACCCTGTTTGTGTAAAGAAAATGAAATACTTTTATTGCCCTAAAAAACTACCAAAGGTGCTGGCAACCAGAGTGAAATCTCAAGACAGTCAACAAACTCCCAGTCTACATCTCCGATCTGTAACGGAATTACAAAAACAAACAAGATTCAGAATGTTGTGTGGGGTGGAATGGGCATTCTTAGGAAAAAATATAGCTTCACCTGTTTCCAGTTCAAATGAAACCCATATTTAGCCAAGCTCCATCAGATATAAGCAACATTCAATGTTTAAGCGCCTCCGAAACAGCCGAGTCTACCTCTTCATGTTAGCCAGCCTGACATCCATGTTGTTCTGCTGCTCTCTCATCTCCTGCACCTCAGACAGGACTTTGTGCAAATCCTCTGTGCAGACCTTGAGATCCTCAGTTCTCACTGCAGACACCTAAAATAGGTACACATGCTTTATACAAACAGTGCCTTGCATACTCCTTGCTGCAGGAAGAGTGCAGTCGGTCTGCAGAGCAGGACCATTAAAAGACCAGGTAACACTGTAATTCTTACATGTCACAAAACACCACAACTGCTATAGGTGACAATCCTTAGGAAAGTCTGCACTGTATGAAAAGAACAATATGTCAATGAAAACGTGAGATTAGCACTTTGTACCTGGAGACAGTAGATTCACCATAAAAACCACTGACTGCAAAGGGCTTTCCCTGGGGGTTCTCTGCCAGGCCTGGTGACAGCTTGCCCTCTAGTGTCACAGAGCAAACACCAGCCAAAATCAAAACACAGTTGATAGTGGAAGAACAACAACATGATCATATTCCTTCTAGGTGTGGGTAAATCTGCCAGCAAAGGAGTAACAAATTTCCATTAAGTTACAGGGGGATGAAGGTGTCTAGTTAGATGCATCCTACTCAACCTGAAAATTTATCCCACACCAGCTGACTTGCAGATTCCCGTATTGGTGTTTCTCTGTTCAGTGACATTCCAAAGTTATGGAGACTTGTCTCCAGAAAGAAGAGTCCAAACTGCTCTTCTGCCCACAGTAGAATCTGTGAATGCTGCTACTTCAAACAAGGGCAGAAAAGCCATCAGAGAGCAAAAACCTCACCATCTCCTCCCTGCACTTCTATATTAAACATTTTCCAGTTCCTTCAAAAACTCTCTCTGCAGCAGGAGAGAGGTTTTTGGCTACAACACAATTCAGGATGGATTTTGAAAAGGACACGTCTATACTGCATTGCACGCACATGTCTGAATGACACATCCAGGTTTTGAAGGCGTAATTTTGGACATCATTTTGCCAAATACTAACATCGAGCCGTATGGAGTCCTATCAGGTGTCCTTCCCAACCTACAGACTGCTGGGAGTTTTCTCGTTATTCTACTAAATCCCAAGGGGGATGTGAAAGCATCTCACGTGGATTCCAAGGGGGAGATGAAAGCACCAATGTGGGATTGGCCTGCTGATGTGTGAGATAACTTCTATGCAGGTTGGCTCACAGATCTTGTCTTTCAAAGGGGAATGGGATGGTCAGAAATGGACCTATGGCATGACAAACCAACATCCTATCCCTTTGTGCTGGAACAGAACACAGCTGTTGTGCAATCACTTCTCAGACATGACTAACTACTTTCTTAACACAATCCCATGGTGCCAAGGATGGATTGAAGGGTCTGACAGTTCTCCTCCCTGTCCGCAGCCTAGATGCTTTGCTGTTTGTTGCAGGTAATAACTTATGCTAATGTACACAGGGTGCACTCCAAATGGAATTCACGGCTGTCTGATTTCTCTTCAGTACACCACCTCTCCGTGGGGCAGACACCCAAAAGATGCAGACAGTGGGTGGAAATTTCAAATGCAGCCAGCTATCCTCTAAAAAAAAGGCAACTTAAAACTCTGCCCAAGTACAAGGAACTGCTCTTCAGAGTCCCTAGCTGGCTAATCAGTGTGTCCAGTCCCCAGGTGCTGAAGCACTGGCACAGGCTGCCAGAGAAGCCTGGTTGGACAGAGCTTGGAGCAACCTGGTCTAGTGGGAAGTGTCCCTACCCCACAGGGTATCTGCATACCAGCAAAGCTAAAAATAAAAGGGAGTAAGTAAAGCAAGTCCTGCATTCAAACCTGCAGTCCTGACAGTTTATAGCCAATACTGGACTATGGCTCCGTTCCAGGCAGTGAAAGAGCAAGCAAACTAATGACTGTTTTGCAAAAAAATCACTAACATTTCCAAATGTGCAACAAAGAATATGTTTCACCAACCTATTCAATACTTCATATTAATGTCCTTGGCACTGAACAGAGCTTTTGTCTTTCCATCTAGAACACTCCACCCCGTGCACCACCCCTGGGACACATGGTGCCACACCGCGCGTCACTGAGCGCCTGCCCCACCACGCTGGGACACGCTGGGCACAGCGGCGGGGGAGCACAGGCCTGAGCCAGCGCCAGTGGATCGATTCTGGCTCCAAGCAGGGGCAGCTCAGTGAAGAATCAATCCAAACACAATTGTGGCTCTCCAGCCTACCCTGGGCTTTTATTACCCTGGGCAATGCAGGCACACCTGACAACAGCCGAAAGAAAAGATTCTGCTGTTCAAGTGTCAACATGATGTATCATGATACTCTCTTCCTCAGGATATTACGGGCTGTAATGTGCCAATAGAGGATAAATATCTGTGAAGAAACAGGTCAGACAAGGCCTGAATGTACAAGAGAAAAGCAGAAAGCRCTCATAAGGATGTAGCATAGTAGCAACACAATTTTGGACGACCAATATAATTTAGGCAAACTCACCCAAATGAACTGATTACTGGTGCCCTTGCTAACTTTCAATGAATGCCAAATGGGAATGTACTTTCTTTTGCTTCTTTCACTTTGTGCCTTTCTCTGAGTTGAAGATGCTGATAGAACTGCAGACCGTGCTAAGCTACAATGAGGGATATGAACTCTATGGAGAAGGGCTCTAGTTTGATGACGATGCAGAACATGGTCCTATCCCAGTTCACTACCAGCAGCAGAGCAGGTTCTGTCTAAGTGCTGGCACAAGGAGGCCCAGTCAAGCAGCAGCCTGGCAATATGAGGGAGTTACCAAGGCTTGCATTGGAATACACAGCCTCGGTTCCCATGGTATTTGCCAGCTGTGTTTGAAACACCCATACATGCTCCTGATAAGCCACATTTCATAACTAAGTGAAGTAAATACGTGCTTAGACTATACCTTGCGCTTGATGTTTTCCAGTAAATGTGCCTTCCCTTGCTTGAAGAAAGGGTGCTGGAACTCAATGACTGAGCTTTTCTCTGCTGTAATGATACCATTCTCCAGAGCAATCACCTTCCTGAAACCATCTGTGGAGAGGAATCAACAAAGGCATTTCTTCCAGTGCACAGCTGACTGTGAAAAAATACAGCTAAAGAAAAGTCCAATGCTACGGAAACACCCACTGCACTACAGTTACTGGGAGCAGAAACTATGAAAAACAGCCAAAGCAGCTTTTCTTGGTGATCAATGATTTCACTGCTCTGATCTTCACAGCTAGAGAATACGTCCACAGTACCCCTGAATGTCCCTGCAGGCTGCACATGCAGCTGCGCGGCAGACGTCAGTGTGTGTCTGTGGGCAAGACAGCCATGTACAAACTTTCGCAACAGTTAGTTAGGAATGAGATTTAGTACGACATCTTGAATAATTATTGTCCCAGTGGATGCAGAGGAATCGTACACTTTCCCTTTAATCCCTGACAACTACATGTCGCAACAAATGCTGTCATGTACCACCATGGTCTACAGAAAAAAGCACGGCAGAGAAGGTAGATTCCTGCCTGCCTAGGCAAACACCTGCAGCAGAGCACCTTCTTCATACTAGACTGCCTGCACAAAGTAAGATATTGCCAGTTCTATTTCCATCACTGCTCAAACACCATAGGGTAGATGCATGATTCAGCTGACAGACCAATACATCGCTCTCCTTGGTTAAGGTTTTAACACAGTAATGCATTCCACCTACTATTAGAAAGCCAGGATAGGTCCAGCAGGAAAAAGAGGCTGCCACTACATTGTATGTCTTCATAGGAATATTTGCATTTTCCCATTTATCTTGGCTACAAGGGAAGCAACGACAATTGTTTCTTTGCATGATCCTTTGTTACTCAAGTGATGGGTCTCACAGACAGAAGCACATGACACAAACAGCAGCATCTACCCTCTGTTCAGAGACTAAATGGATGTGCTTTCTCTCATGTCTGAGAAAACCTATACAGGGATTAGCTAGAGAGACCAGGCAAACCTACCGCGCAAGAACAGAGAGCTCCTCCCCCTCAATCTGAATGAAATTCTAACTAAGGCAGCACCTCCTGTGCTGTTTGTCCCTTCATGGGTCCTGGAGCTTCTGCAGTTATTCCTGCTGGTTGCTGCAGCCCTGCATGCAGCACTATGTCCCTGAGTCACCCTTCACTGCACCCCTCAGCCTGGCCACACTGTACACATGCTATGCAATGCTGCCACATGATGCCCACAAGTCAAGCACAGAAAACATAATGAGAACGGTAGTCCAGCTTGGCCTGTCAGTGGGACTGATCTGGTTCCAACACACCAAAGCAGGCAACAGAAGTGGCAGCCTCAAAATTCCGGCAATCTTTTTTCACATTCTAGGTGTATTGGTGTACACACAGCCTGTGCTCCCCTGGGTATACATATGCTTTCTGCAAGAGCACCACTGGAGCTCAGGGAACCTCACACTAGCTTTAGGCAACAACACATATTCTTATGGCTATCACTCAAAAGGACTTGGAGCTACAACACAAAAACCGAAGACTAAACCAAGCTCTACCATCAATCTTTTCTTTTGCAAAGCAAACGCAAGGCCAAAACTCAGGTTTTCAGGGATGAAAGACTTGCCAAGTCCATTGCTTGTTTAAAGAAATCCAAACTGAAGCCAAGTAGCTATGAGCTTGGCAGACAGAACGTGTAGGAACTGCTGATGCTTACACATGTTGAGCTGCCGTATGAAGCTGGAGATATTGTTGTGTTTGAAGTACTTGGGAAGCAACTCCTTGGCAAACCTCTGCTCATCCAGAATGCAGAAATTCTCGCCATTCTAGGAAATAAGCAGGAGTAACAGTTAGTGAACAAGCACAGCTTTTCTAAGGTGTTGGTGTTGCTCTAAAGTGAAGACCACAAATCAGCAGAGACAGTTCCGACAGCAGAGAAGGGCAAAAGACTTCACCAAGTCAGCTGTCTGTGGGAACACTTCTGAGTACTTGGGACTGGGCTAAAAAGTTTGAATTCAAAGACAATTACGTGGAACACTTCTATTGAATAGGGAATTTTCTTAAAGCCCTGACACAYGCATTGATCTTAATTCAAAGCAAATTTGTTCTAAAAACCTGCTCTCTTTGTCCCCAGGAAACACAAGCACTGCACAAGCCCAGTGGAATTCATGCCACTAACAAGATTTCACCTCCCTTCATCAGTCTGCCCAGCTCCTGACAAGATTCTTCCATTGTACGTGCTATGTCATCACTAAAAATAACCACGTAACGTTGCCCAGTTACCGAAAGTTCAGACAACACAACCCAGCGGTGACCAGGGGTAAGTGTGACACCAGCAGTGCCTGATTTATCATATGCTCAAGATCAAACTTCCTAGAAACAGGCAGAGCTTTTTGCATCACTTTTATGTTGTTCTCGAACAGAACAAAAATACTGCGTTTCTTTCCATCTTTGCCTTTGTAAAGGGCAAACRGCTGAAAAATAGTGGAGAAAAATCGTACAGATTTAAAAATGACAGGGAACAAAAATAAACACGGTGTGTGTCTAGAGCGTCCGGTCGGTGTGTTCGTGCCCTGTGCCTGCTGGGCACATCTGTCTCCGCTCCGGAAGGAAAACCGACACTTAATGACTCCTTACAGCGTCCTTTCACCACCCAGAGCCGGTGATCGGGAATTCGGGACCGACACCCGGCGCTGTCCCGCTGCGCGAGAACCTCCGCGCGGCCGCACGCGGGCAACAGGGAGTTCCGGGCGCGGCCCCGCGGCGCCCCCGCCAGCACCGCCGCAAGCGGGGCGGGGAGGCGGGCTCGGGGAGCTCCAAGCAGCCGGGGACCCTCTGCCACCGCCCGCCCGCAGGGCTCAGCGGCCCCAGCCCGGCGTCTCCACCACCCTCGAGCCCTCCGCGAGGCCCTCCCCGGGCAGGGCCCGGGCGGCCACCTCACCCTGCTCCAGCAGATGACGTCGTCGCTGTCCGGGTCCTCCAGCAACGCCCAGAGCTTGGCGAGGAAGCCGGGGACGGGCACGGGGCCGGGGGCGGGCGCGGCGGGGGCGGCGGGGCCGCGGGGCAGCGCGGGCGCCTCCCGCATCCTCGGACCGCGACGGGCCGCGCGAGCGGGGGGACGGGCGGCGCGGGGCCGCGCGACGCAGCCAGGGGCGGGGCCGCCGCGCGGGACCGCCGCTCATTGGCGGGAGCCGTCAAGCCCCGCCCGTCGCCCCGGCGGCCGCGAGCGTGACTCTTGTTGTGCTCCCGGGGGAGCGCGCGGCCGCGTGACGTCACCGCACGCATTTAAAGGGGCCGCATCCGCAACCCCCTTAGGTCCGCGGGGATCGCTCGCCGGGTCCAGCCGCCGCTGCCGCCGTCCCCCCCCCCCCCCCCCCCCCCCCCCCCCAGCAGGTGGGTGCCGCTGGCCACGTGCCGCAGCCCTGCCCCTCCCTCCCGTCCGCCCCCCCGGCGCTCTCCGCACCGGCGGCTGAGCCCCGGGCGGGGCGAGCAGGTGCCCGCCGCGGACCGGGCTCTGCATGTGCGGCCGGGGCGCGGCCGGGCCGGGGCGCTCCCGCAGGTGCGGGGCGGAGCAGCCCGGACCACCCCGTGGGCGGGAGCGGGCGCGGTCGGCGCTGCGGGGCCGGGCCGGGCTCGGTCAGCCCGCGGAGGCATCGTCCCTTTGTCCCATCCGGGCTGGTCCCCGCTGGTGCTCCCGCGTCCCGCTCTGCAGCCCCGCTGCGCCGCACCCCGCTCCGCACGTAAGGGATGAGCCGTTCGTCCTTCTGCCTTCCTACGGTGTTTTCCCCTCGCTCTCGGGCAGTGGTTTCCCAGCGGTCGGGTGTCGGGGAATATCCCTGCATCGTCCGCCTGGATCAGGAGGGAGTTGGGTCTCACCAACCTGACTAAAATCTGATTTCCGTTCATTCACCATTCCTGTGCTGTGGGGGATCCGGTAAAGGGCAGTCCTGGGGGAGAATTCTGCTGTAAAGTGCAAGGTTTAGGGGCGAATATAATACAAAATTTGGGTTGGTTTTAGTTTTCTTTCTTTTTTTTTCTTAATCGAGGCAAATATTAATATCAAAGAAAAATTGAAAAAAAAAGGTTTTGTAACGAATTTAAGGTTTTTGGCTACCTTCACCTTGCACTTGTCGAGTAACTAAATGGTGGTTAGTCACTGTGAAAGGAATGTGAGCACAGACTTGGTCTCACCTGCTACATCTGCATTCAGGGATGTTTTTTGCTGTTCCCTAGAATTATCCCAGAGGTGTGTGTGATGTCGTGGTCAAATTCCAGGCAGAGCCCAGGTGGGACTCTTGTAAAGCCTTAGTAAGGCTGTCCCGAAGACTTGTCCCTGATTCTTTAATGCCAGAGCACACCACAGAGCACTTAGAATGCCACGACTTCTGGCTATGTCTAACTCAGCTGGTAGGTGCGTGACGCTGCCGTGGGGTGTGGTGAGCAGGGACTCTGTCACACAGGCATAGTGGGCTGGCACAGGGGTTTGTCTCCATGAGCAGTTTTCACAACCAGCTTTGAGAGCCACTGTTCTCCGATGGTGTGGCACTGCCTGCACAAACCGTCAAGATGAGAGGACACAAAGACTAGTCTGCGCTGGCTTCCTGGGCTCGGCGGCTCCCAGGCCTTGAGGAGGGACCCTGTGCGCCGGAAGCTCCCGTGTACTTTGCCCTGAGTTGACACGAGGGCCATAGCTTGGGCTGAGTCAGGAGCATCCCACTGCCCTTCCCTCCGGGTGTGGGCTGGCAGGGTAGCAGGTTTCGGGCTGAGGACTGGTGCTGCTGACAGTTTCTTTCCACATTGCTGTCACCACTGCCTTTTGCTGGTGTCTGTGTGAAACAGCACAGGTATGGCTTTCCAAACTCCTTTTGAATACTTGTTGGCAGAGTGAGTCAGAAAAGGTATTTTACCTCCCCGTGAACAGCGGCAGGTCCTGGAGCAGCAGCAGCAGGGAATAAGGTCGGTGGCTGGGTGGTGTGTAGCCGTGGGGATGAGCCAGYACGCTGCCGCTGTTCCTGCACTGCTGGAGCCCCAGGGAAGGGGCTGCTCTGAAACCGAGTTTTGTCAGGTCTACGACCAGGAGCTTCTGAAGGGGACTGGCATGGTGGAGCCACTGGAGCAGAGCTATACGGTGTTGATGAATCAAAAACATCTCAGATTTAGAGATCCCTATAGCTCCCTTCTGAGAAAGGAGGGAAAGAAGGTGTTTCCAAGCTTTGTCCAATTTAATGACTATTTGGAAACAGCAATACTTGATTATCATTAGCTTCTGAGAATAGCCCAGCATGTTTGAAAATCAGAAATGAAGCTTTGGAAGGTGTCTAGTCCGTTGCCGTGTGCTGGAGTTGAATTGTGACTGTTGGGTATCAGATGTCGTAAGAGGTTTCAAAGCAACTCTGTGTGACACTGTGCTGGCTGAAAGCTTACAGAATATYCAGTTTTGCTGCAGATAAACCTTGTACATTCATGTTGCTGTTACAAAGACAGTAGGAATAAATAATGACAGTCTCTGAAAAACCTTTGCCATAGTGTTGTGTCACCATCCCTTTCTGTATGAAATTAGAGAAAACTGATTCTTTTCAGCTTTCTTGCTAGGTTACTTTTCTCATTCTCTTGCTTTCTGTTTCTCTCTGCTGAACATATTCTGAGTAGCTGTTACATGTCTCAGGAGCTGTATCTCAACATCTAGTTTAGGTGCAGTTTGATTGTTGGCTACATCCAGCTTTGTTAACGGTATCATTGGGTGAGACCTTTAAGTGTTTTCATGTGATTTTTTTTTAATGCAGTTTATCATCCATTCTAATTTTTCCTTTTGTTTTTGTGTAATTCTACTGCCCCATATTGCATCAGCTTCTCCATTATACACGTGGTTCTTTGGGCCTGTATTCACAGAACTGTATTTTGATGATTTCGGACAGTTTCCCCAACTTTTTCTCAACTCACTTTAGAGTATTTCTGGTGCTTATTCACAACAAGCTTGGTGTCAATTGGAAGTTTTATGAGTAAGCTACTTAGTGATCAAAATCATGGGGAAAATAATGGGACAGAAAGCAAAAAGCCTTGTGCAGCCCATTTGAGATGTACTCCTGGGTTACAGTTAGCTGCTCGGTAGGAGCCATCTTTGAAGAAGTTAAAATTTAGAATTACTAAATAGTGACTAGATCATACTTCCTCAGGCGACTTAGAATAGAGAGATCTTGGTGACAGTTTAAAATATACAGATACTCGCTCAGGATGGTTTCCTTGAGCTTTGTGTGTGGACCTGTAAGGTGACTTGGAACATCAGCAGTGGCAAAAAAAGGGTTAATTAAACTGTTATGAGAGCAGCACATTTTGTATTGGAGACTCATTAGCAAGGCATGATCCCCATCCACCTTGTATGTTGATTTTGTTAGAGTGATTTCCTTCTTTAATATTTGAGTAATGATCCCAATAGGACTTAAACCTGATTTCTTCATACCCTCTCAAAATGTCCAGCACCTTCAAACCAAATGGTCATATTCGGTTTCATTGTCTTTGTTTTTCCCAAATAGGTGTAGCCTCCGAAAACTCCTTCCCTTCAGGCTGCGATGGGCTCAGTCTGGTGGTTGCTGCTCTGCATCCCCATGGTGCCATCCACATTTGCTGGGGGTGTCACCCGAGTCTATTACCTGGGGATCCATGAGGTGAGCTGGAACTATGCTCCGACGGGGAGGAATGTGCTCGCTAACCAGAGTATTGCACAGAACCGGTATGTTTGGCTATAAGAGAATTTAGTCTAGGACTGGCTTTAAATTGTCATTTGATGTGTAATTTCATGCAAGTATTTTGGGACATCTGAGCAAGCAAGAGACACACTTCTGTAGATTTTGATCTTTATGAGCTTAATGTTTAACTTGTTTTATACTCCTRTGGTAAAACCTATGTCAGTGGGAAAAGGAATGGTCAGTTTGGAGCGTCCAGAGCCTGTACACTGGAGAGAAGTGTAYGGAAAACAAACATGGAACAGAAAATAGAGCAGATATAGAACACATTGTTCTAAAATAGCTCAGATTTTGGAATGCTCTGGCCTGGAATTTTATTTTGCTTAGTTCCAGCTGGTGATCAGCTTGTGTATCCTGAACCGTGATGACTTGTCATCTTGGTATAAATGACTTCACATAACCAGCTTGTTTTTGTTTCAGTGGAAGTTCAAGGCTTAGACTTAATGGCACTTCCTGCATGAGATTTTAGGGGCTGTTTGAAAAATATTTTTGTTTTTCTTATGGAAGTAAATCTGGAAACTGCAATAATTGCTTTGAGTTACTACACAAACACGTTTTGGTTTTAGCTTTCAAAACATCAAACCTTTTTCTCTGGTGGGTGATTTTGTGTGTGTGGTTTGTGTTTGCTTTCCGTAGCAGTTTAAAGGCATTTGTGCTTTTTTCCTGTCCCTCATTTTCTGTGGCGAATAGCTGGTATTTCTTGACTTGCACTCAGTCCTTTACCCCTCCATAACAACTAACACTCAGGTTCAGACACCTCTTTCAGAAACTGCACAGCAGGAACAGGAAGGGTTCACAGAGACATCAAGGTCTGTCAGTTTAGCGTGGAAAAATCTCTGTTCTCTGGAGATGCTGTATAGACATAAATTAGTTGACAGGAAACACCCCAAAATTCGGAATTAATAGAGATGTTATCGCTGACTCCCAAAGTGATAAGGAATGCAGTGGATTTTGTTTGGTTTCTCTCATAATACTTGAAGAGGAGGAAATGAAATTCAGGGCCATTGAACTTAAAAGCAATTTAAAAACTCTTCTGTCACTGGAAGCTATTAGTTAATGGGACCTATTTGCACAATGATTGCAGAAATGAAATTTCTAGCAATTAGAAAGGGATGTGATGTTGATATGAATGATAGAGGTAGTAAAATATTTCAAGAAGTTTTTTTGGGGAAGAAATGGACTGTGTGGGGAAAAAAGAGGCATATCTGTAAAATGAAGTGTGAATATCTTAAACTCTTTGCTGGTAATGGCTGCAGCACTGACTTGGCAAAGGGCTGAACTCTGGATTGTATAGCTAGAGCCAAGCCCTGCACTGTTTTGAATGATGAGGGCAATGCTTAATATTTTGGTCTCAACTGCTCAGTCTCTGAGACGTGCATTAGAGTTTGCCTCCCTTCCAGGGCTGCTCTGTTGCTGATTGATCTGAAGGGGGAAGTGAGGGGAGTGACCTTGTCTCTCATTTAGGCTGGTTCACTAGTACCTGGACTGTGATTCATCTCTTATCTATTAAGAATTAGCCATAAAGAGCAAATATGCTTGTGAGTTAAACTTTAGTACCTGTATGAGGTTTCAACTCTGAAAGCTGGTTACATGCTGGGTATGTACCTGGCTGACTCATCTGCCACTCTGGAAGGAATTTGGAAACTGTTAAGTAGAAAATCATCTTTCAGTCTGTGAATTCTGGCCAGAGATCTCAGGAGACTTTCCCACCCCACTCAACCTGCCTTGTGATTTAGCTGGAAATGCCACAGAGGAATTGAAGTGAGTTTCTAAGGGCCCACTGAAGGCTGAAGGAGGCATAAGAAGGGTCCTTGTGGATGCTGGTGGGCCTGGCTACAGAGAGACCACGAGGGAGGAATCCTAAGTGACACCCCCGGTTATGGAGACAGAAAAGGCCTCTCCCAGGATGCCTTGTTTTATTATGTTAATGTACTCCAGTTCTGTTGGCCCGTTGGCCTCCCGGTCCCTTCCTACCCTATTATCCCTGTTCTAGAAAGTTCTCCCTTCCCCGTTCCCCTATTGGCCGTTGCTCCCTCGCCACTCCCTCAGAGTCTCCCCATTGGCTCCCACACCCTAGCCCCACCTGTGTACCGCCCCCATGCCCTCAGACTATTGGCCCTAATGCTCTCTCTCTGCCCCTACCAACCCCATATATAACCCTGGACCATCCCTTATCCCCGGTCTTTGGCCCTGGACCCCTTCACGTGCATGGCTGGAATAAGCCTCTGCCATGGAACTCCATACGAAGACCCTTCTTGTCTCTTTGTCGTCGATCCTGTTTTAGAATAAGGTGGATGTGTGTGTATGTTAGTGTGCTGACCCTGCCGAGTGGCTTCCAGCTAGAGACGCTTTCGGAAGGTTGCGGCACCCACCATCCGCCCGCCGCGACAGGTCCCCCCTGGGACACCCACATGAGATTGTCTGGCAAGTACTGTCCTTCCCATTTCTTGTTTGCAGGGCACAGTTCAGGGATGGACTTTGTGTCTGTTGGTGAAGAACTGGGGGTGAGGTCATGGCTATGCATGGGTGGCTTAGAGCATCCCAGGGTTCTCTAATGCCAATGCTTTCTGCTGTACCTGGGAAAGTGGAGTGTCACCGTCACTCTACTGCAGTATTGACCAGCTGTTGTATATAATGATGACTCATAGTGCCTTTCCGTTTGAATTGAACAGCCAGGCCTCAGCATTCCTCGAGTCTGGGAAAGACAGAGTGGGAAGCACGTACAAGAAATCTGTCTATAAGCAATACACGGACTCCACGTACACCACTGAGATCCCCAAACCTGGCTGGCTGGGGTTCCTTGGGCCTGTCATCCGAGCAGAAGTGGGGGATACCATTAAAGTACACCTAAACAATTTTGCTAGTCGACCGTATACAATCCATCCTCATGGTGTTTTCTACAAAAAGGACTCTGAAGGTAAATAAGCTACTGCCATCATGGAGACAGATTTTTCTCCCTGGGAAGTTAGGAGTATGCATGGAAGAGAACTATCTGTAAAGCCCCAGCTGGAAAGCAATTGCATTTGGTATTTGGTGAAGATATCAGGTGTTGGGTTAGCAGGGTCATGGAGCTGAAATCCTGACCTGGGAATTAAAGTACACAGCCCAGGCTTCTTGATTGTAGAACCTCCGAAACACTGATCAGCTCTAGAGATTGGAGAGAGACTGACTGTGGGGGCACAGAGCAGAACTGAAGGCAAAGTAGCACTAGGCAGAATGGAAATAATCCTGCTGACTCTGTGCTGACCTGTTTACTGGGCAAGTTGCCTTATGATGGCTCTATGCCTCGATGCCTCTTTAAGGGGGTGATGATTAAACACTGTTTCAGCCTTGGGATGGTGAGTCTCAGCTCAGTATAAGGTTACATGTGTGTGCATCTTGGTTCTTCTTGAACGGATGTTGTGATTACTCAATTGTTCTAGGATCCCTGTATCCTGATATGTCCCCCCAGGATCAGAAGAAGGATGATGCTGTTTTCCCAGGAAGGAATTACACCTATACTTGGACTGTCCCTGAAGATCACAGTCCAACTGCTGATGACCCAAACTGCTTGACCTGGATCTACCACTCTCATATTGATGCACCAAGGGACATTGCATCTGGATTAATTGGTCCGTTACTTACATGTAAAAAAGGTAAAAAACATCAAGAGAAAGCAGCTGAGAGCTGCAGTCTCATAATGTAAAGGTTTTRTGGCGACATGAATAAGGATAGGATGTGAAGATACTCTGGTGGGCTTGCAGACCTCTTGATCCAAGAGAGCTGCTTGAATCCATGTTAAAAGCAGGACTCTTGTCCAAGATATAGTTTGTATATTAAAAACATGGTAACTGGTTGGTTTCAGCAGGAGTGAAATTCAGCCACATGCAGTGGCAGAGCTGCTTGGGAGAGAGAACCGTATTGGTGGGGGATGTATTGGAGAAGGATAAGCTTGCTGCTCTGTGGTGAGCTGTGAAGATGGTGGGAAAGCATCTGTCTCCAATTCATGTGACAAGAGTTACTCTGCTACTGCTGTTTTAATCTGTTGCCTGATGTATGATTTTCTGCAAGAGTGATTTTCTGCATTCATTCCTCTCTCTTTTCACCTTAGGAATACTGACTGGCAGCTCTCAAAGACGCCAGGATGTGGATGTTGATTTCTTTCTGATGTTCAGTGTGGTGGATGAGAACCTAAGCTGGTACCTGGATGAGAACATAGCATCATTCTGCACAGATCCTGGCTCTGTAGACAAAGAAGATGAGGAATTCCAGGAGAGCAACAAAATGCATGGTCAGTGTCACCTTTGTGAGGCCACTGTCTCTGCCAAGACACTCAGGGGCATCAATGCTCCAGGATCTGCTCTGAGATCATGTGCTGAGCAAATAATATCTCAAGGACAGGGCAAGGACTCCAGAAGAAAGAAATATTGTTTTGATTTAATCTTTGGCTTGAGTGAGCTTTTATACCCTTTGTTTTAGGAATGAGCTGTGGAGCTGGACTCTCCAAAACAGAAGAGGAGAAGTTCTGGTTAGGTCCATCCTTCTATTGTATCTGTGTTGTCACCCGCTGGCAGGAGGTCTGAAGGCCCCTTTTCAGCTCTAATTTTGGCTTGCTTGGTTTTGCAGCTATTAATGGTTATGTGTTTGGCAACCTCCCTGAGCTGACGATGTGTGCTGGGGATGATGTTTCATGGCACCTCTTCGGGATGGGCAATGAAATTGATGTTCACACAGCCTACTTCCATGGAGAGGCACTCAATATCCGAGGCCATAGGACAGATGTGGCCAGCCTCTTCCCAGCCACTTTTGTTACGGCAGATATGATCCCCAGTAACCCTGGGAGATGGCTGCTGAGCTGCCAGGTCAATGATCACATACAAGGTAAGGCAGAGGGTGGAATATATCTTGGACTCTGCATCCTCTGTTGTTTCATGTACATACACGATGTACAGTGTGGTAGGGAACAGTGCCTTGTACATGAAAAGTGTCCCCAGATGAGTGGGTGGTTCCTTGTCTTGTAAAAACTGGAGTGGGCTTGTTACTAATGTGCAGGGTGGCTTTGGTGGGGGTGACTTGTACCACGGTATCATGTTCCATGTTTGGTACAGCTGAAAGCTGAGAGGAGGCAGTGCCTTATGAGCTCTYGTCCCTGTAAGAGGCACTTGCATGATGGATCTAAGGACCGCAGAAGGCTCTAGTCACTCCTTGTCTATGCTTCCATAGCATCCAATATCTAAGGCTGGAAGTCCTGCTCACTGACAAAACTCCTTGCTGTGAGAACCACCTACTTGGCTTCTCCCATCCATGTGCCTTTTGGAACAGCAGAGGGATGGTGGGACTGTCTGTTAGACTGGCTGAAGGGGGCTGAGTGTTCACCTTCATGTCTTGGACAGCTGGGATGGGGGCACTCTATGAAATCCGGCCCTGTTCTCGGCAAGCTCCAGCATCCACCCTGGAAGGGAGAGTTCGGAAATACTACATAGCTGCCAAGGAAGTGCAGTGGGACTACGGACCCTCGGGGCTCGACCAGGGCAGTGGGAAGCGGCTCAGTGACGCAGGCAGGTAAGTGAGAGCTGATGGGCTTGGGCAATGTTTGGGGAGTCTGGCCTGTGTCAGGAAGGCTGCTCAGGAAAATGTGGAATTGCTTTCTTTTTGAAATACATGCCTGCTATTCACATGGAGTACGTTTCCTGTGAAGGCAGATCGCCCCATCTAGAAAGGGAGGCTGCTGTAGCTAGATGGCACCAAGAGCAGTACAGGTACCTTGGGGCTTTCCCATGAGAGTGGTGTGTGGCACAGCTGTACCCCCAGGCAGCAGGAGTTCCAGCAGATGTACAATGTGAGCTGCCACATTTGTCTCTGGGCTTCATTTCTGCTTGCTGTGCCTGACCTAGGAACTGATTTGATCTATTTGAAAAATTATTCAAAAAGCCCCTGATGCAGCAGACACAGGGTGGCAGAGCTGGCCTTTGGGTGGGCCTCAGGGTATTCTTGCTGCAGGAAGCAATTTCTAGGAAATCAAATGCAAGGACTTGGATGGCAGCCCTCCATCCCATAGTCAGGTGGCTGTGATAGCAGTTGTGAGAGGCTTCCCATTCAGGCTTTGGCTAACTGAAACAGATTCTTCTCCTTCCACAGATTACTTCCCTTCCCATCTGTTGGAGAGGATATACCTTATTCAGATGGAGAAGAGGAAATGCAGAGTGGTTAATTATTTACCCAATGCCATGCAGCAACTCTTGCAGACCTTAGACCTGAAAGCTGTTTAGACCTGTGAGCTGGCCTTGTAACTGCACTGCCTCTCCTGCAAAGCTTGTTACTTATATTTGGTGAGGGTGGTAGYGGAGGAAATAAATATCTTTACAGCTGTTTATTTTAGTTATGATTGTGGCTGTCCCCTGGGCTGTCCCCAGCTTCTGAAGAGGTTGGAGTTTTAGTACTGCCTTTCCACTGACTGCACTGCAGTTTTGTTCATTCCTTCGTGCATCTTGTGTAGAGATGCTGATCACACCTGTGCAACCACACCCGGCAGGTTCRCCTGGGAGAGGGCTGTGTGCCACAGGTGTTCCCTGAACACACAGGTAGGTAGATGAGTCTGTAGGGACAAAAAAGCTTTGCAGAGTTGAAGCTATGCTTGTTCCAAACTAGAGGTGCTGTCTTTGCCTGAAATGTTGCTTGATTAGAAGATGCTGATAGCCTTGCCAGAGGGAGCAAGGGAACAGGACTGATTTTTCTATGAAATGACCTGACATTTGCTTTTTTGCATTTAGTCCTGCTGAGCAGTATTTCAAGCGTAGCCTCTACCGAATTGGAGGTGTCTATTGGAAGGCAAAGTATGTGGAATATACTGATGAGAGCTTCCGTGAGGAAAAGCAGCAATCAGAAGAAGAGAAACACCTTGGAATACTTGGTGAGAATCATCCAGGAACACAAATCCTCTGTCAGTGTCTGTGAGAAGGATGCTGATGCTGGGAGTGCCAGGTGGCTGTACCTGCCTGCTCATTTTGAGGGGCAGAGAGGGCCACAAGAGGTGCTTCACAACAGTCACATCTGAGAGCAAAAGGAACAGGCCAAGGTGCAGGGTGGTAGAATGGACAGAATCACTTCAGGGGTGATTCTGAAGGTGTTCTAGAGGTAAGGGCCAAGGGACATAGTATGGTATGTGTGACTAGAGCTRAACAGGTCATGGCAATAGCTTCTGGTTGTGTTTTTGACTCAGCCCGTTCAAGGCATGCTGCAAACTCCATGTTCTCACAGAGAGCTTTCTCTCCTGAATGGGTGCTCTCAGCCACAACCAGATGGGCATGTGGAGGCCGCCTGGCTTCTCAGTCCTTCTGTGGCCTGGGGACATTTCTGTGGACCCGGAGCAAGTGGGGACAGGCATGGTAAAGGCTCACGGCTCCTCTCTGGCTGACTGGGTTGGGGGCTCTCACAGACTGCGGTGGGCTTGGAGCATCTCATGCCTTTGAGTTTTGGGAGGGTGAGGGGGCCTTCTGTAGATGGGGGACAGACATCAGCCTTTCCTGAGGGCATTCCAGCACAGCTGTCTGTTTTGTTACTTCCCCCTATGAAGGTCTGATGCCTCTCTGAGTTCTGCTGTGGACCCAAACTGCTTTCAGGCGATCTTTGCCGGCCCCTGCTCCCACTGAGCTCCCTTCAGCAGCAACAAGGCCAGGCCATCTGCTGTCTCTCATCTTTGGCCCTGCAGCTTGGGGGAAGGTGCCCTGTCTGCTTCAGTTTGCCTCATAGCCTGGGGAGATGCTCTGTTGCTGATATGCTCCCTCTGCTATTTTCTAGGTCCAGTGATCAAAGCTGAAGTTGGAGACACCATCCTGGTGACATTTTTTAACAAAGCCTCCTGGCCCTTCAGTATCCAGCCACATGGAGTGTCCTATGGGAAGGCATGGGAAGGGATGTGGTACCATGATGGTTGGTGGATCCCTTTTCTTGAGTACACCCATATCACCTTTCAGAGGTGCTGGGTGTTTTGTTGACTTGAATGAAGTAAAGCCTGCTACGAATGTAGCTGGTCAGAAGGTGTAACTGAGGTTGTGTGGGGACTCAGGAATAACCCTTTAATCCCTGTTTTAAAGGCCTGTCCCAGAACGGGGTTTCTGTGGCGCCACTGCACAACTTCACGTACCGCTGGACTGTGCCAAAGCATGTGGGGCCCACATCCAGCGACCCTCCCTGCCTCACCTGGATGTACAGCTCRGCTGCGAATCCTGTCAAAGACTCCAGCTCGGGCTTAGTGGGGCCTCTGCTCATCTGCAAGTCAGGCACTTTGGATGACAACAACAAACAGGTAAAGAGGTTTTCCTGCCCTGTTCCTACCAGGTCTTTGCTTTCATGTGGAGAAAGGAAGTATCAGCAAAACATTGAGGATCATAATAAAACCAAATGTGCAGTAGCGTAAGTCCAGGAGAGTCAAATCAAAGCCATGAGGCAAGTTAATGCTGGGACATCTGGTACCCAGGTCTTGCCTGGGAGAGGCCAGTAGTATTCTGGGCTCTGAAGAACTGCCCTCAAAACAGTTCCTGAGTTCATTCATAGACAAACTGGGCTGAACAACTGTACCTTGGAACAGTTACGTTCTAGGTAACTCTTGTCCTGAGGCTTGTGTAGAAGGCTGCTTTCAGGGAGGCACGTGAAATAGTCATTGCAGTCCCAGAAACATTGAAAAGACATTTTCACTTACARGTGTTCTGCTTGGGTGATACAATGCTTTGAGGTTTGGGTGAGCCTCATTTTTTCTGCAAGAGAAGTTAATTTTCAAGCAGAGCTGACTACCAAAAAGCATGTGAAAATGCATGTCAGTCTTTCTGCTTTTGATGAAGATGAGGTTAAATCTGAAGGGCAGCCAGAACTTCCTCTTGGAATTTCACTCAGAGGTAGTCTATTCCTGGCAGTAAGGTTAGGGAGGACAATAAATTAAAGGAGCACAATACCTCCTAGGGAGGTACTAGATAGAGGAGCAGAGCCTTGTTGTGAAAGACAGCAGGTGGCAAATCAAACCCCCGCTGCTGTCCTGCAGAGTGGCTTGGGGAGTGGTGACAGGTCTGGGGACTGCTGCTCCCAGAGCCTTCCCAGAGGAGTTCACATTCAGTGGGGGCACCATGTGACTAAATTAGGAGTGCAAAAGAAGTCATCATGCTACTCAGGGTGGAAATGTGGGTCTGCTGGGTGAAGAGGATTGGGAATATACTCAGCCCTCAAGGTGAAGGAGCTGTGATAATGATAAACATGAGCAGGTATTGGAAGAGTGTAAGCAAAAAAGACAGACCCGTTTGTAAATGCAGGACAGTGAAAAATCACCTGGGGTGGCAATCCTGGCTCCACAATCTTAGGCAGCCCTTTAATGAATGCTTAGTTGTGAAAGCTGCGTGGCCACTCGCTTGTATCTGTGGGCTGCAGCCTGGGAGTTGCTCACCTTCCCAGCAGGCTGCCTGCCTGTGTGCTGCTGGGGACAGTGACACCAGTGGAAGAGTCTAGACACCATCAGAATGTTCTTTTAGGGGGGAAACACCATGCTTTGGAGTGCATTTCTTAGGAGAATTAACACTTTCAAGGGTTTAGGGTAATTAAAAAATCCCCAGTCCAGGCCTGTGATAGGAGGCAGGAGGGGTGGGGTGTGGTCATCAGCCTGCCTTGTGTCTGGGCTCTGGTCTTGGGCCTGGTTTGGACAGACACCTACATTTAGGCATGGGGGAGGAAGGGAGCAATGACTTCATGGCCTTGGCTGAGTTTTGATCACTTTATTCACATCAAATATCATGGAAAATGCCCAAGTGGTGGCTTTTGTGAAATAAAAGAACATTCAACATGATTAAAGAGACAGAGTCCTGTCCCTCAATGAGCCATATTTTAAAAGAAAAGGGAATCTGAGACCCGGGCAAAACAGCTTTAAGGGTAGTTAATCAGTGTGTTTTAAAAGTTAACAGCCATCATTGTAATTATAGAAAGGGATCGACAAAGAATTTTACCTTCTCTTCAATGTGTTTGACGAGAACCTCAGCTGGTATTTAAATGCCAACATAAAATACTACTTGAGGATGGAAGAGACATCTGTGAAAAAGGATGATGGCTTCAAGGAATCCAACAGAATGCATGGTATGGTCGGGTGCAGCTCTATGACAACAGGGATGAACCTGCAAAGCATGGGGTGATGTTCACCCAAAGGTTGAGTGGAGGGCTGGAAGGGCTGTGTGGTGTTGGCCTGAAATCAAGCCAGGCTGGAGGCACCAGGTGAGACATGGACATGGACAAGTTACCCTTCTTCTGACTGGCAGGCCTGTGCTATGAGGCGTATGCACAAAATGAATCTCCTGGCTGACACCTGCCTGCAGAAAGTTAATTACTTTCTCCTTTCCAGCCATCAATGGATTTACGTTTGGTAACTTGCCTGGGCTGGATGTGTGTGAAGGAGACAAAGTGTCCTGGCACCTCCTGGGCTTGGGCAGTGAAGCAGACGTACATGGAGCTGTGTTTCAGGGAAACACCATGCAGATGAACGGGATGCGGAGAGATTCAGCCAGTCTGTTCCCACACACATTTGCCACTGCTTTCATGCAGCCCGATAACAGTGGTGAGTGCCTACATAGCTGACTGGGCAGATGGAAGTCTCCCATTGTGGTATTTGCTCCTGTGACAGATTGTCTAGTATGGTATGAACTCTACAGGGTGAGCTGTGCTTCAGATGCTGATTGTGTAAGAAAGCTTCCTGAGATGATTTTTGTGTAGGACTTGGTTGTGTGATTCCTGCTTGGTTTCTCCAATGACTCCTTTTAACTTTGGCCTGTGGCAACCAAACTCCCTAAATACCACACAGATGCACCCAGCACATGCTGATACTGTCCAGAGAAGCAGCTGTTCCCTGGAGTCTTCAAAAGCAACTGATTTCCTTGTTCATCCTGCCTCCCTCAGGGACTTTTGAGATTTACTGCCAGACGAGCAATCACTACCAGTCTGGGATGAGGGAACAGTACGTTGTTTCCAAGTGTGGAAAGATGGATCCTGCTTCTGCCCGTCGGTACGCGGGAGTGCGGACACACTACATCGCGGCCGAGGAGGTGGAGTGGGACTACGCGCCCGACCGCAGCTGGGAGAGGGAGCAGCACAATCACTCTGCAGAGAGGTAGAGCCCATCTTCTGGGGAAGTCTGTGGCAGTGTCCCAGCAGACCCTGGTGGAGCCTGTTGGGTGTCTTGTGATCTGGTGCATATGCTGGTGGTGCTGCTGATGGGAGCGCAGCCCTCCACGTCATTACGCTCCTTTGCAGCCCAAGCCAGCTCTGGGAAGCCCCTTCAGCTCATGAACCCCCTGTCACAAGTTAGTTGTTTGTTCCGCATGAGCTTTTGGTTATCTCAGCACTCGTTCTGCATTTCTCAGCTATGCTGACGTGTTTCTGAACAACGAGAATGGACTGCTCGGCTCCAGGTACAAGAAAGCAGTTTACAGGGAGTACACGGATGGCACTTTCCAAACCCCCAAGGCCAGGATAAATGGTGACGAACACCTGGGGATCCTGGGTAAGGATGCGTGCAGAGAGTTCACCTCCTCTCACACAGCAATGGGACTGAGGCTCTAAAGCTGCAGTGGCTCATGGCTGTAATCAGAAGGCCCACTGCATATTTAGGCATTTGCTGTGTAGGTAAGTGCAGAGAAATTGGGACTGTCTCCTGCTCACATTCGCCAGCTTTGGAGACAACAGTTAGAAGGGTCCTGTGCACAGCTGTAGGAAAGCCTGGGCTTTCCCACCTGCCTTTGCACCAGTGTTTTGTTATGGCTCAGGCAAAGCATGTTTCACAGCTGCATTTCTCTGACTATGGGACAGAAAGAACCACTGACTTCTGGAGAGGGGTCTGAGAGATGGAGGGGAAAATCTGTAGCTGTGAGAAGTGCTTTTGGGGCAAAAGCAGGCAGCCTTGGGAAGTGGAGGAGCATTTTGCAGTGACTAGTGGAGGTCTGTGGAGACAGAACTCTGTATTATGAATCCAAGGCTGTAAGTGGTGTCAGGGCAGCCAGGCTAAGGCAGCATCTGCCACTCAAAATAGGCTGCAGCTCTGATTTGTGAGGCTGTCAGGCTCAGTTGAACATTACCACATTTTTTGAAACCAATAGCAAGGGATGATCAACATTTAGCATAACAGTACTCAGAAATCAAGCCTTAGCTGTGCTGGGCCCAGTTAACGTGTAACCATCTTCATTGTCCTCGTTGTGAAACTCAGGCCAGTCCCTTGTATTGGGACTGACCTCTAATTCTTTTTTTGGGAGATAGAGAAGAGGAAGGGGAAYGTCATAAATATTATAAAGTAATGTTTCTGGGGAGTAGGTGTTGACCGAGGGGCGTAAATACCCCAGGAGGTGTGCTGATGGATTTTGCTGGTCTCAGAGTACATTCTTCCTCTCTCAAGGCCCTTTTCTGTGGGCGGAAGTGGGTGATATTCTCAACATCGTGTTCAAGAACAAYGCCTCACGGCCCTACTCCATCCACGCACATGGGGTGCTGGAGAAGCAGCAGCAGACAGGACATCCCCAAGTGGCAAACCCTGGTAGGTCCCTGTCTCCAACCGTGTTCCCGCATGGGCTTCCGTGGCTGATTTTAGCTCAGAGCCAGACTGATTTCCTTAAGCAGCCTCAGATGTCCTGGTTTTCATACAGTAGAGTACTGGAACTGCATAGTAACTGGTCTTTCAAGTCCAGCATGGTTTTAGTGATACCCTTTGTGTGGGGATGGCAGCTGTCTGGGATATGTGTAGAACATTGTTCTTGGTGTGCAGCTTTATCCCACCCACACTTGAGTGTGGTCTGTCTGTGGGAAGGGGAAGGTGGTGGCAGGTGACAGCTCAGCCAGTCCTTGGTAACCCTGGGATGGGGAAGCTTCTCCTTTGGGATGCGTGAGCAAAGTGGTATGAAAATAGTATGAAATAAGAGAAAAGCACAATTGCTTGCTGGGATCTGACTGAAATGGCCCGTTTGTCTCATGATCCGGATTGCAGTGTATGTAATTTTTGGTCCCCTCCAACTCACCCAGACTGTCCAAGCCACAGCCAGGCTGTCAGCCAGATCCTGTCTTTCTGAAATGGATTGCTAATATGAAAAAGAGTGATTTTAAAAACCGATTGGAATCAGCGTCATGAATACATTTCAAAGAGAGGAAAGATTATCTTAAGCTCCATCTGAATGAAGTGAGGAAAAATTTCCATGGTCAGGTCCAGTCTCTAAAGCAGGAGACAAACCTGACTTGTGCTGGTACCAGACAGTGTGTACATCCTCCATCTTGCTCTGAGAGGGGACCTTCCACCCTGCTTTGTGTTTGGGAAAGGAAGAGGCAATATCTGACAAATAGAGAATTGCATTTGGGCTTTGGAGACAGGATTTTCCATTTGGTTTTGCTGCTGCTGAGTGGGTGGGTGTATCACCTGGTGTACTGTGCTGCTCTGTCTCTCAGGTGACATTGTGACATACTGGTGGGAAGTTCCTGAGAGATCTGGTCCAGGGCCAAATGATTCAGCTTGTGTTCCTTGGATCTACTACTCTGCTGTGGACCCAGTAAAGGTAAAATAGAAATTGCAACCAGATAACCTAATTAGACCAATTTTTTACCCTGTTTAGAAAACAGAGTGAGTTGGGTACAGTTTAGGGATTGGCCCAGTCAAGAGGTAGAAGAATTACGTGGTGACGTGTCCAGTCTTTTCCTTGGAGAGGAAATCTTCCAAATTTGTCCTGACGTTTGTCCTTATTTTTTCCTAACAAACCTTCATAAAACAATTCCACCGTCTCTCCTTGTCACTAACCGTCCTTCAGTTATTTGTAGGATATTAAAACGTCTCCCAGCTGGTCATGGTTTCTATTGGTGGGAGCCATGGGGCTAATCTAGAAAGGCAGAAATTGTCCAAAATGAGGCCTCATGAATAAAGCAGGCTGATTTGGTCATTGCTAGAACTGATTTCACAGGGGCAACAATGTGGAGGATCCTGCAATAAACTATCACATTCAACCCAGAAATAATGGCCTTTTTATCTCAACTTGCAGATGTTTTTTGCAGTCACAGAGTGGAGAATATTTTGATACCATTCATATTTATGACTTTTGGATTTTTGTTTATGAGAGCACGTATAATTCCTGTTCCGGTGCTTCAGTCCTGATGCTCTCCAACAAGAATACTTGCATGGCAGCACTAGTTGTTTTAAGTAGGGTGATGCAGGAATAGAAAATGATTGCTGAAAGGCGAAGAACTGTGCACAAAAGAGGATGAGAAGGTCCTTGCCTCAGAGCTCTCCTTCCTTCTGATTAGGATATGCACAGTGGGCTGATCGGGCCCCTGAAGGTCTGCCGGAGAGGGGCCCTGCGGTCCGATGGGACCAGGAAGGATATAAAGAGGGAGTTTGCTCTGCTCTTCCTGGTTTTTGATGAAAATCAGTCCTGGTACTTGGAGAAGAATGTGGAACATTACAGTAAGGGAAATCACAAGGAGATCAACCTGCTGGATGAGAAATTTGTGGAAAGCAACAAAATGCACGGTAATGCCAGTTGGTGTTGATTCTGCAGCCTGTCTAAGTAAGGAGCCTGACTCCTGGTCGATGTCCTCATCCTTTTCCCTTATCAGTGGCACAAACAGAATTAAACTGTCTGTTCTCAATAGTGCAGCATAGCTACAGCCCAGATCTTTGATCTGCAGTGAAGGCTGATCACTGTGGCTGTCCCTGTAAGGAGGAATAGCAACATCCAGGCCAGAGAGGTTAATCTCTGATGTGTCTGAGTGACTCAGAAAAGGAAGTAAAATCAAACATGAAATTAACTTGTCAGACAAATTTAATTCTGTTTGTTTCGGGGACCATCAGAGTATGTTAGACTTTAATTTTCTGAGCTATGTGACTGCAATACATGGCTCAGTTGTTTTAGCTGATTATCAAAAAGCTATTTCTACCATAAAAGGATGAACACATTTTTTTAAATTAGCATGTTATCTATGTTAGTTTCTCTCCGTATTATATCTGGATCTATCTAGAATACCCTGAGTGAAATAGGTCCCTTGACATCTGTGGAGATAAAAATAGTGAGGAGTTGCGTTTTGTGTACTGTCATTACTACTGGTTTTGTATGGGTGAGAGAAAGACTCTCCAAATATGCATGTCCATGGAAGGTGTAATTGTTAACCCAGTATTTCTTCTAGCAGAACTAGCACGCTGAAGTTGGATGCTTGTTTTAGGCTGCACAAAATGCCTATGGCAGACCTGGGAGTAAAACCCTGGTGCTCTGCCCTCAGATCCTGCCTCTTTCCATCTTATTCCCTCTATTATCATCTGAGCATGAAAGTCTGCGTGTGTGCCATGGCAATCAGCTCACTCCCTGTTGCTGTCCCTTTCCTGTATGTGCAGTTACAGCAGGATTCCTTCCAGCTGTGCTACTTGAGAGAGAAAGTCCTGCCATGGAGGGATTTTACAAGTGGTTGGAATGTGGTATGTGTGGCCAGCCTGAGGCACAGCGCCACAGGGCTGCCCACTGGCAGGATTTACCCCTTTTCATTGGTCATCAAGGAAATTGTTCAGACATATACGTGTACGTAGGTCTATGCATGTTTCTCCACCATTGGGCTAAAAAGATCGTTTTTATGCATCTTGACTTCTAGAAGCAACCAGTTCTGCTGGCTGACTGCAGGTTTTCAGCAAAGGTAGTTTTTGACATTTATTCGAGCTGAGCTACAGCATAGCCTTGAGTGCAAGTCACTTTTCCTGGCTGTGAGCAGAGTGGATAAGTAACTGGGCTGGTGGGGGGACTGTCCTGTGGGGGACACTTAACTGCTTATACACTGGGTGCTGTATGAGCTTTGTAGCCTCTACTTTGCTGCCTTCCTCTGGGGTGGTGCAGCACTCATACCATTTCGCTAACAGCTTTTTCCCCTCTGTTATTCATTGCACAGCAATCAATGGCAGGCTCTATGCCAACTTGCCTGGGCTGACCATGTACCAGGGAGAGTGGGTGAACTGGTACCTGCTGGGAATGGGTCAGGAGATTGATGTCCACACAGTACATTTTCATGCTGAGACCTTCATATACAAGGTGAGAATATCTGCTGATGGTAAAGCGGGTACTGACCACTGATACCAGCACTTCTGCTTGACTCTGGATTTGAACTTTTCTGAATGACTCCACAGACGCTTTGATGCACGGGTAATAACTCTATAACCCAAAAGTTATGAAGTAGGTATGTTTTTTTTATTCCAGCACACCGGGCACATGGGGATAATTCCTCCAAAGCATGTGCAACRTCTACAACAAAGCTCTCTATATTTATTTCCTAAAAATGTTACTATGTATTAAGGTTCCCCGATATGCCTATACATATGCATAATCTATTCCCGCTTCCCATGATAATGAGCCCTGAGATCATTTCCATACGCTTGCGCTTGCGCAGTGCTTCCTGGTGGTCGTGAGCCGGGGTCCCAGGGGTCCCAAGATGAAGTAAACTGAGTCTTCCTCAGAGTTGAACTTTTCACCTTGCCTCCTTGCGCATGCTCTCTGGTCCCTTGGTCTCAGTCCAAGCTTTATGGGTAGTTCCAACCAGTTCAGGGGTCCAGAGAGCAGGAAACCGAGTCACGGTTCCTTTTTTCTATCAATAGTTTGGCATCCTCGCTCGTTCTGCCTTAGCAAGCACAATTAAGCTAAGCGAATGATACATTGTCTAACAAACAGCACAGCTCCTGCAGGTGGATATGGCTCTGCAGGTGAGCCCTTAATCCCTTAATTCCCTTATATCAGCTTGTGGGAGCTCAGGACTTCTGAACAACAAATCAATATGATTACGCAGAAGATGCTTTATTGTTCACATTACACTCTGCTTATACATTTTAGAACTACTGTCCACGCGATCACGCATTATTTGATTGGTCCCTCTCTTGTCCACGCGCACTGCATGCACCTTCTAGAAAATATGATTGGTTCTAGTCCAGTGCGGCACAGTCTTTCTTTATCTACTTCTTGCTGTCTTGGTATTCTGTTCTTCAGCTTTTTCTTTCCCAATTTAGCGCAGCTTACATTTTAGTAACCTTGATGAATTCTTGAGGGCTCTGATAAGAATAACTGAGGATGGTTTGGCTGGGGCACATTTCAGGGCTCAAATACCTTGCAACATCAGCGTCACCCAGCTAGGAAAAGGATGTGGTTTTACACATCCCAGTCTGACTCCCTGAGTCTCTGTGTTGGGCTGAGATGCCCAGCTTAATCCTTGTTAGGGTCAGGCATTACCAGATTGTTTGCCCTTTCCCAGCTGCAGCCCTGGAGCTGCTCTTTGGAAGCTTTTTTTTTTTTTTGAGCTTTAAAAGCTGAAGCAGTCCCCAGTAACACTGGCAGAATTTTCTTCCTGAGAAGATGAAGAGAGCAATGCAGCTAATGGCCTCCCTTCTCTGACAGAATGGCAAAAGCTACCGAGCAGATGTTGTGGATCTGTTCCCTGGGACCTTTGAAATGGTGGAGATGCTGGTTGGGAACCCTGGGACATGGCTGCTTCACTGTCATGTGTCTGACCATATCCATGCTGGGATGGAGATCCTCTTCACTGTCCTGCCTAGAGCAGGTAGGGAGCTGTCACTGTTACTGCAAAACATCCAGCAGCTCTTCCTGCTACTATTGTGAAATCCTGAGTGTTTGTATCACAACTCTCACAAACTATAAAAACCCAGTTAAGGGAGCAGATAATTACTTAAGTGCTATTAAATTATGATGTTCCCTTTGAATATGGTAATACCTAGAGCTGGAGTTAATAACAAATTGTTTTCTGGAGTTTACATAAGTTATTCTGAGATTGACTTTTAGCTTGTGTCTGAATGGCAACGTTCAGCTCTCAGCCACTAATTGTTCTTGCTAAGAACTGGAAGGTGCTCAGAGGTGAGTGACAGTACTGGGTTTGGCTGCAGTGGAGCCCACATGGTGATGTGGTTTTAGATTTATTACCAAAATAGGGCTGTGAACACCCCAGTGGCACAGCTGTGGGTGACAAGTGCCTGCCCAGTGTCAGTTAGCTCTGTTTCTCCCTCAGCACTTTTCTTTTGAAGGCTGGGAAGGGTTATGTGGTGGGACTGGGGCTGCCTCTGAAGCAGGTGATACAAAAATTCTCTTATGTGGAGAGGGAAAACATTGACAGAACAAAGGAGAACCTGCTAGTCCTGGAAAACCATGCTGCCTTGGGATCTGATTCTTGCCAGATGTGCCCTGTTCTGTGCTCTGCCTGCTCAACCCAACACCTCACCCACCTTTTATTTCCTTTCAGAGTCTGAGCTGGAAGTCATGAGTGTCACCGCAGGTACGGTGTGTACAGCACTGCCAAACCCTGTCTGTGCGGGGGGGAGAGGGCAGATCCCTGAGCAACGCAGAGGTTTGGATCTGTGCAAGGGGAGGGAGGAGCGCACACAGCATCCGCAGCCTCTACTCTGCCGGCCTGGCAGTGCCTTGCTGCGAGGCCTTGCTTTAATAGATAACAGGGAGGGCTCCAGACTGCTCTGTTTGTCTGTGCTCTGGTGATAAAAATAAGGAAGTTTGTCTGGCTGGTCTGCCTGTGTTAGGTGGAAAACTTAATGACCTCAAACCCTGTTGTGCCTGCTGCATATGCATTCAGATTCGGAGGAGAGTGTGAGCTTAGGTACTGGCAGAGATTTGGAGGAGGGTCCCTGAAATGGGTTGTCCTCCCTCTTTGGACTGTCAGTGACTCTGTGGTTTAGGGAAGTTTCACAATCACCTCTACAAGCTGAAGGGGTGGAGTCAGCATGCGAACAAGCACATCTGCCTTTTGCTCTGGTCTTTCCCTGAGAAAAGAGCCCAAGCATGTGCCTGGAGTTTTTTGGTTGTTGTAAGGAACAGATGTGAGATGACATTTGGTTGAGCAGCACCAGGGACAAGGGGAGTAGTAGATGTGATCCCTTTGAAATTTTCTGTGGTAGAAGTCTGAGTAGTGTACATTGGTGGTTTATTTTCCTGATTTTTCATCTTTCTTCACAACTCTGTTTTTCAGCTGCTGTGAAGAAATTCAGCTGAACTGATTTCAGAGCCAGTTCAGGCCAGCTGCAAATGCAGCCACCTACCTACAACTCTGCAGGCTTTCTCCACTGATGCTGCAGTCATTTCCTCCCCAACAATGTTTTCCTCACTCAAAATGGGCATACTGGAAGAGGAATAGGAAATATGTGAGAGCAGTAGTGGCAGTATTAAATAACTTGGGTTTACACCACATGCAGATATCAGCTTGTGTGTGCTCACCTGACAGAAACCTTGGCCAACAATTGTTGCCTGAGCAAACAGCCCCTTTTCTCAGGAGGTGGCTGCTGCCTCTGTGTGGAGACACAAGCAAGTTCAGGGTCTTGGTGACTCACCATAGGCATGGTGCGAGTGCACTCAAAGTGCTGTGTAGGACAGCAGCCATGGGCACAGGGAGCTGGGACACGGCGGAGCTTGCAGCAGCTCTGGCCTGGACACGTGCTCTTATCTTGGGCTGCTCCCAGCCCGGCTGCTGGCTCCCCATGCAGCATCAATTGCTTCCCTCAGGCGTGGGGGCATCAGTGGCTGACTGGGCTGGACACTTGTGGGACACAGTCAAGTTCTGGGGTAGAGCAGGTTAGGGAAGGAACCATCCATCTTGAATCTCTGTGTGGGTTCAGGGATGAGGATCTGACGGATGGCACTGGCGCCTCCTTTGAACCATTGAATCATTAAGGTTAGAAAAGACCTTTAAGATCATTGAGTCCAGTCATTAACCCAGCACTGTCAAGTCTACCACTAAAACGTGTCTCTAAGCTCCATATCTACACATCGTTTGAACACTTCCAGGGTATGGTGATTCCACCACTTTGCATTGGGTTTTTCTTTTGCTCCTTTGTTATACTTCTTGCTTTCAGTTGTGGTATTGCTGGCTCTTGTTGAAAATACCTTTCTGTTTGTCKCTCAGGGTTGCCAATTGAGGATGAGGATGAGTCCCAGAAGATCATGCTTTTTGGATCTAAGGTGAACCAAGGGCAGATAGAGGCCACAGTCATCGCTCTGGCTGTTGTAGGAGTCCTGCTGCTCCTGGCTGCTGGTGTCCTCCTGGGAGCAGTCATCCATCTGGAGAGGCAAAAGAGGTTACGACGCAATCGGAGATCCATCCTGGATGATGGATTCAAACTCATGTCTCAAAAGAATTCTGGGCTCTGAAAGCCATGTACAAACATTGGGCTGTGTGCTTGGAGCAGGGGCTGGATCCTTGTCCACAGCAAAGATTTTGGGGCATCATTTCAACTGTGCACTGTACTTTTAGAAGCTGAGGAGGGAAAGCTGGAGACCTGACCTCTTCATATATTCTCCTTAGCCCTCTGTAAAGAAAATCTCCRTCCAGGAGAGGCCCGAGGGCCCTTTGAACTGACTGAAGACGAGTAATGAGTAAAAAAGGTTGTTCTAAAATACTCTCCTTCCCTAAGGAAGAGAGGAGACATTTTTTGTTCTCTCCGGAATAGCTCCAGTTGGTCTTTCCTAGCAGAATAGCTTAGGCCGGATTCCAGTCTTGCTCCATTGCCAGAACTGAGTTGGGAATTGTGTCCCAAGAAACTGTGAGCTATTGATGTAATTAATGTGAAGGGGGGGAAGATAATATTTTCAGTTTTGTGAATCAATTAAGAATACAGAAAAGAAATTGTTAATTTAGAGTTGGATTGCTGTTTTTTGATGAGTAAGTGGGCAGACACAAATGTAGGGCAGTATATGTCACTGTGAGAGCCCCATCAAGGACCATGACAAGAGCTGTGTCCCACTGTCGGCCTTGCTGTGACACACCCTTCTGCTCTTAGCCTTCTCCTTAGCCCCAGCGTGCCTTTGGGTTGGGGTCAGGCACCTCCTGGTCCCTGTTGTCTCTGCCACAGCTGTCTGCTGGGGGCCACACTGGGGGTGGGTGGTGGGACTAGCCCAGAGTTCTGTAGCCCACCTGTGGGCTGTGGTAGCCATCTTCCAGCATCAGCTGTGCCCACACCTATCACTGTAACATCACCTGTGTGTGCCCACACATACCACAATCACCTCACCATGCGGGTCAAGTACCGAGCTGTTCCCTGTGAAATACCTGTCTTCGACTCCCTCCCCGGAATCCCCATTACCCAAAGGGATGCGGGTTAGTGCTTACATATTTCTGTGCCTGGTTTTAAAGTGGAAAGAGCATAAAAGAAATCTGTTCTGGGTGGCTTTCAGAGGCAATTAAAGCAGCTAAATGGCTGTAATGACAAGGAACTGCTGGGGGCTCCTTAGGTATAACAGCACCATTTTCTTCAGAACAATAGTTATCATGTACTTAATCATGTTCAATTTGTATCAAGTCCCAGTGTATTTCCAGCTGCCTTTTCCTTTGGCAGTGAGGACAAAGCTCATTATTTTTCTTTCATTACACTTCATTAAGCCTGATGAGGGGCTGGAGGGCTGTGGAATACTCTGAATATGGATGTGCTCTTTGCTCAGATTCAGGCCTGGTTCAGCTGCTAATACAAACCAGAGGTTTCCAAACCCATCAGTCCCAGGGAATTTTAGAACCTATGGCATCAGAAAGAAGAATGAAGAAGGAAGCCTTTGTTTTGTTTTTCCCCCTTGGCTTGTTAAAAAATAGATCACAAATGTTTTGGGCCTGCACTGAGACAAAGGAGTGAGTGTAAAGGTATTGCCTTGCTTCAGGGCAGCAGAACAGGGCCGTTGGCCTTTCTGCAGCTTTCTAGCCTGGGCCGAGCAGGCCAGCACAGGGCTGGGAACTGGATTTCACAAATTCCACAAACATTTTAGCAGGCTGCCAAAATTCCTGCAATGTAATTTTTTTTGGGCCAATTGGACCATCAGTGGCAGAGGTCTCCTCTCCAGCAGGGGTTGTGAGGAACACTGGGGGCAGGCCCTGGAGGAGCCTGTGGGGTGAGGGCTGTGTGCTGTGACAACCACTTCCTCCCCAAACTGAGAAAACTGAAGGGAAAGCTTTGGACAAAACAGAAACAGATCATTTTGCTAGAACCTTCTGTTGCAGCAAACTGACAAAGAATAGTTAATCAGCAAGTTCACAACTGCTGCTAATCAGGAGTCAGCTCTCCCAGCTGATGGGCATGTGAGAAGGAAGAAGAGGGATCACAGAATCACAGGATATTCTGAGTTGGAAGGGACCCACAAAGATCATGGAGTCCAGCTCTTAGGTGAATGACCCATCCAGGGATTGAACCCTCAACCCTGGTGTTACTAGCACCATGCTCTAACCAACTGAGCTGGTCCAATAGACTCAGTCCACTTTAATCCACACTGCCAGTATGAGTTCAGAACAGATTTACTGTCGTGGAAGAACTGGGGTCTCAGGTTTTGTATGTGATAAACATAAGAAGCAGCTAATATTGCCTGTTGTAGTCACTTTAGGTAGTGCTTTCTCCCTGCAGTTTTAACACCGCCCTTCCTAGGCCCCCACTAGCTGTGGTGATATTTTCAGAAGTTGACCCAGATGATCACCTACCTATTTGAGGTCTTCCAGGCTCTCTCAGGTGCCTGCAAAACAGAGTTACTCATTACATGACAGCAGCTAGCTGTTTGCCGCAGGATGGGGATGGGATCCCTGTACTGTCACCCTGCTGGTGATGGGCAGGCAGCTGTGACCTCAGCCGCGGCCGTGCTGGTGTGAGGCTCACGCTCCTGTCCACTCCCACTCTGACTGGCATGGGAGGCGTGTGAGCCAAAAGACTTTTGGTTGTGCACAAGGAAATATAAAGTGCTGTCTTTGTAGTTTTTTCTCAAAACACAAAAGTTAATATGGAATTAACCCATGGCACTCCATGAAACAGCTGACACTGGTAATTGTCAGCGAAAGGGTTTGCCGGGCTCTCAGCTGTAGTGCAGCCTCTGGTTCCGAACGAAATTGCTTTGTGATCGCGACTGGCCATGCAGCCTGTTTGCAATTTTGTTGACACAGCAAGTTATAGGAGCAATTGCAAGTCTGGAGTGATGTGCTCGTAGACTGCCTGGGGAGAAGAATTCAGGCTAAACAGCTGCCAAAACAAGGAGATCTGCAAGGTAAAATCAGGATGGATCTGAGCAGAAGTGAAAGCTGCCTACAGCTTATTAATGTATGGAGTCTAGGATATGGAATGTACGAATAAGGCGATGGGCACACACGAGGTACCAGAGCTGCTGCAGCATTAGTCTTGGAAACAATCAATCAATTCAGTCACAGGGATGTGATTCTGATGTTCTTTCTGGGATGTGAGAACAGCAGGACTGGGCATGTGATTGATCAAACAGCTATTGCTGAAATTAGCATTTATGGTGTTAAAAATCAAAGACAGCCTGTCTTGGAAATCAATTTTTTTGTTAATTTGCTGTTATTTTGGGGAAAGTAAATCTGTTGCTCAGCAGGTTCTTCATAAACCTGATGTCCTTTGGTGTTCTTGAGAGACAGGCTTCATTCTGCATTATTTAACTGTGGGAAGGATGGATGAGATGAAACAGTCACCTATCCCTGAAGAGACGCAGGGAAAGAGTAAAGGAGGAGTTCAGTCTGTTGGGAGAAGATGTGGGCAGAGGACTTGCTGTGTAAGAGATAATTCAATGTGTGCCATGTGTGTCTGGTAGGTACAGGAGAGAGAAATTCTCTCTTATTCAGTGTCGTCAAGTATAACAAAGAAATTATGTCTTACTTTGTGTATGTTGATATGGGAAGCTTTGCAGTCTGTCACTGTAAGGAGCTCACAGAAAACCCTGCCTGTAGGACCTTCCTATTGCATCCTTATTTTTTGTATTTAGGGGTTATTTTCTTCAAAGGAAAGCTTTCCCTTTTGGAGGCAAGAGAAGAGCAGCCATCTTCTTTGGGTAAGGCTGACTTGCTCTGTGAGAAGCAAACAAGGCCAAAGCAAGGCTGAGGATGGTAGTGAGCATGGTGTGTCCCTGCCTGCCCGTGGGCTCCTGCCGCTGGAGGCTGTGCTGGAATGGCAGTGGCTGTGTGAGGGAAGGTGGTCAGGTTGACAGTGAGATGGTTCTATTCCCCATGTCAGTGCCAAATGCAGAAAGGTCCTAAACCAGAAATAACATGTGGAAGAGGCCACTGGTGTGGGTGCTCTTGTAGCTTCAGTTCCTCCAGGTTTGGTGTTTCCCCCCAGTCCCTTCGCAAGCCTCCAGGTCGTCGCGCCTGGAAACCAGTGGGGTGAGGGATGTCCAGCCCTCAGCTGGATTTGGATGGGCTTGTCAAAACTGAGCCTCCTGTAAAAGGCTGAGCATGAGGATTGTGATTAGTCCAATTTACAGGCTCTCAGTTTGTTAAACATCAAAAAATCCCGAAGACTGAGAGCAGCATGGATGTGATGAGGGAGCTGGTCAGCTGATGAGCTCTGCAGTGCTCCAGCAGGGCCAGAAGAATTTACTAGTGCTGCATTGAGATGAAACAATCTTCAACCTTCTTTCATCAATACTCTATGAATATACAACTCAGTAGGTTACAGCTGGTACGTGACCCCAGAAAACTTCCTTTCTGCTCCATTTTCTCAATGCAAAAGAAATTTTCTTGGGAAGAGCTCCTGTTTGATTTAATCTGCTCTGTGGCCCAGATGTTTGTTATTGTGCTGTTATAAGGCTATATACAGATGTTCATGGATACATGCACATTTTTGCACCAGCCCAGTGTACAATACCTTATTCCAAGGGCTGTACAGCCACATGGGAGGGGCCTCATGGATTGTACAGCTGCACAGGAGGGGCCTTGTTGCCTGCTGCCAGCCCTGGAAAAACAGCAAATTCATTTTACGAGTGTGTTGCCATGGCAATGCCACATCTGGACCTTGTGCCTGTTTGTACCCGGACACCTTCCTGTAACCAAGAGTCTGGAGTCAGAGAGCAGATGATGATTTTGATCGAAAAGGGCAATAAGTTTTAAAGCATATTCTGCACCTGTCCTGCACCTTTCTGGGTCTATCCCTGGCCTGACAGCCACACCCCAGCCTTCTGCAGGCTAAAGATATATAAATTACTAAACTGAATGAAGGAGAGTCAGTGGATCCCTGGATATCTTGTCTCAAGGTGATGGCAAATAACTGTCACACTGTGGACTGGAAGGGCAACAAATGTTGACTGGATTCATATCTAGCACAACAAACTCCTGACTGCAGGGCATGATCCCATGAGTGACAGAGCTCAGCTGGGCTTCTCCGAGGTTCTGGTTTGTTTTGTGTGATAAAAAAAGAATTTTTTCAGCAGGTTCTCTACCTGTTCCATTTGGCATTTCAATGCCAAACTTATGCGAAGACAGAAGTAATTTGTTCTGTTCCTGCTGAGCAAGCCCCTCGCTGGCTCCTGGGTGTGCGTCACAGTGATATTGGATGTGGCAAAAGTGATCAGCCGGGTCTGTGGAGCACGGCACAGAGAGACAGCGTGTGAGAATTGACTGAGGGAAAGTCTGCAGGGCTTTGGAAGGAAGGAGGGTCCTGAAGAAGCCTCAGTCAGAAATGTGAATTGCAGTTTGTGTGCGTGGCTACTGCCCTGGCAGCATCAATCTCCCCTGTTTGTCTGGGGGTTGTGGCCGATTGTCCCAGCCCAGCGCTGTGGGTTCCAGGCCTGGGTCACCCCTCCCAGCCCTTGCCAATACGCTCCCAAAACCTCTGGGTTTGTGCTGATGCTCCCCACCAACACCTGAGACATCTTTTCATTGCTGTCAGAGCATTTAGCACAGACATTGGCACACCTTCCATGTCCTGTGTGTAAGCTCTGGGAATTTGGCTGCCCAGAAAACAGGAAAAAAGTCATATTGTCCAAGATGCTGATTAGTAACAGATGGAGCAATGTGGTGGCCAGAGATTCAGGGCTGCTTTTGCCTCTACTTGGCCTGCTTTTCTATAGCCAAAGGACACTACAACAAGCAAAAAATGCTAATACAAATGCTTATGCAGAAGTAGTTTCTTTGATTTTTGTTTCACACATGGGGACCTTTTCAGTGTTCTTGAAAGTTTGGCTGGCTGCTTATGCTTATGACTGCTTCACCCTCCAGCAGCTCAGCACTGGCTCCAGAAGTCCTTGCCCAGCATGGGTCAAAGCAGCACTATGGATCAGGGGACAGTAAGGCATCCTTTGTGGGCAGGGCTGCTTGTTTTGCTTCAGGTTGACTCACACAAATGTTCCAATGATTCAGAAAGAGACGATATTTGGTTATRGAGACATTCTGTTCTAGGCCTGAGGTTCAGCAACTCGGGTGCTGTTGTTGATAATGGAACCTTTGCGACTAATAGCCACTTTCACTCAGGGCTCTAAAGGTTATTGAGCATTATCCTGTTAAGTTGGCAGCAGAAGGCGTTTGTAAAACTGCCAGGCATAAAACCCTCAGCCCAGCTTGGGAGAAGTTTGGATGTAATCCAGGGCCACTTTGCTTCAGATTGACAATAATTAAAATTTCATAATACCTTCTGGAGGTGAGATTTATGTGGAAATCAGGTACACTCCAGTGTCCAGGCACATAAAACCTTTTTTGGCCAGTGTTAGAGGTGCTGTTGTTTTGAGTGTATGAAAGGAGACAGCCTGTTCCCAAACAGATTATTATTTTTGATCTTTCATGGGGCTAAGTTCTGGAAAGTTTTAGGAAAACACAAACAATAAGAACGCCATTCATTTCAAAAGGATCAGGATTAGAACTAAAGACAGAAACAGCAGCGTTAACTTCTAAGCTACTTTTGTAAAATTAGGTGCATTTCTCTGTGTTTTGGCTCAGTCCTCGGTTAGCACCTTTGGAGCTGCTGGGATGTCGTTTAAACTAGATTTGTGCTGCCAAGCAGCCTTCAGCCCAGCTGAGCTGAAGGAAAGCAGTACAGGACGGCAAGTACCGAAATCACCTTCCCCCCGGTGATCTCCCTCCGCCAGGCACCACTCCAGGTGCCAGCAGCAGCAGCAGCAGCAGCAGCGCAGCGGGGCCGCCGCTGCCCTCCGCACATCCCGGCAGTGCCCGGAGGGATGGGCAGGGCTGCTCCGGGCAGAGCGCTGCGCACCCCAAACCCCCACGGCTGTGCTGGGGCTGCCTCTTCTGCTGGCAGTAGTGTTACCACAGCTGTTCCTGGTCTAAACATTACGGTGTCCCAGGTGCTCACTGGGAGAGCAATAGCTAATATTCAATATTAATAGAAGAATAGTTAATTAGCAATTTCAATTGCCAATTAACGGAGAGGAATAGTTAATCGGTAATTTCATGAAAGAAGCCTTGCTTGATAGTAAGCAGCTCCTCAAGTGCCTTGGCTCCAGGAAATCTTTTCAGAATGAATCACGTGGTTCCTGTTCCTTTGGAGGCGAATTCTTCTATTTTCCGTGAGTGGAGAGAGACCTGGAGCCTGAGAGCGTCCCCAGGATGTGAGTAGCCTGTGACAGTGGCCAGTTCTGCCCTTGTTTCTCCCTTGTTCCCCAATGTTCTGATTCCAGAGTGAAGTGTAATGACCCAAACCCARTTGCTAAGAAGTGAATGGAGAGAAACATTTCTAAATTAAATTATTTGGGTCCCCACGTTGTATCTTCTCCCTCTTCCCTCCCAACTGATTTCAGGACAGATGCAATTGCAGCTGTGATCTATTGATAACCAGAGGAGATACAGGCCTTCGGAGAAGCTGTCTGTGTTTGATTAATGCCTGAGTGTGTCCAGCCTAAGGAGAACATCCTTAATTTAAGTAACCAGCAGCAGAAAATAAAAAATGTAGGAATTTGTAGTCTGTGTAGGAAACCTCTCATCGACTTTTGTATTTCTTTTCAAATTCTGGCTGTTGGAAAAGAGGTAATACGGTCTCAAGATTTATTTCTTTCTCTTTTGCAGTTACCTCCTTTCAAGCTTTTCTTCCAAGCTGAGGGCCTCATAAATTCCCAGATACAATGGTAATCTTTGAAGGAAAATAGTTATGATGATGACTGCAGCCCTGGTGGTGTCGTTCCTCCTTGAGATTCACCAGTATTAAAGAAATGAATGACATTACCTCAAAATGGAAGCAGGTGAGGTCTCATCAGGCTGCTTCATCAAGCAAAGCCTTTAGGATAGTTTGACTCAGGCACTTTTTTTCTTTTCCTAACGCATACTTCCCTGCACTGAGGAACTCCTGTTCTCAGTAATTCAGTCCTTTGGAATGGCTTTATCTGTCTTTCAGAACATTTATTCCTTCATTGCTACTTCCAGGACAGTGAATGGTTCAGCACTTGCTAATGGGTCTGGCTGAGCCATATTCCTCCTGCTTACCAGGGAACACATGAAGATGTTCTTGCTTATTTTAGCTGGGTGAGGTACAAGGGAGCTTCTTTGGTGGGGTTTGACTACTTTTTTTTCCGCACTCATTCTTGTTGGTCATGTTGCAGAGAAATAAAGAAGAACAAAGGCTTCCTCATTATCCTTTCACTGCCAAGTAATTCTTCTGGAATGTGTTTGTGTTTCTGGAATGTGGAATGTTGTGTGCTGGGGAAAAAACAAGACCAAATAATTTCTACTCTGCTGATCACTGGCAATTTATAGTACGGCCAAGAACTTTAAAATACCAGTTACTTGGAGTTAAAAATGTTTCAGGAAAGGTTTTAAAGGAGAAAGAGATTTACTAGGAAAAAGTTTGAGATGGATGGGGTGATGGTGTTGGGACTGCAGAGGTGCCTGGTGCCACCACTGACCTGAGGGTCAGCAGCCACTGGCAGAGCAGTGCTGGGGGCAGCAGCAGGGAGGACAGATGCTGGCCATGTGCTCAGGCTGGGCTGCAGGAGGGGTTGGTGCACCCCATATCTTGGAAGTATCCTGGTGCCCATGACTCCCAGGTGCCCAGGTGGTCAGTGGGGCATTCAGGCTTTTTTGTCCCAAGCTCCCCTGGCTGCCCTGGGCAGGTGGTGGGCAGAGAGCAGGGTTTGGCCTGGCTGTTCACTCTTCCGTGTTGAAAATACTTCCATACAGTAATTTTTATAAACACTCGCTGTAATGACACCTTTGCCAAGTCACCTCATCAAATTACTGGTGGCACTTTGGAAAAAAGCACAGTCCTGTCGTTTCAGCTGGCAGGGGGCTGCCCCAGGGCAGGGGATAGTGCCACAGTCCTGTACCCTGGTGCCATGCACCAGACCTCTACAGCAGGAGACACATTGAGACCAGAAACCTGAGACTGCGAAGGAAAAAGGATACATCCAAAGGATTGTGTGGTTTTTCTAACATGTCTTGATCTTCAGGACCAGCTCAATCAAACATCTCTTCCTGGACACACACTCTGCTTCTTTTCTTTCCAGCTTTCTTTCAAATCCAAGTGTCACATGGAGTCCCTCAAGACCAAGCTGCTGTCACCTGCACTGTGCTGGAGCAGCAGGTCCAGGGCAGCCCATGCAGTCTGGAATGGAGTTGCCTGGTGGGAGTTGTGGGGCCACCTGGTGCCACAGAGAGAGAGTGGGGGGTGGTTTCTGGCACCTGTCTCCAGCTTCTGCTCTCAGTTGGGAAGATGTACTCTGAGACCACTTCCTGCTACACTAGCCAGAGCCAAACCCAAGGAACAGCCATTTGGGGTCTGATTTTTGCTCCTCCACAGGCTCTCTGTTTTCCTGAATTGACTGCTGATGCCATCCACCTGGCTTCCCCCCGTGCCAGGGAACAGGAAAAGAGAAGAAGGGTCGGAATGTTATGGAGAGAGGGTAGCAGCTATGTGATTTTACCTAACAGCACAATTTTTGGAGGTTTCAGCTGACTGTACCATAGTAACAGCTGGTTTTGTGTGCCTGATGGAGCTGCAGTTGGTCTGTGCTCAGAAACGGATCAGTGAGAGGAATGGGCTGTTAGGGCCATCACCCTTCCATCGGGGCAGGAGTGAAGCTGTGCATCTTACCTTGAATCCTGCAGTTGGTTTCCATGTCTGTGAAGAGGCGCTGAGGCACAGGGTGGTAGGGTTTAGCTGGGAAATGGTCAACAACCCCTTAAAACCAGCTGTGCCCCTGCTGCAGGGCAGGCAGTGCAGCACTAAGCAGACATCCTGCTGAGCTTCCCTCCAGCTACAGCCCTTGTTTGGAACTCACTTCTGAGCACTGACATCACTCTTGCAGCTTGCCAAGGAGCCTTCTGGAGCCTGTGGAGTCAGGAGGGCTCTCAGGAAGGGTGACGATGTGTTGGTGTGCCAGAGAGAGGTTTGCCTTCGGGGTGTGTGGTGCCTCTGTCCCTGAAATTTTGGATGTAGAAAAGAGATGTGGGGATCCACAGATCATCCAGGGAAGTGACATCTGGCATCTAAAGGAAATAGTACATGGAAATTCTTTTTCTCTTGCAAGCCAGGAATTGTAGTGAGTGCAGCTGGGGCTGTGACAAGGTTGTAAGGAGAGAAAACAAAGCAGTGGCTAATTCTGCTTTTCCTGGAACAGTAAGATAAAGGGCAGTGGAAAAGAGAGAAGGGAATGAATGCAAGAAATGTTTTTCATATGAATGCAAACTAATCCAAGCTGGAATAGTCATCAGTGTTTCCAAAACTTAGCCCCTGAAATATTTGAAGAAATGCAAAAGAAAAAACAAGATCCAAGACTGAGTAAGAGGCACTGAAAAAGGCTGTGAATGCTTTAAGGGCAAAATAATCCCAGTGGGAGATGCCCAGGCTGGGAAAGATGTGAAGGGTGCTGTGGAGTAGATGAATGCTGGCAGGTGGAGGTGAGCACTGATCTCCTGGCTGAGCTGCTTCCAGAGCACCTTCCCACACCTGAGATGAGGCTGGTTTCTGCTTCTCACTGTCACTCTACCACCACTCTCCTCCCTGAAGGACATTCTCCCTGCGTGGGGCCATGTCCCACGGAGGCATTTGGCTCCTCCCACTCTGTACCAAGAGCCCAAACTCAGCAACCAAAGTCTGGGTTGAGAGACTGAAATTGGAAATTTTGTTATTTGAAGTCTAGGTTGAGAGACTGAAGTTGGAAATTTTGTTATTTCAGAGAAATACTTGCTTCTGAAGGAAAGCCAGATTTTTTAAAAATTCTTTTTCTGATTGAATGGGGTAAGATCGACTGTCCGTAGCTAAAACTTCGGATTGTTGTTGATGACAGTTATGTCCTGGCTTTCATTCAGGTCTTCAAGTGAAAAACCAGCATTTTCGGAATACAACCTGCAGAACAGCACCTATTCTCCAGTCACTCTCTGAAAAAGAAAGCTGGTATTCACAGGTGGGTTTTGGAACTGTATGGTCAGGGCTCATGACATCCCTGTCTTCAGAAGTGTTTTCTTTCAAATCATATTTTATCTTCTGCATCACTTATTCAAGGACCATGGCTCTTGATTCTTGTTTGAACATTTGTAGCTGCTAGTAAAGTCAGACTGGGGGTTTTTTAGTTATTTTTCAGAAACTTCAAAGTAGTTTTTTAGTCTACTGCATCGTTCCAGAGGAGTTCTCTTCAAACCAAGGAAAAAGGCGTGACAGAAGCTTCCACAGCAACTCCCCTCCCTTTGCCAGTGTGAGCTGGCTCTGGAACAGCCCATCTGACTTTTTCTCCTGGTGTTGAATCCTCTAGAAAGTGAAAAATCCCCAACTTTGCCTGAACCTGGCAGTGCTTGCTTTGATCTCCTGATTGGCCATGACTGACACACCTCCTCTGTACGTCCTGTCTCCTCTGTATCTGTTGAGGCTTCTTTGCCAAGAGCCAATCTTCTTGATTAGTGCATGTCAAATTCCATGTTCTGAGCTGATAGAGGTTCCCTTGGTTTTACTTTACAGCGATTTGATAGTCACAGGGAATAACTTGAAATTTTAGAATATAACTTTGTTCTTTCAGCTGAGAACAACATGCCCCTACCCTCCTCGAGTGCTTTGCTATGTGTGCTACAGATGGTCCCCGCTGTGTATCTGGCACATGGAATTAAAAAYGATTGCAGGTACGTTAGAGAAGTCATGGTAAACCTGTCAGGTATATTGTACTGAGCTTCATAAAAGTGATGACCTGGAGTGGATTTCCTCTGGCTGTGGGGAGTTCTTCCTCACCAGGTGAGGGACACTCAGCTAACCCAGGCTGCTCTCTAGAAAAGGACATGGTCCGTAACAGTCCAGCATGCACTGTTCCAAGGTCATGCAGCTCCCTCTCCCATGTTCCAGTTCACTGTGAATAATGTATGTGTCAGGCTTCACTGCAGAAAGGCTGGTCTAGCATATTCAAAGAAGTAATTTCCAGCTCCTAAGTCAAGCATCAGCACCCTGGCATCCCATATGTGTCCTCCATTGTTTGTTCCTTCCCTCTGTCTGCAGCATGAGAATCCAATTACACTGCCTCCAGGAAAGCTCTGAGAATAAAAGCTCAAATACTCTTTCAAGGGGGATGTAATTCAGTATCTGGCAGAGACAGTCTCTGCCCAACACCTTCCTTCCACATTTTTCACCACGAAGAGGGGTTTTTCTCTGTGAAAAAACAAAAGCCATTGAGACTGGTAAATTTACCACATTGGGAGTGGTAAATTTTATGATTTTTCATAAAAGTCTGCCCTCAGTAAGTGAAAACATTTTGTAAAAGCTGGATTACAGCTGCAATGGCTCTCACATGTCAAGAGGGAGCATGCAGTGAATGATGTGAGTAGGATGGAGGAACATGGAGGTGACCCTTTTGTTGCTGCGGGCTGAGCGGATTTTTCCCTCCCCAGGAGACAAACCTTGGCACACGTGCACAGAAAGGCATCACTTATTGTGTGGTTTTGAATGGTTAGCACCTGTCTGAATTACAGAACTGCTTTATTTAATGTATTACTGGGGTATTCACTCCGTTATTGCCAAATGTGGTTTATTTATTGTCTTATTATCAAGTCCATGAAATGTCCTGGAAAATGCCGGTGCCTGTTCATCCCACATTTTCTGAGTCACAAAAACAGGGCTAGTGATTGCAAGTGAAGAGAAATACAGTGTCCTCAGTGCACTAAAGCAAATACGAAAAAAGAAAGAATTGCAGGTTCATGGTTTCTGAGGATTGTCCAGACTCTTATTTTTAGCAGACCTTTTGAGTGAAATAAAACTCCAGGGGTTGGTCTATAGCTGTTGTTGTTTCTGTTATTTATCAAACTTGTATTTAAAGCAGAAAAGTGTAAACTATTAACCTCTCCAGGGAAGAGAAATCTCACAAGAAGCTGTGTGGTGCAACAGACACAATGAATTAATTTTTCCTCATTTGGACTTGGCAATTTCAGCTGTTGAATTTTCTCCCTCTGAACAAGGCTCAGGCACTGAAACTTCCTGTCTGCTTCCAGCTGCCTGCAGCTCTGAATGGCAGAGCAGAGACACTTTCTTTTTCAAGCCAGGAATCTCATTATTGCACCAGCAGACCTTGGTTTAGGCTTTGCCATGATCTGTGTGCTCCCTGCTTCCTGCTGCTTGGCTCCCAGCTGGTAGGACAGGGGATTCTTTCGGAGGCTGGATGCTTTCTCAGTGGATGCTCTGGGGATCAACTCTGCATGTCCAGGGCCAGAAACAGATCCAAAGTGGAGTAGCACTTTATCTCCAGCAGCTCTCACCTCCTTTCCTGATGACATGGGAAGCCTGTGCTCAGCACCAGGAGTGGAGCTCAGGGAAGGATGGATGGAGACAAAGACAAGAAGAGAAAAAAATGTGCATTTGGAGCATGACAGGAATGTCTGCATTTGGAAAAGGTTTAAAGCAGTGGTCTTGATTTCGCAGGAGTTCTCGTCTGCCCTCTTGTGAGGTCTTTGCATACCTCATAAATATGAAATATAAGAATCTGCAGGGACCTGTAGGGACAATTATATTCAGTTTTTGACCTCAATACTCCAGTAAGGAAAGTATTTTCTGTACATCTTTGTGAGAGCAGGCAGGGACAAGCATTTGAATGCGTGTACCCACTGAGCCCATAGTAACAGCCTGGGGAGAAAATCTCCATTGCTATTATGATTTGCCTCATCATTAAGTTCTGTCCAATAATGGAGATGAATCATGTCTTTAGAAGTAATTTCTTTAAAATTAGCTTAAATTGAGGTGCAAGTGTGAGCAGCCTCTACCTTGGATGCTTTTACAAGCTGTACAATGAGCATGACTGCTGAATTATCTTACTTCTCTGCACGGAAGTGCAGGAAAGATTCCACGAACCCACCAAGCTCAGGGACTTGTCCCCAACAGCCCCCTTAGCTTCTATGAGCAAAGGCGATGAACCATGGCAATTACCTGTGAAAATGCTCAAAATCTGGTGTTTTAATGTTCCCAAGGATCTGAATTTTTAAAGTGTAGCTCTGATTTTTCTGGCCCTCATCAACACTGATCTGTCAATGAAATTACATTAGATCACATTAGATCTGTTCCGAAGATGTAGCTGCATCTTGATTGACATTTCAGCAACTTGACATTTCTTTTCAAAAGACCACCAAAAAGGAAAATGCTAAATGATCTCATGAGAACAAAAATTTCCAAATATTTATATCTCAAGTAGTGTCAACATGTGAGAGCCGAAAATCTTCTATAGAAACAAAGGGTGGCACGATTCATCTGGATAAGTTGGCAAAAGTACATTTCTCCCTTGTTTTCTCTGTACAACTGAGAGGAGCCAACACCAGTGCTCAGATCTGATGCATGATGAACCCCAAAGCCTGCTTGAAGCAGCTCAAAATGTTTGCAAGTGAATAATAATAGCAGCAAACCACCATGTGATGGCTGAAGTGTTTGTACCTGTCACAGAATAAATCCGTTCTGCATGAAAATGAGATGAGAGTCGCTCACCCCAGGAACCCATATATCTCATCGCTGTTGGGTTCGTGCATGTGTGGCCGGTGCTGCTCTGCCCCCTCCTCCTCCTGATGCACAGCAAGCAAATGGCAGGGAACACGGCAAAGGGGCCTGTAGTGGCCATGCAGCAAAGGAGCCCAGGGATGGAGCCCTGTGTGTTCCCGCAGCCTCCGCCAGGCTGCTCAGAGATGCCGGCAAGCGCCTGAATGCCCTGGGGCTCAGTGCGGCCCCAGCCCAGCCGAGGTGCAGAGAGTGCCCTGGGTGCCCCGTGCGTGCTGCACTGCTGCTCCTATTGTCCGGCTGTGTTTCACTTCTCGTCCTGTCCTCTGCACCACATGAGAGCGAGAAGGGGCCGGGGTCAAGCACAAAGCTGGGAGCTCTCTGGAGGCAGAAATCTTCTTATGTTCTCTGCTAAAACTCTGGGATAAAGACAGGGAGATGCAGCAAAGTAGTGAAGATGTTTCACCCCCATGTAGCTGTTGTGCTGGGTGTCCAGAGTAGAKCAGAGAGCAGACGGGGAAGATCATAGCACATCCAGTCTCCATCTGTGTTTTGCTACTCTGTAGATCTGCACGTCAGGCTCTGCCGTCGCCCACGTGTGGATTGTGATACACCTCAGGAAAAACCGGGAAGAGATCCCCCATTGGCTCCTTCCTGTGCGGCGTGTCATCTGGCAGCTGTGTATATCACAGCGAATGCAGGGACCACTCCACTGCTGAGCAAAGCTGCTTCAGTGAGTAGTCAGAGATACTTGGAGGGGGAAAAGCAAAGGGAAAGGCAGCCCTTGTTTTTTGTTTCTGCCAGGCTCTGAAAACCCTTGGGAAACAGAAACCTGATGGATTAAGGACCGTGTGGAGAACCAATAATGCAGATTTACAAGGATAAGTTGCAGATTGAAGAAGAATGGTGCCCAAAGGGAAATATTCACTAAGATTTCTTCCTTGGTACAGAGAGGAAGCTTTTGGGGATCTCTGATATTTCAGCCTCTGAATCAGCTTTTCTGTGGGGGACATATGGGACTTAAAAAAGACAGCCGACGGGGAGCCCCTGAGGTGAAGCTGACGTGTCCTCAGCACGGGCAGAAGGACCCATTTATCAGCTCTTTTCTCTAGTTTGCAACCACGGGGCACATTTCTAAAATGCAAGTGTATGTGTTCCCTGCTGCAACCACTGGCTTGAGCAGCTGAGCTGGCAGCAGGTGCCAAGGAGCGCGTGGCTGGCACCGGGGCTCTGCAGCTGCAGCCATGAGCCGGCACACCTGGTTCCCCCTGCAGTACATCCCCAAGCCCTTCTGGAGAGCGGAGAACCACAACACGACCAACTCCTCTGCACTGTATGGCTTCCCTAACCAATCCTTCTTCCACAGACACTTGGACCTGGCAGACCTGGGGGACTTTGATAGTGGAGCCAAGTATGAGGGCGAGTCCCAGAGCCAGACAGTGAAGGTGCTGCTGATTGTCGCCTACTCTGTGATCATCTGCATCTCACTCTTTGGCAACAGCCTGGTGTGCCACGTGGTGATCAAGAACAAGAGGATGCACTCTGCCACCAGCCTCTTCATCGTCAACCTGGCTGTTGCTGACGTGATGATCACCACTCTGAACACCCCCTTCACACTGGTGAGCCCCATCCGGCCGTGCCTGCTGGTGTCTGTGTGTGCCTGTCAGCTGTGTGCACTAGGATGGAACGGGCTGGGACCAGGCTGGTATCCTGAGTTTCTTTTGCCCCCCTTCCCCTTTTGCCTTCTGGAGAGGCTGCTGTCGTGCTCCCCCGTCCCCAACACCCCCTCAGCAGGTGGAGCTGGGGACTCACGCCCCACCTTGCAGTCTGTTGCAGGGGTCACCCTGCTGCAGCTTTTCCCCTCCGCCCGGGCAAGCCACAGATGTGGGAGCCCTTGTGCCTGTTGATGGGGAAGGCAGTGCAGAAAAGTTTGACACAAGAAAATCCAATTAATGGCCAATTTCCTATGGAAACAATGTAAACCAGGTCAGTCTCTGTGCAACATCTCAGGGAAGTGCTCAGGCAGCACTGAGCAGTGTCGGTTGGCATGTCCCTCCCTTGGCCACTACAGACAGTGCTTCCTGGGGCTAATCGTCCTTTCTTCATTTTGAGTTACTAAATAATATATAAAAGAGCATTAAAAGAATGAGGTGGAGAGAATTAAAGATTTGTTTCTTGCCCCACTGTCGCAGGCTATAAATGCCATGTAAACAGGACTCCGCCTCTGGATTTGACCCAGCACTCCTGTTCAAAACCCTCTTGCTTCATCCCTGCCCAGCGCTGTCCAGAGTGTTCTTCTGCCTTCCAAAAGCAGGTCCTGAATTAGCTATTTGAGTTCACCCTTTCTTAAACTGATCCTGTTTCTTTGGTGGGATTTCCCTGCCTTGCTCTGATGGGATTTGCATCCCATAATCTGTTCAGGGAGAGTCTGGTGCCCTCTTGTGTGTCTGCACACCAACGGCCACATACTAGGCACGTGTAATTAAATTTCTGTCAGCTCTCTCAGGAACGAGCTTTACATCAGCTTCAGAGAACAGGCACACTGCTCCAGTTCAGTGACACACAGTGCTGCGAGAGTCGTCCCTATAGGGAAATTAATATGATTAATTGAAAACAGATTAGCTAGTCTTGGCTCATTTTCTGTATGGACAGATGCTTTGTAGTAAATGTGCTTTACTTCAAATTAGCTTAGTCTGCTGCAAAATGAGTTACATTAATTTGTAATTAATCTTGCACAGTCAGGAATAACAAGTGAATGAGGCGATTTGGCACACTTTCCTCTGCAGAGAAGCCATCATCAGTAACACGTCTCTGGGAACAGGTGAGAAATTCTTCCATGGATTTCTCTCACTAAGTTTGGAGACCATGCAGCTTTCAGCTACATGTTCAAAGGTGTAAATGTTTTCAAGGAGGTACCTAGTGTGCCCYGCAGAGCCCTGTCAAGGAGCAGAGCTAAGATTTCTTTACGTGTTCCAGAAGGGCCATGGTAAACGTACAATGTACACCTGTACACAAACACATACACAGAGCACTGCTCAGACCATTTGTTTGCGCAGTGCAGTAAATCTCACCTCAGTTTCAGAGCCTTTCACACAGTCACTGTTTCCCCAGGAAAAACTGAGGACAAAGCACCTCCAAGCCTCAGGAAGCTGTATTAGAGCATTTCTTCCGTACCACACACCTGGGAAGCCAATTTGCTTCTCTTCGGGTACTGCTCCTGTTAATCTGATGTTGTCTGTTCTTCAGGTGCGGTTTGTGAGCAGCACCTGGGTTTTTGGAAAGCTGATGTGTCACATCAGCCGGTTTGTTCAGTACTGCTCTGTCCACGTGTCTGTGCTGACCCTTGCTGCCATTGCTCTGGACCGGTACCAGGTATGTCAAAGACACCACCCCCATGTTTGCTAGAAAAAAACTTGTTAAATACATAGTTGTTTCCTCCTCAAATCCCAGTACCTGGAAACATGCACTGTCTTGGGACTCAGGGAACAGAGGGAAGAACTCCAGCTATCACGGCAGTGAAAAAAACACCCATATTTTCTACAGTGAGGGTGATGAAATACTGCAACAGGCAGCCCAGAGAGGTTGTGGAGTCTCTGTTCTTGGAGATACTGAAAACCTCAGGAGACSAGTGCCAGGCAGCCTGCTCCAGCCCTGCTCTGCCTGGGCCGTTGGGCTTGTGGGTCCCCTGCTCTGCTTAGCCCTGTCACAGAGAGCAGCCCCACCAGCAGGGTGGGGAAAAGTGCTCAATTCAAACACCAGCCACTCCACACGTTGTCTCCTCACAGATTTATGAGAGTCTGTCGGTTCTGGCTTGCCCCATTCCTTTGGGATGCCAAAGGCTAGAAACAGTAACAACTATGTTAACTTGTTCAGTTCAAGGTGAGAAATTCTCTCCTTCTCCCTCAGCCCTGATACATACCAGCCAGGAAAATCTTTCAGGTCAAGCAATGAGGGCAGACCAAAGGGTTTCCTTAAGTGTAACAGAGTTTGTAATTTGTGCTTTAGCTGATGAGTGCTGGGAGGCCGGATCCAGCACAGTTAGCTCTCAGGCAGACTGGATTTCTTGCAGCGCTGGAGGCACTGAAACTGGTGCTACTGAAAAGCGATTTCACGTGACAAATGCCATGGCTGGATGGAATTCAAAAGAAGAACAGGTTCCACTCTGATCATCAGGGATATGCTCCATCTGGTGTCAGAGAATTACAGGGGTTTCTGGAGCATAGATCAGCCAGTTCCATCTTTTTTACCAAAAAGAGTTTGACAATCTGCCCATTTCATGTGCAATAGTACAGCTCCTGAAATCAAAGCATTTTGATAGTGATTCATTTTAATCAGTACATTCTGGGTTGATTGCAAGGCATAGCTAGGTATCAAAAAGTGTTTGTTTAATTAAGGGCAAACACAATACATGCCCTTAAGTTAAGTGGAGTGGGTTCCTCAGAACTGGAATGAGCTAGTATGGCCCAAGGAGGTAAAGACAGAAGGGAGGAGATGTCTCAGAGAACAGGGAAACCAACACTTGCCTCTAAGAATATTGCTAGTCCTGAGATGTACCAGAGCAGACAGATACTCCAGGGCAGTTGTACAACTTGATTAAGTAGATATTTATAATGGGACTAGAAACAACATGCATAAAATACCAAAGACTTCAACAACTAAGAGATCATCTGGATGACATAATAGGTCTATTTTTAATCATTGTTTCATTGCCTAATGTAATCCTCCATGGTGCATGTAGCTCAACAGAGATCTCACCACTGTAGTGTCTGGAGTCATGCTGATGGGTGACACAGAATGTGTTTCTCTGCTCAGGCCTTGGGCCAGCTGCAACACTCAATACGTGCACAACTCCATGCATTTCCCAGCCCTTGTACTCCCTGAAGTCCTGTAAAATGAGTCTCTCTGCCTTTTAACACTGAAGGGATGTGGAGCTGCTGCCGCATGTCACACTGCAACATGAGGCTCAAAGAGTGACCAAGACGCTGTAAATCCTCAGGAGTCGTTGTTCTCTACAGGTGATCATGCACCCTCTCAAGCCACGCATGTCCATGGTTAAAGGAGGGATTTGCATCATCATCATCTGGGTTATGGCCAGCTGCTTCTCACTGCCTCATGCCATTTGTCAGACTCTGACAGGGTTTTATATTGGGTAAGACATTTATATATTTTTTGTTGTATGACATCTGCAGTTGAATCAAAGCCCCACAGAAGCCAAGGCCACACCTCTCCATCTGTGTTATTAGAGCAGAAAGGGCGGTGAAATAGAGAAGTTTTCCTTCCCCTTGCCTGGGTGCTGTGTCTCTCACAAAGGAACAATGACAATCAATTTAATTGCTTCCAGATTGGTTCATTAGTTGTTTTGGGCTCAGAGATTCAGCCATGTAGTTTGGGGCAGGCATGGAGGAGAGGGGCTTCTCATCAGCAGAGGATGCAGATGTCAATATGGATGATTTCTTTCTTTTCCTGGGGATGTGCTCAAGATACCTTCATTGGAGCCAAAGGTCAAACCTAGAGTAAAATTTTTTGTTGAAAGTGGCACCTGCCCATGATACCAAATGAGTTATGCTACCTGTACCTGTACTGAAACTCATCTGAATGTCTGAGTTGTTTGTCCTCCGATGTGGGCAGCTGGTAGTGGAACTGAGAGCTCTTTCTCTTTGATCTTCAGAAACAGAACCATCCGAACGGTCTGCCTCCCCAGCTTCCCTCCTCCTGCTGATCTTTTCTGGAAGTATTTGGACTTGACTACGTTTGTTCTCTTGTATGTCCTGCCCTTGCTTGTGATCTCCATCACATACACCATGGTGGCCAAGAAGCTCTGGCTGAGAAATGCCATCGGGGACTTCACCATGGAGCAGTATTATGCCCATCAGAGGAAGAAGAAGATGACGCTGAAGATGCTGATGGTGGTGGTGGTTGTGTTTGCCGTGTGCTGGTTTCCCCTGAACTGCTACGTGGTGCTGATCTCCTGCAGGGCCATCCACAGCAGCAACGCTCTGTACTTTGCTTTTCACTGGTTTGCCATGAGCAGCACCTGCTACAACCCCTTCATCTACTGCTGGCTGAACGAGAGCTTCCGCGCGGGGCTCAGGTCCCTGCTGTGCGCGTGCCGGCGCGGCCGCACCACCCAGGGCCACGCTCTGCAGTCCCTCTCCCCGCTGTGCCGGCTCGCCTCGGCTGAGAACTGCCGGTACAAAACAAGCAGCATCTGCCAGAAGGCACTGACACACTCCCAGAGGAACTCTGCGAAGACGGACATATCCAGTGTGCAGCCAATTGTGGCAGAAAGCTGAACCCTTCATCAGACAGCTGGGCAGCATCATGTTGTGATTGTGGAATCGTGGGGAAAATGGATTTGGAAGGGCCTCTGGGGACCATCTAGTCAACATTCTGCCCAAAGCACGTGAACTTTGACCATTGACTGGGTCATTCAGGACCCTTTTCTCTCAGGTGTCAAAATTCTCTGGGGATGAACTGCCCACTTGTGGGCTCCAGAATGAGGGGTGTTGAGTGAATTTTTTTTGGAACAGTCAGCAAAAATTAATAGAATTATTTAACAGTACACAAAGCCTTTCATGGTCTAAGCAAACACCCAGAAGCTACACTGGTTATACACACACCGCCTGTGCCCGCTGTGGTTTGATGTGAATGGCTGTTTGGGCTTTAACTTTGTGAATTGACTTCTTTTTAGCATAAAATCTAAATTATTTTCACTTTCCATAATATTTTATTTTTTACCAGTCCTGAAGAACTGTGTCCTTCATGGCTTCCCTGCCAGTCTGGCAGCCCTTCTGTGGCGAAGCAGTCCATACCCCTCCTTCCCCCTTCCTCCTCAGGTGAAGAAGATTATCTGGTGTTTGCATAAATCAGGGAATCGCTCCTTTCCAGCCCAGCCATGTGAGACATTCGGACGCCTGAATGTTGATGTAATTAGCTGATGATAAACAGCTGCTGTGAAAGGGATTATGCTGGAATTTTGTGACTCGCAGACACTGACTTCACAAACTATAAAAGATCCACTGTAGCTCTCACAAAYTGGAAAACCTTCTATGCATCCCTAAGATGTGTTTGAGGGCAGACCCCTCGAGCTATGGGATGCCTGGCTTGAGTAATGTTCTCTTCTAGAAGTTGAGTGAAAGGAGACTTCTATACATCATTATCCTTCGTTGGTAAGATATATTTTGGTTTCCTAAGATGTACTATTTCTTCGCTAGCTGAACTATTGGTACCTATTCCATGCACTGTATATTTATATCATAACTCACTAGTGATAGTTCTTGTTATCCTGTGTAGTTAGTAATTTGCATGGCCAGCATATTACTCACGGTAACACAGTGTCTTRCTAATATTATATCTCTTGTCTAACCTGTGTAGWATGTAGTTTGTTTAGAATATTATGTCTGTTGTTTTGTGTCTATTAAATAAATAATCCATTTGTAATAGACCTGATCAGCCATCATTAAAAACCTGCAAATGAAAGTGATTTTACTTTGTGCTAAGGTGCAGGCCATCTTAGCAAGGACCACTGTCTCCTGCCACAAATCTGAGCAGAGACAAAAACCTGGTTTAAACTCTTATCACATTCGTAACACCTTCCCCATTGGGTCAGTCTGTCTCTCTGTCCTGGAGTTATCCCATTGGCAGCAGCAGCAATCACTCTGCAGCTGTGGAACTGGGGATTCCAGCTTTGTCTGAGATGGAACCAGCACCGTGTTGGGAACAGAACTGCAGGTTTTCAACCCAAAAGGCAGGAGATGGAAGAAGTTTAAGAGAGTTCCTTTGTAAACCTTCATGTATTCCCTGCTCAGTTAAACTGAGCATGTGACAATGTGCCACAGCATTTGCCTCAAGCACTGACCCTTGTGTTCCGGCTGCCATGGTGGTGGCAGAGCACTGCCAGCAGTGCTGGTCCTGGTCCAAACGGTGCCTCTGGAATGCAAGGGGTAGCTGGRATTCCTGGGGTTGTGGGTGCCTGACAGCTGGCACTGGCAGCCTCTGCTCTGGGAGCTCAGCAGAGCCAGCCACCACGTTTCAGAGCTAGGTTTGGGTCACTAGTGAGAGAAACTCAGTGGGTACCCAGTTGGTCAACTTCAAACCTATGGCTATGAAAATCCACCAAAGCTGTGTTTTCCTGTTTCTCAGAAAGAATAGCCGGTTTCTTTGTGTCCATGCTGTGCTGCTTCAGCCTTTGTGATGGTAAAGGGTTGAGCTTCGAAAGACAGTGAAAAGGAAATGAGCTTCATTCTTCCCATGCAAAATACTCTGAACTACACCTCTACAGCTGAGCATTTCCACCCGGACTGGCAGTGTGTCACAGCTGCAGACTTGGGTGAAAGGCTGCTTTCATTTGGAAGTCAAGATGCTTTGATGAGTACAAAAATATGTGACCTGAGAATGTATTTGTATTTCCAAAAGAAACTGAAGTGGATGAAAGAGTAAGAGCAACACGAATCTTACGTTTTCCTGAGCTAATTGTGGGAAAGGGGAGGACACCAGCAGCTGGGACAGGAACCTGGCATGGCTTGGGACACTGCAAATCCGAGTGGCATTGCCAGTACTAAGACTTCGTGTCCAGGCTCCTATCTTAACCACAGTGATCACTTTTACTCCATATCTGCAGGAACAACTCTGCAAAGGATATGCTTAGGAGAGGAAATGGAATTAGAAAAATCTCTTCAGAGAGCAAATATCCAAGGCTTGGGTATTGGCTCTGGCCGTGTGAGCCTTCGATTTGGTTTCACTGGAGTGGAGTCCTGCCTGGAGCTGGCACTGAAGAGGCAGCACTGGAGCCTTTAATTTTGTGTTACAAGTAAATTACAGCATAAACCAGATATTACTACTAAGTTGAGTGTTTTATTGTCTGGAAAACTGGGAATCCATGTCACTGCAAATGGCATTTCCCTAATGTTGCTGTCTGGAGGTTTCTAGAAACAAGATGTCTCTTCTTAAAAAGCCAAACCAATCACGAATGCAAATAAGCATTGTTATAGTACCTTAATGAATCTTATTCTCATTCACATGTTCTTCTCTTTACATTGGAAAAAATCAGTGAAATTAAATAATGCAGTTTGCATGTATATCCCAACCCACTCCCAGAGAACTGCCAAACTCCTTATTCTGGGCTAAATAAATCACAGTCTGTTCTTGCCACTCATCCTTCAGCAGGACAGCATGCTGGGTCAGCTTTCCTCAGCCTTGTGTGGACGAATGGATGGTGCAGGCCAAGGTCAAACCCACAGGCTGCCCGTCTGACCATGGCAGTAGGCAGACATCCCTCACCTGGCAACAATTCTCCAAGGGATAGTTTGCTCCCAGATGAAAACTGACGTTGTWTCCTCAGCACATCCCATGCTGATCCTTACACAGCAGCGCTCTCCTCAGTAGGAGTCTGCAGTCTGGCAATGTTGAGCTGCCTTAAAAAACATTGTTTCTTTGAGGTGATTGTTTTTGTAAAAGTCTGGCAAACTTCCCCCTCGTTACACGCAACCTTCCACTGGATGCTTCTGCTTTAATATGCGCTCTATTGAAACATCCGTGTGGTTATCATACAATAAGATTTGATCCACCAATGTTCTTTGTGAGTAACAAATAAAATACTGGGTCAGGACCCTCTCTCTCGTGTGGGTTTTGTGTAACTTTTGAGTTACGAAAAGGAGATGATATTCTCTCTTACAAGAGGATTAGCAAGAAAGCATTGACTGCTGCTCCTGGCAGTCTTAAACCCATGACCAAAACTTTTGTCACCGTGTGTTTTGACTTCTTTCAGCACAAAAAGCCCCTTGCACAAAGGAGTGCTGTGGTTACCCAGGCGAGGAGTCAGCCATGGATGTGCTCCAACTGCAAATGCTGTTTCATTGCCGTGCACTTCCCTGCAGCTCGTCCAGTCAATGGCTGGTCCCGGCAGCACTTTTTGCCTGGTGCCTCGGTCCAGGCAGGAGCATGGGATACCTTGAAGTCTCCTTGAATTTAATTGTTATTCTTCAATAAACACTTCCATGAGCAGAAGCACAGCCCGATTGATTCCTTGTGCATTTCTCCCCRGTGCTCCTGCTGGGGTCCTCAGCCATCCCCTGGCTCCCTTCCCCTTGCTGGGGAACTCGTGCTCTCCTTCACCTGACCTCAATCAAAGAGGGCGGGAACCATGCACAGCAAGTCTGCTGCAGCTCTGCCATGTGTGAAAACTGGTCATTGAAGTCAGATTTGTTTGGAAGGGGCTGCTTGGTAATGACATTTGCACTGTGATTGTGTCAGACCCAAGCTTGTTGGGCAAAGCTGCAAGTAGGGCACCAAAGGCTCAGGCAGGTAACCTGCCACTGAAGCTGCTGCATCAGTTTCCAGCTCCACACCTACTGAAAACCAGCAATATGCCAAATGCAGAGCCCTGCAGCTACATTAAAATAACGCTTTAGCATTCAAAGTGTTAAAATCAGGTGACTATACCAAAAGAAGAGAGTATTTTATTGTCCTCGCTGAAAAGCTGTTCCTTATCTCTTCTTTTGAAGAAACTTTCCAAGCGGAATAATGAACCTGCAGCTGCAAATCATTTAACCAGCTCTGATGAGCTTTGTGCAGCTCCACAGAGGGGTCACAGACTCCCATCTTGAGAGGGGTCTGACACGTGTCAGTATTTTAAGTTGCTGAATACAGTAACATTAATACAGACACGAAAAGTGAAGCACCACACTATTACAGCTGAGGCCTTTGATCCAGTTGTTTGGTGGATCAGGCGGATCAATCCCTTCCTCCATCCTCTGAGTGTAAAACCCTTTTAGAAAGAGTGGAAAACAAAATCAGAGGTCTATAGAGGACATTGCTTCACATGGATGTTTTTCCTCCTCTAACAAAAGCTGTTTCCTTTCCTTCCCCCACATCCTGACTCGAGGCCCTCACATTCCATGGAAAGCCCTCATTGATTCCGGTCAGGTCTGCACCAGCCACCCAGCACAGCACAAGACCTGTTTGCTCTGAGTCTGTCCCAGGGCCGGAGGCCTCACCTCAGTCAGTGGCCTCACTTTCCCATGGTGCAGCCGTAGGTTGGGAGAAAGATTTTTGATTAACTTCTGAGTGATTACAATGGAAGCAGTTAACTGGGTTCACTTCAACACCACCCAAAGCACTGCAGCACCCTCCAAATCCACACCAAATGCCTTCCGTTTGAAAAATGGGGAGATATAGGAAGAGGAGCGCGTAAGTGAGAGGAATGGGAAAGACATCCCCCCCATGGAGGGTTCCTCTCACTTTGGCTTTAACTGTGGTAAGAAGACACCTGAGGGTTTGCTCATAGGGCGCTCTGCCCCCCAACACACGGCGTTGAACATGCCAGAGTGGTCACGTGAATGGATACTCAGTTTGGGATTGTTGCTGTTGTCAAAGAGTCCAGTGCTCATTGTGCAGGAGGTAAGCTTGCCAGTGAAGTAATTATTAGCTAATTGAGTAACTATTAAGCTGGTAAACCAATTTACTTGGTTTGCCGCTTTACTGCTACTGCGGACTTTGGCGATTTTTAAAAATTTTGACCCCTGACTCAGGTACAGGAATCGCTTCTTCTTGATGATTTTTCCTTAGAAGTAAAGTGTTAATTCACACAGTGCTATTGTTTCCACAGAGACTGGTTCATGAGGTGAGGAAGAGTGGGCATGGCCTCTTACACACCAAAATGAGAAGTCACTCTTTTTTTTTGTGGGAGGACTAAACTCTTCCTCAGGTGGAAAACCCTCATCTGTGGCATCTGCATTGACCCTTCAACGATCCTGAATTCATCTTCATTTTTAGTATTCTCTTGACACGATGCAGACAAGGGTAAATGGGGTTTGTATGGACATTCACCTCACAGTGACCTGGGGTAAACTATCCCACCGACCACTGAAACCCCCCGGAATGTGTGTGGGCAAGCGGCTGGGTGTGGGCAAGCGGCTGGGTGTGGGCAGCTGCCACAAAGGGATGCGAGAGAGGCTTCAAGCACAGGGACACTGCGGGAGCAGGATGGAGCCCGGAGGGGACTGAGATGCTGGCGGCTTGTGGGAAGGCCAAAGACCCAGAGGGTGGCACATGACACGGGCTGCATCCCGTCCCATCCCTCACCCACTGTAAATCCAAAGGCCGGGAAGAGCAGAGTCCATTTTTCAGCTGGAATGTGTCACGCTGAGGTCCTGTCATTGCTGAAGGTCTTGTGATTCTTTTTAAGATCACCATTGCCAACAGGTCTTTATACAGGTACTTCATACCTTTGCGCTGGCTCAGCTTTTTCACCTCTTCCTGTCTGTGAAATGCAAGGATTGATGACTCTGGTGGTTTATTTATTCCTGGTGGTTTGCTTTGCTGTGTTCCAGAATGTTTCAGTGAGGTGTGGAACCGACTTCTTACGTGAAAAAGTGTCCCGATCTCTGCACACTCAAACACCCTGACCCACCCGCCGCCACCGCGATGTATCCTGTGGGTTTGCCCTGCATATCCCAGCTCACTCGGCTGCTCCTGTCCCAAAGGAAGTTTTGAGTTCAATAAGCAGGAAAATACACACAGGTCTCATCGCCACAAGAGGTCCCGGGGAGCCCAGAGAGGAGGTGCCGGTGTGTAATGACCGGTGCCGACCGAGAGCCACCGGGAAGCGCCACAACAGCATCGTTAAACGGAGAAAGTGACCCGGGAGAGGGCACGGGGGGAGMGGGCAGGGGAGCGGGCAGGGCGCCGGGAGCCGGGAGAGGGCACGGGAAAGGCGGGACCCGCCAGGGGGCGCTGCGGGGCCGCCGGGCCGGCGGGGCGGGGCCGCAGCGCCCCCTGGCGGCCAGGAGCTCTTGCGCTGCCCCCTCCCGGCGGCCTGGGGGCACCGGGGAAAAGGCCCCGGGACTGCCGGGACCGCCGGGACCGCCGGGACCTGAGCGGGGAGGGCCCGCGAGGGGTCCCCGTGAGCCGGCGTGGGCGGGCGGGGTCATCCCCAGCCGCTCATCCCGACAGCGGCGGTGGGTGAGGCTGTCACGCCCATCCCTCACTGACTGCCGAGCTCGGCAGTGCTGGCGAGCTCTGAGTGAACAGGGGTGTCTCAGAATTTGAAAAATCGTATCAAAATGTAATTCGATGTAATTCAGGGTTTGAGAAACACCGCACGGACTTGGGCACCGATCTGAGCTTCTCAGTCATCTGCAACAGCAGAGAAGAATGTGATATGTGATAAAAGTGTGTGCATGGGCCCGCCTGTCCCTGGAGGTTCACCTGCGATTCCAGAGGCCCGGGTGCCTATAAACCAGGACCCTGCTCGCCTGGCATGTGCCACAGTGACACTGCTCCTGCTGATGCCGGTGCTGGAGCTCTGGAACTGTGCTGATGCCTTGGCAGGGACCCCTCGAGCTTCGGACACAGCAACGGCTGAGGAGTTTGGTGTCGCAGCTGACAGAACACAGTCAAACAAAAGAGACGAGGCAGCCTGAGCTCAAGGTCCGGTCCCTGCCCTGCGCCCGGGGCTCCCGTGAGTGGCAGCGCAGCCGGGCCGAGGAAGGGCAGCGGTTGTGTCCCCAGCACCGCCCTGACAGCCCCGGGCTGCCAGCCTGGCAGGGCGCTGGGAGGGCTGCAGCGGGACTGTGCCAGAGCTGTGGCACTCACAGCCACAGAAACACCGACAGAATGTGGAACTGGCCAGACCCTGGCTGGACACCAAGTTAGCACAGACCCCCCGGTTGGAACCACTTCCACAGGGAGGCCGTGGGCAGAGGAGATGGGACTCACAGCACACACTGAGATGGAGAGCTCTGAGCAAATGAACAAATCAAGCACTTCCAAACAAGCCCTGCTGAGTGCCACTGCCACATTCTTGTTGAGGGTCAGGACATTTCAGGATCCGCTCCAAAATCCTTCGTTATTCATGTGTCTAAAAATAGGTCTTGGTGGATTGCAGTGGTCAGCCAGAGCAGAGTAGCAAAATATCTTCGATACACTGAACTTAAATCTTCAGACTCTTCCAAAAAAGACCGGGGAGGTAACAAATTTCTGGTGAAGCTGAACCAAATGTTGCGGGTGTCAGTTTTCATCCTCTGACATAATGTCTCTCCTTTCCAGCTGATGCTTTGTGAGTAATAATATTGCACCTAACATACATGAAAGCCCACAACTGAAAAGCACTTGCCCCGAGAAAGTTAAAAGAAACAGATGAATCCCACACATACTTCTGCCTGTCAATAATGTCTCCCAGAATTTCATCGCTGCTCTGAAGGCTGGTTTGAACGTGTCATCTTTTTTCTCTATTTCTTCTCACGAGTCAGCATCTTGTTTTTTGTCCACTCTTTTCCTTAGTCTCTTGAGGCGGCAGAATCAGACAATCAATACATCACTATAAATCATTACTTGTTTCCATGGCTTTCAGGGAAGCAATGAAACGTTGGCTGTGTAACTGAGTTCGTAGAGCCAGCTGTACTGCAGCGAAGCACAGGGCACAGAAGGTTTTCTGGAGATGCCCTAGAGCCTCACACAGCAGGTCAGCCTGGTGGGACCAGGCACCTGAGGGCCCAGCCAGACCAGCAGGTGTCACCCAGTCTGAGGCAGTTTTAACCCAACCCTGTAGAACATCGTTCACTGAGTACTTGTGGCCGTGAACTAAAGGTTATTGGCTGCGTTACTGCCTCCAGCGTGTTACCCAGACACTGGGAAGTGTGAGTCCAGCTACAACTGGCTAAGTGGAATTCAAGGACCGTTTGCATTTCCCCATGCCCTCAAGAAACTTGGCAATGTTCTGGGGGCCTCCTTCTGGAATTAGGGATGTGCTCAGGTGTTTTGCTCCCAGCTGAGGAGAGCTGGCTGCCATCCCAGGGCTCACTGCTGGGGCTGGAAGGTAGCCTTTTTAAAATTTTGCTTCAATTGTTGTTTATCTTTTGAGCAGAATCCCCCCCTCCAGTCTTGACTAAGAATATTTGTTCTTTCCTGGAAGTTATTTTCAGCCTGTGTTTTAGCCTTTGCTGTTTGAGTCCTGGCTGTGCCCTCAGTCACCCTTATGCTGAAACGCAACTTTTCTTTAGTGGATTTTTTTGGCAGCAGTGTCCAAGGCCAGGTACCTGGGACATGCAGTTTGTGATATCTTCAGACTAGGAAACTCCTCTGATGTGCTCATGTCCCTAGTAATTAGTGTGTGTGTATAAATGTCAGCTCAATTTTCTTGGTGATCTGGGTGTTTTAGATGAACTAAATTACCTCATTCTTTCCTGTGATAACAAATGTCTGTCTGTCTGTCTGTTAAAACAGTTTTTGCCCTCATTTCCTTGGCAATTTTCACCCTGAACTGCTGGACACTTCAGAAGTCTGGCATTCAAAATACAAAAAGCTCTGTGTTTTTTCCCRTGTATGAAAAACTTTTTTTTTATGAAGGTGAAAAGAAAGTTAGACCTTGGCAGGTGTGTTTAAAGAAAGCAAAAATCACTTCAAATCTGAAACGAAGATTTTCCTCGGTTTTTTTGTGAGAACAGGCAGTTTTCTTCAGCAGCTGCTCCTGCTATTTCTAGAAATATTAAGTGAAAAACATAAACTTTGGCCTCTGGATAAAGAAATATTCTAACTATAAAATTTTTGTGAATTCTTTACCTACCTTAAACCCAAGCAAACACACAACAGAGAAGAGCCCCCAAAGGCACTGGATGAAAAGAAAAACCTGTTCCTTTCAGCAGACTGTTATTTCAGCATTGTCTGCTGGAGATGATCATGATCTGTAACCACCTCATGGGGTGAAGGAAGGAATCCCAGGGGTTCTGCTGCTCCTCTGCTGGGAGCTTTTAACCAGTTTCCCAAAATCCCTGGGGTAATTCAGACACAAGGAAGGAGATGAAAGGGATAAAAGAAGAGAGTCTGTGATGCCGGTATGACAGCTATCAGTCATACAAGACTTCCAAAGTGTTTCATGGAAAAGACTAGTTTCACAGGAGATCCAGCCAGCAAAAGGATTTAGCAATTGTCGTGGGAAAATCAAAATGTTTTAGCTTAAAATACAAGCTAGCACTATTACTCCGAAATTGGAAAAATCTTGGGTGAAAAATATTTTTCAGCAGCAAATTAAAAAATAAATATTTTACAATACTTTTCTATTGCAGACAACTTTCTGTTTGCAATGTTTTTGTATGGGAATCTTCTGCTGCTGATGGCACAGGGCTGGCTAGTGCATTTCTGTCCCTGGGACATGGACATCAAAGCAGGTGAACAAAAGTGAGCCATTATTTTCTTTCTTGTCCCCAGTCCAACTGTGTGTGCTCAGGCTGCTGCCCAGGGCTTTGTGGTTTGGACCCACCTGCAGTCCCACATCACTAGCCCCACTGACCTTGGTTTAAAGGTTTCCTCAATAAGTTGGTGAGTCCCTGAAGAAAGATTCTTCTCTGTGCCTGGTAGGGACACTGAGCCGTGTTCCTGCTCGACAGAGCTGTCCCCTGGGAAGCTGCTTCCCTCACCCTGGCTGGTGCTTGCCCCATGCTCCCCCCATAGCCTGGACGGTGTTAGAGGTGTTGGATACATCACAATGGGGCTTTAGTAGTTTTAAGACATTCAAGCTTGGTTCTAATGCCTTCTCTAATGAGCCTGACAACCAGTAGCTGTGTGAGTGGGTCTCCTCTTAGTTCCTCAGGGAGCACTTGGTAATACAGTGTAAGCCACAGAAAGATCTGGAATGTGAAATATAGAAACAATGGGAAGAAAGAATTGTAAAACTAATGGTGGGGTTTTGCTAGGCCTGGAAGTTCATGAGAGGGTCCCCGTGGCCTTTTACTACTTGATTCTATGTTCTATGACTTTAAAGTCTATTGGAACAAATTGAAATCAGCTCTGATCAGGGCTTGCAGGTACCACCATTTCATGGGCGAATTAGAGTAAATATTCACTGAAGYGATGCTTCTGGGCATTTTCCCCTGCTCAGTCATACCCAGAGTCTTTTCTCTGGTATCGCTATGTGCTAGGGATAATCACAGATTCTCTCAGTTTCTAGAAACTGAGATATGAAATCCAAGCCATATACAAAGAACTTGCTCCTCAGCAGCTTTATCTACTGTCATGATCTGTTTAACTGGTGTTCGTTCTGGGTTAATCACAGCTAGTGAGGAACAGCAGAGGCACTGAACTGAGGCACTCACTGCAGCAGTGCAGGGGTTGAGTACTGGTGGGATGGCAGTGGTCATCGCAATAAGCACAGCTCATTGGGAATTGGGAGGGTGTGTGGCAGCCCGGGAGATCTGTCAGATGAGGCCACTGGAGACTGCTTGGCCCAGGCTCTGAACTGCTCATGTCTTGGCACAGGACCTTTCCCACTTTCTTTTTTTTTTCCTTAGGCAGGCAAAAGTTCAGTTGTTTTCTAATATTTTTAGGTCTGGAAGCCTTGTGAGCACTTGTGTGCTGCTTCCCATCTATCCCACCCCTTGAAGTGACTTTCACATAGTGGCACCTACTTCCCCACGTCTTTGGTGGGACCAAATCTTCTCCAGATCCATCTCCCTCTTTCTTCTTTTCTGGTGATGCTGAACTAGTCATCCCGGGCATAAAGCCATTGAGGGAGGAGGTCACAATGTTCCTGTGTGGTGATTAATGGGAAGTGTTCTTGGAGCAAAGAAGTGAGCTGACTCTTTAAAATAACATTCATCAAAGGAAAGAGCTCGCTGGTTGCTAATTTTTGAGGGAGAGTCAGTATCCTCCCTCTGTGGGCTGATAATCCGGAATTGACTCACTGACTAAAATTGTCTAAACCATCATATTTCTAAAGTGTTGCATTTCAGAGCAGGACTTAAAGGGCCAGGAGCAGGGCTGGCTGACACCCTTAGGCATGTGTCACCATCCGTCTTGGGGGAATATTACAGCCACAGGGGCAATCTCAAAAAGCTCCAGCCATCAAAGCTGCCTCTCCAGTTGCTCCCAATAACTCTGGTTTCTCTGTTTTCCCATAAAAGCCATGTGCTTTGGAAAGAGGCAGTGTGCTTGGGAAGCCAGCAATTGGAGAGGACACAGAAAAGAGATTCTCCCACCAGTGTGTTTGAGGCAGTTGGTCAGGCTGGCTCTCACAGGGGATGCCAGACACAGAACTGGAGTGATCCTCACAGCTATGTGTGTCTTGAAACCATGCAATTAAACCCTTGCCCAGCAAGTGGAAGGCTTCCTCCTTGGTGGGAAAAGCTCCTCCTGAGCTGGGGGGCTTTGGCCAGTGTACGTCCTTCCTCGAAGGATACTCTTGCCTCCAGCAGTCAGCCACATGGAAAGGCTGTTTGAAGCATGGGCCTTCCTGTGGAAGCTGTTCTATTTCATTGGTGAGTGGAAATTAAAAATCATCTAAAACAATAATTAGTTCTCTGCAGTTCAGTAGGGAACTGCTCAGCTCTCTTCACCATCRTCACTGAAGTAGAGGGAGATGCATCAGCTGCCAGTGGGGCTGAGCAGGCGCTCGGGTCCCCATGAACATCCCACAGGAGGCACCGAGGGACACAGGAAACACTGAGAAATGCAGTCTTTCACAGGAATGTACATGGTACCACATGTCTGGGACCTTGGCAAGGATCAAAACTTGCTTTTCTAAGCCCAGCTCCAGAGTTGCTGTTCTGCTTGTCCCAGCTTGGTGACTGGGCACTTATCCAGGAAGAGGGACATCTGGCAGGTTTGGCAGTGATAAGTGTCTGTGTTTGGTAACATGGGAGCCTGGACTCTGCTGTGCATGCAGCGTTCAGCCTTTGCTGTCTCCAGGCAGAGCCACCTGCAGGGGAGGCGGGTGGAGGAGCAGGGTTCCCACGCAGAGCAAGGCTCTTCAGCCCGTGCTGGCAGCCTGTCCCTGTGTCCCCGCACTGTGCTCGGGCCGGATGTCCCCACGACCACTAACAGCCTGAGTGCTGCTGTGTGCTGCTGCTCAAACATGGGAAAATCATAAAGCAGTCAAAGAATGATCAGAAAAGCCTGTCTTTCTTGGAGTCTTACCCAGTTTTCAGCAAATTGCTCGAGAAGAGGTAAAGTGTATTAAAATGACCCCAAACCTGCTATGAATTATGTGTTTGGGTTTCTCAGTAGCCTGGGAATGGAAGGCTGCTGCAGCCCCATTATGCTACTGTTAATGCTATTTTAACTTTCACCTCTTAGGTGGAAAAAGCATTTCATGTCTTGAATACTTCCTCTTGCCCTGGTCATGCAGGAGTCCTGAATATTGGCAGCCTCATTAATTTTGCTTAGCCTTCAGCAATCAGTCAGGCAGCTGACATGGGCTTTTGGCAGAGGGGTTTTTGGTGATAAAGTCATACTTTGGGCTACAGATGAAATAATTCTTTTAATAGACACATTTATTGGAAAATTGAACACATATCCAAAAGACCAGGAGAACTGCAGTAGAGAAATGGTCTCCTCCAAAACAAAAATCTCCAACCATCCAAGGTGCCCCTGGTGGCTCCTAATAATACCAGTTTCCTGTTCTTCCATAAAACCAACATGCTTTTTTGGGGGGATAGAAAGAGAAAAGGAAAATGCAGTGTCAGTCAGATAACTTTCCCTTCTCTCAAGTCTGAATGAATATCTGGGGCGTTAGTATCAGGAAAGTGTGTCCCCTGAATGTGTGCTCTGTTTCATATCTCAGTTCTGTTTGGGCAGTGCGGGATCCTGTGCACAGCAAAGTTCATCTTCTACGCAAAGAACTTTTCTTAGTAATTTCACTTCACTGACTGAGCTCGTCCAGAACTTCAAAAATATCTTTCCTGACACCTCTCCATGCTGAGATGGACTGTTGGGCAATCTAGGCTTCTGCTAGTTGAGATAGGAGTTTCCAGTACGTGTAGCATTTAAAGGGGGAAGGCTGTTTTGTGCCAGTGTTGAGTGCTGTTGGCACGTTCGCTGCAGCTCGGCCCTGCGACAGCTGGGACTGGGTCACCCCTCTGCGGGTCAGACCTGTCACTCGGTAAAAATAAAACCAGCTGAGAAAGCCCTGTCTTCAGGGAACAGCAAGACCCGTCCCCTGTCACAGCTGGGATGCTGTCAGGGGCAGCGTTAGCGTTTCCCCCGGGTGTGGTGTGCAGGGTTTGTGCCAGTGTGTTCCCAGGGACGTGGTGGAGGCCCTGTGATGCCCGTGGAGTGTGCAGCAGTGCCCGTGGCACACGGCAGCGATGTGCACGGCGCGTGTGGCAGTGCCTGTGGTGTCTGTGGTAGGTATCTGTTGGCGCCCAGGCTGTCTAGTCTGCCCCAGCTGCCCCTGCAGTGGCAGCCAGAGTGAGGACAAAGCCCAGTGACTGGCCCCAGGTGAGGGCCAGAGGGTGTTCTCCCTGGACAGGGTCTTGATGCTGTCTTCAGGCTGAGGAAAAGGGGCACTGAATGCGGGGACTCTGGAGGAATGCTGCTGCAGGGCAGACGAGGCAGTGAGGGAGGGCAGGCAGAGGAGGGAAGGCATGGTGGCTTCCCTTGTTGTTCGAGCGCCTGGGCAACCCTGGTGTTTACTGAACAGGTTATGTGGAATGAAACAGAGAGCAGATGTGAGCAAAGTGCCGTGTACGTCTCTGCTGGCCACCCAAAAAAGGATGCCTGGCACTGGTGTGCTGAGGAGARGGATGGCTCAGAGATGGGCCCTTTGAGCTCTTACTCCCACGTTAGTACCTCAGCCCTCAGCAAACCACTGCATTTCTCCTCTTTTTCTTTTCCATAAAGTGGAGTTAATGATAGCAATTTCTCTGCTATGCTGGAGGGCTGAGTATGAATTAATATTTGCCAAATAATATGAGACATTAAAAACAATATTAAGGTGGAATAAAATTTCTGCAGAGGAAATGCAGTTTTTAAATTGTTGGGATCTCAGGAGTGAAATAGCTGGACATGATGTGTCTAGACTGAAGAATACATATTAATGTCAGAAAGATTTGGGAGTTCATGTGATCTGGAATGCCTGTGGCTGGTGTGGTAAGAGCACAAGGTGTGGGGAGCAGATACTGGTTTTATGCAGAGCACAGAAAAGAGTTCTTCACTGGGAGGGGAGAGGGGACCCCAAGGGAACAACAGGGATCCTAGTGACGGGCTTTGTCTTCCTTTTTGCACCAGCATGTTAGCATTACGCATCAGGATTCTAAGATAAACATTCCCAGCAGCCAACAAGCATCTCCCTTCAAAAGCCTAGTCCAGCATTTATCCCTGTGCCAGCACTGGAGTGGGAAAGATAAATGAGGAATTCATATTGTGACTAGAATATGTTCGTCAATAATTCCAAGTAGTTCCTGAATTAGGCTATTACTAATTATCTATTTTCACCATAATTGGGAGGACAAGGGGTTCTGGCAGGCGGTGCATGAGACATACAGGAGAAAATGATTAAAGCAGAGCCAAAAATATCACCATACTGGAGTCATGAGTCAGATCCTGACCTTTCAAATAGCACTGCAGAGAGCCTGAGCTCATTTGGATGGGATCCCAGGGATCCAGGTGAGAGTGACAGGACGGCTCAGCATGGCCAGCTTTGGATAGAGGGAAGAAACTGGGGATGTCCTGGAGGGGGGACAGACATCTAAAGGGCATGAGGAGCTTCAGTTGAATCTTTTTCTCCTTCTCTGGCTCTGGTCTTCTCGAAGAAAAGGGTCATCCCACCCTGTTGAGCTTCACTGTTGTACCTGTCAGGACTCCTGATCACTCCCTCCAAAGAATGTGCATCCTCTGGTTAATGTGATTATCAGCAGTAATTAATTTCAGCTTCCTCTAATGAATTACAGCTTCTTCTTGATCAGAGTTTTAAAAGCCCTTTAAGCTGCTTGTGTCAAGTCATGTTTGCTCAGGGAAGAGGAGTTACTAATCACTCCTATGGAACTCACAATTCTTTGCGAACTGCTGCGACTGCAAGAGACTCGATTTCAGAGACAAAGTACCTGCTGTGAGACTGGCCACAGAACTCCAAACCTGGCTCTGCAGGGAGAGATGCAGGCAGACCCTCAGCAGGGCTGGGGACACTCCATGTCGGAGGCTTTATAACACTTAGCAGCTTGGCAGAGGCCAAGAGGAAGAGCTTTGTCCTGAGCAGAGATCCAAGGGATCCTCTGTCGTGCTCTGTCCGAGGACCCTCTTGGAGAAGCTGCTGCAGGGGGAGCACCCAGCTCTGGCATTAGGAGGGCACCCAGCCCCGCCAAGGAGTGTCCTCCCGGGGCTCCCTCCCAAGGCAGCTCCACTGACCTCCAGCTGGCACAGGAGCAAGAGTGTCTGTGCCCCATATCAGGGGCAAAGCTGTGGCCCTGCCGAGGCCTGTGCATCCCCCTGCCCTCCCACTCCCTGGGATGCGATGCCTGCCAAGCCACACAGATGGCTGCCAGCAGCAGAGGAATATTTGTCTGCGTACATTCCTTGTTAACAAAAATAAGTCTTTTTTTAAGGTCGTGGGCAGAGGAGTTGTCATGTCACATCCTGTTCTGTGTCTCCACAGCAGCTCCAAACTTCCCAAACACGCGGAGCAGAGCAGTGACGGCCTGTCTGCAACGCATGAACTCTCGGGCTGTCCTGGCTGTGTCCCCCACGGGCCGCTTCCCAGCGTGGGCCAGCAGAACAGTGTGGGTGCCAAACCAGCTGGGGGCTGGCCTGGTGATGCTCTCTGCTTCGCTCCCCTGGGACCACAGGAGATGCTGCTGTGCACCTCAGCAGAGCCCACAGGGTCCCATCAGTGGCAGATGAAATAATAATATTGGCTGCCAATATTTGGCTCCCAAGTCCAGAGTCACTCACTTTCCCTTGGATATGTGGGTGTCTGACCATGGGTGTTTCACAGGATCATGGGCACTATTTTGTCTCTCCTAAGAAAAAATTACTCAGCCAGATAAAACAAGCAAAAAATGCTGGCTGTGCTGATTCATAAAGAAACAATTTCCCTTCTATTTGAGCACTGTACAGCAGGAAATTGCAGAGTGATTTGCTGGAGGAGCAAGAAAATGAGGATAGCACAGATTGTACAGCATTTCCTGGGTGTCTGATAATTCCTTCACAGCCTTAAAATCTGTGAGCAGGTTTGTGCCGCATGATATAGTGTAGAGTAGAGATTCATCCTCATCTTCAGTTATCTCCAGCTTCAGGAGGAGCATAAATGAAGAAGCCTGGAGCTCAGTGGGTCTTATTTACACCACTGGAAAAGGATATCTGAGGTGCAGCGAATCCCCATGTGCTCCTGGCTGCATTGGCTGCGCTGGAGTTTGTGCATGAGCTGTTGGGTATTTAATAAACCTGGGGAATTGCCCTTGGGATGGCAGTTTTGGCACCCAAGCCCAGGAGGCTTCGGAAGGGCTGAGACTGTGTCCTGACTCTGCGGGAGGAGGAGCCCAATGGGTCTGCAGCCAAGACTGATTCCCCTGGGCTATGGGGAGCTGAGGGGCACAGTGGGGTCTGATTGTGTTTCTGGCCTCCTCCAGCTTGGTACCCACACTAGGCAGGGGCTCTGCTCCTCACAGGGATGTAGCTGAAGTTCCAGTTCCCAGATCTTGAAGCACTTAGGAGTTTCAGGAGAAGTTTAGGCTTCGCTTTGCACCTAAAAGCCTCATTTGCTGCCATGGCAGTATAATTGCCTATTCTTGTCTGCTTTTCAGAGTTGTGAAGTGGTTTCTCCCTCCACTGAATCTTTCCGTACCTGTCTCTCCTCTGCTGCTGGTCAGGCTGTTCCACAGCTCTCACTTCCCTGCGTGTCACTGCAGTCCTGTGAAGGTTCAATGGCATCAGATTATCCTGCCCTTTTTGCCTCTCATTATCCCAATAAATGATCTGCAATACAGGAAGGATGCTTTTTTGTGATGCTTGGAAATGCTGGTTCAGAACTCCTGGAAATTCAGAACCTCAGAGTTTGCCCCCCAGACCTTTTGCACTCTTGAACAGCATCTTGGTGAAGGTATCTATAACCTTGGTAACTGCAGTTACCTTCACTTTTAGTTTCTGAGACCATGGTCATCCTGGTCTGTGTGCAGTTTTCCATGCTAAGGGAGTGGTAAGCCAAGCATGTGCTCAGGTATGGAAAAACAAACCCATGGAGGCTGGTGGGTGTTAAAGATCACAAAAAGAATGAAGCTGAGCTGGGCAGAGGGAACTGAAGGAGCAGCACAGCCATCCCCGAAGAGGTGCCTCCTCCCTTCCTGTGTCCCTCTGCTCAGGAGGTTGGCACCAGGAGCTGTCCCCTCTGGCCATCCTTGCAAACTTCTGCATCTTTATAAATTTATCAAGAAAAGTCATTCCTGTCTTTCGTGGTTGGGGAAGAAACTGCCAATCCCTCAGTGCAAAAGGGTATAGGAATAGGGATGCTGTTTTTCTGGCATCTTAATGAAGTAAATCCTAGAGGCTATCTGGGGAGGTTCCTAGGAAATCTCTTTCCTAACCCAGGGATAAGCTGCTTGAGTACCCAGGAAGAGTTTTCTTGCAGCAAATCCAAAGGCACGTTCCCAGGCTGTGAAGAGCTGCCCCTTGTCTTCTGGTTCCTCGTATGCTGCTATTGCCAGAGATTAGTGTTAACTGCTGAGCCCTGTGGAAAGGGGAGTGCTTGGGTGGTTTGGAGTTCCTCTAAAAGGAGTGTCACATATTTCAAAGTGTTTGATAAACAGGGGGCAAAGGCAGATAACAGCATCAAAGCCCACGTTGTGCTCTCCGGGTGTAACAGGCAGCTTTTGAGAGAGGGAGCAGATGGCTGAAGGCTGTCGTGTTACTGGAGAACACGAACCCGCTCGACTGGTGACCCCTAGCAGCCCCAGCAGGTGACGGACAGCACAGAGGGAGGCACTAGGAGGACTATTACACTTCACATCTTTTCTGTTAATGCACTGACTTGTAGAAAGTAGGTATGAGCTAATGTGGAGAAAAAAACATTGTTTAATCTAGATTTGAAGCTCTGAATATTCATTGTTTATCTCCAGACCACTCCAGAGTTTCAAGTATGAGAGCTACAGGTTGATTCAAAGCTCTTATTAGAGAATCAGATATATTTGAATCAAAATGCTTATGTAAGAAATTTGAATATCATCCAGCAGAAAGTGTCYGTCATGCCCTCGCAGCTCATCTTCAGAAAGCAGCTGCATATTGATAAAGTGCTCATTGAATAAGCATTATCCAGTCGTGGAGAAGAAACAGAAGTCCCAATGGAGAAATAGGACTGACTATGTAAAAGCAGACTGTGAACAAACAGACACATGAGCAGTCAGAATTCTTGTTGCTCAAGAGATCTTCACTCTGGCACATATTGATTGCTGCTGCTGCTCTGGCTCTGAGCCTCAGTGAGGGCTCCGACGAGGCACCTGCCTGTGGCTACAATTGCAGGCGAGTCTGAAACAGCCCTGAGCTGGGAAAGGATGCTCTGAACCTCTGGTACTTGTCTGCTCTGCTGCAGGACCCTGAGCTGCCCCTGCTCCTGTCAACAGCCACAGCTGGAGCACAGCTGGGGCTGCAGAGCAGAACCCCCCAAACTCGTGGCACGGTTTATGTTACAGGGTGCTACTATTTTGCTGTTCCTATTTCCCCGCACATATACACAACACAGTCTTCTTTCTTTTTAAGCCTTTCTTTAAGCTGTTGACATGAATGAGCCCAATTACATACTGAGGAGGGAAGAGAAGATTGCTCACTGAGCAGCCTGGCAAAGAACCTCACTGCTGAAGGTCTTCATCCTCCTTGTCACAGCAACAAAGGCACTTGGGCCTTCCACTGCTCCATTACAGCCCTGATTGACTTGAGTTCAAAACACTGGCTGTTGATCAGGAGATGTGGGGGTATAGCTGCCTCCAAAGCCACACGGAGCTTTAGCACATCAATGAGCTTTTGGCATAAGGGGAGCCTGTCATTTTATTATCACCTGAGCTGCAAGCAAAGCAGAATCATATCTCATCTTTGTTCACAGCTGTCACACAACTGCAACAGTCAGTTCTGTACCTTCCCTCTTCCCAGGGAATTCAGGATTGTCTCCTGAATCAGAATGGGAAAACTGAGACTGTCAAAATAAGGAGCCAGCCCAAGACCTGTGGTGTACCTCTGCTCTCAAATGAGGTCTTCCATGCTGGCAACAGACTATTTTCTTCACAGGAGCATTTTAGGGTTCAGGTCCACATTAGTTTAGGCTGGTCTAAGCCAGCCGTCCCTCTATCCCAGCAAGCCACATCAGGGTCACTGACCCACACTCACTTGTTTCACTCAGATTATACCCCTGTTGATTAGCACAAATGAACTGAATAGAAAATGGCTCTTTGAGCCCAGTACTTGGCATTGAATTCTCTATACAAAAAAGAAATGCCTGTCTCTTCAGTTTCTTTTCAGTTTTTTGTTCACAAATTCTTAAGCAAACAAAGAGAGGCTCCTGGTGCTCCTTCTTTGCAGCCATTCATGTGCCTCTGGGAAAGGTTTGGCTTCTGTGTTTGCCAGGCTAATCAAGGAAACAGAAAACACAGAACATTAGTGCATTTAAATCTCAGGCACTCTAAAGTCTCACAGAAACAGAAAAAATGTTTGGCGGATACATCCACCTGATGCCCATGGCCTCGAGGGCCTCGGCTGGGAAAGAGTAGCAGGAGGGCCTGCTTTGATGTGAAGTTTCCTGACTTAGATATCAGCTAGGGCAGGAAAAAACTGGAAGAAAAAAAGGATAGGACCTGAGTTCCAGGTTGGAGAAGCCCCAAATACAGAAATTAATCCATCACCCAGGGTAATTAAGCATTACTGACAAGAGGAATGGATTTCCAGGGAGGATCCAGGCAGGCTTGCTGGAGGTCCCTGTGCCAAGGAGGATGGCATTGAGCCGATCAAAGGCTTTGAAATCCTGCTCTGTGTTTCCTCCTGGGAAAAGCCTTCAGCAGCAGCAGCAGCAGCAGCATTTCCCTTGGTCTCTGCATTTTTGCCCAGCAGGAGCCCCCTGCCATGCATAGGTCTCTCTGTGTTACTGAAGGATCTGTAGCCTCATGGTCAGGGTCTCAGGGTTTGGGGGATGTGCTGGACACGGTGTGGATGCTGGGGAGGGCAGGCAGGAAGAGTGGGCAGCCCCTGACAGCATCCTGTCCCCAGCCCTGCTCTTTTCAGCCCTGGCCCAGTGATCCTTGCCCCAGCAGCAGGCCAGAGGAGTTTGTGCCTCCTCTTGTTGCTGAACATCTCAAAAGCAAGAAGAGGTTTCATAATTTTTCCCTGCACACCTGAAAAGGGAGGAACCCAAAAGACTGGTGTTTAGATCAGTCCCTGGAGCAAGAAAGCTGAGCAAAAGCAAGAAATTGGAATTCCTGAAATGTCTCCTGGTACTTGAGGTACCTTAGCTTTGGACTGGAGGAACAGCCCTTCCTCTGTTCTGACAGGTACTGAGCCCCGAGCAGAGCTTCCTGCATCCAGGAGAAAAACGAGGAACTTCAAAATATAGCCAAGCTTCATTTTGGCACGGGGAATATTTCCCACCATGGCTGGGGAAGGGTCCAGCCCCTGCAGAACCCCACAACCCAAAGGGCAGTAGCTGGGATGCAGCGAGTGGCTCCTGCCCAGCACCAGCTGGGGGACTGAGGTGAGACCTCGCTGCCGGTGTGACAGCCTGGGAGGCTTTATTAGCTGAGCTCACTAATAGTAGGTTGGTTGCTTCTGTGTTTGTTTGTTTGTTTGGGTTTTTTTTTTGTGAAAACTTAATCTTCTGGTTTAATAAAATGGCATGTTCTTCTTTTGAGCTGGGCTGGCTCCCTGCAGATGCCCATCTGTCACTGCTCGCCTCGTCTCCCTGCTGGAGGAGAGGCCAAGGGCCAAGTGATGCTGGTAGTTGGAGACCAGGGAACYGACAAGAGGAAGACACACACCTTCAGGTATGTCCTTTCCGGTTTTGCTATTCCTGAACTTGTTCCCCAATCACAGTTCCAGAGGATTTAAGTACAAACTTTTTGATATAAATAGTATATTAATATTGTGAAGGGGAAAAAACCTGCCCTGACTTTACCCAGCAGTGTAATGCACATTGATGGGCCTTGACTTCAACCTGTGGGCCTGTTTCCATTTAAGATGTTCAAAATTCAGCAGATAAATCAGCCAAAGCTGGCACAGGTAATGTGTTGTGCCGGATAATTGCAGCTGGTAGCAGAGGATGCTGGCTGGCAGTGTTCTGCAGCCGTACGCTGGCTGGGTGGTTTGTGTGTTGATTTCTTGCCTGGATTGTTTAGAATTCTGCACCAGTAGGTAAAGAAATGGAAAATTACTGCCTTGTCCACAGCTGTTACAGAAATCTAAGTCTCCAAGTGGCCCTGGAGATCTTTGTGCTGCTTGATTCTAGGGCCAGAGCTTACTCCTCAGTGTTCTTGTTTAGCTCCTCACACTGAGGTTTTGAGACTCCAGTTTTCTCCAGCACTAGATTTTGGTGAGTTACCCCAGCACTGCCTGGCTGCTCCAGGGGCAGAGGGGCAGCGTGGGGCTGTACAGGGACATGCCTGAGCACCCTGTGTTCCCAGCCTATGGCAGATCCCAGCACTCTCCAGTTTTGCCCAGCAGTGGGAAATGCCCCTTTCATTCTAAACCAATCCAGCCATTCCTCTTTGTTGCAGTTCCCTGAAGTTGTCCCATGGCTGTCCCTGCGTCCCACACAGGCAGAGCGGCAGCCAGTCACTCTCTGCCAGGTCTGTCTGTCCCCAAGGCTGCCTCGTGCCCACCATCCCACCCAGCTCAGTCTCTTGCAGGGGAAACCAATGGAAATCCTCCTAGGGATCCAAAGCCGTTGTATGTAGAGGTCCTCCTTATCCGTGGTGCCTCCTTCCAGCAAGGAGGTAATTTCTGTAACATGAATGTGTCTGGACTTCTGCTCCAGTAAATCACATTTCTTCAGTGTGTATCAATCCTTTTTTTCAGGTTGCTTGGAAGAGAATTTGAATGTAAAATAAGCAGGATTGCCCCTGTAACCCCTTTCAGAAAGGATGCCATACTGGCCATTTTCTGTTCCCTTGGTGGTGAGGTAGTTTAACTCATAATTTAAAAGCATGATAATCAGTACTTTTGTGTTTGAGCTCTTTAGACCTCCTGGGAAAGTGCCATTTGGAGTATACTCCTCAGATTTTGTTATTGTAATTTCATAACCTCTTTTGACTGAATGAGTTGAAAATTAAGTTTTAAATGCTTCAGCACAAGTGACTGTCAGAACCGCCCCTCCTTTCCTGGTTGTTTGTGCTCCTGCTTCCACGTGTTTGCAAACCCAGAGTGCTGGACTTCTGGGACCCTGCTGGGACCCCCTGCAGCACCTGCTGCAGCTCAGCTTTGCTGAGGCTCCTGCCCCCGGTGCCCCTTGTGAGCAGCTGCTGGCACCTGTGGTTGTTCTGCTGATCAGGAATCTGGCAGACCTCCAGCACCCTCTGGCCGAGCTGCTGCCCAGCCCTGGCTGCCCTGGGTTGTGTGCCAAACCTGCACCCCTGGCTGGGGCACCCATGGCCAGGGGTCGCTGCCAGGGGTGACATAGGAAGGTACCTGTCACCGATGCTGGTGGTGGCTGAACCATTCCTCCCAAACCCAGAAACTGGGCAAACACACAGATCCTGCGGGATTCTTCCCAGGATCCATGAAGGATCCTTCCAGCTGATTGAGTGAGCTTTCGCCAGAGCTCCACAGCTCAGAGGCTTTCTGATCTGCCACATCCCGGAACAGCTATACACAGACATTTGCCACACAGTGAGGTTCCTGAATCAGGGCCCTGGTGGATGACTTGGCCCCAGCTAGAACCTGGCAGGAGCCAAGTTGCCATCAGCCTCTGCACAACCGCCCCTTGCTGGCTCAGGCAACTTCAGCCCTTGTCACATCTCTTCCTTTGGTCAGAGCTGCACAGAAGGACAGAGTTTTGAAGTAAATATATATTGTACGACTACTTTTCAAGTCTTATCTTCATTCCTCCCTTCCTTTGGTGTGTGAGTCATCCCAGCAAACCTGTCATGCCTTAAATTAATTGGGCCTTGGAAGGGAACAGAGATAATGAGCCATTCCAGGATGGTATTTCTTAAAAGTCAGGGAATGTACAGCACGTGGTAGGATGCTGCCTGAGTCTTCCTCACCTTGTCAAATGCATCCACATCTCAGGCTTTGCCTCCTGAGCTTGTGATGGGGTCTGTGCAGTGTCTGTTGGCTTGCTGGCCTCTGCTTCAGACACCTCCGAAGGGAAGATCCTCTGACAAAGTCCTGCTTGTGGAGCTCCAGCTCTTTGGCTTCAAACCAGTGATGTGCTCAGAGAAGGGCTGAGTTTGGACACCATGAGAGGGGTACGAGTTTTGAAGTGTTCATCAAAGGCGAGAGGGCTCCCTGTCAGCTCAGTGCAGTGCGGGTGTGAGTGTGGGTTGTGCATGGTCCCACCTGGACATGGGGGTGTCCCTGCTCACTGTTCCTGTACCTGTGCAGGCAGACTCAAAGAAGCTCTGGGTGGTGCCCCTGCAGAGTGAGCTGTAGGCAGGGATGAGGGAATTAATGTTCCCAATAACACCCCCCCCATGCATATCAAAAAGAAGATGACTTACCCCTTCCACTCTTTGCCAAGTCCCTTTCATTAGCAAAGAGTTTTCTGTTAAGGAAGACAGGATTTTTTGGGTTTTGTTTGTTTGTTTGTTTGTTTTTCTGTCTTGACTCCCACACAGAAGGGGAGAAGAACCAAAGAAGAACCTCCTAAGAAGAAAACACACCATAAGGAGTGTTCAAGGCTCAGAGGCTTCCGGAGCTGAGAGTTCACCCCGGTAAAGGACAATACACATTGATGTGTTGAATTCCCACATGGATGGGTTGCTCCAGCCAGCAGGGCAGACAGTAATGGCCCAAGCCATGGCCAAGCTGGAGCACTCAGAGCTTGTAGGACAGCACAGGTAGGAGCTGGCTGTTACTGTTACCTRCTGGGGTTTCACATCCCGTTGAAAATCAGGGGCCAGCAATCAGAGAGGAACTGGGTGTGCCGTCAGTTGTTCTGTATGATTTTTTCCAAGGAGTGAAAAAAAAAAAAAAAAGAAAAAAAAAAGAACTCTGACGATCCAGCCCCAGTGGGTCACTAGACAAGGCCCATCATTGTGGGGAGGGGGTACAGTTACAATGGTAGATTTGTTCTTTTTGTTCTGTCACCCAAACCTTACAGCTGAACCTCGAGGACTATCAAATCCATTATAAAGCTTTTCTTTTCCAACCACCCTGAAGTTCCATTGTTAGTAGATATTATGTACTTGCATTTGTATTTTGAATAATAAAGTCTAAATTGTAATGGTTCACAGCCCATTTTGTACAGTTGCCCCTCCATCCACTCGCCTGTGCTGAATCTCAGAGCCAGTTAGAGCATATGTTAATGGCAGGCTCTGGCCTGACATAATGCGCGTGAAAGCACTGTTCCCATGCCGGTGGCAATTAATGCCAGATTGTACTCTGACCTGGGGAAATTGGGCTCTGGTTATCATGGAAAATTATTTGCACTTCCCAGTTCCTGCCCCCTGAATTTTAATTTGGCTTAAGTTGGAAGATGAATTTAAAATTTGGTTGTAGTTTCTGTTTTAGATGTGAGATGTCCATTGTTTAGAAATCTGGTGTGTGTGTCGGTGTCACCTGAGGGGAGCCCGGAAGCCTCCATGCGGCTGCCCCAAAGCTCGGGCCGGAGGGAGGTTCCAGCAGCACTCAGTGAGTCAGGCTCTGGGGGAAGCACCTGCTGCTGAAGCTCTCACCCTGCTGCTACCTCAGGCAAACCCAAGCTGGGTAATAACACGTCTGGGGATGAGGATGGTGAGTGACCCATTCACAGCCTGGCTGTGCACACTGGACTTGCTAATAAATATTTCAGGGGCTCAGCTATACTTTCTGTGCCCTGGAATCTAAGACAGACACCAACGTCTGAGAGTAAAAGTAGGAGTTCTGCAGCCCCTCAGTTCCAAAACCTCTGGTACCTATGTATCTGCACTGTTATTAATTCTTCTGTCCAGAGAGAAACCAGCCCTCCAGGAAACAAAAAGACCTTCTGACATTTAAGAGTAAGACACAGGAAGGAAAGACACTGAATACCTTTAATACCTCCAGCCTACAAAATCTCTGCAGAGACAGGCAGGAAACTGGAATTTTGGCCAAGAAGAACAGGCAGAAAACTCTAACAATTTTATTGCACAATGCAGCCATTCCTGCTCCTGTGGTGTTCTCTGACAGATAAAAACTAGACAAGCACCAATCAGAGACTTATCTAACGACATGGAACACATGGGACCAGCAGCTCCTTGAGGTGTCTGAGGGCAGGAGAGGCTGGTCAGGATTATTGCTGTATAAGGGATCAAGTCTTAAGTCCTTAACTAGTAAGTGCCTGAGTGTTTCAGGTGGCTCTAGCACATACCTGTAGTTAGATAATTTGCACCTGGAGAAAGCTAACACACCTAGGATTTTACTGGAAATATGATTAGACTAAACTCATAGCTCCCTTCTTCTGATTGCAGCTCTAAAGCCAGTGATGGTGTATGCCAGGCAGGAACAGCATGGGTGGATAATGAAATGGCTCTTTGGATGCATGAGAATCTCACAGCCACGGTGAGAATGGCTTCAGCGGGAATAAAAAATAGCAGAAGCCTCCCAGATAATTTTGCTATGGTGGTAATAAACATGCAGTGCATTTTTTTCTGTAGCCCTAGGGCAAGAAACTCCAGAGAGCAACTGCAAGGCTCATTCTGCTTTCACTGAAAGCAACCGGAGTTGTGCCACAGTCATGAACCAGAGCATCTCTTAGACCTGGGAATCCGTAAATACAAAATTCTGAGAAAACAGCCGGTTCCTTGGAAACACACACCAAATATACAAATCTTTCCTCCTGCCTGCAGAAGGAATTCCCATCTCCATCTGGACTCTTTTTCTACTGTTTGCCAGGAAGATCTTCACTAGTCTCTCCAAGAACGTATGGCTGACATGGTGCCCAGAACTGGGATGCCCAGTTTGCTCCATGGCAAACAAACCCCAAACTAGGAAAAACCTAACCTTTAACCTGTCATCACAGTTTATTTGCCCTGATAGAGGTTACAAATGCCAGAGACTAGGACAGCCATCAGGACGCCTGTGAATGACATTTTAAAATGCATTATTAATTGGAATTAGGAATAATTAGATCATTTGGAAAACAGAAGTGTTGTTTCTATCAGAACAAACAGGATGACCGGAGCTGCTTGTTGAACTGGACTGGGCTGTTAAACCCTGGACTCGCACTCAAAGTTAATTCTTGTCTCCATATGTCAGCATGGGACCTTTTTACTCAGAAAGAGAATTTGGAGTCTGGCAAGAGGCATGTTCTCCATGTCCCTTGTCCCATGTCCCTCTCATGTGTTCCCCATCCTGTAGCTGCTCCCCTGCCTTAGTCCTCACGTGGCATGGCCACAGCAGTGCCAGGAAAGATACGGACAGTGGGAGCAGAGCCACCCACAGGGGAAGGAGATAATGGAAGTGACTGGAAATGGACAGAAAACCCCTTTTTTTTAAAATAAGGAATAAGTGACACATACGGGATGCAAAATGAGAAGGATGATAACATCTAGTTTAGAAATATGTAGTCTAAGGTTTTTGAAACCTAAACTGTCTTCGTCTGTGTCAGCATCTGTCAAGAGGGATCCAGCCGTGGGAAAAACACTTATCAAAAAACAAGTGCTGGTACTCCACCGGGAGCCTCTCCGCAAAGATTCGGGCCGGGAGAGGTTTGTGAAGATGGTTTTCCTCTTTTCCCGTTAAGGCACTGCCGGGGTCTCTGCAATCACGGATGCTCCGTGCCCCGACCAGCCCACCCGCTCGCCGCTGTGGTGGGCGCTGCCCTCTGCCCTGGCCCCGCAGCAGCCCAGCACGAGGGGAGCAGGCAGCCCCTCGGGGTACCGTGAGAGCCGACTCGGCACCGGCAGGTGCGTGTGCGCGCAGGAAACCGCGGCACTAATTAACCCCCGCTAACGAACCCCAAGGCCCGGCGGGGCCCCGCCCGCGCCTTTTTGTGAATGGAGCAGCCCCGCCCCGAGCGGCGGCTCCGCCCCCAACGGCTGCACGTGCGGAGCGGGGGGTGCGGGGTACGAGGGGTGTGCGGGGTGCGGAGGGTGTGCGGTACGAGAGGTGTGCGCAGGGTGCGAGGGTTGCGGGGTGTGTGTGGGGTATGCGGGGTGCGGGGCGCGCGGTGTAGTGCGGAGTGTGCAGGGTGTGCGGTGCAGTGCGGAGTGTCGGGGGTGTGCGGTGCGGGGGTGCGGTGCGGAGGGGCTGTGGCGTGCGGCGGTGCGTGCAGAGTGTGTGGCGCGGTGCGGGGTGCTGGGCGTGTTGTGTGTGGGGGAGTGCGGTGCGGAGGGGCTGTGGCGTGCGGCGGTGCGTGCGGTGCGGGGTGCTGGGCGTGTTTTGTGTGTGGGGGGGTGCGGTGCGGTGCGGGGTGTGCAGCGCGGGGAGCTGGAGGAGCTGCTGCTGCTCCTTGGGACCAGGCGCCAACAGGGACAGCAACGGCCGGGCAGTGGGAGGTAAGTGAGGGGGCAAGGGTAGGAGTTAGGGAAGGGGGTAAGGGTGGGGAGTTTTGTTTCTCCTTGTGGTTGGGGTGTGCGGGGAACTGGTGTGTAATCATGCTATAATGTATGCACTGTCACGTACAGACCTATCCGGTCCAGGCAGTGATGTGTTGGTTTCTATTCAGAATTCAGATTGTCTCTGGAAAGACGTCTTTGGATCTGTTTAGAGTGGAAGGTGAACGTTTCTGCATTGGGAAGAAATTCCCGCGGCAGCAGCACAGGGTGGTCAGGCAGCCTGCTTGAGCCAGGAAGAGCTGGAAGAAGCTGAACCAAGACAGGCTCTTCTTCTCCAGTCCTTCACGTTGTATCAGCTTATAAAAACTGAAAGGGAAACCCTCTTATTGTGAGAAACTGCAGTATTTCAGCTCATCTAGATAATCTGAGGAGTGGACGATGAATGCACTGACAGTGCAGCCTTCCGGGGAACTTGGAGGAAATGGACTGAGGTAAGAACAAAGATGAAAAAGCTGACATGGAATTAAAACAACTTCTAACCCCACCTGAGATTTTCCTGTGTTTGCTACATGTCATGACTAGTTCTCTCCAGCTTGTCTGTGGAGCTCTTGTTCTTGAAATATGAGAGAGTGTGTGGTCCCAAACCAGCCCCTTTCTGACACACCGTGAACTGCTCCCCAGCAGGGAAGACTGGGTTGACCCACCATGCCTCACTCACTGCTTCAGCCATACAGGTCACAGGTAATGGGGTTTCTTGAGGAGTTGGACCATTACCCTTCCCTGGCCAAACTCATGTCCATGTACCAAGCAACCAACAGGACTGTCTTCAACTGGACAGACAGCCGCATTTTTGAGTGGGAGAAATTTGCTGAGCTGGCTAAATATGAGCCGGAATCCCAGAAACCAACAGTGAAAGCTCTCTTGATTGCGGCCTACTCGGTCATTATCTTCATGTCTCTCTTTGGGAACATGCTGGTGTGCCATGTGGTGCTGAAGAACAAGAGGATGCACTCAGCTACCARCCTCTTCATTGTCAACCTGGCTGTATCGGACATCATGATCACGCTGCTCAACACGCCTTTCACCTTGGTGAGTAGCTGGTTGTGCTGTCCCTTCAGCCAGGACAGGAGTCTGCCACCCACCAGAACTCTGCCTGGTTGTCATAGTCTTTCCAACACTCTCTCCTAGGGCTGAGGTGGGAACCAAACACCACCAAGTCTAATTGACAAYTCTGCCAGGAAGTAAAACACTTTTCAGCAACATGTGGGCTCTCTGTTACTCTCTTAAGACTTCGTAACACTTAGAAACACTAAAGTCTGTCTACGTGTGCCACCAAACCCCAGGACAAGCTTCTTTGGGAATGAGAACGACTTCCTGGGTGAACATGTGTTTTTCATGTTCATGCAGGAGAGAAATAGAGAGTCCCTTAGTGGATCAGAACAGCCTGAATGCCACTCATACTGGGTGACTGGAAGAAAGTAGTCAAGGTTTTCAGAGATGCCAGCTGGATAAAGGCTTCAATGAAAGCTCTCCAGACCTGACAGTGGCGTTAATATCAAACCTGGGTCCACTTTTTCAAAATATAGTTGTTAGTATAATAAAAAATTATTACCATTGTTCACAAGCAATGTCTGTAGAACAGGCTGGGAGGGCTGTGTCAGCACCACTCTATAATCTGTGGGGGTTGACCCTATAAACTCTTCTGCAAAGGTGTTTCAGAGACCAGGGTAGCTGATGTTTCTTTGAGTTTCAGGTGAAGCTGCCCAACCAGCCAGAACCCCTGAGCCAGCTCAGGTTCCAGCCACGGGATTTCCCCATGSATTTGTTTTCAGCACATTTTCTGGCTGATGAGCTGTTGTTTCCCCTCAGGTCYGGTTTGTGAACAGCACGTGGATCTTTGGAAAGGCCATGTGCCACATCAGCCGCTTTGTGCAGTACTGCTCCCTGCACGTCTCCACCCTGACCCTGGCGGCCATCGCTCTCGACAGGCACCAGGTGACACGCTGCCTGCGCCCTCTTCCCTGCCAGGGCTCTGTCCAAGGCCCCCTCGGTCTCAGTCAAGTCATGGGTCCAAGGTGGCTGAATCTGGGGATTCGACCCATATCCAGTAAGAAGGCTCTAGAGCTTCCCCTCATGTGCCAGGGGCAGGAAGACTTGATGGACTTGTCTAGGCTCCCAGGTACTGGGTGGGAGGGAAGGAACAAAATGTGGCATCACAGGTTTCACAGGACTTTCAGATTTGCAGCGGAAAAGGGTGAGAACACAGTTTGAAGAGAGCCAAGTCCAGACTAGCCCCGGGTATGGCAATTGATTCCAGAGGCTTTGTCTTAAGTGGGGGGCCTGGAGAGGCAGCAGACCCACCACTGAGTGCCAAGCGCTATTTCAGATGTGCAGAAACTTCTCCAAGGTGTTTAGTTTACCACCCAAAGCCTGTAGAACACCAGTGTGAGGCTTCCTGACCTCAAACTGTGACTTAGTTACCTATTTATTCTTTTACTCTTTTCTCCCCGTTGGGCGTTTGCTGTGTCATCCAGCGGCAGGACAGCTGGAGTTAAATTCTGAGACCTGTGGTGAAACTATAGGACTGATGCTGGACCAATAGAAAGGGAAGTGGCAGAGGGGGGAATTCTCTGCTGGAAATACTGGGAGGAGACTTGAGTTGTGAGGTTTGTACCCACTGTCTGCCCGTGGCCATGACAGATGCTGGCAGTGTGTCCGGTGCAGGGTAGCAAGGGCAGCTCAGGCCATGCACTTGTCCCTAGCAATCAGTCCCCTTTCCCGTGCTATTGTCAAACAGTGAGTTCGAGACTATCGGATTTTATCAGCTTAAAGATCTAACAAAGACAATTTCATGAAAGGTGAGTTGCTGCCTCAGCAGAGGGGAGAAAAGCTCAGCTTCACAGAACCAGCTAGAACAAGAGACATTTCTTATATAGTTCATACAGAATAAATGAACATACCCAAATGAAGACACTTGTGTGGATATCTTCTTTTTTTCTGACCTAATGTAACCCTCACTTTAAGGAAAATGGTTCTCACAGAACAAGAGCGAGGATAAAGTTTGAAAGCTCTTCTGAGCAGACTGAGCAGCTCATTGTTTCCCATTTTCCAGATCATTCTAATGGACAGGACATTTTCCTAATCATGACTGTCATTTTCATATCATTAGCTGTGTTAGGTTATGGGTTATGCCACAAACCGCTCACCCCTCATGTGGGCTGTGAGGGACTTTTCTTCCCRTGGGAGAAAAGTCACGGCAGAGTCTCTTTTGCAGGTCATCCTGAACCCGCTGAAGCAGAGGATGTCCCTGACAAAGGGAGCACTGAGCATCTCTGTTATCTGGCTGATGGCAACCTGTTTCTCCCTGCCCCATGCCATCTATCAAAAGCTTTTCCAGTATAACTACAGGTGAGTGATCTCCCCTTCCCAGTGAGCATGTGGAGGTCTGGCAGCCCTTGTGCTGTGCCGCTCGCTCGGCAGGGAGGGTGCTGGAGGGTCCCAGGCATGAGGAAGGGTGATGTGGGCTCAGAGGGAGTTGGTGTATGGGTGAGATCCCACTTCCCAAGCAGAGGCCGGGGCTGTGGAAGAGCTGCCTGTGCTGCCGCGGGGCACGCACAGCCCCAGGTCCTGGGTTTGCTGTCGCCACCTCTCGCATGCGCAGACGAGGGTCTGGGTGCCACTGCCAGCCACCTGCTGGGGCAGCCCCACACACGGCCCGGCTGGGGCACAGCGAGTTGGCGACACACGCCTCCTCCAGTGCCATGACCTTGCCAGGAGAGGCTCTGTCCCGAGAAGGTCATTTTCTCTTGAGGGACTTTCCTCTTCCCTCCTTATGCCTGCTCGGCTCCTCAGACCCAACAAGGCCAAGCCCAGCCAACTTGCTCAGGCAGGGAGGAGAGAGAGAGAGTCAAACTGCAGTCTGAAAAAGAAAGAAAATAAACCTTATGTTGGGAACACCTGGTGCTGACATCAGCAAGGCTCTGCAGGGAGCAGGAGGAGGGGACCACCCTGGTTTGTCAGCATGGCCACCGATCCCTCTTCCTCCGGATTTCACACGCTGAGTCACACGTTGTGATGTCCCTGTATTTCATCCATCTGGATTTATGAAGCAGGACCAGCCTTCCCTGAAGCTTGAGGTTCCTCTGCCCAATGTTACACTAACAAAGAAAAACAGAGAAGCCCCCACCCCCTCCTCCATGGAGCAGGGCTGTAGGGGACCAGTGTGGGGCTGTGGGAGGACCAGTGAGGGGCAGGTGAGGGACCAGTGCTGGAGCTGTCCTGGTGTGCCATGATGCCTCCTCGCAGGGAAGGGTACTCTTTGCTTGGCTGAACACAATGACAGCAGATGAAGTGGAATTTCAGACTCACATGAAGACTGCTGAAATGTCAGGAAAAAAAAGAAGGTTCTGATGTAGAGAGAAGGAAAGAAAAAGGAAAAAAATTAAATGCAGCAGCTTATCTACCCACAAAAGGCCCAGTGATGGCGCTTGTCTCTGCTGTCACCCTCTGCCAGGGAGAAACACAGAACCCAAACTTCGGGGTTGCTTTGCCCTGCAGTCTGTTCCCCTGTGGTACCTAAGCTGTTCTGTCCCTCCTGTTCCCACCAGCCTGTGGCATTGCTGTGACCCCTCCTGTCTAGAAAACACTCTGTAACAGTACCCAAGTGGGATTTTTGTGGTGGGTGTCATGCTGCTGGTGCTGCCCTTCACAGGAATGCCAGCCTCGAGGCCAAGGGGATAATCTTACCATGACCTGTATTTTCAGGCTGAGATCAGCATTCCAGGGAGTGGGGCAAGGAGACACTGACAGGCAGCAGGAGTGAGATTTCTATTGTAGACATTGACCTTCTGTATAAAGGAGAAATATAATTTCCTACRGCCCAGCCAGGTGCCTCCTGTTGGTGCGGAGGGAGAGCACGAGTGCCTGCATAGGCTGTCCCTGCTTTTGGTGTCCGAGGGGCTGCACCAGCTGGAATTGTGATGGGGGCTTTGAAGCCCTCCCCTGTCTGTGCTTGTGCCTGACGCGACTGTGATACCCAGGGGATATCATACCTCCAACTGCCCAGACTGTAAACACAGAGCATGGTTACTCTGTGCTTGTGCTGCTCCACAGCTGTGCTCAGGGATTAGGGAACAAATTGCTCATGAATGAACGAACACTACGATCTGTTTCGGGGCACCTGTCTCTGCTCATCCTTTGGCATGGCCAGAGGAAACTGAGCCCTGTGTTGGCACAAGGCAGCTCAGYGATATAAGGACTTCCAGGACATGCTATTCCTGTCCCTGCTTTCCATTGAAAAAAAAAATACCAGTTGTAATATTGCTCATAATAGCTCCCGCAGGGCCAGGGCTCCTGASATGCCTACCAGGGAGTGGTTGGAGTTCTGGGGTGAGAAACAGGGGCTCCACCAACATTCATTTCTCTGGCTGCACTGCACAGCAGCACATCTGAGTCCCTGACCATATCAGAATTCACTGAAACAGTGTCTTGTCAGGTCCCCTTTGACAGGTTCCCTGTGCCAGTGGTGAGCCAGATCCTGGGGAGGAAAAGTCAAGACTGCAGTTCAGAAAGGATGATTTTCCCTTCTGCGTCAGTTCCCCTCTCAAGTGGTGTCTCCGAGTCGTCTGCACTCGGTGGACCCATTGTCACTGCTCTGACCTCATCCCCTGCTCCAGCCACCCTTTCTCAACAATCTCCTATTTGTGGCACAAAAGGCGGCTCCAGCCATTGAAAACAGGGTATTAAAGATATTAATCAATACTGCAATGAATAATGCATCTTAGTGGGGACTAAAATCTGAGCTGAATAGAGGAGAATAGAGGACAAGAGCTGAAGAGAGAAGGGTAAAATGAAATAAAAGAAAGAAAAAGAAAAGGGAAAAAAAAGGAGAAAACATCCACTGGAAATAAATGTGTGAATGCTCCTTTCTCCTAGTGTTCCATCACTTCCAGTCACCAGCCGTGGGGTGTGGAGGGGACGTGTGCTGCGAAGGATGCTGGGACTGAGAGCCACTGCTGGCCAGGCAGTGAGAACAGGCCCAGATCCTGGGGCTGGATGGGACAGGACAGGTGTAAGGGGTTGTTAAAATGAGCTGTTGTGTACGGTTATACTTGGTTCTTCAGTTAGTTAATTACCAGTGGTTCAACTGCAGCCGAGTAACCAATCATCACCCCTGGTCTAAGAGGTAGCAGGAAGGTTGTAGCAGCTGATGGCAAGGGAATGGTGGGTAGGGAAGGTAGGTGGGTTGGTCATGCCTCTGAGGCTTTCTCACAGCCCCCAGCCTCCAGAACCCCCTTCACTCCCCTCTGCCACAACTTTGGCTTACAGCTGCTGCAGTGGCTGTGGCTGAGGGATCCTGTGCTGGGGGGCATGGCAGGGCGAGGGGTCCTGGCTGCTGAGGGGCACAGCAACGTGGGTGCTCCCATGGAGGGCAGGGGCTGCAGGTCCAGCCTGAGAGAGACATGTCAGAGCTGTGGCTCTGTGTCCTCCCTCTGTCCCCACTACACCTCTGAGCAGGTGGCCATGGGCAGTGTGAGACCCCCACTGTGCTTTGCCGAGCCAGCAGCACCCATTTGACAGCAGTGGCCACATGCCATCTCTGTGTTTTTTTGTTTTCAAGGGAAGCCACTGTCCGGAGTCTGTGCCTCCCTGATTTCCCTGAGCCGGCAGAGTTGGTCTGGAAGTATCTGGACCTGTCTACCTTTCTCCTTCTTTACCTCCTGCCTCTGCTGATCATCACCATCACCTACATGCGCCTGGCCAAGAAGCTGTGGCTCCGCAATGCCATCGGAGACATCACCACGCAGCAGTACGTCACCCACCACAGGAACAAGAAGAAGAGCATCAAGATGCTGGTGCTGGTGGTGGTAGTCTTTGCGGTCTGCTGGTTCCCGCTGAACTGCTACGTGGTGCTCATCTCCAGTCTGGGCATCAAGACAAAGAACTGGCTTTATTTCGCCCTGCACTGGTTTGCCATGAGCAGCACCTGCTACAATCCCTTCATCTACTGCTGGCTGGACGGGAGCTTTCGCACAGGGCTCAGGTCCCTGCTCTGCCTGTGCCAGAAGGTGCCACAGGCGCAGGACCGGGCGCTGCCACCCAGGGCCACGTCCTGCCGCAAGGCGTGGCTGGAGCAGGCCAGCTGCAGGAAGGGACCTGCCTCCCAGACCAGCTGCTCCCCTGGGAACCTCCCAACAGCCAACACGGACCTGTGAGCCACGGGGCTAAGGGGAGTTACCTGGTGGCAGGAGGCATCAAAGGGCATCTCCCAATCTCTCCTCAGGAGCCAGTGTGGCTGCTCTGGTGTTTCACTGCTGACTTTTGGCCGGTCTCACCCTAGACCCTCCTGTGCTTGGCCTGGTGGGTGCACAGCCTTTCCAGCACTCTACCAGTAAAGCCCACACTGCAGCTGGCCCAGGGGACTGGAATATGTACAGGGGACATGGAGCTTCTCAGATACAGTGACCTGCTTTCAGGTTCTCTCATTATTTGCTATCAGACGGAGTGAACCCGTGTTTCCGTCACTGCTCACACTGGCCTGAGTCACTGGCCTGTAACACATGCCATAACATGGGGCTCTGCACAGCATCAGAAACAGATCTGTGATGACACGTGTTTGAAGGAAGGACTTGGACATCCAGATGAACTCCCTCCACAGGGAGTTTCACCAGATAGTGTGTAGCAAAGCTTCCCAACAGAGGTAAGGATTGTTAACAGCAATTTTCCTCTCAGATGCTGCTGCTCCTCCTGTTCTGTCTCAGTCCCACCCACAGCAGCTGGGAGCCAGTCTCGACCAAGGGGAGCAGGGATGCACCGCAGGAGCCGTGGCCATAGGCTCAGATGGCACAATGACAGACTAATTTAGCCCATTGAGAAGTTCTTTTTATTATAAATATATTAATTCAGTAAAGAGAGCCACACTGGCACTTTACGAAAGGCCACAAAATATTTCATCAGAGCTGTAGCATTCACTCACTGAAGAACGGAATCATTCTGCATCATTACTAATTGCTGTAAAAGTCTCATTTAAACAACAGGAGGGCAAGAAAGGGCCGGAAGGAATGTCCTGTGAGGAGCAACCAAGGACTCTGGAACTGTCTATTTGGTGCAAATCAGGTGATGGATTCCAGTAGCCCAAGGGCAGCCATGTCTTCTGGGAGGCAGGATTACTCCTGGTCTGCCCTGGGCAGAGCTTCTGCCCAGAGAAGGCAGTGGGGGGGCCTGGGTGGCTTGAGGGAATGAGGACATATTCCCACCACCTTCCTGGGGGAGGATAAGCCAGACCAAAGAAGGGAAACTAAGGTCTGATTTTTTTTTTTTAATTTTCCATTTGTGCAGTGAGAAGGAACAGGACAGAAAGGARGGTCATCCTTGCTTCAGGCCACTTGACCCTAGTTGGGCACCTCAGGTGTGTGCACCGCAATGCCTGCACCAGAAGAAGGAAGCAGAGCACGAAGAGTGGCAGCAGAAATGGATGAATACCGGATCTTTGAGGCACTTTTCTTGGAGCTCACAATTATTGAACATGGGAATTCAAAGCTGCCTGTGCTGGATGCCAGCTCTGTCCTCCCTCAGTATACAGCAGAGTTTGTTTTCAGTCAAAAGATATTGTGAGTTTTTCAAAATCTTAAAATCATCTCTACTTAATGAGCATCACCTCATTTAATTATTAAGAGAAACTATCATTTTCTTTTTTACTGTTCCTCACCCGTCATGAGCTTTTGGTGAACAGCTCTCAGATTGCCATGTATTGTCTTTAATATTTCTTAGGTTTTTTTCCTTCCTTTATTTCTTTAAATGGCTTGATAACCTTTTTTTCCCCGGAGGAGTCAAAGACCTTGCTCCAAAGAAGTGAGTCTCTCCACACTCCCTTGATCTTCTGCTAATCCCTGTAGTTAGCCATCTCTTGCTGTGAGAGATAACCTGGCTGGTTTTCCTTGGATCTGTCAATTGCGGCATCTCCTCATTGCTGAATTTTTCTGCCCTAAATGGGCAGAATGTAAGAGCTGACTGTATCGAATCTCTGTAACAGCTCAGCTATCTGGACTGATAATTATCAATGCCTGAATGAGATTCAGAGCCTCGCACCCTTCACCCGGTGCCTCGAGGCTCCAGTGTCACTTAAGGATGCCCTGACTCCTAGCAGCTCTCAGGCAAACATAGAATGCACAATATATATATATAAAAATAATCTGAGCTATGTTTGACCAGGGCAAGGACAGTGCCTGAGGGGCAGGAGGCTGCATCCTTGCTGGACTCCAAGCCAGGCTCTGGAAAAGGAAATCTGTGTAATTCGGCTTTAGCTGTGTCTGACTCAACTCATCAGATAAACAGATGCTTAAACATTCCTTAATCTGTCTCCAGTCCCGCCGCCCACCTGTGGGAATGGCTTCCTGAGCGGCGCCCGTGGCAGCCCGGTGTCCGAGACCCAAGGGAGGGCTCCCAGAAGCGGGACCCCGGCCGCCTGGGTGTGCTCCCGGCCCCAGCCGGACGGTGCTGCTGGGCGCAGGGTCCTGCCCCGGCAGCGCAGTTTGGTCTCCGCAGACCCGAGGCTGGAGCCGGACAGGAGTGTGGGTTGGGAGGAGAATCCCCCGGGAAGCCTCCGCCATGCGGAGACCCCTCCCTCTTTCTATCTGCCGACCGAACCCTCGCCTTGTGCCCTCGGTGGCTGCGGCGCGGCCCCCTCGGCAGGCGAAGCCCCCGGGAGGCAGAACCCCGAGGGAGAATGTGGAGGGCAGATTATTGAAACACTGAGTCACCACAATTCTAGTCCAGGGAAACTATTTGAGCACACACAAATCAGTGTGCAAAGATCCAACGAGACATGTCTGAGTGATTAACAGTCCAAATTTATTAAGGTTAGCTCATGCCAAATGCAGCAGAGTGCCTTCAGCAGAGTTGCTGATGAAGGCGATAACAGGGAACACAGTGCAGGAGATACCTGAATTCCAGAGACAAATCCWCTTATATAGTCCCATCACATAATGAACAAAGAAACCACAACATGCCAACTAGATTAACAAAAAGCTAGCAGAAAAAACCCTACAATGAGTCAGAAAATTAGCTCAGGAAGAAGAAACAGAATACAATTATCATCACTTAGCTCTTCAAGTGGAAAACAGTACGGAGGAGCTGGCCAAAGCACGCTGCAGGGATAAGGGGGAATGTCCTCAGTTAAATCCAGCTTAAGCCTGGAAGTGGGGGTATAGGTGGGCCGGTGTCAGACTGTCTTCTTGCACTGAGAAATAACTCGGCATCTTAGGTCACTCACAGACCAGGGGAGGAAGAGGGAGGAAGGAGCCTGACCCTTACCTGGGAGACTGGATGTGAAAGGCACACCCCGAATTCGCGCGTGGGAGATGATATGCAGCYGCCCTGTGCCCCAGGCAGCAGGAGAGTCTCTCCCTCGAGCCGGGGCACAGGGCTCTGCCCTCTCACCGACTGTGGAGTCAACCAGCCTGCCCCCCCAGCAGAACCCACCTGCTCCCCCCCCCCCGCCGCCTGCCCCCGCCGCCACTCCTGCACTGCGGTGGGCAAAGGAACGCTTCTGATCTCCCAGGCTTTGGATGGAGCCCAGGCAGGAATACTGGCAGGTGAGGGCAGGTTTAGCACCAGGCACAGGGTGCAGTCAGTGCTTGGTTTGAAGACTGACGGCATTTCACAGGCTGCCCTGTCCCACCAGTGCTCAGCAGTGATCCCCACCCCAGTTCCTGGGTCTGCTCCTAAACTGCTCCCCTGAGGTGATACCAGAGTACTCCCAGTGCTCGGCTCTTCCCAGCATGTGCCGAGCAGGTACGCTGGAGGCATCTCTTTGCCCAAACGTGCTGGCGATGTCGGGTGTCTGCAGCGGAGCAGGACTTATGTCTCGTGGGGTCCCTGATGGAATGGGGCAGGGGTCCAGCAGCAGGTACCAAATGCTGCTCCGAGCAGTGCTGGGGAGAGCCAGGAGGGAGCGGCCAGAGCAGGCAGGTGAGTGGCACTGTGCCTGGGGGCTGTGCYGGAGCAAATCTTCCCTCGGGACGTCACGTGGAGTCTCCACAGGCAGCAAATCAAAAGCACTTCTTGCCCTGCTCCCCATCCGTGATATTTTGTCCTTTGCCTTGGTAATAAGGGCTGAATTAATGCACTTGGCCCTTGATTGATGTTTCACTCCCCCAGCAGCCCACACTGGCTCATGCTGCCTGGTTTAGTAGTGCCAAATTGCAGAAGGACACTGCAACAAGCTGTCAGTGGAGAGCAGCTGTCACTTAACCAGAGGTGAGAGGGAAAAAATAGTAGTAAAGCCACCAAAAGCCACAGGCTGAGCTCTGCAGGAACCATATGTCTGATGGTACAACACAATAGTCTGTCACTTGAAGAGACTTCTCCATGGCAGGCCCATAAATGTCTCCTTGGCAATGAAAACAGACTAATTGCTTTATAAAATCAGATGAATGGACCATCTAATCCATCTGCTGGAGACAAACTCAATTACTTTATGCGATACTGAAAGGGACAAGTACAGGGAGTGTCCCCATTAACGGAATTTCTGCTTATTACTTCACAATTAATGGGGCTTCAGAGCATAAGGGTTTATAACCTCTATAACATTCCCACATGCTTTCATTGCATACATTCATATCCGATACATACTGTGTCCTGCAGGCTGTGGGACCTTGGTGGTCTGTCTCCAGGATTTCCACTCTGCTAGGACCTATAGTTGGTGTTTGTAGCTGACAGCGGTGACAGGGATTTTCAAAGCCTCATTTTTACCATTTCTTGCACCACTGCAGAAGTCATTGCTATTTCAAACCCACACTTGGAGCCAAGCTGAGCACCACAATCAGTGTGATTCCGGGGTGGCCAGACTGTGGGTAGTGTTAGGAGATAATTTATGACACCTAACAAAAATGATGGCAGCAAGTTTCAGAGCAGCAGATTTTGTTCCTATTTTTGAGACAATGTTTGTTTGCAGCCACATCCTTTCTCAGGCAGTTTCCCACAGGAATTAAGTGATCAATTAATGACCTCAACCTTTTGCATCTTCCTTCTCCTTCCACAGCTTATTTTGACCTTTTACTGGTGATACATGACAAACGTGTCAGAATTCAGAATACAAGAAGTGCCTGCATCACTTTCATGATGGATTTACCACAGTTCTGTCAGTGGGGAGTTGCAGGAGGCTGGGTGGCTCTGGGCTATTTTGGACAGTTTCATTTGCTTCTGAACTGTGATACACTACTCGGACCTTTCACCTTCAGGTTAATACGCCAAGTACCTCCTAAAGGCTGGAAAGTAATTGAATTTGAGTTTTTACCATCACAGGATTTCTTTCACAGTACACTGTCGTACCTGAACTCCTCTTCACAGTTCAGTTATTTAACTGTTTGTCTCCATTTCCCACCCTGTTCGAATTAAACGCACCGATTGCTCCTGCTGATGAACAGTGACTGACACAGACTGTTCCCTCAYGGAGATGGCAATGGTTGCACTACAAATCAAGTCTTTAATGCAGTGTCCCTTCCCTCTTTATGTTCACGTTTCTATGGCAGGATATAGATTTTTTCCCCGTTATTAAATTTGACACACCCTCTGTTCTATTTAAGAGAATTGCACTAACTTGCCTTACTTTGCCTTCCATTCAGGAGAATATAAGTATTCTGCTGTCCTGCACAGCTTGCAGGGCATGATGTAGGGATATTCATCCTCCAGGACAACTGTTCGGATTAACAGAGCTAATAAAGACCATTAATATTTAGCAATATATTCAGGCATCTCAGCTATAAATGGGAACATCTTCACCCCTTGACTGATCCTCGGTTTCTTTGTGAAGCCAAGTCGTCAAATTGTTTGTTTTGCCTTTGTTTCTGCTGGTCACCGCAAAGGAAGGAGGGACTGAGGGGAAAGGTAGGACGAGTGTCCTGTTTTCCTATCTGTAGTGTTGAGCATTGATAACACGTTCTCTCCACCCCCTCCCTGTACAAAGTGGGGGACAGGAGCCTTTTCTCCATTCCATTTCTGTCTGTACTGATGTGTTTGTGCTCCCCCCGCCCACCCSCCCCTCCCCGGACTGCGAGTCCCGCAGCTCCTGCTGAGTGGCACAAGGGCCGGGGCAGGATGGAACCCCCAGCCTGGGGGCGTGTCCCACTCGTCTGACTTCGGAGGTGGCCAGGGCACAGACCTGGGGCATTGCATGCTCCCTGCTCTGACAAGTTAATATTAACTGTAGGAGGTAAGAAATAATGAAAATTGGCTCCGTTGTTATTGTATTTGGGGTATTTCTTTGTAATCCAGTAATTCCTTCAAAACAGCTCAGAGGAGAATGAGGGGGAGTGTGAAGAGGTATTGAGTGGGTTGCAAAAACACTTTATTCTTTTGCTAATACTCCATCCCTAATGCTGCTGCATTGGAACTCAAACCAGCACAGTATCCAGGCTATTGGCACCCATCAATGCGCTAGTTGTCACATAGAAATAGACTGGCCAGGCTCAAATACCTCATTTACCACCAGGGCTCAGAGCAGGAATATAGGAATTTCATTTGGGATAATAATGYATTTTTGATGGATAATAATAATTATTGGCATCAAGTCGTCCCCAAAGACAGAGTGTTTGTTTGCCTCCAGCATGGCTCTGGGATTGGAGCTGGACTTGTTTTCCCTTAAAAATGAACATCTGCTGCCAATAAAAGAAATTAGAATCCTTTTTTTTTCTTTTTTTTTTTTTGCGGTGGATGTTGTTGCTCACAGTTTGGTCCTAGTTGAGATGATTTGCTCTCATTAATGTCCCCATGTCCCCTGAGCATTCTGCCCTGTTCCTCAGGGTTTGGTGGCTTGTTTGGCCACTGAGGCCGTGGTTGATGGTGGCACTCCCCGCGCRGGTGCCGAGCAGCCTTGGACGCTGCACCCCAAACATGCACTGTGAAGCTTTTCTGCTGCTTTTTGAAAGTCCCTGTGAGTCAGCTGGCAGGTTGGGAAGGTGAGTGTGGAAGGCAGGAGAACAATAAATTTCTGTTTCCTGGCAAACACATCCAATTCAATAATGTGCTGCTCAACGTGTGCTTTCCTTCACTGGTAATTGCCCTTGTGTCCTGCAGAGACGCAGTGAGGTGAGAACTGAGTGTGCAGAGGAAGCCTGGAGGAAATACAAAATGAGGAAATCAGGGAAGAAACAGTAAAAACACTACCTGTGGGGAAGGAAAGTGGAGAAGGAAAGGAGCTTGGCTATGGAAACTCAGGTCTCTCTAATGGATTTCAGTCTTCAATTTTTGTGATGGAAATTTATCCGCCTGTCTCCCTGCCCCTGTGGAGGGGCCAGGGGCATATGGAGGGTAGGTGTTTAAGGTTTCTTTACTGCCGACCCTCCTGGTTAGGTTTAGGCAAGGAAATGAAGTGTGAAAGCAGGAAAGCTGTTTGCTGAGGTGCTCTGGAGCCGTCTGTGTCATTCCCACCCTTTTCTCACTGAATGCTGCAGCTCAGACTCCCCTGAGGAGTGAGTGCYTCCCCTCTACTGCACAGAACAGGGCAGCCATCCCCTCCCTGTAACTACAGCATTTCAGTCAATGTTTTCACACAACGCTGTTCTTAATCCAGGTCATCCCAGCCCAAAGCAAACACAGGGCTTTGGTAAAAAGTCCAACTGGGAAAGCTCTTGCTCTGTGCTTCCAGAACCTGCGCAAGAGGGAGATCTTAGAAAGCTGTTCTGACTTCACTGTCCACAGACCATGCAGTCCTTGTTAACACTCGACTCATTAATTAATCTGGTTCCAAGCAGGATGCCACCTAATTAAGTTCCCACTTAATTAGTGAGAATGCCTCCTCACCCTGGCCAGCCCACTCCACCGGCTCCCCATTGCCACTCAGTGCTCATGGGGAGAAGGACATGCCCTCAGAGGGGAGTTCCCTGTGAGGAGGATGTAAAGAGCTCATGTGACTTGCAATCTCACCTCAGCAGGTCTGAGATCAGCTCTGCTCGAGGATCGCTGTCCACATAAGGACAGAGCCACGGCCCCCTCCKCTGCAGGTACATTTCAGGGTGTGCAGATGAGGTATCCACACGCCACACATTTCTCTTGAGTTCTTTAAAGCCAAACCCCTCAGACAGGAACACGTGGCTCAGCCGGATTGCTGGCTGTGAGCTGTGGCTGCTGGGAGCTGGGAGCGGCAGGACAGACGTCTGCCTTCCGCTCCAGAGACGGCGCGGGAGGAGGCCCAGTGCACGTGCCTCGTGTGGGCCAAACAGCATTCCCTGGCATTCCCTCTGCAGCTGGAGGCTCGCCAAGCTGCGAGCGCCTTTGCACAGCTCTGCATCCCAGCTGGAGCCGTTCCTGCTGGAGGCAGCCGAGCTAAGGACGGGGCACCCCAGCACCCTGACATGCTGCCAACCTCTCTGCAAAGGGTGGCTGAGGCAGCACCAGGACTGGGAGTGGGAGCCAGCCTTGTTCTGATCACCAAGGAGCAGGTCCTCAACCCCACACTTCTCTGCTCACATGGAGCACGTGTGTTCCTCTGCCAGCTCTACTTCACAGGAGCTACCTCTTATCCCAGTGTGGAGTACGAGAATCCCAAGTACTTTGAGGGGAACAMAATTAGTTTATCATCACTACTTGTGCATCAGCCAAAAATGAAGCAAGACCAGACAATACAAGCCCTCTGAGGTGAGGAGCAGAGGGGGTGTAAACCTTTTGTTCACTGGGAGCTCCTGYCTTGGGTGGGAGCACCTGCTCTGCATGCAAGGGGTCGCCCCAGGGACTTCTTCRGAAGAGCAGACCTGAGGTATGGCCAAACCCACCCACCCCTTGCCTACTGCAGTGTGTCCAGTCACCTGCGAATGCAGAGTCCGGATGGTCACAAACGCAAAGCCCGGAATCACTCAAAGGTAAGGCATGGTATATTTTGAATTCCCATCCCACAAGCACGCAGGAGGCTGCTCTCCCAACAGACACCTCTGGCCCTCTCCTCCTGCAGTGCCAGTGGCCTTGGGCAAGTGACAGGCACAGGCAGAGCTCTGGGCTTAAGTYACCCGTGGGAGGACCACAGCACCCTGCCCACACCTTCTACCTTGGGCTGGTGTAGGCAGGGACATTGGGATCGTTACCCCTTGCAGACTGTGCTGGGGTTGGGCGCTCTCGGAACACCRGGGCTGCACCGTGTAGAGCATCTGTGGCAAGAGGCTCTAGACACCCACATGTTCCACAGAAAAGGCTTCTTTGGAAACTGTGGATGCTGAATACCTCTACCACTGCCATGGCTTTGTGTTCAGTGATGGATGACTGGTTCCTCTGGGCCCTGAGTCCAGAGGCTGCGCTGTCCATAGCTCTTGCCCTGTGGTACCACAGAAGCAGCCGGCRCTTCGGACACAGGATGAGCTGCAGCAGTGCAAGCACTCTGAGAGCCTGCCAGAGTTCGGACGAGTATCATAGCTTTAATTAGAACAGACAATCATCCTTCATGCTAATAATTGTTTTAAACAGACCAGTGTAAGGGTATGAACAGGCTTAATGAGCTTCGTAATTACCAAGCTTAAACAGCAACTGTTCCTTGGCAAAGCTTTGGGAATGGGAGTTCCTTGGGCATCGTTAAGGGGTCTCTGCCTTCCCCTGTTCCCAGGCCATGCAGTAAACCACACCTGAGACTTGGCCCCTCTGGGGAATGTTAAACCCCCACAAAAACAAAAGCTAATTCCCTGGTTGGGGCAGGTGCCCTGCGGGGACCCTGAGGAGATGGGCTCAGGGCCAGGACCACAGCCACCTCATCCAGCAGCACCCGCTCCACCCCCTCCTGCCCATTCCCCCACCACGGGACAAGGCTGACGGCCTCGGCTGCTGCGGCATTTCTCTGAGAAGCACTGCCTGCCCTGCCAGACAGACCCAACCAGCTCCCACTGGCCCCTGCAGTGTCAGCCCCCACCGGCAGGTGGGCAGGGGGCCTGCAGCGTTGGGGAGAGGAATCAAAACTCACCATGTCTGGCTCCGAAATTTATTGAAATAGAAACACACAGCAATCAAGAGCACCAGGTCTGGAGGAATGTGGGGGACCACCCCCCTTCCGTTAACACAGAGGGCAGGAGCTTCAGCTTCTGCTTGATTTGAACACAGACAACACCCCAAACCCAACAGGAACAATGCTACATCAGAATTACAATGGTAACGGCACAGAATCTACAAAAATATAAATAACCTATTCATAACCTTAAAGAAAAATAACATCTACCATAAAAAACACCAGGTATTCCCTTGGGTAAACCAYGGCTACAGAAATGTAGTGATTATTTTTTTTGAAAAGCACCAGAGTCTGCACTATTACATAATCCAACACAGAGAGGATATCTCCCCCCAACACTTGCAGACTCTTCCAAGAAGTGTGCCCAGATCAGTGAAACCAAGTTTTCTTCAGTATTGCCTATTTCTGTAAAAGCACATTGGAGGGGCAGCTCTCATGAGCCCCCTGCTCAGGAACAGCACCCAAGGGATGTTCACCAATTGTTCACCAGAATCAACACTTTAACAGCACTGAAGTACGTGCCTATTTTAAGTCTATGCTTAAGAGCTTCCCAGAACAGGGCTGGATTTAAACTTATCATACAAATTCCTCTGCAAATCAGGCTTCCAGACAAGATTGGTGTGGAAACCAATCGCTTGTAAAAAAAGACCACCACTGCACAGGAGTGTTTCCACTGTTCAGTCCCAGCTCGTTTGCACAGATCAGAGTTATTTGATTTCTTTCACCTCTCTATGAGCCATGCCAGCTTGGCACAGATGGCTTCCTGAGGCTGTGATGTGAGATCCAGCACTATGGGAATTTCCTTCCCTTATATTCCAAGTATTATGTTGAAAATACTATTAAAAAGCAAAAGTCAAGTATCAAGTCCATTGGTTCCCCACTGAAGCAGTTCCCTGCCCAGGGATCACCGCTGTTCTGATGTCCAAGTCACAGCATTATTCCCATTTTCAAGGCTTGCATGGTTCCCTGAGGGCTCCAGCGGGGCTCAAGGCAGCCTGGCCAAAGGGTCTTGGAGAGGGCTAAAGGCTACCCGTTGAAATTCTGCCCCTTGTAAACACAGCTGGTTTTGTCACCACAGCTGAAGGAATGTGCCTGCACTGGGCACAGTGAGAGTGGCGAGCAGCSCTTGGCTGGGAGCTAGGGGAGCCTCACTGCTGAAAAGCCACGTCCTGCAATGCTCTTGTGCAGTGTCCAGCCCTGCTGGAGCACCAACTACTGTGACTTGCACTGACACCACGTGTGAGGCTCTGTGGGGGAACCGAGGACAGTTAAAACACACCCAAAACCAGCCCCCAAACCCAGTGCTGAGGCAGTGCACTCAGTGGCACAGCCGGGGCCTGAGGGGCAGCGCCAGTGGGGCAGGAGCTGTGGCAGGGCACACACCGCCCTACACACCCTATATGGCACAGCCCATACCCAGCACACACRCACCCACCCAATGCGCTGCACCCTCAAGGCAGGGGTTAAGTTTTGACCGTAAATAATATTGCTCAGACATCAAACAACTGAAAAAYAATAGTTTACCTTAAAAGCTATGAAGGGAATGGGGTTGATTTCTTTATAGAAGTGAGAAAAACAAAAGAGTTAAAGTCTCACTCCATCTGCTTGGCCCAGAGCCCCACCCCGGCACACTAGGGGAGCTGCCCAGCATGAGGAGAGACCTACASCACACACCTGTGACATGTCCCCACTATCCACAGTTTTAATTTAACAGCCCTTCCTGCCCMTCTCTTGCTCCTGACACTGCCATGTGACAGGAGCAGGCTGGCTCTGCCATCCTGCCCGGCTGCCGCAGCTCTGTGCACTCCAAGTGACCACACACTGGTGGCACCAGTGRCACAGGAACACACAAGACAAGCCACCCAGTCCAGTTCCAACTTCAAAGCCAGGGCTGGCAAGTTCAGCTGCAGGGAGGCTCTTGCTCAGATGCTGTGGGTGAAGTTATTTTTCCTTCCCGCTGGAAGTGACTGTGTCCACAGAGGGATTAAATATTTACTGGATTTTGTGAGGTGATTAAACCCAGCACTCTCCCTGCCCCAGAAAAAACTCAAACAGGAAATCCCTGGTCCCAGGCTGTGTGTGCTGCAGCAATACTCCTAGCTGCTCCCTAACAGCCCAAGCATGCAGCAAGAGCCTGAGTAATCCTAGCCCCATACAGCACAGGGTTCAACGGTGCAGGTCTTGGGGAAAAAAGAGCAATAAAACGACCTTGACYGTGAAAGAAACAAGCACTGAGGGAAAACGCAAGGTCCAGCTGAAACTGCCCATGCCCTCACTTACCTGAGCACATCCTGGGTGCACTCAAGTCCCAACATCATGAAATGGGGAAAGGAAACACCAGCTGCTATTAACACCCGGGGTGTGGGGGGGTCTGCCTTTCCAGAAGGGCGCCCACTCCCTTCAGGTACCGTGGTCAGATAAAGGAGAAGTTTGTGGGCTCAGCCGGTGGGGCCTGGGGTGGGGGAGCAGGCAGTGGGGTAACAGTGCCACTTGCTGGTGACCGCCACACCACCGGCTTGGCCTGAGACCCTGGTGACAGGCAGGACAGGAGAAAGCACACAGCAGACCCAGCCACGGCAGTGACGGACAAAGCAACAGAGGCAGAGCGAGCACCACCAGCTCAGCCCCAGTAATGCTGTCTGGGAGTCTTGGGACAACTAGGGTGACAATTATCACATCCCTTCTGAGTTGGAAGGGACCAAAGACCATTGAGTCCAACTCTTAAGTGAATGGCCCATACAGGATGGAACCCTCAGCCCCGGCGTTGTTAGCACCGCGCTCTGTCAGTGCTGCCGGGCGCTGAGCCACCGCCGCAGCCCCGCTAGCAGCTGCTCTCCCCGTGACCCTGGCGGGAGTGGCCTCCGCAGCCCCGCGTGCCTGGCCGCTGTGCCCCACGCAGGAACGCACCCCTGCCAGCCCCACCCTGTCCGGGGCCACCGCAGAGCCCCAGCGGCCGGGGCAGACTGAGAACAGCCCAGCTGCCTGCAGCCCCCAGGCTCGGGCACACCACCGACATCGGGGTGCCCGGTGACAGCAAGAGCACAGCAAGCTTGGACACATCCCCCAGGATGAAATACCAAGCAGAAGGGTGCTCCCCTTCCCAGTAGCAGCTCCCAGGAATGAGAAATCAGGCCATTTTTAGGCAGCAAAAAAAAAAAGAAAAATATTATTTTAAAAGAAGCTGGTCCTGCTGTGGCTGGCACAGGAACATTGCTGCCTGTGACCATGGTCACAGCTTCAGCCCTCAGCTGCCACCTGCTTCCTAGGGCATGGCGGTGCAGTGTCTGTGTCCCCAACACCCTGTGCCACTGTAGGCGGTTTGTGAAGCCTTAGAGGCAATGGGCAGTGGACAGCCACAGGGCTGGGGTGAGCCAGCACCTGCCCCGGGCCAGCAGCCACAGCCCCACAACAAGGACATACAGCAGCTCATCCGGGAATCAGTCCAAAACTCCTGCCAAGATGCTGTGCCACACCACAAATGGACACGAGAGAAAGGTGCCAGGGTGGCACAGTGGGGCAAAGGCTGGAGACYGGCCCATCACCCACGGCCAGGTCCTCTGCCAAGGAAATCGCAGCACAGAGGGAAAGAAGCAACTGAAAAGTAAACTGAGAAAGTGGTAAGTGGCATCTGGGAAAGCAGAGCATGGGTCAGAGGAAAGATGGGAAAGCTGGAATGGAAAGGCGATGACTGGACTCATAGGAAGGTGTTGCCCATGGAGACCAAGCCCCATGGCTATGGGACCCCATGACAACAGTGGGGCAGCACAGGGCTCACTGCAGAGCCAGAGCACCACAGCATGTGCAGCACGGTGACTGACAGGCAAGGGCGTTACAGCCAGAGAAAAACAGCCTCTGGAGGGGGGCCTGAGCAAGCCCTCCTGTATGGAGCCRGGAGAAGGCACAGCTGTGCTTCCTGGAATCCCTGTGCAGGGATGCCCCCGTTGTGTCCTTCCATTTCATGATGCAAAGACACCCTCTATGTTCTCCTGCCATGCACAGCAGGGAGGGTATGTGACTGAAGGTCACTGGATCCTCTCCCACAGCAGTAACAGTGCATGGAGCTTCCTCCATCCCTCCCAGTCCTCTAGCGCTGGCGCTCCGGCGTGGGGCTGAGTGTGAAGTGGTCGCAGAGCAGGAGCAAGGCGTCGAACCGCTGGAGCCGCTGCAGCGCCTGCGCCAGCAGCGGGACAGTGACCAGGGCTCCCGCGGAGGTGAAGTGTGCGACGAGCTGCTCAAATCCCGAAATCCGTCCCAGCAACTGGGGCATAAGCCCCAGCTCCAACGCCACGTGGCTGAAGTTCTTCACACCGTTCAGGGAAGGGTCCAACAAGAAGGCAAGTGACTGCACCAAGGAATGGGGCAACTCTGCTATTGGGAGACCTGGGGGCGGCAACACAGCAAAGCTGGGTTAGTACCCATCCTACCCACACAGGATAAGGACAAAGAGAACAACCAGCCTCCAGCCTCAGCCCCTGGCAAGCAGGTGAACGGCCACCCTGCCAGGGTGGGTATCTCCTCCAACACCACTTTTAGAGCTCAGCAACATGGCCCAGTCCTGGGAAAGCTGGTAACTGGTGACAGCTGGGCCACCCGCCTGCAGGCCACTCAAGGCAGCATCACAGAAAACGTACTCTGTGAACCAGCACCAAAGGCCACAAGTCAGGTAAGTCCCTGGTGGGGACATGGGCTTCTGGAGGAACTCCCTTCCAAGAACCTGCCTCTCTGGTATGGCAGTTCTTGGAGTACAAGGCGAGACTGGAAGACCACTTACCCTTGGCTGTGCTGCTGATCTGAGTCACGAGGCTCTGGGCATCATCCACCTGGAGGGACAAAGACCCCAAGGTTGGTGGCAGTCTGCTGAGAACAGCAATGCCTAGCACTGCTCCCAGGGCTGTCACAGGAGCTCAGGGAACGGTACTTCTCCTCTAGCCTCGCATCCCATATTAACACTCAGTCCATGTTCCTACCCCTATGTCGAGCCCAGCCCCTGTGCCTGAGTCTTGGGCAACTGGCAGTAGTTCTGAGGAGCGATGAGGCTGGAGGAACTTACCGGCTGCTCCCCAGGTGGGATTTCGGCTGCGGGCAAGTGATGAGCCCCCTCCTGCACCACACCACCACTCTCTGCTGGAATCCTCTTCATTGCCCGGCTTGCTGCATCCTCCAGCCGCTCACCGCCCATGAACTCTGCCTGGGTGGAGAACTTTTGGAGGTCCAGCTCAGTGCACTCCACCGGTGCATGTGGCCACTTGTGCTGCATCTCAGAGGCACAGGAGGAAAGCGGGGCCAGGGCCTCCACCGTGCCCGGCCGGCCCTGCCTGGGGGGTGGCAGGACCCCATCCAGGCAGTCACCATGGCCTGAGGCCCGGATAAGGGGCTGGCTTTCCAGGAGGCTCCTGCCCAGCTGGGCCTTGGAGGCAGCGCTGACTGCGATGACTGGTGGCAAGTCCATCTCTGGCTGGAGAGAGGGGAGCTGGAGACCCACAGCTTCCCCCTCTGAAATGAACTGCACCGCTTCCACAGGGCCTGGTACAAGAAACCAGCACAGATTAGTGAAGCTCCCCATCCAGCTCTGTCCTTCCTGCCTAAGCAAATCTCAGCAGGTCCTGGGACCATGTGAGCTGGAGCCCAGCGCCACCCTCCCTTCCCAGGAGAAGGCAGCAAGAACAGGTACCTTCTGCCTGCCTGTAGCAAGGGCTCAAGTTCTTCACACCCAGGCAGCAGGGACCAGACATCTGCTCCTCACACAGGAACCTGCCGGGCACTGCTGCAGTTGGGAATGTTGCTCGCTGGCCCGAGAAGTTCTGCGTCCTCAGGAAGACTTGGAGGATAGAGGAGAAACAGCCTGAGCAAAGGCTTGGCTCGCTTCCCCAGCGTGTCCTCAGCCCTCTGGTATGTCTGCCAGCAAGAAGCTGGGAGCCAGCAGCTCCCTGGCATGCTGCTGGATGCCAACATGCCCCAACCCTGGCCACCAAACCTACTGCCCTCTTCCTTCAGCAGCAAAGAGCCACCCAACCTGAGAAACCCCAGAAGGGAGGATCGCCAGTTCTGACTCTGAAATGGCTTCCTCCTCCTCCTGATGGCCCCAAGGAGGAGGGAGGCTCCTCTGTGTCATTGAGCAGGCAAAGCACATGAGAGGTCTTGCAGGTGTAAGAAGCACGATGGGGTGTCTATTCCACACGAGCTGAGGAACAGTTGGGTCACTGTGCTGTGAAAGCAGCAATGCTCTACACAGCAAGAAGGGGCCACGGGCACAGGTGAATGGCACAGCAAGGAAGAAAGCACCAACTCACCTCTCTGGCACTGGGTTTTCCAAAATCGCTTGCAGTAGATGATGGAGAGTGCAAGAAGCACCAGGATGATGATGACCAGGGCACTGCTGGTCAGTGCAAGAAGGGCCGTGTCCTGCGGTGGTACAGTGGGGACAGCGACCTTCACCAGGTTTGTTCTGGACCGACCTGCAAACATCAGCCACAAAATGCTGGAGCCAAACTCTGAGGCTTGGACCACCCCTTCCCTGCCTGTCCATGCCATGACCATGCCTCCTCCAGCGGGGCTGCGGCTCTGCCGTGCCCACGCCACCTGCCCCGATCCCGCCGGTGTGGGGGCACCTACATTGCGGCTCGGAGGATGGTGTCTGCTTGGTGCAGGGAATGCACTCCCACTCCAGCTGCCCGCTGATCCGYGCCTTCCGGTAAAACCTGCCAACAGAGCAGACAGGCTCAGCAGAGCCCGGCCCCCACCGAGCTCCCACCACCCTGGCTGTGCAGCCAGCTGTGCCACCCACCCTATAGCAGTGGTGGACAGCTGACCCCCTGCTCTTGCCTGGCTAGCAACAGGAGCAGCAGGGCTCTCATCGCCGGCTGGAGCCCCACCACAGCTACTTGTTCATGTCTAGCCATTTGTCAAGGAGCAACACCTTTCCAACAGCCCCCCCATCCCTCTGACCCCACGTCTGCTGAAGTGGATTATAATGATTAATAGCTCCCCAAAGGGCCAGGAACACCCCAGCTACAGCTCTGTCCGAGAAGAGGCTCATCCACCAGAGCTCCGACTCGCTCCTGTCCCAGTCCCACCACTGGCCAGCGTGTGTCTGCAGACCCTGGGCTTGGCACAGGCTGCCTGTACACAGCAGTTTCATTTCAGTAACCCCTTAAATGCACTACCCATGTTATGGTCTGTCCCCCTCTTCAGAGACTACAAAGCACAGTGCTCTACAACCCCTCATTTTCCAGGGCTCAGCCACTCTGGTGTCTACAGAACCATTCAAGTCTGGAAATTTTCTTTCACAGCTCCTTCATGGGAGCCTTCAGGTTCCCTTCTCTGGAGCTACAAGGGGATCCATCAGATGGGTCTGGCTTCCATGTCATTAGCAGTGTCCTCGCAGAGGCATCCCTGGGTCACCAGGCTCAGCCCTTCTGCCCAGCCCCTCCCTGCCTTCCCTGGGAGCTCTGCTTGGGCCGGCGCCGCTCACCCCGGCAGGCACTCCCCGCAGACCGCGTCGGCCGTCGCCGTGCAGTTGGACTTCTGGAGGCGGTTGATGAGGGCACAGGACAGGCAGGGCTTGCAGCCATGATGTCCCCAGCGGTCCTTGAACTTCCTGGGCGGGCAGGCCACGCACTGCGCGTCCCCGCCACTGCCGTCGCCGCAGTCCTGCAAGGCACGAGATTGGGGGCTGTGGTGGGGGGCCACCATGGCTTCCAAATGGAACTGAGGGAAATGGTGTCCCTTCTTTGGGGGCAAAGGGTGGCAGGGTCACTGCTCACATGCGGGGTCCTCAGAACCCAGCCGCGAGCAGCCGCCATCGGTGCGGCTCCCAGGAGACACTCGGGGACCCCACCTGCTGCCYGGTCAGGGCCCGCCAGCGCGCTCCGGGTGCAGGAAAGCTCCGGCAGCACCGCGCCCCAGGAGGCGCTGCTGGGGGGACCCTGCTGGGACTCCCGCCGCTGAGGCTGGGCTGGGGCCCCCCCCAGCAGTGTCCTGCTGGCACCCACCCACGTGCCCAGCCCAGCCATGCAGTGTGACCTTGCTGAGGACTACAGACCAGAGGAAATTTAGACTTCTATCAGCAAAAAAGGAAATAGGGCAGCATAAGGAGCAACCTGAAATCCCTCACCACCTCCTGCTTCCATTGTCTCACCCTCCTACCACGGTGAGTGAAATAATCCACCATCCCATCCTACCAAGTCTCAGCTCTTCCCAACATGCTGGACCCAAGATCATCCTTCTGAAGGAAGGCTGGCAGAGGATTCACCCAGTACTGTAAAAGCTTTGGTGATACATGATTTCCGCTCCTTACAGAGCAGTCATTTTACCTTGGAAAGCTCCTGCCCAGGCATGCACTTTCTGCAGGGGACGCATTTCTTCTGGTCATCCAGGTACTCACTCTCTTGGCAGGCCATTGTGCTGAAGAGGAGAGAGGAGCATGGGGAGGAGAGGAAGGGAAGGCAGAGGGATCACAGCCAGCCCCAACACATTTGGGACGAGCAGTGTACCTGTCTCTGGGTGGACATTTCCACCCAGCCAGGATGAGCACCATGGGTGGGACTTGGGCAGGAGGTAATTGCTGGCTCCCACCGCATGGCTCCGGCAGTCTCGGGCTTCCCAGCAAGGCTGGTGATGAGCCGCTCCATTCTGCTGCCACCTCACAGCCTCACAATGCAGCAAATGAAATTTTAGTCCCTGTGTTGAAGTATTGATCACTAACTGCTCAGGTCAGCAATGGATTCCACCAGCCCCAGCCACAGCTCTGGGTACCCAAGACAATCCATAGAGAGCTTAGCCCCAGCAAAGGCTCAGCAAAGCCCCAACTTCAGGATCCACCAGCCAAGCTCTGGCCAACAAGGCTGCGTTGGTCTGACAGCAGCAAATGCTGGTGACCAGTGTGTCCCTGGCAGAACGGGACACACACCCCCCCCCCCGCACCCCTGACAGAAAGGGACACACACACCCCCCCTGTGGTCCCGCTGTGTCCCCAGCGGAATGGGACACACACACACCCCCCTGTGGTCCCGCTGTGTCCCCAGCAGAATGGGATACACACACAAACACCCCTGTGGTCCCACTGTGTCCCCAGCAGGACGGGACACACACACACACACACACACACCCCCCTGTGGTCCTGCTGCTCCACCCTGGGGCTGTGCAGTCACTCAGGCTCTTGCTCCATGCACGTTTCAGCTCCGCACGGCCTTGCTCACAGCAAACTCTGAGGACCAGCAGAACAAGCTCCCACCTCCCTCCAAAACATCCTCCAGAGCCTTCCCAAGGTGCATTAATGGCTCGGCTGAAGGCAATGGCAGAACCAGCTCAGGAGCCGTGGGGCTGCGCTGTCAGCAAGGGTGGCTCAAAGGGCAGCATGGGACGAGCATCTCGACCAGAGCAAGCAGTTCAGACTGAAGCTACAAAAGTAAGCAATTTATTTGGAGTTTTGGGGCTGTCTGATTACTTCTGCAGATTCTAGATGGGTTCTTCCCATGATGACAGAAAGGGAATAAAATCCACCCCCACCAGACCAATCTCCACTTTGCTTTTCCCATTACCTTATGCTGAAAATTAGGAGAGGAACCGTTCAACCCACCTTGGGAGCAAGTTCTCAACAGCCATCAGAAATAGTGAACACCTTTTGGAGGGCACCATCCTGAACAGCCTGGGAGAACCTGGCACCTCAACCAGAGCTGTCCTCTGGGGGAGAGGCTTGGCCAGACATCTGGGCCCTGCAAGGCTTTTGCAGCAGAGGGGGATTGTCTACAGCACCCCAAACCCCTCCTGCCAAAGCTCCCTCCCCCCCCCCGGTGGCATTCCTCTGCAGGCTTATTCTGCCTCCTCTGCCTAACCCCACCACTCCCTTGCCGGTGCCTTTTGGAAGCACACACTTGGCTGGGCTCCCCTGGCTCTGGAGGGCCGAGATTCATGGGAGATGAGGTCTGCCCGGACGAGCACAGTGTGTGAGTCACCCTCACGTAGCTCCTGCTTGCAGCACATGGGCTGATACAAGGATCAGCAGCCAAGTCCACAGGGACTGGCCATGAGGAGCTGAAGGGACTAAATCTGTCTTGCAAACATCTTGGGAGGGGCATGGGCACAGCCTATAACTAGCATAAAGGTTCCTGACACCACTGAATGAAAAAAGGAGATTTGTCACCATGTCAGAAGGTAGTGAAGAGGGAGCTCAGTGCCACTGCCCCCAGAGATGCACAAGGTTTGGTGTCAGGGTTCAGCTACAGGCTGAAAGCAGGAGGGAAAATCAAAAGCCAGGAGACAGGTCCCAGATGCATGACACATAACTGCTCTGAGGGGCTGGCACACCAGGCAGGTGTCACCCAACCGCTCCAGGGAGCCAGCCTGCCAGTGGCCTGAGCCCAGCCTCGCAGTGAGTTCACTGCCCACAGCCCGTTTGCCCCCGCCAGTGGGTGCCCCTGCCAGACGTGTGGGTCAGCATGGCTGATGCTCCGGTATGGAGTTTGGTTCAGGCTTTTGCTGCTAATAAGAGCACAAAATGAATGAAACAGAATTGCAGGCAACAGGAAAGGAGCCCAGATGCCAGAGTATGGAGAGAAGGAGACTGATTTTTGCCTGGTCTCCAAAGTGCTGCTGTAACACAAAAAAAAAAGCACCGGTGGAAAAAACCTCAACAAAAAAAAAAAAAAAAAAACAAAAAAAAAACCAAACCAGCAGGGTTTTTGGTGAAACTGTCCTGTGAACACAACTCGACCACTATCTCTCATATATTTACAGAATTTCCCACCCTTCCGAAGGGCCTGCTGCTGAGACAATGCCCTCGAAGTCCCCCCCTGTCCTCGCCCCCAAGAGCCCCAGTTTAAAGCAGTTCGTCAAATACAGAAAGTTACACAGGCCAAAGGAATCCCGCGTCAGAGCCGCTCCATGCGCCAGAACATCCGCCAGGAGGATGGAATCACTCAAGATGGAGGAGACAGCCGTCCCTGCCAGCAGGACATTGGGCACAGGGCAGGTCTGCTGCCGCTCAAGTGTAACAATACAGGGAACAAACACTTTGTTGAATATCTGGCATGAAATTCAAAGCTGTGGGTCTTTGTACTTCTTGTTTCAACAGCACCAGACCCAAGACACTTGATTTGTACATGGAGGACACATCTAAACCACCCGAAGCCACCCTGGTATGGCAGGAACATAGATCATCTAACGTGTGACTGAAACAACTGGTCTTAATGAGGGAAAAGGAAAAGCCAAAACGACAACTCCCACCTCTTTGGGAACCTCATGGAGTCTCCCTGCCACTGCCAGAGATGGAGATTTTATCTGCCACAGGGGAGTATAAAGGTGACACAGTATCAATGAGTATACATGGGACACAGTATCAATGCACTTATAGGTTGGGGGGAATAAGAATCTCCTGCCATCAGTGCCAAACACATGAGATCTAACTTAAAAACATCATTAATTTGTTAAAGAACTCTATTATTGCCTTAAAGAGACATCCTGCCTGAGCAGGAGAGCAGAGAGGGCTCCCCACTGCATCAGCCCTTAAGACACCAAAACTATGAACTCCTGAATGAGTTTCACTGCATGAGACAAAATTGTTCCAGCAGTGCCACAGCGTGAGCTGCAGTTCATCCACCCTGTGACAACACTACAGCTCAGCCATTGTCTTTTCTCTGTGAAAGTGTAATTTTCAGAAAAATTAGACTATATAGGAATCCAGTCTATTTCTTCTGTGTTCAGCTAATGGATTCTGGCAGGAAAAAGAGGGTGAGGAAATTAGCAAGTGAGAAGGTACAAAATGAAAGTAATCAGTGAAAGCATTAGTGCTGCTGATTCTCCCATCTGCCCAGCAGGTACTTCGGCGGGGGGGCTGGCAGGACAGGAGAACATGGGGTGGGCGGCTTCCTGTCCCAGCCACAGACCTTGTCCCCTCAAGACATGGGTCTCTGCTTGTCTGGGATGGGAGGTGTCCAGACCCACCCTCGGGGGCTCAGACACTCACACCCCGGCAGTGGCTCTTCCACATCACCATGTGAGCAGGCACATCACAGGAGATTTCTGCTCTGCTGCAGGACTGACTGGCACAGCCAGGCAGCACTATGCCTCAGATGAGACACTGGTATACACTGGAACCTAAAAACAGAGAGCTGAAATCCTAAATAAGAACTGCAAGTAAAAAGTAGGGGGAAAAAATGCTATCTGGAAAATATGAGTGCATTCCAGTCTCCTGGTCAGCCATCCCCTCACTCTGGTCCGGGCAATGTCTCCACAATCTCCTTGTGCTACAAACCATGCTGGGAGAACCTCTGCGGCAGTGGGACTCCTGTGGGCAAAGGGCTTCTCACAAAAGCAAAAAAGTAGAAAAAAAGGTAGAATCTGAAGCTTTCCAAGTGGCTTGGAAAACAACAGGTTTCTCAATCTGGAGATTCTACGCACACAATTGCCCACTAATTGTTTAATCTGGAGTGGCTGGAGGTTTCTGTTTGCTTTAAGTGAAAGCACCGCGCGTTCGGGTGGGACAGGAAGTGCTCCGGGCTGCTCTCACCCCTCTTCAGCGCACGGCAGGAGTTCCCAAGGCACAACGCCCACTTTCCAATGATTTTGGCCAAGTTAGGGCTATCCACCTTGGAAATCCACACTCTGCGTTACCAGGTAGCTTAAGTAACACTTCCAAAGCTCCTATTAATTTGCATAAAACCTTGGATTTCCATCTGTTTTTTCCCCCACATCTAATTCTTAGTAATTGTCACCGTCTTGCTGCAATAATCACAGAATCACTGAAATCGTAAAAGCTCTCTGAAACCATGGAGTCCAACTGTTCCTCCAGCACCGTTCAGGCCACCACTAACCCATATCCCCAAGTACGACATCCACACCCCAAATGGTGACTTCACCACTGCCTCGGGCAGCCTGTGCCAGACCGAGAAAACTCCAGCGGAAGAAATTGTTCCTAATATGCAACCTAAACCCGCCGACCCCCGCATCTGGCAGCTGCTCACTTCTGAAAGAAGAGCCGAGGCGAGGCTGGCGGCGGGACGGGTGCGGGGCAGCGCGGCGCCCACGCGGGTGCCGGCCGTGGGCGCGCCCGGAGAGCGCCGGCTCGGCCCGCCCGCCGCCCCCGCCGCCCCCGCCGCCCCCGCCGCCCGGCCAGACCCCGCGGCCCCGCCGGCGCCCCCCGCCGCCCGCTGGCGGAAGGCGGCGGCGTGCCGGGATATGCCCGGGCACGTCCCGGCCAGGGGCTTCGCCGCGGCACGGCCGCGTCGCGTCACCCCGGCACCCCCGGGACGCGGGCTCCGGTCTGCACATCTCCCGGCCCCCACACCCACCGGCCCGGTACCGCCGGCGTTCGGAGGTGACCGCGGAGCCGGCTACAGCCCACGTGTGTCGCTGCCGCCGTGCTGCCGGGAGCGGGACCCGCCGCGGGTCCCGCCGGTAGCCCCGACCCAGCAACCGCCTCGGCCCGGCGGTGACACCGGCACCGGGGAGGGTCGGGACCGCCGCGGGCGGGAGGGCGGGTGCGCGAACTCCGTGGCTTACCTGTGTACCGGTGCGAAGCGGACGGCGCGGACCGGGACCGGCGGGACCGGCAGGATCGGGAGAGACGGCGCGGACCGGGACTGGACGGGACGGGACCGTAAGTGACTCGGCGGCCCCGCGTGGAGCGGAGCGGGTCGGAGCCCGTCCCGTCCCATCCCGGGCACCGGGAGTGCCCCCCTGCCCCGCCCCGCAGCCTTCATTGGCGGCAGCKCCGCCGGGGCGGGGCCGTGCCGGGGAGCGGCGCCGGCGGGGGCGGCTGGGGAGCGCAGGGCCCGGGGGGCGGCGGGGCCGGGGCTCAGCGCCGCGCGGAGTCTGGCACAGCAACGACGGGGCGTCCCGGTGTCACCGGCCGCGRTGTGAAACTAGAGAACCCCCGGGCTTGCGGGACCTTGTTCCCGAAGAGCTGGGATTGTCCGGCACCTCAGGTGTGCGCTGGAGGCTGAAGAAGCCCCGGGCCGGCCGCCCCTCGCCGGCCGTGGGGGAACACACACCGGAAAGGAATAAACTCACCGGTTCCGACTGCGGCTGTGGCGCGCACAGTGTGCGTACACCGTGCACTGTGCGTACGCTCTGTGTGCCGTTTGTGTGAGCAGCACACGCCGGGCATGGCCGGCTCCATAACTGGGGGCTTCTTCCAGGCTCAGCGTTAACCGTGTCCCAGCACTCACCGTGAGTCTCTGGGTGGTTCCGGGGAGTTGCCCTGGAGTTATCCCAAGATTGCCGTGCGATGACTGACTCTACCACAGTGTGAACCAAATCGGTGTGCGGAGCTGAACCTCCTTGCGCAGGGGGAGTTGATTTCCCCAGTGACAGCCCTTGGCGCTCCCCCTTCAGTGCGCTGTGTCCCCGAACTGTTGCTTCTCAGCCCTGACCCGGGCCCACGGCAGGGCCCTGCTGCCTTCCCGACCTTCGGGAGGGTTAGGATGGGCAGTCAGTGCTGCTCGTTTCTGTGCCTTGGACCGTACTGGTTGCTGTGCCAGGATGTGTACCTGAATTGTGTTTGGGTTTAAACCTGTTATTTTGGGGCATGATCCCTATTTCTCTCTCTTTCCTTTCAAAATTCAAGCACTCACTCCAGCCAATGCTTTTGAGAAGTCTCCTCAGTTCCCTATTGTCACTGTGTAGCAGCTTCAAGAGACGCCAGACTGTTAAATTGGAATAACTGAAAGGATTTAATGAAATCCCTTTAAGCAGTCAACTTCACAAAATTATGGTTGGAAGAGGCCTCTAAGAACATCGACTCCAAATATTAACCCAGCACCTGCTGTATTCGCCACTAAACAATGCCCACAAGTGCCACGTCCACACTCCTTTTGAACACCTCCAGGGGTGGTGATTCCATCAGTGCCCTGGGCAGCCTGTGCCTGACTAACTTTCAGGGAAGAAGTTTTCCCTCATACCTAACTTGAACCTTCCCTGGTGCAACTTGTGGCCATTTCCTCTCATCCTGTCCCTTGCTCCCTGGGAGCAGAGCCCGACCTCCCCCGGCTGCCCCCTCCTGTCAGGAGTTGTGCAGAGCCAGAAGGTCCCTCCAGAGCCTCCTTTTCTCCAGGCTGAGCCCCCCCAGCTGCCTCAGCCGCTCCCCATGGGACCTGTGCTCTCTCTCCCCGTTCCCTCACTGACTGGTGGGATTCCTCAGCCCAGTGCTTTGGCCGGCCAGTGACTCAACCTCGCAGGCGAGAGGAGCGCAGAGGAGCCGTTCTGGGCGGTGAGGATGATTTCACCGCTCGCACGGGCAGGCGGCTCAGCGTGGCAGCGTCTGATGCAATCACTTCATTGCATCACCCACGGCCGTGGGACGGGGGGGCTCCCGTGGGGGACGTGCGGGATAGAAACACCGACGGGAGCCTGGCACCAGAGTGGTTTCACTGAGCATTGTCCCGTCAGCAGAGGTCACCTGCGGAACGGATTTTTGCTAAAAGGCTGCTTGCATCAGTGAAGGATTTGCTGGTAGAGCGTCCAGCTGCCGAGTGGGCACGGGCAAAGCTGTCCCAGTCCGAGCTGTTGGCGGCTGTTTGTGGTGGTGGTTGTTGGTGGTTAGTGGTTGGTGTTTTGTGGTGGCTTGTGGTTGGTTAGTGGTGGTTTGTGGTTGGTGGTTTGTGGTGGTTAGTGGTTGGTTAGTGGTGGTCCCCACTGAGGCCCTGGGAGGCTGCGCTGTGCTGACCAGCCCAAGCCCACCTGTGCTGGGTCTGAGACTGAACTGGGCAGTCCCACTCTCATCCCAGTTCCTGTCTGTGGGGTCAGCTGTTACTGAGGTGGGTTATTTCCCAGCTCAATCAGCACCTCGCAGCCACAGCCTGGAGAACATCTGGAAAAGCTGATAATGCAGGGATGACTGTGTCAGGTAGAGTGCTGTACAGTCAGCAGATTTGGGTGTGGTTTGCAGGCTGAGGCCCTGGAGACATTAGCTTCAGCTTACAGAACCATGTCTCAGGTGTCTGGTCTGGTGCTGTGATCATCTGATACGCTCAGGGTCATGTTGTCTCCGTTAAGTTGTAACCATGCTGCATAATTAACAGAATTACTGTATTTAGCGTTAGCAAAGCCAAGAATTCTGAAGCAGGGATCAAATTTTACAGTTTTTTCACATATTGGAGTGTTCACAACACTAGAGGGCACCGAGACCAGGCGGGAATCAACCGCGGAGGCGAAGCAGATTGTGAGCACCTGCGCACATGGACATAGGGGTACACAGACACATGGACAGATGGGCACACGGACATAGAAATACCCTCCACTGGCGCAGGAGTATCATCCACTTAACACACGATGTGGTGCAGAAGTCAGTCTCACAGCAGTGTTTTTGCAGAGCATCCTGCAAGGCTGAATCACGGGTGTTTCCAGGGGCGCACTCAGGCAGGCAGGCACGGGCAGGGCGCGGGGCATCGCCGCAGGAGCTGCGGGAAGGGACAAGCCAGCGCCGTTCCAGCATTTTCCCAGAGGGGAATTTTTGGGGTTTTGTGCTGCCGGAGGAATCAAGAGCTCGGAATCTCTGTTGAGCAACTCGGTTGATACCGCTCGGGCTTCTGCAGAGGCTACTCCGTTCTGGTGTCAGCAGAGGGCACTGGGTGATCGCCGGGAGCCGCGTCACCCCCACCCGACCCCAGGTACACCAGCAGCTTTCCAAGCTTCGTGTACGAATGTCAAAGATCCAGTTGTGCTTTGTCCTTTTCTCTCGTTCTGTTGTTGCACCCAGTTCACTCCTTGTCTCCGGCTCTTCCTCTCCTCTCCTCTCCTCTCCTCTCCTCTCCTCTCCTCTCCTCTCCTCTCTCCTCTCTCCTCTCTCCTCTCTCCTCTCTCCTCTCCTCTCCTCTCCTCTCCTCCTTCCCTGCTGTAAAAAGGAAGATTTTCTGGTTTCACCCGCTGCCACTGAGTCCATCTGACTCTTAGGACACATGTTGCTCCTTTGATGTGGCCAGCACACAGCCCATCCGCAGCTGAACAGAATCCAGCCCCTAAATGTGTCTGTACATCATCTGCCAGAGCTGCATCTGGGATCAGTAACTGGGCAGAAACTTAGCAATGGCAGGAGCAAGCTGTTAATCCTGTCCTCAGGATTTAATGCAAATCAAGTATTCTTATCCACCTGGCAACAATTGTGGCTGTGGCAAAGTTATGGTGTTATTGTACAACTAAATATCATTTCAGCCTTTGCCCAATGGATCTTGCAGAGAGCTGTTTCAGGAGGACAGTTGCAGCATGAAGGCAGCTGCAATCAGTGTGATTTTTGAACGTACCAGGATCTTTGGGCAACCTTTTGCTCCCACTTTTCCCCAGAGCTTCATTCTATGCAATTGATTATATTTTGGAATTGATTTTTCAAACTTACTTTTAAATCCTTCTGGGAGCTTCCTCTGTGTGGGAGACGTGGGGTGCTCAGGGGCCGCAGGCATCGCTTATTCCTGTTTTCCACTCAAAGTTGAGCTCTGACCTTGCATCCTAATGTTGACCTGTGGAAACTAAGAAAAGCAGATTCTTTTTTTTTTTCAGTGAAAAATTTCTGATCAGAAAAGGCTGGCCATAGCATACACAGCATCTTGACCTGCAAGACACTTTCCAAGCTGGGTGCCATGTGTATGAGAGGAAGCCTGTAGTTATCTCTCACCCATCTCCATATTTATAGCCTTCGTTTATGGCTGGGTTATTGTTTGGTGCCCTTTTGTCTTTTCTTGGCAGTGACAGTGAATTTTCTGCCATCCTATAAATGAGCAGCCATGTCCATGGGCCTGTTCCAGGTCATTTTCACAGCACGGTGACCACGAACACCTGGCAGACTCCTGCCAGGGCTGCTGTGCTGTGGGGCAGGCATCTCTAGCACTGCCAGGTTGGGATGTGGGGCTGCAAAGATAGAAACTGCTAAGGATGGGCCCAGGCCATGATTTCTCTTGGTACACATCATGGAGGAAGTGGTGATAGTGTCAGTCTGCTCTGAAGGACCCAGTGCACTCACAGCTTCAAATATTTCTTGGCCCAGGCTATTGGAGTGCCCAGGAAAGTCACTCAGAAATCCAGGCAATGTCACTGTTTGATATGTTTCTTCCTAGGCTCGTTTTCTCTTGGAAGACAAAAGCAAACCAGATGACCTTCTTTTCCCCCTGCCTCCAGCATCTTCCCTGTCTGACTTTCGTCTGAACATACTCTTATTTCACTCACCCAGGTGCAGACCTCAGCTTTTCCAAATTCCCTATTTTCTCCAGAGGATGAAATATGTCCATGGACAAGCACAACCCCAAAGACTCCCCAGAGCAGGAAGACTTGTCAGACCCAGCTCAGAAGAGCCCAGTGGGCAGTGAGAGGAGCGTGAGGCATGTCTGATGAGCCCACACAGCCCCTTGTGCCCGGCGTGTGTCCGCAGCGCGGAGGGGAGGACTGTCCACAGCTGCTTGCATGACTTGGGGCCCTGCTGGTGCAGGAGAAAACAGCGGGAGAAGCCATCACTTCATTTCTTACAGCCTGCTTTGCCTTTACTCTCTTGATCTTTTTGAGGAAAATATCAAATAAAGCCACAATGAAAACAAACTTCCACAGATTTATGACTTCAGATCTTAATTAGATGTTTCTTTTGTAGCTGCTCGCTCACTTGCAACATTCCTGGCTCCAGGGAGAACCTAGAAGCAGGTAATATATACAGAATTGCTCTCCTGATGGGTGACCTCCTGTGGTCTGGGGAGAGATCCCTCATCGTGTGGCTGCTGGAAGCAGAGAGGTGAGGTGGGTTGGGCTGCCACGAGCCAGCCAGGAGCCAGCAGGGTCCCTCAGGCAACTGGTGACAGTCCCTTGAGTCTGGCTCAGCTGCAGCTCAAAATTTTCCAGCTTGGTTTGATCCTGAGCAACAAGTGAGTCATAGTGGGGAATCACTCTGGGACACCTGCTCTGGCAATGGAGACACCTCAACCCTCTGTGTAAAACTCCACGGCAAAAAGAGCCAGCCCTAATCAGGCCCTTGTCTAATGAGAAGTATTTCTAGGTCTCATAGTCTGTCTTTTGAATCAAGGAAAAGCAGATAGTCCTTTCAGGCCTGTCCTAGCTGCTATCCTATCTAGTTAGGATTTCCATTGAATCACAGAACCATTTAGACTGGAAAAGACCTATAAGATCATCAAGTCTAACCATTACCCCAGTGCTCATACACACAATATTACCCTAGATTGTGTGAGAGTTCAGTTCCAGCTGCCTTCTGCTGAGAGCAGGGAGGGTTGGATCCAAAACATAAGATTTTTCTGCAAAATAAGAAACCCAGCAAAACAAGATTTCCTTCCTAGAAGCCCTTAAGTGCAAGCATCCTTCATCCTTTGCACTGTCCTGCCTGTCACACCAGCAAGTACGTGTGATAGCAAAGTATCTTTTATTCAGGGGAAAAGGAACAATTCCCTGTGTGTACAACGAGTAACTCCTCTCCATCGCTCTGTAGAGTTTGACACTGTGATTCCCCAGGTGTCACCATCTTCTGCCATGAATAAACACGTCTCAAACATCACGTTAAATGTCACTCTTTCTTCCATCCCCTTTCCACTACTGATTTTCTTGTAGGAAAAATACCTTTGCTCGGGGGATGTACCTGGTTGGTCTGCAGGATGAGCTGCTCTCTCTGTAAAAGCCTCTTACTCTGACCCACGGCGGCGTCCAACACCCACTGCCTTTTTCACTCAAGGGCAAGATGTTCTGGATGCCAGGGAAGGTCTGCCTATCCTTTGGATTTCTGTTCTTCAGCTGAGCAGACAGCACCTTCCCTTAAATGCCCTTCCCAAAATGCTCTGGCCGTGTGACATCTGTACAATATCAGCAGTTACAAAAAGAAAAGTGTTTTCCAGCTGCATTTACTAGCCAATTAAAAAAAAAAATCAATCCTGTTTAGGATAACACTTTTGAAGACAACATTACTGTGTGTTTCCAGTTCCATCTGTTGGTCTCCTTCCTTTCCTCAGGGATCTGCACATTAATAGGACACTGCAGGTGTGTTTGTGTGTTAAAATCCCATTTCCTGCCATTATTTTCTTTATAGGGAAAGCAAATAAAAAACCAACAAAAAACAAACATGCAAGAAACCCAAACAAAAACACCAAACCAAAGCTTTTGGTGACTGTTTTGAAAATAAGAAACTGAATTTAATTAATCTGATTCTACAGAGAAATTTATATATAAAGAATGGGCCAAGTTTTAGCTTTCTTAATCCTGACAGGCTCTCTGTAAGGACAAGTGACATTTCCTTTCACAGCAGACTTAGCCAGGTTTGTCTTTGCCTTCTTGCATGGCAATATCTGTGAAAGACACAAATCCAYTGCCCGAGCATTCTCCTTTCTCACATCCTATCCAGTACACACACACACCACTGGCAACAGTCACGTCAGAAAATATAATAAAGTACAAAGCATTGCTGACACCAAAACAGGTTAAATGAACAGAATAGGGGGGTTGAGATACTTATGGTTTGTATTTAATGAGCAGATCCTTTTTGGTCACATGTGGCTTACCAGAAGCAAGTTTGAACCTGATTACATCAGTTGCCTTTTACAGGAAAGTGTTACTGACCCAAGTGGTGGGTTTGCAGTGGATGGTCTAAGCCCAGGTTTCTGGCTGTGCATTTGGATCACCTGCTTTCATATTCAGCCTATTTCCCTTTCACTTGCATGTTTTAATCTTCAGGTTGTAGACAAAACAAATTAAATTGACAAATAGAACTTGACCCACACATTTAGTTGTTTGCATGTTTCCTTGTTAAGGAAGAGATAAGTGAAAATATAGAACAAATTATGCAGATAAGTATCAGAGAAGTCAAAGCTAAGCATATCTCAGCATGTTCATGTGAGCAACTGGCACAGATTGCACTCACGTTGGACTGCGCCAGCAAACTTCCACACAAGTTTCCATCCCTTTTTCTTCTCCACTTCCTCCTTGGACACAGAGTCACAACAGCACTGAGGTTGGAAAAGTACTCTGAGATCATTGAACCCAACCTCTCCCCCAGCACCAACCCATGTCCCCGAGTGCCACATCTACATGCTTGTTAAATCCCTGCAGGGATGAGGACTCTAGCACTGCCCTGGGCAGTTGTGCCAGGGCTGGACAGTCTTTTCTGGGAAGAAATTTTCCCAATATCCAACCTAAACTTCCCCTGGTGCAATTTGAGGCTGTTTTCCCTTGTCCTGACACTTGTTACCTGGGAAGAGACCAACCCCCACCTGGCTACAGCCTCCTGTCAGGGAGTTCCTGAGCCTCCTTTTCTCCAGGCTGAGCCCCCCAGCTGCCTCAGACGCTCCCCATCAGACCTGTGCTCTTCCTCCCTGTTCCCTCACTAACTTGTCTGATTTTTCACAGAAAATGTTTCACAGCAACATTTCTAGGTTCATCAGAAATATTGTTTTTATCACTTCAGGGAGGAACCTGTGCCTGAACTCCATGACTGGCTGCACCTGTGAAATCCCAGGGAAGCAAACAAAGTTTGGCTTCAGTGGAGCTCATCACAGGGATCACAGCTGAGGGATCACCTTGCGACCTGGATGACAACAAAGGGAAACTCACCAAGCATGGAGAGGGGCTGATAAGGCCATTGATAGCGGAATGATAACCACATCAGCAAGCAGCCCAATCAACCGGATCAGGGTATCTTGGAGGGGACTGTTCCTCTACAGGCAGTGGTGCTGGTTCACAAAGTATGAGGGAGTTTTAACCTCTCTAAGTCTCAGAATCAAACGAGTGTCACCTGTTTCAGTCAGGTGCCTTCTTCCCATGGAACAAAGGCCCTCATTGTCTGGGTAAAGCAAAGGATAATTCCTCCGGGCCAGGGCACTGAGGCATGCTGCTGGGCCTTTGTTGGATAGCCATTAAGAGAGGATGTGGAACTTGGATTATAGCTGGACTGGGTGTGTCTTAGTAACTAAAGCAATTGATAGACCCCTTGGTTTCCAGAAAATACAATCAGCTTCCTCAGAACAGCACTCAGTTGCCAATTCCCATTCCCTCCTGGTACAATGCCAACCTAGCTTGGAGCAAGAGGACAGGCTGGTGCGGGCAGGTGGCCGCAGGAGAACGCTGCAGGATGGAGCAGAACGGCTCCTGGAGCCGCGGCAGAAGGAGCAGTGCGAGCCCACTGCCCCAGCTCCAGCAGCCTGGGCACAGTAACCTCATGTCCACATTACTGCACGTGCTGTGTGAATGAGGAGAGCAGCAGAATTCCAGAGTGTCCTGAGGCTTGTTCAGAGCTGTGACTCTCCCTGCCAAGCCATGGGAGCTGTGTGCCTTGGTAACAACTGCAGCATGTGCAAGCTGCACTCTTGTACACACTTGTATACTGGAATGATCTTGCACACTATTCCCACTCTCTGATAAGAAAGAAGAAGTAGAAGAAAATTAAGATGCTTGAAACGACATTTCTAATGCCTTCCAAGCAATGCACTATATGTTTGCCTGGTCTCAGTGAAGGTTAATATCATGGTTTATATTTTGCATAAATGTACATATTAAGAGTCTCTTCTCTGACCAATAAAGGTTTGAAGCACTGCTTCTTGCAAAATATATTTTATGTAGTATGAGGCCTTGTGAGAACAGAGACATATGTCTTCAGAATTCACCATCAGTTTGGCACTTCAGAGGGTGCCTCTCACTGAATCTTTTGTCTTGAGTCACCAATAAAAAATAAATCTATTCCCTAACTCTCTTTTCCTTTTCACCTAACGTCAAACTCACCTGGCACTCTGACAAATTGTAATAGTTAAATACTGTTTTTCTCAGTATGTCTGGCCCAAACAAGAAATACAGGTGCCAAACCATGGCAAGGAAGCCTGTCCGCATGTATCTGTGAGCCAGCTGGGAGCAGGGAGTGCTGACACACAGCCCCCTCCCCTCTCTGGGAATGGGCTCCTGGAGGTCCCTTATGAAAGGGAGATGAATTGAAACAGCCTAACACAAGGGCCTGTAAAGGGAGATGCCCAGGGAAGGGACAAGTAGCAGGCATTTTCACTCATCCCATTGCAGGATGAATTAACACCTGCACTAGCAATTCCTGTGGCAATCACTGACAAAGGCGTGGGGATGGTACAAATCTGCAAAGCAAACACCATAACAGGGGAGACCCTTGATGCCAGTAAAACCCCAGAACTGACTCCCCCTAAACCTTCATCTCCGTGTGTGCACACATGCAGTAAAGCAAATCACAGACCCTCCCAGCCCACATGCTCTGGGACGTGTGATCTCACCACCCGAGAGTCAGGATGAGCGTTCGGGACAGAGCTGTACTGGTGCAGCGAGAGGACTGGGCTCCAAGTGGCCAAGGCCAGGTTGGGTGGGGCTTGGAGCAACTAGGTCTAGCGGAAGGTGTGCCTGCCTGTGTCAGAGGGTGGGAATGAGATGATCCTTCARGTCCCTTCCAGCCCAAACCCTTCATGCCTCTATTACATTTTTTCCATGCAAAGGGTCAGACAACATCCAAATAACTGTCTCACTAAAGGAATGGTTCACTGAAGATGTTGAGGTGCCGCAGAGCTGCCTGTGGTGAACAAAAGACCCCCACAGTGCAAAGCCTGATGCGGTCAGCACCAGGTTCAAATGTGTTAATTACTGCAAGTGTGCTTCCAGGATCACCGGTATTCCTGGAGCAGGCTGGGCATGGGACCACCATTATTTATTACCAAACTCTGCCAAAGCCCAAGCACTAGACCTGCATCCTGGCAGCTGACCCAGGTAAACACACGTGCAGTGAATCAGTTCCATCGCAAAATCACTTCTGTGCTTTTTGTGGTGCACGTCTGTCCCAGTGGAATATGAAACATTCTCAAAAGGCAGCACTGCACACTGCCAGCTTCCCCTCTGCTGCAGGCACAGCAGTGAGTATGTTCCAGAGCAGAGGAGGGCAAAGGAGCAGCGTGAGGAGGTTCTCCTAGTTCTGTTCAAGATGCAGACCAAAGGAAGCGTGTATTTTATCAAGAGCAGTAAAAGACACTTTGGTGATTATTATCCTACAGAAGATACTTTCAGTTGGCCAAACCTTGTGCACTACCTTTGCTGATTTAAGTGCTGGATATCAGTGATTCCAAGAAACTCAGCACAGCAGTATCACATAATCTCGGTTTCCCAATAAACTGAGATGATCAAAGCTGGAGGGTAACTCGTAGGTGTCCAGGGAATGTCACACTCAGACCCGACAATAGACTGAGCACAGGATACCACTGCACGCCCTGTGCCAGGGCTTCTGCCAGCCAGACTGATCAAAGGGACTAAGGTTGTCCCTCTGCCCCCATGACTCCCCTGGAGCTGGGATTCCAGCCCTGCCCACTCAAGGAACTGAGCACTCAGAGCTTCCACGGGTCATAAAGACAAAACTAATTTGGCCTGAAAGTTGTGCAGAGCAGACAGTGAGAGGGAGAGGCCGTGTTCCCAAGGAGAGGGAAACCGGCATCATTCATGGCATTGGTGTCTCTGCAGGGCTGGGTCTCCCTCCCTCTGCCCTCTCCTCCACTTTCAGCAGGGCTCCCTCAGCCTTATTCCACAAAACAGCCCCAGGGCAGAGAAGAGTCTTGTCTAGAAAGTCTTGCTGAGGAAATTCTTTTTCAGTTGCTATGTACCATAAGGGTTAACCACTACATAATGAAGAAAAAACCATTAAAAATGGCAATGGAGAGATTTCCCATGCCTATCCATGTGCGTTTAATTCAAAAGAGCCTGTCCAGGCATACTGTAAAGCTGGGAGAGAAAATGAGAGACTCCTCTTCCAGCCTTGGCAACGCTGCAGTTCTCAGGTCTGCCCCATTCCCTCCACACTGATGGTCTGGGGGAACTTGGAGCATGACCCAAACAGTTGAGGCAGGTCAGTTTTTAAGCCCTGCGTGAGGGCATCAAGGAGTTGAATAATGAGCTAAAGTTTGTTAACATCACGTAAATACCCAAGTAAAGAATTAGCAACTTTTTGAGTTATTTTACTGAGTTATCTCAGTAAAAATTGCTGAGATAATTTTTGATGTGAATGATAAAATGGGAATGTCTTGGCTTCTTGGCCCGGGGGTGCACATGTAACTGTGACTGGTTCTGCATCACCCTTCTGTGTCTCTCTTCTCTGTCACTTCTTTCTTCAGAAATCAATCTTGAATGCAGAAATAATTGAATCTTTTTAATTAAATCTCATCCTATGGAAGGCAATGGTTTAACTCTGACTTGCGAGTGCTGATAACACTCCGAAATAAAAAGCTCAAGCAGTATGAACATTGTGCATCCTGTGCCTCAAACAGCTATTTCAATACTTAACAGTTATTTCTAGTAACAATCAATAATCATGGAATTGCTCTAGCAGGAGTAGAGCACAAAAAGGATTGTTCCTTTTCATTTGCTCATTAAAACTGTACTAACAAAAATTACTGTGCCCACACTTCTCCCTGTCGTGCCTGGCTTTACATGGATCCAGCCACGAATCTCTAAAATATCTCCTTCTAGCATTAACGGAGATAAATAAACCTACCTCCAATTAAAAAAAAGGTTCGTGATCACCATTCCAGATTTTAGTTCCATTTTCTTGGTATTATATAGGTAGAAAAAACCCTGCAGTCACAGTTATCAGCTTGGTATAAAATAAACTTTAAAGAAGGGAAAAGAACCCAAACCTAATTGTAGCAGTGAGATGTTAATAAAAATCCCCGAAGGTTGTTTCCAATAAACTTTCTCCTTACCCCGTATCACAAATTGCTTTGTACAGAGAAAGGAATTGGTTAAATATTTTGCAGGAAGATGAAATACGTAGTTTCTTCCAGAAACAGGAGAAGCACATGGAGACAACTGTGTGAGCCTTGCATGGCAGCTGGATTGTCACCAACTCCACACTGCCAGCACATGGAATTTCATCACTAATCATGCAGTGTGCAGATTTGAGTTTCAGCCCCAGGTGCCAGATGACCACATCCAAACCTCAGTCTCATTGGTTTGTTGTTTGGAAAGCAGAAATTTAAAGCTCCCCCAGCTGCACAGGACAACCAAAAAATCCAAAATCTCAAACCCAATGAATTAGTTTTTCGCCACTGAACTCTTTCAGAAAGCTGAATGAGTGATACTCAAGCCCCGTCCTGTCTCCTGGCATTTCAGAGTCTCCCCGAGGACTCTGACAGGCCGGGCAACAGCTTCACTGTTTATTTTCCCTGCAAGAACAGCCCAGCAGTGCCTGCATCACCCATGTCCTTTTCTCACCTGAGTGCCAAGCGAGGGGGGCTGGTCTCCCCGCGGTGCAGCTCTGTCCCGACAGCGCTGTGTGAGCAGCGTCCTCATGCCCTTCCGAGCCAGGGAGCGGCAGCGGCCGCGGCTCAGCCGCAGAGCTCTGGCAGTGCAAGCCTTGCACAATCAGCGGTGTCAGTGACGGATGAGAGAGATCTCATGTAACGCCCTCATGGAGAGCGAAGCCCCAGCGTGAGCTCAGGCAGGATCTACCCATGTGCTGCTGCCAGGCTGGCAGGCAGGAGCATGGGAGGGAGTCAAGGGGTTGGAGCAGCAGCACGGAGTAGACAAGGTGTGGGGATGTCAGGGTGCTGTTGGGAGCCATGAAGAGGGACGTGGAATGAACCCCYGTAATGAAATCAGGTGGTGCTCAAAGTGCTCAAAGACAGCTTGTTCTCCAGGGACCCTGCCTCGTGGCCTGCTTGGCGAGTGCTTGAAGCCTTACAGAACTGTTTCTGTTAGGAGGTGAAAATGATGATATGAGTCAGATCTTTCTTCAGCTCATTCCCTCCCAATTACAGGTGTTGAAAGTTCTGTTTCTGTAAACATGGGAAAGGTCAGCAATAGCTAGCAGTTTCCGTGCTGGCAGTTTTCAAGCACACTTTCCTAGCCAGTTCTGTGCCCTGAAGCCCTTTTTGTTCTCTCCTTGCATCAAACTCCAGTGAGTTTTGAGGCTTTCCAGCTGCCTTCTTCCCTGAACACAGACAAAGCTGTGATGCCCCACGAGCACTGGTAGCCAGTTTCCTAGGAAAATGTCTAGGTTTGGCACAGTTATTTCTTGTTTAGTTCTTGTAAAGCAACATTTCACAGCAGGTAACAGTCTCTGTCGTTCATACTGTTGCCACAGAAAAGTGTTCAGTGGTGCCTTTGGTTGGTCAGGACGAGGGGTACCACCTCTCCCGTTAGCCTGAGCAGGATCTTTGGTTCCCAACACCCCACTGGTGTTCATTACTATTGTTCGGTCAAATGGCTCCTTTTCCATGTGGAGGCAGACTTACATTGTGATTTCCAGCATTTCTAAGGAGCTGCATGAAAGAGGGTTTATTTTTCAGTGAGAGACACCCATCACACTGTTACATGGCTGGAGAAAGAGTGGAGTGAGAAAAGGACTTATTTTCCAAAAATGGGTCTTTACCATGCCCTGTAGCTGAATTACATGTTGGAACATGCACACAAGCCACAGATAATGGATATCCTGACTTCAGATCAGAGTTTATAACAAAATAAAGCTGAAATGTAAACTCAGTAGAGATTAAAACCCGAGGAGGACAAGCATCTGTTAGTGGTGGAAGAGCAGAAGGTAATGGAAGGTGGCAGAGGGTTGTGTTACTGTCATGGAGGAAGGAAGAGACCCAGATCTGAGGAGCTGGAAGCAGCAGGACTTGCTGACTGATTTCCTTCTCGAAGCTCCAAGCAAACTTCAGCACATGAGAAAGCAATCAGGGGCATGGGATGTAAAATTGCCTTTTTTTGTAGTTGAAGCCTTCATGTCAATCTCACACACCTGAACATGTACAGATTAAGGCAACAATCTGTACTGTCAAGCAGGTCTTGCCTGCCAGCAGCACATAAATCGCCAAGGATTTATGCCTGGGACTGGCTGCTTCACTTCAGAACTTGCAGCAGGGTTGGGAAAAGCCTAAAGCTCTTGGAGCTGGTGTGGACCGAGAGTGGAGGCTGCTGGATGTGCTCCATTGAACCCTCTGACTCCTCTGGAAGCAGCTCAGCTCCACCGGAGGCAGAAGGAGCTCTGCAAGGAGCAGAGGTGAGCAGCTCTGTGCCAATCCTCCCTAATTCCTGCCTTCTCTGCCGAATCTTACAAGTCATCAATGAAATCCTGCCTAAGGCAAGAGAGGAGATTTTGGAGGACGGGCAGACTCCTGCTGAGGCTCCACAGTGGGATGCTCAGGTGGGCCAAAGGAGCCCCGGGCTTCTCTGCCCGGAGGGTGGCAGGACATGAGCAGCCACTGAGCAGGGCCAGGAGTGCCAGCAGGCAGCGACCGTGTCTGCAGTGTTCACTGTGGCATCGTGACAGGGGCACGGCTTGGACAGGAACCCTCCGCCTTTGGGAGGGAAATAAAAGAAATGAAACTAAAGCAAACCCAGAGGATAGTGTGAATTCCTGATCACCACTGAGGAGAGCTTGGAAACATGGGCCGGCCAGGGACTGGATGTCCACAGTGACAGACGCAAAAGAAATCTGGGGGGCTCTGCCACTCTGAATTTTGCTGCAGAAATGGCAAAGGTAGGAAAAACTAGCACAAAAGAAAGAAAAAATTGAAGAAGAATTTAATGCAAGGAGAATTAAAGATATTTTAAGCACTTTTGCAAAATATATTGAGAAGTGGGGAACTGTTCCCAGAACCACAAGTTCACCTCACTCTCTCCCTTTGCTCCAGCTCAGGCACGCTTGGGCTCATTTAACCATTTTAAGAGTTTGCTGTTGTGCACACAGGTGTGGGGACATGAGAGCTGTGTAWGTAGATGTGAGAGACTGGGAAGATGGAATTTGAGCGAAGTTAAGGTGATCACCTAATGCCTTATGTTAATCCTGTATGATCTGTCTGGAATGTTCATGGAAGCAAGAGGAAGCAGTAAGCAAAGTGACCAGAACTTCTCATATGCCAGATGTTCACTAGTTTTCAAATCCTTCACGACAGTTTGAAGTTAGGGCTGTGCCCTCCTCTGAGACTCCTCAGTTTGCTGAGAATGGAACAAACAGTCCTAAAGCTTAACTTTTTTCCCTTTCATTTCCGTGTAATTTTCTCTAGTCTTTCCACTTATCCCTCTTGGGCAGCCCTAGAGTGTGCACTGAGAGTTTGTGGTGAGAGGCAATCCATCAGCATCCTGGAATATTTGCGAGGTAGTGCTATTAAAACCAATACAAAAACTTAATGGCCCTTTAGTCCCCACTTCTTTTTTGAATTCTACATCGCCATAACAATTCCTTCGATGGAGCAGTATTTATGCTCCATATTTCATGCATAAATTGCAGTCAGTTGTCAACTCAGAATGAAAGCAAGATGGCAACATTACCTATGCAAGTGCTTTAGCTAAATGCTTCCTTCATTGTTCCCAAAAGGAAAAGATGAGACATGTTCATCTACAAGATGTTCATCTCCAAAATTTCTGATCTTCAGCCTTGGCATACTTATTAGGCACACACTGCTTATGTGACTGCTGGACGTGGATTTTTTTCCTACTGCAGCAGTCTGCGCACATCACCCTCAGAAGGATGTTCAAATCAAGGGCAGCATTCCCAGAAAGATGATCCAGTGTACACCCAAAGGGAGGAAATCTCAAAGAAATAATTTGCTGTCAGGCTGAATGAAATAACTCTATAATTAAACTTTAGAAATTGCTAAGTTTAATTGAAAAATTATCTAAAATTAGGACCACTGAAGGGTTGCTAAAAGCATTCCTAAAGTGGACATGGTTGTGGTTTTTTCAGATTTGTTTTTCCATCTCTCTCTTCAGCAGATGATTGAAGGTGTCCACTGTAGTTCAGCAAGTAAGAGAGCAGTGCTCTGGGGTGGTAAGTAGCTGCATTCTGTGACTTCCTTTTTTTCTTTTCCCCATTATTTTGCTTTTAAACTTTGCCCAAAGAAAATTCACCAGTTGATTAGGCTAGAAGGAACACCTACATGCCCCTGTTTCCCAGGCAGGATCAGTGATTTATATGATTCCCAAAGATATTTTAACCTGTTTTAAAGCCTATTGTGACATCTGCTTGTTTGTTCTTCCACATATGCATAGAAATGTGCACTTCTCTTTAGGCGCTTTCCGCAGGGCAGCGTCCTGTTCAGGCCTGTGTGCGTACACCCGCACAGTCTGGTTACTCTGTGTGCTGCTGGTGAGGTCGTTTTGAGTGGTTGATATAAAAACACAGCTACTTCGCTATGGACTCTGCATGCAAAGCTGCTGTTTCAGTTAGCCCATGGCCACACCGCAGCCGTGTCACCCATTCTCAGAACTGCTGTGTGTGGTGCTGTGAGATCTGCCTGGGATCCAGTTCAGCAAGCAGAGGCTCAGAATGCTGAGGGAGAAGCCCATGGAAGATCCCGGGTACTTCCACCCTCAGCACCTGGTGCGTGAAGGTGCAGCTGGCCCCGTGCAGCTCCAGGCACTGAGCGTGTGACATGTACACTCGTGGGGTTCTTTGCATTTCAGAAYGTGCAGATGTCAAGAGTCAGGTGAGTCCCAAAAGCACCATCATTTCTTCACTGACCTACACCTGGGCAGCTTTCCCATTGCCCTGCAGAAGGCCTACAGCTCAGCACAAAGTCCTTAGGTCTTCTGAGCTGGTACGGTAATTGTGGGTTCAACTTTCCCTGCGTGTAAGAGAGGTGAAGTCAGGTGTTAGAGATAAAGTATTCATGTGCAGGGTTTGTAAGTTCAGTGGTCAGCCTACCTTATTGAGAGGCACAATCAAAGCTCAGCCACAGAATCATTAGATTCAGTGGCACTGATACTCCCTGGCCAGTTTGGACATGGCAGGTTTATTCCATCTTTGAGTGAAATCCCAAATGAAAGAACAGAACTTTTTTCGCTGCAGAATTCCTGAGTCAGCCACTGAGCAAAGACAAGAGTGCCCAACCAGAAAATTATCCCCCAGTCAAAATTACTTGTTTGCTGAAGATTTTGGAGATGTCCAGCCTGTTGCTGACTATATTTAGTCACTTTCTGCTTTTCCTGTTCTCACGTGTATCTTTAAATTCCTGATAAGGAACAGAAGGAAAAGAACCAAAGGCCACAGAGGGAGGTTAGTGGCTTGGCTGAAACTAAACAAGTCTGGAAGTCTTCTAGGAAACTGAGATCCCAATAACATCTTAAGGGAAAAATTTTCCCAACCCACTTTAGGTACTTCAGCAACAGGAATTTCAAATAAGTCTTTGAACTGTCTGACAACCTTCGTCTGTTCAATATGAGCAGCATGTGATCCTAAGCCATGTATCAATTCAGACTTTTGAAAAAAGATGTAGGAGAAAAAGAACATTAGATTGGTTTAGGACAATGCAATCATGATACATTTGTTTCATCATGTGAAAAGAGGGCATGGTGTAGTTGCACATTCAGTGTAATTCAGGTGTTCATTTGCTGACTTCTAGAGAGTTTCAGGTGCTTTTTTCTTGCCAAAGGGAATTASGCAGTAGATTCCATTTCGCATTCAAAAGAGCCGAACCGTTTAGTTCTAGCACTACCTGGATGAGATCAATGAGAGCTCCATCACATTTTAATCTACCAACGAGTCTACCAATGAGACACATTTTAGTCTAGCTGGAGCCACTTACTGACCATTTTCATCTTGCACGCATCACTGTATTTTGTTTGCCTTTGTAAACCAGGATGGAGAGTCTTGTTAGAGTGATGTTCTTGTAGCTCAGCTAAATTTGGGTAAAGCCTCAAATCACACCACTTGGTTTGGGCAACTTTCCAAAGAATATACCAACTGGCTGGAGAGCCTGTAGGCCGAGTAACAGAAGTCATCAGAGATCCTTTAATTTGCCTTTATAACCTCCAGAAAACTGTGTCAAATCTGTGCAATGCTGTTGCACAGAAGGGAATAGTCTGTTCTGCGAGCTCATGCTGGGTAAGACAAAAAATAATGTGTGTAAACTGCAGCGAGAATGATTAAAGTGAGACATAAAGTAAAAAAAGTATTGGCAAAGGACAATGAAATCCTTGGAATAGATTGTCTGGGGAGGTGGTGAAGTCTGTTACTGGGGGTTTTCAAGAGCATGTCAGGAGAGCTTGGTTTTGATTAGGCTTCGTTTGTGGTAAAAAGATGGATTATCTGGTCTCTGAGGCCCCTTCTGGTTTCTGTGAAGCTGCTGTTTATCTTCCACGATTGGAGTCCTGTGGCCTGTGCTCTCAGTGTGCTGCAGGAGGCTCAGCAAGGGGTGTGAACTCACGCTTCTATCCACTGTGGTGTAGCAAATGCTGCTAAGGGTGAATTTTTGTTGTTTACAAACTATGAGAATGGAGTCTGAGGAATTTCCAATGAAGTCATCAAGGATCTTCATGCGTAAGATTTTCCAGACCCAACAGAAATAGGATAGCTTAGAATTTTCTATGAAACCTCAAAATTATGTGTGTTTTTTCCTCTCTCTGCAATTGCTGGCAAGTGTCATTATTCATTTTCTTGAACAGTCTTGTCAGGTTTTTTGTCTCCTTTGAAATCCTGATGCATCCTAGATCCCACTCCCTCTATGAAGCAGTGGTGGCACAGTACTCCCTGTGAGCTTCCTGGTTATTACACATTTCTTAGGGGCACCCTGACTAACTTTGTCAGGGGCTGTGGTGTGACACGGTCAGTACAGACTGGCTGGACCCTGTACAGGTTTCTTCTTTATGATGATGCAATATTCATTCTCAACAGATGAGAGTTGCTTTCAGGGAAATAATTAGATGGTTTTGCCTCTGTCACGTGGTTGCAATACTGAGTGACGTGCGCATCCAGTGACAGCTCACCTTAGTCTCTAATGCCTTGGATTTTCTGACCAGGACAGAAGAAAGTCTCATCCTATTTCCCTTCGAAGAAGCAAGTGAGGCAGATGGGTAGAACAAAAACAGAGGTACGTAACAGAGCCCTGCTGAAAGGTGGAAGAACAAGAGAAAACGAAAAGAGGAAAAGAAACTCACTCTGTTCTTCCATCAGGCCACAGGGTTAATCCAAGTGCTATGGTACTGGCTTGGATAGGAACATGTGGCAGACTTGTCTCCGCTTACAGCTGCACCACGCAGTCTGTTGCCTTCCAGCATCCCTAGGAATCTGTATCACTTGTTTTCTCATGGATTTGGAATTGAAAATTTACCAGATGTGGAAGAAATGGAACAGAATGAACTCTGTAGTTGTGTGGCCAGTGAAACAGGCACCAAGGAAGCATCTAAAAGGCATCTACCAGACTTCCCAGGCAGAGGTTTTTTCCATGTCAACCCATCCCATCCCATTCTATTCCAAAAGGTGAAGAAAAAATTAGCATAGCCAGAAATCTGAATAACAATAATGACCAGAACCCCCCCGATAGCCCTCGGACAGGCCCTTCTAGCACAGACACAGCCCAGCCAGGTGTGCTGTTGAAAAGGTTGCTGCTCTGTGCACTGGCCAAATCGCTTTTTCAAATGACCTTTTGTTGCAAACCATGTCTGCTATGTAAAAGGGAAATTAAAAATAAATAAAAGTTTTCAGTGGTTAGGTGATCAAAGCTTTTGTTTGCTCCTGTGGCCTCAGCAGAAAGCAATGTTACAGCCTCAGACTAGATGGATTTGTTTGGTGAGGTCTGATGGGAACAGATAACCCTGCAGCCCAAGAAGCCAAGGAGGAAAAAATAGATGGTTATTTGGGTTCTGCTTTTGGGGATTTTCCCCACAGTTGTTCTTTCTTGTAATTGTGAGACTTGACTTTTGTGTGTCCCATGTGAGAACTTCTTAATGGGTGTTAAGCAATACTGACTTGTATAGGAAGCCAGATTAGAAATGGCAGGAAATGATGTCACAACTTTGTCTTAGGCCATTGTTCCAACATGTTTATCTTAGAATTAGATTTAGTAATTAAAATTCAAACTAGAGCAGGTGTTGAGAAAGAATATAGGGATGTCTGGGAAGTCAGAAAACAGAGCTATGTCCAAATCGCAGACTGCCATAAGGGCCAGAGGTACCGGAGTTATCTTTAAATCCAGTAGTTTGAGGGCTAAAAGAAAGAAACCCTCTTTGTGCAGAAATGTGCCCTATTCCTCTTCCAGTAGGAATAGAAAGAAGGGGAGAAAACAACCCAATCACGTTCTGTGATGGTGTTTGATGAATTTTGGAATGGGATTGTTTGATATGGTGGTGGAAATTGCAAAGAACTGTACTAATGACTTGTGATATCTCTTGCATTTTCTGTTCTTGGGAATTTGCGTAAGCAATCTGTGCTTTAATTCTAGACTGGAAAGTCTTGGAGCAAGGTCTATTCGCTTTTAAAAGGCATAAAGTAACTGAGCCAGTTCCACGAAACGATGATGATGCTGGAGTTTCTGTTCTAGTACATACCTGGTGGGCAGGAGTGGGGGCTCTGCAGGAAGAGGAACATGAATATCTGATTCTTATGCTCATGTCCTAAGAGTTTTTGCTTGTATTTTTGCTTTTTATCAAGAAAAACCTATCTATGCCGATAGGATTCCTTGTAAGATCACTATGGCCAACTTATCAGAAAAATTCAGTAGTCCCTCATTGTCACCACCTTCCACTCTTATGCCATTGCAAAATTTTTACCTTGTACAGCTGCAAAAACTGGCAAGAATTGTGTGTAGGAAGGGAACATCTGGGTGAATGCAGCAGGCAAAATAATAGTTCTTTCTCTCAGATGGCTTCGTGGCCCTCTGAGTATGTCAGGAAACTGAGCTCTCTGACATTCTGGCTTTAATCTCTGAGTTGTATTCACAACCAGAAGTGAGATGATGTATTTGTGTCTTTTAATATGGGGAGAGGAAACAGAGGGAAGGAATAGGTATGGAATACTGTGCAGGTGGAGGTATGAGCCTCTGTGTGTGTGGAAGAGACATACACTGTCCTAATGAAAGGAGAGACTCTTGCTGACTGGAAACAGGGAATGCTGTCTGCAGTACAAGGAATTTAGGGATCAGCAACCGATCCCTGCCGAGGTCAGAGGGTCAAAGCCCAACTAACCTAATACGAAAGAAGTAGAAGTGCCCAGTCACAAAGCCTGTCAGCTCTGCACCACAGAGCGGTGTGAAAGCACAGACAGAGGAGGGTCAGAGTCATGCAGATGCACTGCAAGTTTGGGAGGGAACTGCAAAGGGAAAGGAGCTCCTGCTGTCCTGCCACAACACCTCACCCCATCCCCCAGATAAGTGGTTTTGTAACTTCCAGTTCACTTTTCAGGCAGTTATTTCTTCTCCCACGAGAATGAGCAAAAGCTGGAGGACACATTACCTGGGGGGCCAGAGCTGGACATGGATGGGATTGGGTGGATTGGCCCTGGGACACGGGCACATCTGTTACAGGGTAACTCTCTGAGAGTGGCAGTGCCAGGGGTGGGAGACTCGGGTACAATAGCACCAGGCCGGTGAGAGCCACGAGTGTGCACCAGGCAAGGGTTAAAGGGGCATTGATACCAAGCTGCAGCTCACGTCTGTGCATCCAGCGCAGAGGTCACCAGAGCTTTGGCCTGAAGCAAACAAAACTCCTATCTTACAGTTACATCACTAGAGAGAATCCTGGAGAGAACAGTCTGTTCCACCCCTGATGCCCAGCAGAGGCATAATGAAATGCCAGGGCTGAAACCTCGAGTTACAAAACTGCAATCAAGGAACATAGCATGAGTTTTTAAAGGTGGGGTGAGCAGCCAGTGCAACGGGCTCTCAAGAGAGAGGCTGTAAATTTTTCAGCACTTCAGATAAGTAAATCAGGACTGGAAGCTTTTATGAAAGATCTCTAGTTCCACGAGCAGTTACCAAACTTGAAGAGAGTTTATTTGCACAGCAAGGCAGCCTGTATCCTAATTTCATTCAGTGCAGGTGTTACCAGGCAAAATTGCCACAGCTTGCGTTTCAAGGATCAAACCAGACCCTGTCAGTGGCCTCCCTTAAGCCTGAAGGATCCAGGATGAGTGTGGGAGAGGCAATATGCAAAGGGCTGCTTGTTTAGGCAATGACCATCCTCTCACCACAGATTTTCACCACCATTATGAGACATATTCAGGGGATGTGATAATGGATTCACCATAGCTGTGTGAATAAATAAAGCCAGTTAGCAAAACCCCATGAAACATTCACAACACATTCTGGTTCCTGTAACAGGGTATTAATGACTGTGTTAATTAAGCAGTGTGGAAGGAGCTTAAAGTGTCATAGACACAGAAAATCACAATGGCAGAATATTGAAATATTCCTTCCCACAATGTTTTCTGTAAAAGCTCCATCAATCTCATGACATTTACCTTGTGTTTTAGTGTTTGCTAAGGAGACTGACTTTGGTGACTCTCTGAGGAGCCTCAGAGGACCGCGATGACCCAGGTGACTCAAATTTCTTTATGCTGTGTTAGAAGAAAGAAACTCCTCAACAGAAACTCTCCTCTCTGTGGCCGGGCATGGCCGGTCAACGAACCACATATGTGGGTCATTAACATATAGAAACTGGGGATTTCAAACCTCACAGTCTTAAGCCAATAGGCTGGGGAAGAAGAGATGTTTCCCTTATCTTGTGCAAAAATTTGTACCTGCATGTTTTGGAGCCAGTGGAAATAGCGTATTAGTCATTCTCAAAAACTGTTTGGTACAAGCAGGAAAAAAGTATTTCCCAGTATTTTACTGTCTAGATCACTGCAAACGTTTATCCATTTTTAGAACTCCTTTTTCGGTAACTATTAAGAACTCCTGCCTTGATGCATTCCCTCTGTGGTTGTGTTTGGAGTGTGGACTGGATGATGTTGAACAGGGGCAAGGAAAGCAGCAGAGTTGCAGTGTTTGGAAATACAAAGAACCTGTGAAATCATCCATTCTTCCACTGCCTATCCATACATCGTGATGTTCACTTCTGAAAGGCTGCTAGATGGATGTTTCAACCTCTTTCAATAAAAGATAACTCCACTGTCTTAAAAACACGTTGCTATGAAGAGTTTCTAGATACTCCATCTTGACAGTCTTGTCTAGAAGAGAAGAAATTAATCTTCTATCCACTGGGCAATTTCAGTGCTCAGTGGCCAGGAAACAGGTCTGATTGCCTGCATTCTTGGCCTAAGAGAGCTTCAGGAGAAGCCCTCTGGGAGCCCTCAGAAGTGGGAAGATGTGTCAGAGAACGATGAACATGCTCCGTTTTCTGTGTTGTTTAATGGGCTGAAGATTCCTGATTTCATCCCAGTTCACAACATTTGGGTGRTCATTTAGGAAAGGTTGAAAACTGCTGGATTTTCCTACTGTAGGTTTCCTTTAACAGTGTCAGCACATTTCCTTCCTCATCTCTGGGCTGTGGGGATGGGTAGTGGAGAACATTTTGTTTATGTTTAGACTTGTTCCAGCCATGAAATTAGTAGAATAAATAAAGATAGAAGTACAAAGATTAGAGAGATTTTAATTTGGTACAGGCACCATTAATGGTTTATTTACTTTGTGTTCTTGGAACTTGAGCCATCTCTTGATAACTAAAAATGCTCCAGAATGCTGCAGGATCAACGGGGAGAGGAAGACAGAGCCAAAAGCAGTAGAAACCAGGCAGCCTGGGACAGGTATTGTAATCAAGAGCAACAGGCCACATCAACACACTCCTGGTTTTGGCTGATGTGGATGGAAAGTTGCAGATCCTACAGAAAGGGAGTGAGCCATGAGCAGCATCAGGAGGGTCTCTGATATTGTTCTGGGGCTCATTACCAGGGTAAAACCAAATTAAATAATGCCATATAGTTGGTAACAACATAGTCCTCTTGAAAATATGTTAGAAAGCACTTCCTTGGCCATGACAGAGTTTAAGACAGTGTGAATTCAGCATGAGCTCTAAATATGTACATGATTTCTATGTCCTTCCCTGAGACTGAGGAATGTTTGCATTTGCAGAAGGCCAGGTGAGTCACCCTGGGGATGTTTCCAGGAATTCCCTTCTGAACTCAGGCTTTCACCCCTTACTGCTTTGGGGAGAAGACCCAGCATCACTTCCAGTGGAGGTAGAATGTTCACAGCATCCTAAAACATGTCAGTAAACCATCTGAAATTCACATTCACAGGTTCTCACATCTGTGCTGACTTATCTTTCCCAAACAATGGTGCTGACCTGAATAAGGCATTTTACTAAGGCAAAACCAAAATTGGTTTATCAGGTTGGTCGGTGTCTGCTGGCGCCTGCAGCAGATCCAAGCAGTGGCTCACGGCTGCTTTGCTGCAATTTGATGCCAAAGTACCTTTATCCTGAGTGGGAAGGAGAGGAGGCTTTCCCTACCTGTGCCACTGGATCAATCCTTCACCTCTGCTCATTTCCATGTCTCAATTATCTCCCATTCAAAGGGAAATATTTCCCAAAATCATTCAAAGGATGAGGAGCTGGTTCAAATTTGTGAAGTACTTTGTCATTCTGGTTGGAAAATCTCTGCGGAAAAGTTGATGCCATTCCTGAGTGTTTTTAGATTTGTACTACCTAAACTCACACAACTTTTGATTTTTTTTCCTGTGCTTATTTCTGTATTTATTGCACATATTCATCAAGCTGTATTTAGAAAGTCTGATGTAATCACAGTCATGATTGTGAGATGTGATATTTTCCTGGTGTTTCATTTTATTATTCTTTGCAGACAGTAGAAAGAAATGCCAGCTCAGTCCTGGCTTTAGAACAAGTTTTGCTTTTGTTTTCAGTCAAACTAATATTCTCCTCTGTTTAATGTTCTCTTTTCCCAGCCTCAAGAACAAATCAGTAAAAGTTGGTTGTCAAGGCTTTTTTCCATCCATAAGGAACTCCAGGAAGCTCTCCTGTGAGATGTTGGGGTGGTGCTTGTTCTGGTATTTTTCTTTAAAAAATCAAAATCTTTTCTGGCTTGACTATATGAAAGATTGTGTGAGCGCAGCTTTGAAAGCTCATAGAAACATACTGCCAGGTAGGAACAGACAACTGGAACTCAGCTCAAGGCCCAGGACCTGGAGAACTGCAATCATGTGGAATAGCTGTGATGCTTCCATTCATGTGTTTAGGAGTCATTGAGTAAATTTTATCCCTGATTTACAGCTTGACCAGGGAAGAGTGTGGAGAAACCGCATTAAAAGTTTTAACTCTGGTGAGTGCTTGGAAAATAATTAGAGCGTATGCCGGGACCTTGCAGTTCCCTGGCTTTTGGATTTGCAATTCATGTGAAGACTTGTCCAATACTTGGTGAGCACCTTGAGCTTTGAGATTTTTGCCAGAAAAATCCCCACAAAGGAATTCTTTTCTCTTCGGCGCTTGACAGCTCTCTGACAGACAGGCAATGTTCTGTCCATTCTTCTTGTCTATCCCAGAACAACCCCACGCTGATGATTCAGCAGAGTGTAAGGTGGGAAGTCTCTTTAGACAGCCGCAGCTCTTTGCGGGCTCCAGTGAATATCCAGAGCCTCGCCAAGGGCACAGTTTACTGTTGGTACTTCTCCAGTCACTTCAGTGCTGGGTTTTGATTGATTGCTGCTTGCAGTCCAGAAAAAGGAGAGATTGCAATTGCCAAACAGAGTTCATTAACTTAAAAGCACAAGTTAATGAATCAATGCTAGACAATAACTCTTTCCTAATGATCCAAATGTCTTAAAAGCTCAAATCCTCTTTCATAATAGAACTTCTCTACCAACACTCCTAAGCCAATGCTTGAACTGCCTCCATGGAAAGCAGTACACCTGACGTGATCCATCCCAGGCAATGAATCAGCCCTGGATCTGTCATTCCAGAGGCTCAAGGAGGAGGGTATTATTTAATTTKATCTGTACTTTGCCTGAAATTATCCTAGGTGATTTTGGACATCTTTCCAGCCTCCAGTCTTCCAAAATGACAAAAATCTTGGAGATGAATGGATGCTATTATTTTGTGTCGCTGCTGAGATATCAGCTCCTGTTTCACTCCAACATTCAGATGGTTTTGATTGATGCCAACACTGTTTCCTGCTTTGCAGCAGAGAGAATATACAGTCTTGTTGATTTCTTTTTATATTATGAAGGCCATAGTATTTCCAAGGATGGAGCCTCCACAGCCTCTCATGGCAAGTTGTTCCAGTGTTTGATCATCCTTGGAGTAAAAAAGCTTTTACTTAGGTATAAATGTACATTAGATATAAGCTCACACCTTCTCTCCTTGTCCAGTTATGGAGGACAAGACAGATAGTAATAAGCAGCACTTTTCCCTTATCCCTGTGCTGTGGCGCAGTCACCAGGCAGCTGCTCTCTTGTTTTTCTCATTCGCCTGCCATTGCCACTAACACTAGAGACAAGCTGTCAGCAGACACTTCACTAGACATCTTGAGGCAGAAAGCAAGCAGAGCAGAACTTCTCAAGCACTGAACTTCTCCAGTCTTTGAAATTAAGAAACATAGAGGCAGTTAAAAAGCACCAACAACCCAAAGACAAGATGTATGGGCTTGCAAGCTTGCCACAGCACTGTGACCATTTCAACTTTATTTATTACCAGCATTTTGGAAGGAAAGACAAACATGTAAGCCAGAGGATGATTAAAGAGTGAGCCAGGGAAATTTAGACTCCTTCAGAATACATTTGAGTAATGAACAGCATTTATCATGTCTGTTTAAAGGCAAGGTAATAAGGACAAAGGGTAAAGCTTCACTAACAATCAACTATGGATTCTGCATTGTGTTTGTGTCTGTGTCACCCAGCTCTCTAATGTAAGCTCTCTATACTGGCTTGCCAGAACAAGCACTTTCCAAGCCCATGATTTCTGCTCAGGCAGGAGGTAGATCTACCCTCAGCACATCTGCAGAGCATCAACACGCACCGTGCTGGCAAACACAGATAGTTCTTCCCAAGAAAAACTTACTCTAAGCTGAATTCACTACTCTGATACCTTTCTACCTTCTGCCAGCATCAGCTCTGTCCCAAATTCCGACCTCAACCGCCCCTCTGCCTGCCTGGGGTTTAGCTGTTTGCACATCCCTGTGGTGCATTCAACCATTCTTTCCCTCACAGCCTTTAAGTCCAGACTGGATTTGCAGATCCAGACTGGTTCCTTCTTTTCAGCATCACCAGGGACTTTCACTGTGCTGCCTGAGGAGCCAGAGCTGGAACAGTATGTGAAGGAATGCAGCATGTCTCTTGCTTCTGGTCACAGCAGCCTCGCTGCCTTCTTGTTTGCAATGAGTGCTCAGAACTGGGCATGGCCTGGTTGGAGAGCACGGGGAAAGAGTCTCCAATATCGCTCTCCTGAAAGGCAAGGGACACAAACTAGAGGTGTGATGATGCACAAGCTATGTCCTTGCTATGCACAATCAATCCTCCACTCGGTCCACTTCCATTTCTCCACTAACTTCTTCCCTGAGAGAAAACAGTTCATAGTGCTGTGCCATTTTCCACAGAGAGTCCTGTGTCATTGTGCACAACCTGCCCTGTGTTGTGGTGGTCTGTGGCAATAATACATGCTTGCATGTTAATATTTTTGTCATGAGATCTCAAAGATAACTGAGATTAGTTATCAGTACTGGATACGTTCAGCCATCCAGAGTGATATCTTTACCTACATCTGATTGGGTTTTGACAAGTGCTCTCACTCACCATGGAAGTTAGGAGTTGTCAAGGCCAAGAATAAATTATGTTGTTGTGCAAACTCCCCTGCAGAGAAGTCACAGCTCACCACAAAACATGCAAACAATAAAAAGGTTTCTATAACCTGCTGCCTGCCTGGCAGAGATGAAGCCATGAAGCCACCTGCATACAGTACCAGCCATTGTCAGCTCTAGGGGGACATCACTCATGTCTCTACATTGCTTCACAACCTCTCTCATGCCTCAGTGTTGGTGAAGCTCTTGAACAGAATCCTTCAGTTCACAACATTTCAACATCTGTGTGTAATTACTGAGCTGTGTCAGCTGTCACCAGACAGTGGAGCTGCTGCAGAACAGCCTGGARGTGGTGTTGGTTAGACACAGTCAGAGCCACAGAATTTGCAATTGGATTCCTTCAGAGTTCAAGTCAAGGGCTTCCTTGGTCCTCAATAGGGATGCAGGTTTGCAGATTCCATTAGTTCAGAGGTGTCTGAGTTCAGTTTCCATTTGAGACTCTGGGGATGATGTCCCACGCAATCTCCTCAGCAGGATTTGTTGTATGTGCTTAGGCAGGAGCAAATATTTCCCTGTCTGAATTTCTGGCTGGTTTTCACAGTTCAAACTTTGATCTACCTCTCAGACTCTGGCCATATGTTTTTCTTTCTCTCCCTGTTTTCCTTTGACTTGCACTATTACCTACTGAATTTACAGCCTGTTTATGTTGGTCAGCAGTTTCAGAACCTGTCCAGAGCTCCCATCCTCCAAGCGCTTGGATGAATCACTCTTCTTTGCAAGATGATATCTGTTGTCAGTGTTCCAAAATAGCAACCAAACTGTAAAGTTTTACTCACCCCATTGAATTTAGTGGCCATTTTGCAATGACTGCAACCCAGAACAATTACAGTATTTACATATTTATTTGTCTTCATTCCAGAGCTTGGGATGGATATTTTCTGCTGTTTCTTTCAGAAGTTTAAGTGGCAATCCAGTACAAAATCAGAAACTGGATTCCGTGTATGTCATTTCCCTGACCAGAGCAGTATTTTTCATTTAAGAACAACAGCCACAAACCCCCTCTGACTAGAGGAAAAAAGTGCTTCTGTTTGCCTCTGTAATTACATGTACCTCACAGGACCCTGGGGGACCATGTTCTGGCTCCTGACAGGACACGTGGAGTACATGACCTAGGTACCTGGGTTTTTTGGTCAGAATTTTAGTTCCAGTGTTGGGTCAGGCATCTGAGGATCAAAAACCTGAGGGGTTTGTCTTCAGAGCATCTATGTAATACAGACGTAATGATGCTGCACTGGAGAAGGGAGTAGAAGGCCTGTTTGATCTACACTGTGTTGTCAAACGTCTCAGTCCTACCGCTGGTTTGTCACATGTTGCTTCGATAAGAATTCGTGAGTATGTCACCCGCTCTGAGATTAGCAAAACTGCTGGACAGCAGAGAGTTTCAGAAATGCTCCAAAGTCAAGAGAATTTTGCAACATACAACCTTTGCAAAGGAACATGGCCTCAAAGTTATATTCACTTAATTTCTTAAGCACAAAGACAACAGAGAAAGGAGAAAAAAAAAATTTATAATTACATCGTTGTGTAGCATGTGTGGCCCATTCCTGCCTGGGCTGGTGGGGGAAAAAAGGCATTGGCTGTAATTCATTCTAGAGTCAGAGAGCCTGAAACAGGAAACATGGAATCATTTTTGAAAACAGGGTGATTAAACCCTGGAACAGACACCTCAACAAAGAACCAATCTTTCATTCTTGGTGCCACATTCTCACTAGGTTTCTTTCTGGACCATGGGTGGAACTTGATAAGGTAAGATCTTTCCTCAAATATGATTCGTTGAACTCAATAGGATATACAGAATAACCTTTAAAGACTAGGAATTTATGGTTTATCATCATGAGAGCAGAATATTCTGAGTCCCCAATGTTTCACATTACTTAAATCAATTTTAGCACTTTCTTGCAGGTGGACAACCACAGCTGCAGAAGCCTGTGCATGGCTGGAGAGTCAAGCCAGTGCCTGGAGCAAGCTGGAGGCCCTTTGGGTGTTTGAGGTGCTGCGAGACAGGACAGGAGTTCTCACAGGGCTTTGCGTCCTGCAGAGACTGGTGGGGTTGGTTGAGACCACCTCACTTACACTTCTTCTCCCTTGACATAGGTAGGACAAACCACGTGTCTGGAGAAGAATGAATGTCCACATATCTGATAAACTTTTCTGCCTACTCGTGGCACCATCAGCTCCTGTCAAAGTGTAGAAGCACCTGCTCAGCTCTTCACTCTTTTATTTCCAGTTTCTGCTGAGGGTATCTCAGAACATTTCCCTGCCAATCCCATTTTCATCCCAATTATTGTAAGTTCCACAGTCGATTGAACTGCAGTTATAGTTGATCTAAGGACYATATTTACCTAGGGACTGTGTAAAGCAGCAGTGACATTTCTGCATAGGGGTTCTACTTCTCAAAGTCCTGACTTAGAGAAGTAAATTAGTCTTAGGTCTGTGTGCAAACACCTGCCTGGGTCGGGGAGGAGGTTCGTGTGCCTGAGTTTAACATCCTTGGCAGAACTCACATCGTGGCTGACGGAAGCTGCTGCTGTACCAAACCATCCCTGTGGGTAATCCCTCTCTGTGCTTACTCCCTGACTTCCATGAAGCTGAAATCCAACTTCTTTCGAATTCCTGAAGGAATACCAAATTTTCAAGGGAAATTCAGATCCTATAAAAAAGTTAACATATAGTTAGTGTTAGGGTTAACACATACATGTGACATATTAAGCTCTATGATGTGTGTAGTATGTCTACGAGCACTTGTGCTGCTTTTCTTCTGCTTACATTGGCTGATGGATTAGACCAGGGATTTAGGAAGGGTGTAAAGGCTGGAAATCCTGCTCCGGAGAGAGGCTGTCAGGAAATAACCATTCTTGGAGTGTTCCCTTGGGCAGTACTGAGGCATCCGCAGCACTCACATGCATCTCTCACCATCAGCTGCTCTTTCTGTTGTTTATTTGCACAAAAATGTCTTTCTTGCTCCTCTGCTCCCCGCTCCTGCCTCACGGCCTTGCGGTGACCGCGAGCTGCCTTGACAGGAATGGCTGGCTGGAACGATGTGCTTTGCCAAGGTTGTCTTTATTTAGACGAGGATTCTGCTTTCTGAATTCTCTTGTAGGAATGGAGGGATCATAAAGCAACTGCTGCACCCCACATGGGGTGCTCAGGGGAAAGGACCTTTGATACTTCTACCTTTTTTAGCTTCTTCTCTCAGCTTTTTACAGGGAAAACAGAACTTTTGAATGATTTAGCAGCGTAACACACTGCCAGGAACACTGCAGCCATCCCAGCACACGCCGAGAGAGCCTGGGGCTGGCCTAGGCACTATGGGAGGGCTGGGGTAAGGCCAAGCCTGTCTAAGGAGAGCCCAGAACAGACCAGCATTGGTAAGCAATGCTTTGCTTGATGCTAGAAACACCTGTGAAAAACTTCCCATCCACTGGTGTCAGACAGAAGAGATCCCAATCTCAGCCTGGTAAGGTACAGGTACAGTGGGCAGCACCAGTAATTCTGATTTGCTGGCACGGAAAGGTCTCCTCAGAAAATCCAGGTCTCACAGAGAAACTTCCAGAGTGGATAAAACTCAAAAATACTGAAAATGGAAACCAATAATTGCTAAGCACTGTTATGCGTTACCCTCCCTCCATACAAATACAATACTCACTGCTTCCTCTATTCAGTTGGATCCTTGAGCAGAATTTCAGTTGCATCTGTCTGTTTTTTAAGCACAAAGAAATAGTTTTAAACCTTTTTGTAAGTATCTGAATGGATTTTTGTGTTTTACACACATAGACAGCACAGTTCCTGCATTCATACCACAAAGGAACCAGAGGGCAGACAGGGAAAGGAGCTGGAATAACAAGAGTTGATATCCTTGCTGTCTGCTGGATGCCTGCCAAAAAGCCAAAGCCACCCACCACAGACTGTGAGGTATGAGAAGTGTTGCTGCTGCAGCAGCACTGGGGAGGCTGAGCTCGAGTTCCCCCCTGCTCTCCGTCTGTCCACCGGGGTCACTCACTCCAATCCCAGCCAAAATACTGGCAGGCAATAGATGCTAAGGCAATTAGGCTGCAGTCTAATGAGGGAAAAGTTCCACCTCTCTCAGCCGCCTTCTAACTAGAACAATGCCTCATTTGACCTGGAAGCTCATTTGGACATGTGTGAGTCTGGTTCTGGGCAAGACTGACTGACCCAGCCCGAGCAGCTGAGGCACTGCAGAACTGCAAATCAAGCAGCATCTGTGTCGGTGTTGGCAGTGCTGGCAGTGGTGCTGGTTCTGCTGACTGACATCTCACCTCAGTGAAAGTGTGTGTTCCAGGCAGGGCAGCGATGGCCCTTGCCGTATTCCCCTACTACTGGCTTTATTACTAATATACCTGTAATTTGCAACTATTCCCCGACCTGGGGCCATCGAGCCTGGAAGAGAGGACCACATCACAGTGCTTAGGGACTAACCTTGCAGGTCATATGCAAAAGGGAACAGCTCCCACCGTTCCCGCTGATTTCTTTTCCTAGAAATGAATGCAAGATTCGCAGAGAAAACAAACTGTGTTGATATTCTCAAGGACGGGAGCACAGCTGAGTTTGCAGGGCCCGGGATTCTGGCCCTGGTTCCACTGCTGTTCAGGAATTCTCTTCAGTAACAACTGAATAAACCTCAGACTCCTCCTGCTTTATTTTCTGCTAGTTTGACCTATTGTTCATTTTTTAAATCGTCCAAATGACTCCCAAGTTTCATTATATGCCTTTTGTTATTTTACTTTGCTGCAGCTACGATCCATGATTGCCACAGACTCCCTCAGCACGGGGGTCTCTGGGAGCTGCTCCCACAGCTCCCACAGGCTCAGCCATGCCTGTTTGTCCTTGGGAACATGCAGACAGTGACTTGGTTGCTGAATTAAAACCCTCATGCACTGCTTTGCTGTTTTTTTACTGTTTTGGGTACAAAGCGGAAACTTTGGGTTTCTTTTGATATGTGCTTTTTAAACTTGACTGAAGAGCTGTAGCATACTAGATTATCCATTAACTTAAAACTTGTGTTTTTCTAAAGAAGAGGCAGAGGTATGAAGGCGGAAAACAAAAGAGCACTTTCCGGGTTAGTCCCTGTGTGAGAATGAGTCAACTGCCACTACTGCACGGCACAAGATCCTGTCTTTAAAAAGTTTCTGATATAACTTGATATTTGGACAAGGAATTTCAGTGCATCTTCTGAATTTCTTACTACAAAAGGAAAAGAGAAGTGAAGAAAAAACCTCTGTTGGAAGCATGAATTCCTTCTAGTGCAGTACACTCGAGCGCTGCCCTAAACACTGTTCTCACTGATGGGCAGTTGCACATTGGTGGCCTGAATTTGAGAGAGTTCCAGACCAACAATTGCCTTTGAGATATGATCACCTCTCTAAGACTCCTTAAAATATCAGCTCTTTACAAATGCATTTCATTTCATGGAATCACAGAATCACTGAGGTTGGAAAAGACCTCCAGGATAATCGGGTCCAACCTGTGCCCAATCCCCCACTTGTCACCCAGCCCAGAGCACCGAGTGCCACATCCAGCTGTTCCGTGGACACCTCCAGGGATGGGGACTCCAAACATCCCTGGGCAGCCCCTTCCAATGCTTGACAGACCTTTCTGCGAAGAAATGGTTTCTGAAATTCACCTAATTTCCTAATTTTTGAGTAGCACTCTTGGGCTGTAGTCCTCTTCCTCCATAAATGGGACAAGCGTCAGGGGGTTGGATGTTCTGGCAAAACTTCGCAAACACCCCAGGCCTTGATGGAAATGGAGAGGGAAGAGAAGAACAGGGCAGAGAGAGGTAAATAAACAGCAGAAAAAATGAGAACAACTGATGCTTGCAAGTTTCCTGAAATACCCAAAAAGATCTGGAGAAGGAAAAAGTGTGGGTGTGGACATGTGCTGGCAGTGTTGGGCAGGGGAGCCTGTGAAGTTTCTGTGTGAGGGGGCAGCTGGGGCAGGTGTGAGGGGCTGCTCTCTCCTCTCACGGCCCAGCAGCACTCCCAGTGCTCAGCTCACCAGTCTGGAGACTGTGGGCTCAGTTTATCCACACTCACTCACAGAGCCCGCAGCTGGGCTTGCAGATAATGAATCCTTCCCGTAAGGAGTGTGTTCCTCAGACCATTCATTCACAGGCTTCACTGTGTGCCTGCCTCACAGCGCAGAACATACTCCCTATGTGTTCTCCAGGGCACTGGTATCGATCTCCATCAAATCAGCCCCAGAAGAATGAAAGTGCAATCACAGCAGTGCTGGAGAGAGTTACAGCCTAGAGCCAGGAAGCTTAGCAGTGGCAGTTTAATAGACCTGCCATAAATGAATGGCAAGACAAAAACAATGTGCTGTGGGAACCATAAATATGTGATTATGAAATAACAAACCAGGATTCCCAAAGTGCTAACAACCTCCTGGCATTCCATTTAATAACTATAAATCTGCCATGGCTGGAGTTAAGTGAATTCTCCTCAGTGTATTAAACTCTTTGTTTACAGAGCGAGTAATTACTCTGACTTTTAGTGCAAATAAGAGATGTCCAGTGCAGGGCATGTAAAATTGAACACGGACATCTCACACTAAGCTAAAAGGCTCCCTCTGACATTTGGGGAAAACTCCCTGAACTGTTCTCAGTCGGGAGGACCGGTCTGTACCCATCCCTACACATACCTATGGACTCCCAAGGACACTGGGCAGCCACTGCCCAATACTGGAATCTGGATTGAAACCAAGCAGCGGGGAATGAGCTTAATTATGCCCCAGGGAGGAGTGAAAGAGGAAAATATGATTGACGTCAATCTGGTGGTCCTCGGAAATAGTCACTGAATAGATGTTTGGGCGAGAAGAAAACAAAGTGGATAACGAAAGTAACTTTATACACAGTGGCACAGGACAGATATTGGAGTCACGGAGTCACATACAGAAATGAGGAACTCCTCAGCTGGTTTATGCAAACCCTTCCTGGAATTCTTCTGAAACAAGAGGTTGCTCAGATCCTATCAGGTTCCTAAGTTGTGATCCTTGATGGAGATCAGAGGGTGGAGGAAACAGAAGAGTCTTGTCCTTTTCCCTTTCTGCAGTAGGATGAGATACTTACAGGTAACACCTTTCCCATGTACATCATACTCAGGTTCCTTTTCTCCATCAATGCAAGGTGATTGCAGTGGCTTAAAGAGTGTGCACAGGTACAGACCTGCCTGGGACCATGCTGAGAGTCCTTCTGGCCCAGAATGGTGCCAGGTCCCTGCAGCAGTGGTGGAGGGTCCAGCAGACTCTGTACCTCTCACAGGTGAGTTTTAATTATGGCAAAACACCAGAGGGAATCAGAGACCGTTCTGGTTTACCTTGGACCTTCTCCCTACCCGTGTGCCTTAAGAGGCATCAGTCTCACTTTATACCCAACTCCTAAATATGATTAACCTTAATATGCACCTTTGCCATTCCCAATACTTCCTTCCTATGAGATCAGTTCAAATATGGCTTTTCAAGCCCTCTCTTTCAAGGAACCCCAACAGACATATGTGGGGGTGTTTTTATTGAACACAATCTGCAAAAATGTATTTCACCTTATTTCCTCACCATGGGTGCACACGGGCTGTGAGCTGCTCCTACACATGGTGACTGGGAGATGGATGAACAGGAATGCCATGGAATGGTCTCCAGGTCCAGCAGCAGCAGATGCAGAAGTGATCAGATGAGTGAAAGAATAAACGAACATATAAAGCAGTACTGGACAAAGCTGAGGCATGAGGAAGGGCTGTGGACAAAGGCACGAGGGCTGGCCCACTCAGAGGGACAGATTCACGGAGGGAATTCTGTCTTTCATGCCAGTAGCCTTACACAGAGGAAAAGGAGTTTTCTTTCTCCTTGAAAAGACAGCTTTTCCAATATAGCAGCCCACCAACCATCCTAAGGAAAGGTAGACATAACACGGAAGATGATTCTTTCCTCAACATCTTTTTACTTTATTTACCATTAGATAGTAGCCTCTGCAGCTGTTGGTCCTCCATTTTCCTCTTAAAATTGACATTTCTTCCAAAAGCTGTAAGGTCCCACCCTTAAAAGTAACTGGAAGCATTCCATGAAACTGATTGCATGCAAAACCTTGTTTAGTGGCTGAGAAGAAGATAGAGCTGGATAAGGAATTGTATTTCACTTTGCCAAATTAGTCAACACAATGAAGACAGCAATCACTCGGCAAACACAAGGCAGGACCTGGCACCTTCTTGTAGATGGACAGGCAGATAAGGCAGCACAGAGGCAGCATGTCCCAGTTACCCAAGGAGCAGCTCGAATGGGTTTGCACTGTCATTACTGAGGTCTGGAACAAGAGCAGATAATCTGTTGAAAAGACCCTTTCCCTGCAGAGAAAAAGATGAATTGGAAATGCAATGACTTGGCCCACTCCATACCTCTGAGACACACTGCGGCTTTTCAATGGAACTTTAAATATTTGCTCTTGCACTGATAAAAAAAACAGATTCCTTTCAGGTTACTGCTTTTCTGAGTTCTTAAAACTTCTTTCCAAGGAGATTATGAATAAGACTCCAACCTTCTCTGCAGCACTGCAACACACTTCAATCTCTTATCCTCTGAATCAGGTCTCTGATTCCTCAGGGATTCCTCATGCCTGGTTAGATTCCACCAAAAAGTACAGATGGTTTGGACTCTGCACTAAGATCAGGGCCCAAAAGATTGGGGATGCTCAAAGACATGCAGAAATCCCATTCTCAGCTCCCCTCCCTGGCCTCTGTGGCCTTTCTGCATGTTGGTCAGACTGGGGTGTGAAACAGCCAATTCACATCTCCTTGCTGTTTGTCTTGCGGCTCTTTGACCCAGGGCTCGATGTCTTTGTGTTCCAGGTCTAACAGGATTATTTATACATAAACCAGACCCATTCTTGTTTATTCAGATCAGTTTTCTCATTGCATTGTTCTTCTATGACAGCTCCGTTTCGGGGCTGGAGGATCTTCCAAGCCCAGTTGGACACAGCACGGGATGATGCATGTCTGTGGCTGGGGACAAAGGCATCTGCCACGTGTGAGCACAGGGACAGCAGCTGGGCTGCTGGCACCGGGAGAGCTCTGCAGGACTCGCTGGTCTTATAAAAACCACAAAGGCATTGGGGGGTTCCTGTCCTATTGCAGTGTTGTAGGAAGATAAAAAGAGAAAGGAAGGACCAATCACCACTAAAAGAAAGAGGGGGAGAAAAGCCTCTCCTGCTGGTCTACCTCTCTGTTCTTTGGCTGCCAAAAACTGTACAGCCCTTTGGCTTTCCCTTGTCCTGTTGTAAAGTCATGGACATCAAGGGGGAAAAATCAACTCCTTGGCTTTACTGCGGTCTCTGGGATGTCCACATTTTGCATTTCTTCTAAACTTGTTTCTCCCGGGATGAAAATGCTAAAAACATTTTGGCTGGTTTGTTGTTGTTGTTGTTTTTCAGGGGAAGACCTGCTCAGTCCAGGTCCTGTTCAGCAGACAGCACAGATTTAAGGTGTTCAAAGATCTGTTGTGAGGCAGGACCTGAGCAGTGGCAGTGGATTTGAAACAGACTGTTCATGCTTTGTTTCCCCTTTATTTTGGTAACACCAAACAGGACTTTGTCTAACAGAGCACAAATGATGAGCTGATATGAGTTGTTGTGAGCAGCACTAGTAAAGAGGAAGGAAGCAYTAAATAATCGGTTGAAACTCTTGGCTTGCCAGGAAATAGGATAAACAAGTTTGGCAGACACCTCACAGAGATTTTGATGCAAGGGAATTCCATTCTCCTTTTAGGCTGTGTTCTCTCTAACGCAGATGTTTTGCCCAGCTTTTTGCTGCAGATTTACAAACACAATGTTCATCCCCTGGCAGACAGGAGAGATATCCTCCTCCCTCTTCTAAATTCAGGGAGCTGGCTCACATTTTAACACAGCCAAAAGCCTCTTTGCTTTGCAGAACCGATGGGCACTGCAGAGCGTGTGCTTAAGGGATCGCACAATGTACCAGCCAGAAAGAAACGCTGCGTGTGTGTTGATGTGCTGGACCAGCTCTGTTATACACCTGGGCTGTGCTGCTGCGAGGAAAACCACCCAACAGTGGTTTATAGTCTTGGTGGCTGTTGCCCGCTTGGTGCCAACAAGCCCAGAAAGTTGGTTCTTTGGGCTGGCTCCGAATTAGAACATGATGCTGCATCAGATTGTTTTCGAAGAGTTACAACTGTGTCTAAACGGAACAAAAAGCATGAAACAAAATTCATCAAAACAAGCAAAGTGAAGCCGTGCAAGAACTAACCGAGGCATGGCGTAACCCTCGCCTCTTCCTGCCAGCTGTGGCTGATGTGGTCCCGGGCTCGGGAAGAGGAGAGGAGAGCAGGAATGAAACGTGGTGCTTGGCTTCCAGCTGCAGAGGCACATGCAGGCATCCCTCAGGCCCTCCTCAGGCAGGAAGGAGCCAGCGGCTCTCTGCATCTGCAGGGAGAGGGACGGCAAAGCGCCGGGGATCACAGCGGGGGCAATTAGTGACCCTGGTAACGAGCTTGGCTTTCTAGGCAGGGTGGGACACAGGCTAGCCCTGGGGATCTGTCAGGATTGCGAAACCTGACGGCACAGAAAGGGCATTTCTAGTCTCTGTTTCAAAATAGGGCTGGATATCAGAGGGATGGATTCCTCAGGGGCAAGATTGAACAACAAAATACAAATACATGCAGGAACTGCAGACTTCTTGTGCTTAACAGGGAGCTACGTAACAAGAAGAAAAATGTTCTCCCTTATTTTTCTGTTAGTAAAGCTGCCAGTTTCTTGACGTTTAAGAAAAATGAGACATCTGATGGTGATTTACAACCACAGAAACTTCCCAAGTGAACGTGCAACAGCAGTTTATGGAAGTACCCAGAGAACATCACATGAGAAGCAATAATGAGCTCTACAAAGGAGGCTCTGGGCAATATGGTTCCAGATACAAATTTAAAATTTTAAAGTCAATAAATGTCGGTTATTGGTTGAGCAAGGCACAGACCAACACTCAGCTTGGCTGCACATCTGGTCTCTGGTCAGTGCCCCGAAGTGTCAGAGAAGGGCTGCAACCAGTGGTGTAACCTCTGTTCCCGGTATGGGACCAGACTGAGGCGTCCGCGCCTGCGTGTGCGCACACCCTCGTGTGTGCACCCGTGTGTGCTGCTGAGGCTGGAACTGGAGCAGCAAAGATAAAGCCTAAGGACTGAACAGCCCGTATCACTGCCTACGGGAGCAGCATCACAGAAATTACACCTCTGCCCAGAGTGCAGAGGGCTAGAAGTCTCTCTGGCCTCCTTACGCCAAGAATTACTGCCCTGGAATGATGTCAATATCAGGTTTTTACACTGTAAGTCAAAACTTTTCAATGCTAATTGAAAGGCAGCAGGAGATAAGTCACTGAAAACCTGTTTCACCAGCAGGTTATTTTTGGGCTGCAGGAGAATGTGTGGGGAACATAAACCCGTACAGCCTCTCCAGGTACTCTGTAAATTATTCTCACCCCTGTTTATGGGTAAGATACTGTGTTGCAGCTGTCCTGGTGACTTAAAACTCCTGCACATAAAGGATTCTTTATTTTGATCCACTGGAGGCACTTTGGAGACAATACACTACCACATTTATGACCTTTTTTCCAGGTCATCTAAGTGAGGCATTCCTTGCCAAATACTTTTTCTCTCTACTGTCTCCTTTGGGGATGCACTATTCTAGTTTTTCCTCTAATATATTAAGCAAGCATGCTTCCTCCTCATAACAGAGGAGGGGAAGTGCTTCAGAGAGTGCAAGAAGTGGTGAACACCAGCCAGACCCAGATTTACCTCTCCAGGGGCCAGCCCAAAGACACACCTGATCCACCTTGCATGTTAGCCCAGGATGCTGTGCAGTCTGCAGTGTGGGATACAGTGGCAGCATCTCAGCACCTGCCACCGAGGGAGTGCCCCAGGGTGTGTGTTACGCAGCAAAGGAACCACAGACAGAGGAGAACAGGAGAGATGGAAACTCTCCCCTTCAGAAGCCTGCCTGGCTCCATAGGCAACAAAGAGTGCTTGTCACAGCAGCCCATGCCACACCCTGCAGGGACAGCCCCACGCTCAGTGAAGGGAGGCAAGGAGCTCAGAGTCAGTAGCGGAGAGCGTGTCGACAGAACTCAAGGTTCAAGAGGAATGACTTAAAAGGGCATGGGAGGTTTTCCTGATGAAAGAATGGGCACCTAAGTATCCAAGTACCAGTGAAAATGTGCCTATAAAGTAAATTATGCGGTCTTACACCTCTAGGACATGGCGTCAGAGTTTTTGTGAGCTGTGCTGTAACAACATGAAACCGGTGTGTTGTTTTATCGAAGTTTCCAACGGGCAATTTCCTTCCCACAGCAGCTCTTACTATGATCAACACAACCTAATCCCCTCACTCACTCTCAGCTGAGCCCTGACACACCCTTCCTCTCTGATATTCTTTAGATGTGTTACAGGGTCTTTAAACAGCGGTGTTGGAAATTGGAACATACAGTGGCCTACAAGGTGTGCTGAGGAAGAGCTGTGCCAGCTGAGCTGGTACAAAGACCAGCAGCATTAGAAACTGCAGACAAAGGAATAGAAATCTTGAGGTGCTCAGAGTATTCAAACACACAGCAACAACAGAACATCAGCTCCTCACTGAAGCTTGGATGAATTTTGGCCTGGCCTGTATCACCTCCCTGGCTCCTGAGAAACTCCAAACTCTGTCCAAAAGGCAATTGTGTAAGACATGGGAAATGGTACAAATGTGTGTTTCATTAGGAGTGAAGATTTGTGATGTTCTCAGCATGGCAAGGATTGATCAAATGGACCAAGCACTTCAGTCATCTCGCTAAGGTGCATGAACAGGCTGTTCCGAAAATCAGCCTCCAAGTGGTAAGAGAAGGAAAACATGGTAGTGATTCTGTGGAGGTGACAGGGATGAATTTGGGCAAAGAGAAGAATAACACTTCAGGTGATTGTAACTGTTCCAGAAGTATTACCCAAGACATCGCTTAGTCCTGTATTTAAAGCAAGATTTGTTCCAAGACATGTGAACAAAGGCATTTGAGAGGCACTGTGCAGGTCTGCCTCCTTCTAATGCTGCTGGGCTGATGCCACCTCTGAGCAGGGACCAGCCAGGGGATCCTGCTGCCAGACAGGACATGGTCAAACTCTTCTTCTCCTACTTCTTGAGAGGTGATAATGCTCAATCAATTCCCCCTTGCTGAGAGAAGGCTTGCAGTGTGACATGAGCACAGCAGGATCCTCTCACTGATCTGTCCCAAATGCTTGATCAAAACTCACTGAGGGCGGCAGTGAGGGGGCAGGTGACTCCTGCCCCAGGGGCACGTGAGCTTTGGGCTTTCTTGGGTAAAAGCAGCATCAGTGTTGGCCACTCAGGAGAGGTGCAAGGGAGAGCTAAGCAACCAGTGCCCCTAAATCAGAAAGGTGCAAGCCACAAGAGATGTGAGACATTCTTAATGTTCAGAATTAAAATAGATGAAAGAGAAAACATTGTCTGTACCTTCCTGCAAGGGCAACATTTAAAGCTTCTTAACCCATCCGTGTGAACTCACATATCTGTCTGATGAGACAAGGCAGTTAGCAGTCAAAGATTGACACAAATGGCTAAAATATTTAAAATTTTAAGAAAACTGTATTGTTGTGTAGCACTAGCCAGCCTAAGAATAACACAGTGCGTGGAATAATGAGGAAAAGCTGTGGGAGGCAGCAGTAATGAGCCTGGTGTTCTACAGTCTCCTGCCTCGCTGCTGCCTGCAGGCGTGGGCTGGTGGAAGGGTCAGGCTGGCTGCTCCTTCAGCCCTTGGAGCCTAACGGGCTCCCACCCTGGCCACAGCATCCAGGAAAGTACAAACCAGGCTCTCTCGCCTACGTATATGTTTCTTTCCCCTAAATTACTGTGTCTTCCTTGCCAAGTCACAATTAGGTGAGAGCAGAGCCATGTTCCAACCTGCACAGGCACCACTGAGACTCGAAGCGCCTCTGGCCCATCCAGTGCCTGTGCTTCGGCGGGGAGTGGGATATAGCTCTTGTGCTTGTGATTCTTTTCGAATCTTCGCCATTATTTTAAATGTTTCACAGAAACAATTCCTCTTTTTCCCATGCAGGTGGCTGCAGTTGGAAAGAACTCCATTAGTTTACCATTTAGGGGACATTGACAAGGCAGGTGTACCACCGACAGGTCTACAGCTGTGGATATCTCCTCACAGCTGGGATGGTACAAAAGGAGGAGTGCAGWCAGGGTAATTCAGTAAACGACTGGCTAATGGGTTATGCCTGCAACTGGCTTCAAGGAATGGAAGCAAAACTGTTGGACTGTGTGTTACTGGCCTCATTTTACCAAAGATTAATGGCAAAAAATGATTGATTCTGCTCCTGGCATGTTCTGCAGGACTGCGATGATAACATTTGAGCTCTCTGTGGCTGTAGATTTGAGCTCTTAGAGATCACTTGGTGTTGAATATTTTTTCAGGCAACAAAACAAAGGACCACCTGTTACTCCTGGGTCTAGAGGGAAACTTTTTAATGGAATGGCCCCTGTCTCTGAAAATTGTTGTTTGCTGCAGTTCTGAGCAGTCACACAGGACATTCTGAGCCAAAGGATTTTATCAGAAAAAGTATTTTCTTGGTGTCCAATGTTTTTGACAGCACTTCGTAAATAATCATTTTGGTACTGATCCAGCAAAGCACTTAAGGGTATCCTTAACCTTAAGCACAGGAGTATTTCCTAGATTTCAGTGGGTCTATTTATACACTTCAAGATCAAGACGTGTTGAAGTGTTTTGCTGGATAAGGTTTCCTCAGCATCTCCCCCTGCCCAAACTGGAGCTCACTCTGCTTCCGGTGAGGCCAGGCAAAGTGCCTGTTCTGTGACGCACGATCGAGTCCATCATCCTCAATTTTTTTTCCTCCTTGTGCATTTAAATTGACTTTGAACTGAAAGACCAAACTGTTGGCGACACACACAGCTCAGAACTCAGCTTATGGGGAAGGTCTTATAAATACCCATACGGGACATTAAATTCACAATTTAATAACCATTTACAGATACAAATTACCTCAATATGTGTTGCTGGGAGAATGGGAAAATATAATTGAAACCCATATCAAATTTAAGTTGAGAAAAGGACATCTCTAGAACACTGCACAATGACTTCAACAACCAAATATAAAGATTAAAATACACAGAGCCTTTAAGCAGTAGCATGTGCAGTCGTGCACATAGATAGCCAGAAAATCCACTAACAGTCCATCAATTTTAAATGAAACATGCGAGGACCAAGTAAAAACACTCTTGCAAGATGCCTGCTCAAGAAATAAATTAAAAACATCTTTAGCACAGACCCTCAGTCAGAACTGAAGTGTTGGCTCTGCAGGCTGGGAAGTACACAAACCATTTTGCAGTCTCACTTTCTGCACCTCTGCAGTGATCAACATTCCACAAACCCCACAGCAACATTCAGACTGGGGAAAAAGCCAGGGCCCTGCGGAAGCTGCAGAGAGAGGAAAGGGCAGGGGAACATGAACAGCAGGACCAAAGCCAAAGCCAGAGCTAGGAGCTGAGTCCCGAACAGGTCCCATCCCAAAGGGAAAAGGTTGTTTGAACATCAAAAGTCTGAATTGTGCTGAGGTCTTTGTGGTGTTTCAGGGCGTACTAGCTGAGGATGTTTTCTCCTTGTGGGAATGGTGGAGTCAAACCAAGCTCTGGTCAAATCCCGTGTCTTGTTCGAGGCACAGAGGCCCTCGTTCCCAGCAATACCATGCTGCAGCTACAGCCCTCAGCCCTTCTCAATACAGTTCTTGGGGCTGATGCTGAGAATCCTTCCCTAGATGTTTTCCAGAATCTGTATATTTCACTACAGACACCAGAAAAGCAAAGACACTGGAACCCACATCCACTTGGCAGCACATATCTTACTGCATCCCCCTTGGTTTTTACCATCTCAGGTGTTAGCTGAGCTGCTTCAGTGCTTTAGGGACTTGGCATTAAAGTCCAACTTGGTGTTTCGCCCACATGTGAGAGCTGACAAGGCTTCTCTGCAAATGCTTCTCCTCACTGGTGGCCAGGGAGAGCCGGGCGCAGTCCTCGGCCCACCACGGCCGGGGGGGTGGCAGCCCCTGCCCGCAGCCACCCTACGCCCTGGCAGCAGCCAGAGGCGGTGAGCCCGTCCCCAGCGCCGCACCGGTCCTCCTCCTCCTCCAGCTGCTCTGGGTTCTCTGATCACGCAGGCAGGATGGAGGACATTGCCAAATTTTGCTTGGCTGGACTTCGATTTTTATTTTTATCTTCTACAGCTTGTAAAAAGGCTTTTAAAAGATGGGACGTGTCTCTCTGTTTTCCCCACGGGCTCTGCTTCTCTATGACTTTTTCCCCTTTTTTTCCAAAGGGTCTAAAAGTAACGGGCTTGTTTTAAGCTCCCTCGAACGAAAATGATTCCATTCCCAGGTTGCCTGGGGATGGTGCCTCCCAGAAGTTGCCTTAGGATTGTTATTGCAGGACCAGCAAGGGGARCTCAAGCCTTGTTTACGGTAGGTCCTGCACTAATTCTCTCTGCTAGCGAGCTGTTTTTCATCCCAGTGCGTGACCCGCGCGGGGATGCCCATGGGATGGTTCGTGCTTTGGCGGGCGGGGGCTGTGGCACGACGCGGGGCAGTGGGAGGTGGAAGCGGGCGGCCGGTCTTCAGGCAGGAAGCGAACGAAGAGAAGGTGCGGGGGTCGGCCCGGGCCCAGCCGGGGGGAGCTGCTGAGCGCCAAGACGCCAACGCGAAAAGGAGCGTTTTTCTGACCGAGTCCGCCCAGCTGCGCCAGCTGCCAGCCCGGGGGAGAGCGGGGGAGTAGCCCAGCCGGCCCGGGGCGGGTGGTCCGCACGGACCCGCTCCATCAGCAGCCGGGGGTGGGGGGAGCGGGGCAGTCGCCGCCGCCGCGCCCCCATTCCCGCCCCGTCCCGCCCAGCCCAGCCGGGGCGCGGGGGCCGGGTCGGCCGCTCGCCCAGGGACCGCGGTGACGGGCGATGTCCCCAGCGGGCCGGCCCGGGCCTGGCAGTCTCATCCCGCTCCGATCCGCCCGCTGAGGCGCCGAGCTCGGACACTGCGGCGGCTCTGCTGCGCCGGGGCCGCCGGTGGGGCCGGGCCGAGCCGAACCGGGGGCAGGGCGAGCGCCGCTGCCGCCGCCGCCGCCGCCGCCGCCGTCACGGGGTTAATCGCGGCGGAGCCGAGGCGTGGGGCGGTCTCCCCGCCGCGCCTCCCTCCCCGCGGCCGCCCCCGCCCGCCCCTGGCTCCGCCGCCGCCGCACCTGCCCGCGCCCCCGCCGACAACTTTCCCTGCCTGTTGCGCGCACCGAGCTCCGTGCCCGGCGACCACGGCGATGGGCGCCGCGGGGCAGCGCCGCGGGTAGGCGGCCCGCGGGGGTCGGGCCGGGAGCGCTGCCGAGGCTGTCCGCCCTCGCTTCGCTCCGCCGCCGCTGCAGCGATAGCTGCCCCGCGCTCGGCGGGCATGGAGGTGCAGCTGGGGGTCGGTCGCGTCTACCCGCGGCCGGCGGGCAGGACCTTCCGCGGGGCTTTTCAGAGCTTCTTCCAGAGCGTCTGCGACGCTTTCCAGCCGCCGCGAGAGGAACCCGGTGCCGGGCAGCCGCCGCCGAGCGCGCCCTGCCCGCCGAGCCCCCGGCCGCCGCCGGACTCCCCCGCCTGCCTGCCGCCGCCCGGCTGCCTGCCGGCCCCCGAACCCCGCGCCGCCGGTAAGGCGCTGCCGGCCGCCGGCCCCGCCATGGGCTCGTCCTTCCCCTGCGCCGGAGAGCTGAGGGAGCTGCTGGGCGAGGCGGGCGCGATGCCGCTGCTGCCGCCGCCCGACACCGAGCCGGCGGACAAGGAAGACCCGCTGGGCGACAGTGCCCGGCAGCTGTGCCGCGCCGTGTCCGCCTCCATGGGGCTGGCGCTGGAGGCGCTGGAGACGCCGGCCGAGCCGCTGCCCCGCGAGGACTGCATGTTCGCCGTGCCCGCCGGGCCGCCCCGCGCCTCCCGCCCGCCGGCCCGCGACCCCTCGCCCGCCTTCGAGGCCGCCCTGGCAGCCGAGCCGCCCGCTGGGCCGGGGCTGCCCCGCGGCTTCGGCCGCGTCAAGCTGGAGAGCGCGGCGGGGCCGGGGCTGGCCACGGGCGGCGGMTGGGGCGGCCCGTGCCGCTTCGGGGCCGAGCTGGTCCCGCCGGGCCCCGCGCCCCCCTGGCCCACCTTCTTCGCCGAGGAGGGGCAGCTCTACGGGCCGTGCCCCGAGCCGCCCGCCGGGCCCGCCGAGTGCCCCGCCGATGCCTGGTACCCGCCGGGCCGGGCGCCCTTCGCCGCCCCCGCCGCCGGCATCAAGAGCGAGCTGGAGCCCTGGGTCGAGGGCTACGCCGGCGCCTACGGCGACCTCCGGTGAGTACCCGCGTCCCGCAGCCCACCGGCATGGACACCCTGCACTGTGCCTTCCGCCGGCGCCGGCATCCTGCATCCCGCCTCCCGCCAGCGCCGGCATCCCGCATCCCGCATCCCGCCTCCCGCCAGCGCCGGCATCCCGCATCCCGCATCCCGCCTCCCGCCAGCGCCGGCATCCTGCGCCCCGCATCCCTCAAACCACCTTCTGCACTCCGCATCCCGCCGGCACCCCGCGCCCCCCTAGCCGCCCCGCCGCCTCCCGCAGCTGCCCCGCTCTCACCGCGGGTCCAGCCCCGCTCTGTCCTGGCTGTTGCCACCTTGGTGCACCTCGCTGCTGCCGGAGCTTCCCTTTTGCCGGGATGCTGTCATTTGGGACTCACTAGGCGAGATCGTGACGGGAATGCCCGGTGTCCCCGTCGTCCCGTGAGGTCGTTGCGTTTATCTCGTTTCCTCACGCGTCTGTTATCCCGCTGCTCCCGGCTGTTGGGAGCGAGCGGCATCGGGACGCTGTGCCCCGAAGCACGGACGGATCTTGAGATCGAGTTAAAATCCTCCCAGCTCCTTGTCCCGCCGACAATGCGCTGTGCAGAGCAGGGAACCCCGAATCTAGTGGCAGAGAAACATCACCTGTGCTTTAGGGCTGTTTTAAGTATAGGTAGAAAATGCGTTTTAAAGTAGAGCTGGAACGGGTTTTGGGAATGCACCAGGGGAGGAGAGATTTCTTTGAGAAGTAGGAGTCGATCTAAAGTAATTTTTCCTCGTGGATTAACCTCAAAAAAAGAAGACAAACTATCTCTGTAAAATACATGTACAGCATCTAAACCAATGAGCACCTGCATGCTCACCTGTCAGCACAGCAAAGCGTGGCCGAGCTGATGGAAATGAGAGGGAGACAGGGCTGCCTGAGGGATTTTCTGCAGGCTCAGAGGCAGCCCCATCCAAGAGTATGTGAGGCCTCAGCTGGGGTTTGCATCGTGGGAGTCCTGCATCCACACATTCACCCTGTGATGCTCGGGATGCTGAGAGCAAAGGCTGAAATGAACAGTTAGATTTTACTTCTAAATTAGCACCGGGTGACTGCGCTGCCTCTGGGCTTGTTTGTGCTTTAAATGGTCACAGCTTCATTTGGGCACTGGGGCAATTTCCATCCACACGGTGATTTACTGGGGGATTGTACAGAGATGTCAAGGGCTTGGCAAAAGAAAAAAGAATAAAAGTAATGACAGGTCAGAAAGAGTGCAGCTGTGAGCATCATCCAGCTGTGAGGTTTGTACGTGGCAGGAGCTATGCAAGCTCCGAGTGTGCCTCTGGAGTCTGGCTAAATCTCTGCTGGAATCAGTGCAGAGGGAGCAGGGAGGAATCAAGTTGGAAAAGTTCAGCGTTCGGATGCTGTTGATGGTGGTGCAGGTTTGTTCCGTGTGGCTGTTCCGCCTGCAGAGCCTGTGCAGTGGGATCCCGCGCAGACAGGGAATGTTGCGCTGAGGAGAGCAGGTGTGGGCGCCCGTGGAGGTCTGCAGGCAATTTTGGGGGCTGGACCAGGAAGCAGCAGGTACATTTTGCCCGGGTCTTGCCTTAGAGATAAACGACATCTCCTTCATTCCTGTGGGAAGTGCTGTATACTCCTCTTCCTTGCAGCTCTGTTCAGTGTGCTGTGCCTGCTTCCCCTAGCAGACTTGTGTGGGATCAGCGGGGTCAGAGCTGGCACAGCGACCTGTACACCACCAGTATCTTGTCCTTTGAACTCCAAGGCTCGTACAGCACTACCCTGCTGCTGCGAAGGTGTAATGGGCTGACATCCTGTCTCTGTGTTCAGATGTAATTTTCAAACGCCGTAAGGAAAGTGGAGCACTCGTCGTGGTCTGGCTCAAGGGGTATGTGTTAATCACTGCCAGGTTTACATTTCATCCTAGCAAAGTCTCCATTAGCTTTACTGTGTGCTGCCGGCCCGTTCCTGCAGCTTTGCATTTTCTCCTGGATCTGTGGGTGCCAGCTCGGGAACAGCCTCTGCTGCTGCCGGAGCTGGAACGGCAGTTGTGTACCAGCATCCCGGGCAGCAGTGCCTGTGGGAAGAAAGGATCATGGGAGCTGAGAGGCTCTGTAGTGAAATTCCCTGATGGACAGATGATTGGCTTTTGGACCTGCACCCCTCTGCTGCCTGGTGCTGGGTCTGATCTCCTGCCCTACCTGACCTTGCACATAAAGCTGGCCCCTCGTAGCCTCAGAGGATGCAGCCTCAGCGCTCTGTGAGGACAGTGGGGGCACTCCTGGAGGCTTGACGAGCCTGGGCTGATGGGCACCTCAGTGCCCTGCGCCTGAGGGTGCTGGCGGGGGCAGAGGCACATATGCCTGCTTCGGAGAATAAGGAGCATTTCAAGGTGTGCTGCTCCTACTTTCTTCCCTCTCTGAACAGTCCCGCTGTCTGCCAGCAGAATCGTGGTTCTTCCCTCACAGATGAAGTTCTCCCAAGCCCCAACTCTACCCTGCTGCAGTTGGGGCCAGGTATGGGTAGATATTTTTTGACTTAAACATCCCCCGTGTGGCACTAAAGCATGAGCAGTTTTTGTTCTTTTGGGGGCTSTCAGGGCTTAGAGGTGCTGACACATCTCAGAAACACTGTGAGCATTAACACAGTTTGGTTTAATTTAAAGCTTTTGGTACAGTGTCCCTGACTGCACCAGTCAGTCTTACATGTAATTAGTAAATTAATCCCAGGTTTTGTTACCCTCTGGATTCGGAGCTGTTTACTTTGTGCTCTGGTTGTTGCATCATTAGTACCAGCAGTCTTTTAGGTGACTAAATAACCTGTTTCAGGAGCAAGATGCAGCACTGTCAGAATAAATCAAAGGTTCTGCCATCAGAATGACTTGAAAGACAAATTCCGGTGGTGGGTGGGAGGGGACTGGTCTCTGGTTTAAGCTGAAATGGAATCAGAGAAGGAGCTGTTACTGAAGCAACGTAATCAAAGTGGAGAAAAGGATTTAAGGGGCTTTTGGCTTAGGAAAATCTGCTGTCCATGTGGATGTTTTTAAGTGGCATTTGCTATCACTGGTGTTACCTGATGCTGACACTGGTTGGAATCCCGGTGTTTGCTGGTTACATCTACCTTTGGTTCCTCTCCCCAGTCTGGCTGTGATCAGCTTGGGCCAGTGCCACGTGTTTATTCATCACCTGGCTCGATGGCTCTGTAATCGTTTCAGCTCTGTAATTGTGATACGGCTTACAGATAACACCTGCAGTAATTCCTGCCTATGGAGGGAGGAGATAAGACTGTCGAAGAGATGAAAGGATGAAGGGCAGTTGTTACCCTGAGAGATGGAATGAAGCAGGAGGTCATTCTCAGGGTTGCTCTCGCTCCCAGTCCATGCCCAGCAGTAGGTGCTTTGGCATCCCAGTCCCAGGAGGACTCTGGGGACCCCCAGCTCTGCGCTGGCAGAACCCCAAAGCCCTTGGGAAGGGGCTGACCCTCCCGTCTGTTGTCAGTGTGACCTTTCTGCTCCATCGGCCATAGGATGTAAATACTTCTTTTGAAGACAAGAGGATGGTGGCAGAACGCTGTGTGGGCAGCCGGTCCCTTCGGCCCCTAGGGACACATGGACAGGGAACCTCTGGTGGCCGGGAGAGTTGGGGATGTGCTAAAGCTTGTTGTCAGTTCCTGATAAATRGAGAAGAGAAAACAAACAAATTTCTCCCCCAGCACCTCTCAATCCTTTCTCTGCTCAGAGACACAGGACCACTGTGTTAATCCAGCTGGAGCTGGATTAGAGAACTCAGGGCTTGCTTGAATGTGAGCTGGCACGATACCAGGCCGTGGCAGGGTGCATGTCTGTCATGGCTGGAGCTGATGTTGTGAAACAAGTGATACACTGAGGGCAGGTAACTGGAGCTGCAGGGATGTTGGAGCTGTGCTCATCAAGGAGAACCCCTCAGAACTGGGGGAACAGCCAAGCAGGTGCTGCTCGGTGCTGCACTGGAGCATGGCACTGGCAGCTCCTTTTCCTCGCTCCTGAGCATATATCGAACCTCATAAGATGGTCTCCTCCTTTTCCCCTCCCTCCTGTCTGTCCCTCCCTCTCTTCCCTGCTCTCCCATGCTCCAGCTTTCCCTTACCGCGGGGGAGATGGTAAGGGGTTGGGCTGTCAGGGGTTGGGCTGTGGACAGCAGACATGTAGGGTGCCTGTGTGGGACCTATCCACCTGCTCTGAGGGCACGCAGCATCTCTTTGCCTCTTCACTGCTCAAAGGCAGACTTTACCCCATCCTCATCTGGGCTTTCCCATCCTCTTCTTCAAACGTCCTGAATTTTTGAGCTCTTACACCCTCGGGAAGCTGTTTCCACAGTTTTGTGCTTGATGTCGGCAGTGGTTATTCCAACCCAGTTCCTCTCAGGTGCTGGTTGCAGTGGAAGGACAGGCTTTATGTGCACTTGGTGTTGGAAGCAGCAGCTGAGAAATCAGAAAATTTTGCCAAAGAAACAATCCACAGAAAGCTTTCAGAGCATTGGTGGGTCAGAGTCACGCAGGTATTTTGTGTGCTCTCTCTTGTATTCCCGAGGCTTCAGGGCAGGAGGCTGTACAGGATCTGCTCACAGTGGCTCTTCTCTCGCTTGTGCAGCTTTTACATTCTTCCTGCTGTTTACAGATTCCCTGGTATTATCCATGGCACGGATGAGCTGTGCTTTGCACTACTCCTTGCAGCCAATCTCTGGCATAACCATTGGTTTTCCTGCTAGGAGAACTTCATTCCAGACTGAGAGCCAGTTAACAATGGGAAGTACTTTGCTGCTGCTTCTCAGGACAGAAGGGTATGTCAAAGTACCAACTGGGAACAAGAGATACAGCGTGTTTTGTAGCTCAGGGAACAGGAGTCAGTCCAGGTCAGGATTCCCACTGCAGAGACGGGTGTTGCTCCCCGGGACAAGATCCATGGGCACGGGTAGCAGCCCCCGGGGCAGGATCCCCACCGCAGGATGGGTGTCACTCCCCGGGGCAGGATCCCCACCGTGGGGACGGGCATCAGTGAGTGCTGGAGGTGGCATCGTATGCCCGTGGCACAGAGCCCACGATTCCTGGAAGTCGCCGTCTCTGGCCCCTTTCTCAGAGCGAGGAAGGCGTGGGACAGTCCCGGGAAGAATCAAAGCAGAAACACTGTAGCGAGGCAGCGAACGTGAGCGGCATCCAGGGGGCGACGCSAGCTCCGCGCCCCCGCGCCGGGACCCTCCAAGGCCGCTCTGGGCTCCGGCGGCGGCAACAGAGACAACAACAGCCCGCTCTGTGTCCGTGCCAGCGGCCACCTCCGGGTCCCAGCGGGAGCTGAAGGCGGATCGCGATGGGCAGTGGGAGGAACAGGCACAGTGAAAACTGGAGCAGATCAGAAATCAGTCTGTGCGTGGCAAGGAGGGCGTGCTCCTGAGCTGGGAGGAAAGCTGGAAACAGAGCCATGTATTACAGGAAGAAATCAAAATTTCCTAAAATATTGAAAATTTTGTAGTATTTTTTAGTTATTTTCTGGTGTGATGAGAACAGTTTCATTACACAGGGTTAAGAACAATTTGTAGTAGAGAGCAGTAGTTCAGTTCTTTAGTGTTTTTCTGTCATTGCCATGAATTCTACTCTTGGCATGGACCTTCATTCATATTTTATAAATTGCTTGTTTGAAGGTAGCTGTCCCAGTTTGCCAGTTCTCCATTGCAAGTTGCTGTCTAGACTTGGAGCACTCGCTGGAGGCTGCTGGGTTGGTGTTTGCAGTGGATACTTTCTGCTAGTGACGGTGGACTAAAATTACAAAAGAAAGAAATTGTATTTATTTTATCATCCTGTGGAACATTTTAAATTTATCAAATGAGTGTTTACTGAAAGAAGACTATTCAGTGGGAGACTTTCTATGACTTCTAGTAAAAACTGTTTCTGAGAGCTGCCCTGGTAGATCCCAGAGATCCGTGCAGCTGTGGATGGCTCTGGATCATTGGAAATATATAGGAAAAGTGAAGATTCCCCCTTGCACAGCTGTTCAGCATGAGGCCTGGGAGTGTGGTGCCATGGGATAATGGGTGCCACAGGATGATGACAGCCCCGGGGGCTGCCGTGCTGGCTGGGACAGTCCTGACACAGGAGCCCAAAATGCCCTATACCTCTGCACACACCTGGGTTTTGAAGGAGGAGTTTTGTGCTTAGTGTGTTGCAAGATGACCTTGTGCCTTGAGAGGGATCAGCTCTGCCTGTTTTGCTCAGTTTCCCCTGCATTTCCAGGGGCTTTGCAATCTTGAACACATTTGCAAGTGGAAAACCTCAGGATGGTGGTGTGAGCCAGAAGGCAGTGCTGAGCCAGGACATGAGCTGAGCTGCTGGAAGCTATGGGCTTCTCCTCCTCCTGTTTGGCTCAATTCATTACTTTTTACAAGTTAAAGTTAATTTTCTTTTTGGAAGATTTTCTGCAAAAGGCACGTCTGCACCTCAGACCGATGCAAAGCAAGTGCTGCAAAGCCATCATGGACAGCCTGGGCCAGCTGGGGAGGGCAGCTTTGTGACACCACGTGCACATAGTGATGTGGCACAGGGGGCACAGGCACCTCCCGTGGGGTCATCATGGGGTTAGATGTGAACATTGACCAGAGCGATCTGCTCTTACCTTGGATGAGCCCAGCCCCACACCATGTTCATAGGAAAACAGCAACAGCAACAGCAACATTTCTTATGGGGGTACTGGATCCTTTCCAGCTCTTTCTTTTCCTCCAGAGAGCCAGCATACAGCGTGCACAGGAGGCAGATGTCCCATCTCCTGTTTTAGCAGAGCATTTATGCCCAGTAAAGAATTAAGAGGCAGATACAGTCACATCACCCCGTAGTGCATGGCTGGTGCAGGCATGCCTGGCGATGGCCTTGGCAGTGGCTGGTGGCCCTGGTATTGACCGTCGCTGCACACTGTGGGGACCAGAACTGGCCCTGTGTTTAACAGTAACAGTGGCATGAGGGAGCTCATTGAAATGAAAAGGAACTGGCCCAGTTGTCATGGCAAAGACTTGTGACGGAGGTTCTCCGTCCATGTTCTCTCTTGCTGTTACCACTCCTGTCTGCCTTCGCTGATCTGCCCGTGCTACTCACCCATGTCCAACCACACTTAATCCCTCTGCCTGCTCCGGGTGAGGGGCAGAGGGAGGGAGGACCCTCCCCAGGCAGGGAGTCCTGCTCACCCTGGCCGGGTGCCTGCGGTGAGCAGTGCTCGTGGGTACTGTGCCGTGTGCTTCTGTTTTGTTTTGCTTTCAATCTAGCCATTGCAGCCCTGATTCTTCTTGCCAGTATTTTTAAGTGAGATTCAAAGTATCCTCCAACAGTAATAAAAATACTCCCAGTAGTAGTACTTTACTGCTGAAGCACTCATGAGCAGCGATTCATCCAGCCTCGAGGCAATTGTGGAAAAGGAATTGTCTCTTTTCTGCAGGCAGGGGCTGAGGTTTGGCAGAAGGCGGTGCTTTGCCAGCAGCGCTTGGTGCGTGTGAGTGGCCGCAGCCCTGGCGGCGCAGCGCTGTGGTCCCGGGGTCCCGGGATGCTGCGTGCCGGGCGCTGGGGACCGTCCTGCAGCAGCGTGCTGTGTGCTGGATTTTACGCCCCGCCCCTCGGCCCGTTCATCTCCACAGGCCCGGGTGCCCCTGCCCAGCCCCCGGGACAGTGTTTGCGGGAGAGGGGTTACGGGAGTGCAGCATCGCGCCACGGGATCGCGCCGGAGCCGCCGCGCTCCCCAGGGACACGCGCAGGGGGACGGGACGGCAGGGCAGGCTCTATTTGGCTCAGCTCAGCTTGGCTCAGCTGCTCTCACGGTGCTGCTTTCGCCCTGGTTAGTGCAATCTGAACAGAGGCCAGAAAGAGCAAGGTCACCCGCTGCGCTCTGGCTTGGAGCTCCCCAGCCCCCGCCCGGGGAGGCCTCTGCAAATAGTGAGAACAAAGTCAAGCGCTGACACGTCCTTAGAAGTGGTGGGATTGGTTTGTAGGGACACAGATCTCAGATTAAATGATTTGCACTAGTAGAAATAATCTTAAAAGTATAAGCCAATTCTCCAGGTATTTATAGCTCCTGCCCTTTTCCCAGGCCACCCGGCTCCAGGCAGCTCGGGTGTCCGCAGGGGTGGATTACACCCATGCTTTCCACAAGTGTCCTAGTGGCTTCCCTGTGCCATCCAAAGGGAAAGGGAGCCCACCCTGATAAGTAAGTGCTGATTCCTGGGCTGAGCCCCTGTTTCTGCTGCGGGGCCGGTCCATCGCTTTGCCTGGCGCTTGGGACTGCTGGGGGCTGGATGGACCATGCTGAGCTCCTCAAGACGCAGGCAAGGTGGCTGTCACTTCTCAAACAGCTCTGGGGGTGAAAGAGATGGCTAAGTCAGGATGAGAGAGTCAGTGCAGAACCACCAATACTGGGACACTGACAGTGCTGGTCTGGGACATCCTTGGCATGGGGATGGAGTGCTGTGGGCAGCCTTAGCTGGGGCAAGCAGCCAGGCACAGGCACAGGCACAGGCACAGGCACAGGCACAGGCACATTTACTATTTGGCGGATCTGCCCTGAGATCTGGGTGTTCCTGGGACACATTTGGGGTGTGCCTGGGCTGGCAGAGTCCTGCTCGGGCTGTGAAGAGCAGGAGAGCTGCCCGAGAGCTCCATGCAGAGACCCAACCACCCCTCATGCGCTGGGCACGGCAGCAGTCATAGCAATGCACCTGTAATGTCTGTGACAGGCGGTGCTGGGGTGATGTCGTAGGTGCTGGCTGCCTGATCCAGGGACCAGCACCACTTAGGAAGCTCAGGGTCAAGCTCTTGCTAGAGCCTGGGGAGTCTGATCATAGACTCAAGGAATGGTTTGGATTGGAAGGGGCCTCAAAGCCCCTTTCATTCCACTCCTCTCTATGGGCAGGGACACCTCCCACTAGACCATGTTGCTCCAAGCCTTGCCCTGCAACTCGATGCACTGGCGAGTTGCCTGAGGATGGTTGGGTGTGTTCTGGTGGGTGCCCTCTCCCTCCTCACCAATTTGCTCCAGCAGTTACTAGACATGGGCTGGCTGCAGCCAGGGCCTTTGGGAGGAACCTCAGGGCAAATCCTTCTGTGTTAGAGCATCATCTTCACCTGCCAGACCCCCATCCTGCTGAGTACTTCTGGAATTGCCGCCAGCAGGAGCAATCCCTACAAATGCCAGAGGGGAGGCTGCAGATCTCCAAAACACATTTTACAGAGGATATGTTCAGTCCCTGGGATGAGGTGGGAAAACCCTGGAGTTTGCTTCCTTCCCCTTGTGCTCTCCTTGCCTGGGGATGGATGGAGGGGGCTTCTCATCTCTCCCAAGATGATGCTTCACTTCTTTTTCTGGCATTTTCACCAACCCTCAGCATCTTGGCTGCTGTTACATATTTCAGCTGTGTTTGCTTCTTTGCTGGTTAGAAATGGCAGAAAAAATGCTTTGACCTTGGTCTGTGTGCTGAGAACAGAGCCCAGGCACAAGTTTCTGTATCACAAATTTCCTCGCGAAGGCTCCTGCCTCCTCCCCCTCGTGCCAATCAGCAGAGCAGCGCCCGCGCATCTCCTGGCCTGCTGTTGGGAGGGCTGGAACGGGATATCTCGGCAGCTCCACTTTCCTCTTGAAAGGGGAATATAGGAAAGGAATTTCTGTGTGATTGGGTTAACTGTTTTCATCTGGGAAGCAATGAAGTGTGTTAACTGGAAAATGAAATCCCCCTGCAAAGAGAGCTCAGACAGTTTACTGTTTCTCTTGAAGTGTGTGTGTGTCTGTGCACATCTGTGGATGTGTGTCATCTTCCTGTGAGCACCGCACATGGATTATGTGTGTGTTCTCTGCTGTATGAGGAACATCCCCGTCCCCCGCCCCGGGGCCTGCAGCATTCCCTCTGCAGACATGTCCGTGGAGGGCGGGCGTGTGGCCTGTGCCGCCTGCAGGAAGGGGAGAGGTGGCTGGAGCTCCGTGATCCTCTGCGGGCGGCACAGCGCTTGGCATGGGATCGGCACTGCTGCTTCTCTCGGCTCACACATGGAGAACCAGCCCCCCTGCTCGCCCCCATTCTTTCTCCTGCTGCCTGGCAGTGCCAGCTCTGTTAGCAGGGCAGGGCTGGGTGACACGTGTCTAGCTTGGGTCCCTTGTCTGGAGCCATGGGGCCAGTGGGGACCGTGCCCTACTCTGGGCTGGCTCTGGGCTTTGTCCCTGTGCGTGCTCCTGTGCTCCAGAACATGTGAGATCGTCCCAATGAACTCAGCCTGTTCGCGTGGATTTCGTTTTCTCGCTCTCCGTAATTGGCTTTGTTTTCACGTGTCACCTGTGGTCAAAAAGTCTTTTGCCTGATAATAGGATCTTTCCCTTACAAAGAAATCTGTTACTTCCCAATCTGCTCCCAAGTTCCCCAGGGCATCTTTAAATGGTTAGAAAAACAATAGCAGCACAGGGATTTTATTCCCTTTCATGTTTACAACACAGCCTGTGCCAAGTGCCGGGTCCTTGATTCTGAGCCGTGTTGGAGGTGGCTTTGAGGAGGGAGCAGAGCACAGTGCTGGGGAGCCTGCAGGATGGAACATCCCCCTGGAGCTGTGCTGAGGGTTGGACAGAGCCGAGCTGAGATGGGAGCTAAGGTTCTGGGGAGCAGTGGTTCTCTCTTTGCTCAGTTCACCCTCCCTTTTGCCATGTGGGTTCTTAAACCCTTGGATTATGGCCCAAGTTGGAGCAGTTGTCATGCCCAGCAGGGATAAGGTGGCAGCCTGGGGTTAGCAGAGTGGCTGGCCACTCCCTCTGTGCTTGATTCCAGTTAATGGAGGGGGCTCAGTGTGTCCTGCAGGATTCTCTGGGATCAGTGGGGATCTCTTAACTCCTGGCCATGCTGTGCCCTCCTGCTCTGCCCCTGCCCTCCTAGTGTTTCAGAGTTGGGGTGAAGGCGGGTGCGCAGCCGCTGCAGCGTGTCCTAAGCTGACTATCTCACTGCTCACTCAAAGAGACTCGAGAGAACACTCTCAAGGCTGGGAGGCCTAAAATTAGATGTGGCATCTGTGTTTTGGTTTGCAGGCGGGCTTGAAAGAAAATGATTCCTGGCTGCTTTCATTCCTCGCCTGCTCAGAAGAGCACGGCAAAGGAGTAGCGGACAGGGCTTTGATCCATGGAGTRCCACGGCTCTCTCTGGACATTGCTGCCCAGCAGGGCCAGTCTAAGCTCCAACATGGGTCTGTAGTGACAGGAGGACCCCCCATGCCCACAGGTCCCTGGAGTCAGCCAGTTGTACTGCTGCAGGGCTGCAGGGCTCTGTCCTCTGTATTTTCCCAGGAGTGCTCTCAGCCCCCAAAACGACAGGTCTGGCCGTCCCTGCCTTATGTCACCAAAAGAGCAAACTGGCATCAAAGCACTGTTTCCTAATCCATGCCTGGTTGGGATGCCCTGGCTTCAGGCATGTGCCACTGGGGTTGGTACTGGTGCAGCTGGCTGCTCATCCATCCATCCATCCATCTCTCCATCCGTCCATCCATCCCCACCAGCCAAGCCTTGCTGAGGGGCTGGTCCTGCCCCACTCCTGCCCCAATCCCTGTGCAGCTGCCAGGTGTGGGCAGCTGTGAGCCACGGGCACCTGGGCCACGGAGCAGGAGGGCCGGGGAGGTGTCAGCTAGTGGCTGTGGGTCACTGGGCAATTTGCTTTTATCCTGCCTATTCTGCTGAGACTGGGGCTAAGAGTGCCACGGAGACCTGGCACTAAATATGTGAAACTTTGATTATAATTAGTGTGTTTATGCTGTCTGGGATGACTCACAGCACGATCCGCTTGGAGGGCGCGGGGAGATGATAGTGTTGCACAAGTCGTGAAGTCTCCTCTAGAAACTCAGTGCTTTGCCAGCAGAGCTGAAGGGAAATTCTGCAGATAGAGCTTGTATCCGCTCCCAGACATAATAAGGAAAAGGATTTTTATGCCCCTGCAGCTGTGTCTCTGCAAAGGTTTGCTCTTGGTATAAAAGTGCCTAAAAATAACCCAATTCTGCTGGTAAGTTGTGGGACCAGTGCTGCAGAGCCACCGCAGTGATCCCAGCATCCCCCACTGCCAGCGGGGCGGGAGGGGGCTGCTCCCTGAGGTGTGGGGTTCTGCTTCTTCCTCCCGACCCTGTCCGTCCCCAGGGCTCTGTGCTGTGCCGGGGAGGGTGCTGGCTCGTGCCGAGTGCCTCCCCAGTCGGGTGCCAAATCTGTGGTATTTGTGGTCTCCTCATGTTTCCATGCTGGGTCCCGCCCTTGTTGCTGACTCTTTTCACCCTGTGCTTCCTCCAGTGGAAAAATAGAAATGCAGAATTTGCAGCACTGGTTTCCTTAGCAATAATTCCAATGCCCAAGGAAATGGGGAAAATATTTTATGTTTTAAATATGTGAGTCTGGGAATGAATCCTGACGTCCCTCAACAGCCCAGCTGGGAGCCAACCACTGACCTCTGGCCACCAGCACCACTTGATCCTTGTTGCCCAGTTAAATTCCAAATACATTTGGAGTTCTATGTGACACTGATTGGAATCATTCTACCTTGGGTTTCTCTTGGTAGCACTGTACCAGATGCTGTGGTCAGCTGGGGGTGCTGGGGGACCATGGTGGCCTTGGGGGCCACATGGCCGGTTCACCCAAGATGCTGTGTCCCATGGCTGGACACTGGTACTGTGTCCTGTTCCTCTGGAGACTCACCTGGCACACTGACTGTGAGAAAAGCCACCAAGAACTCGCATCCCCTCTTCCAGCATGTTTCATAAGCATCATTGCACTTTGTTTTGGAAGAGGGAAAGGTAAAAGTTCTCCTACAGGTGAAGATGTTGGTACAGGGCACTACAAGTCCGTGGTACCCTGGGTGCTTTCCTGGGAGCTGTAAGCCTGTACCTGCATCTGCCAACATGGCAGTGTCCCTTGGAGCATGAAATACATGTATCAAGTATCTCATTATTTGTGATTTTCTTTACAGGCGTATTTTCTTTTTGTCAGCAGAGGAGATGGATTTGAAAATGGAAGATTATGGTGTGGCTTAAACTGGCTGCATAAATATCAGTCAGGACAGACTGTTTCCTTGGGAAGTAAGTAGGGTCCTCTATGCACCAAGGATACCAAGGTCCTGTCCTTGGCAATTCCAGGTGACTGCAGTCACCAGGAGGATACAGTGTAGGGCGCTGATGACCTCGGGGGTGCTCCTCAGGGCTGCAGCCTGCCTGCAGCCTTGCTGTTCCTTGTTTGCTTTTTGTCCCCTTTGTGCCTCGTAATCAGGTGAGTTCCCATGTGAAGTGACCTTGTGATGTGCTTGTGCTGTCTCTTTTTGTAGGTACCTGCTCCATCTGGGGGAATCAAGTGTTCCGTCTTCTCTGAGCTGAAATATTTAAGCTGCCTCCTGAGCCCCTGGCTGGACATCAGGTTTTGAGGCAGAAGTTTTGGTGTCAGCTGTACCCAAATGCAGGCAGCAGCCTTTGCTGTAGCCACCGGTGAGGTGCAGAGGCTGCAGGGTGGCTTTGCCCAGGCTTTGCATTCCAGGTGTAGCAAACCTGCATTCTTTCACCTTTTTAACCTAATTTTCTGCTTCTTCCTTATGGATGCGTGGAAGGTGAGAGCCCAGGGTGGCCGTTAGTGAGGGGACTCCCCAGGAGTCTGGGTTATGCCGTGGCTCTGCCGCCCGTCCCACTGGTGTGTGTGCAGTGCCTCAGCCGGTCAGGTGGCAGCTTGGGGCTGTCTCTTGAGTGCAGGGACAAACAGTGGCTGGGTCCGTGCAGATCCAGGCCTGGAGCAGCCTTCATGCACAGCAGAGGAGTGCAGGAGAGAAAAGAGACAGGGGCTGGCAGTGGTTTCAGCTGCAGTGGGGACCCGCTGTGTGAAAAATAAACTGTCAAATTAAGTAAACAGTGTGTTAGAGAAAGAGTTTAATTTGGAGATTTGAGAACGGATTTGTGCAGCTGTGCTGTTTGTGCCCCTGGGGCTGGGAGGCAGTACCAGGCCTGGAGAGCCCAGCCTGCTCCTGAGGGCTGCTGGTGGGAGGACCTTCTGTTTTTCTGAGGCATGCTCCTCCTGCCAGCCTGCACTGGGATGCTTGGAAAACCCACTGTCATCTGCTAATATTTATTTAAATCTGGTGGTGTTCCAGTTCCTATGTGTGTTTACCAGGCCTGGGGCTCACGCTGCACCGTGCTCTTCTCTCAGATGCTATGGTGCCTCTGCTGCCAGCCATGGCACACGGGCAGATTGGAAACATACTCAAGGCTATTTAGAAGAAAGGACATGAATTCAGTGTACAAGGCTGCATGTTTATAGATTAAATGGCTCAAAGCATTTTAACAGATGAATGCTTTAAAGTTTCCGTGCAGACCTTGTTATCTGGATGAGCGTGATGTGGTGGCTGCAAGTGCAGGCTGGGCTCAGCTCTGGCTGGAGCCAGCAGCAGCCAAATGGCAGTGCAGGGGACACAAGGATGTGCCCAAAGTGAGCAGTCGTGCCCTTCACTGAGCGTGGGTCTGGCCCCTTGGTGGGAGTCACAGACCTTCATCCAGGCAGGAGCCCCACAGCTGCACGGAGGGGAAGCCAGTTAGCTTTAATATTGCATTTGAGAATGTCATGCACAGGTGATGCTGTTTTAAAGGCAGAGATTCCTCCTGATAACATCAGACTGTCTCAGAAATGACAGTACTTGAAATGACTGGATAGGGTTCTGTGTCACTGGAGTTCATGTGTGAGTGCTGGTGCAGTTCTAGGCTCAGCATCCTCCTGAGCATCGTCTGAGTTTGTGTGTGAGTGCCAGTTCGGTTCTGGTCTCAACACCCTCCTGAGCATCATGGATGTGCAGGTTCTGGACACAGCACGGTGAAGGTGCAAACCCCCTACCCCTTTCCTCAAGGAGCAAGGTGTGGGACCAGGGCACTCTGCTCCGGGGTTCCCGTGCCAGATGAGCTGGGGGTGTGTGGTGGCCGCCATCACTTTGTCCTGGTCTGGCTTAGGGGTGGGAAGTCGCGGGCAAGGGGGCAGTTGTGTCCTGGCTCCTTTTGGGCAGACTGTGCTGGCTGTTGATGGAAACTTCCTTTTCGGGTTGGGAGAAGTGGTTGSCTCCTCTCTTACCAGAGCTTGCTCCTGGCTTTCTGAGGGTGTTGTGAAATGTGGTTGTTTGGTGAAATTTAACTAATGACAAACAAGTGCTTGCATTGCAAAATGATAGTTTCTACTCCCCAGAAATATTTGCCTGTGGCAGGAGCTCAGGAAACCCTCCATTTCCTTACAGAACCCTTCTGAAATGAGAGTGAAACTCATCCTACAGCCGTAGGAGAGATAGCGAGGTTGTTTTTCCCTGCCCCCGACAGCCACCAGGCTCCTTCGCGACAGCCATGACCTTGGCCCTCGTGCCGTGTGCCGGCTCTGGCGTCGGCGTCGCCGTCACCGTGGCCCAGTTGTGTCTGCCCGGTGCTATCGCCCCGCTTCGGGCCCTGCGGCCGGCTGACACTTGCCGTACATTGTGCCCACTGCGAGCCCCCACAGCGCGCTCGGGGCTTGTTTTGGTCCGACTGCAGCACTCCTGTGGCTCTGTGGGCCAGCACAGACCCACGGAGCTCGAACTTCCACCCGCAGCAAAGCTCCGGAGCCGCCGGTGGGGAGCCAGCGGCTGAGCCAGCCCTGCTGTCGCTCCCATGCCCGGCACGGGGCCGAGGGGCTGTGGCACTGCTGCGCGCCGGGGCCCTGGCGCAGGGGGCACCTGGGGCTCTGCCCAGAGCGCCGCCGGCCCCGCGCCCCTGCGGCTCCTGCGGGCTCCTCTTCGGCTCATTGGCCAGTGTTAGGTAGTACCTGCATGTTTTGAGAACACCCCGTAAATGTCCCTTGGAAACTGGAAAATGGATCGTTAAGGGAACCATTAGCATAGCTCACTCTGAGTTGCCCACATTTTAAATTGTGTTTTTCTTGCAATTCTCTCTCTAAAAACAAAAAAGAAAATGCAAATTGATGTCATTTTAAAATCAAAGGCATTCCTGGGCAGATGCTTCAACTCTGGGCAGTAGCTGCTGGCAGGGAGTCATGTCRGTGCTGCAGGCCCTGCGGTCAAGCTGCTCCTCACCAAAACATCGTCTCCTTCCCCTCTGGGTGCTGCAGCCGTGCACACTCCGCCAAGCCTTACCCCAGGACGAGCCTGTCCCACGACCTGGAATCACCTTCCATGTCTACCAGTGTCCTCCAGTCTCCATCCGTGGGTAGCAGTGGGGACAAGGATGGCTGAGCATGGAGGGGTGTGCAGGGAGCCCTGCCCAGTCCCGTCCCTGGCAGGGCACATGTATGGGGTACACTTAATACATACCTGCTGGAAGGTGTATCTGTACTTGCACAGCTCTTCCCATACTCTTTAAAACCTGTTTCAGAAGCCACTCAGTTATGAACCTGCTTTGCAGTTTTAGATAATTAATCCTCAAAAACAACCCAGGGTCCTCTGGGGGTCCTGTGGCTGTTGTCATGACCCCTGCTGCGAGAGGTCCTGCTGCTCATGGCGCCCACAGCGCTGAGTGTGGGGGAGACAGCGTGGAAGCCTTATGGAAGGAGGGAAATGAGCATTGTCAGATATCTGACTGCACAGAGAGGAGAAAAGAGGTGTTGGGTCATTAGCAGAAGGGCCTGGTTCTGTGTGAATCTAAAACATGCTGGATAAATAAGATATTTTTAGCCAAGCTTTTCTATGTGCTGCTGGTATTCCTCAGCAGGGTCTGCTCTCCAGCAGCCCTCACACCCAGGGCCAGGGTTCTCTGGCATGTGGCATGGGGGGCCATGGGAGTGGCCTGAGATGGGGTGCTGGGATCACCCCAGGGTGATGGGATGCCACGTAAGCCAAGAAGAGGACATGTTGGTTGCATCAGGATTTGACTATGCCAGGCACGGAGCAGCCAACTGTGTCTCCTCCATTTAATCAGTAATTCAAGAAAAGCCTTGGAAATGGAGATGGTTAGGGAAGGGTGGTTGAGCTGCACCTACAGATGAGTCACTGATTGCTCCTGCTAAAGAGATGAGAAATCACTCAAAAGGATTAGAGAATGAAGAAGAACTGAGGATGAAATTGCTGCTCTAGTTACTGACCTGAAACTGGGGTGGGATCTGCACTGCTCCCAGGCGAGGGACAGGAGGCAGTGGCACTGTGGGCGGACTGACTGGCAGTGAGATCAGAGCAAGGTGAGCCTGCGGTCTGAGCTCACCATGAGCTGAGTAACTGTCCCATGTTGTGCTTTACTCCCGAGGTGTGAGGGGCTTGGAAAAGAGCCGTCCTTCAGCAAAGAGCCCTGGCTGTGCTCTGGAGACAGCCTTGGCCTTAGGTTGAAGTCGAGTATCCCAGCTCATATAAAAAGCTTTTAAACCCTCTTTCTCCTCAGTTTAATTTATGTCTCTCGGGAGGTAGAACAGGAGGGGATGGATAGTCTGGACTAACAAAGCTGCTTTTATTATCAGAATTAAAATATCTGTGTAAAAATCTGTTTCAGTGGGGTTTAGGTTTACTGTGGGCCCAGGTGGGGCTTTTCTGGGTATAAAGGTTTTTTCCAAGAAGTCCCATCTTTGTCACACTGTTGATGTAACCTGATTTCTCAGAACTCGCCTGCAAGCAACAAACAATGCCAGAAGTGAAAGGGGATCTAATTTTTACCCAAAAGTTGCAGCGACCTGCAGACTCTTAGGAGCTAATTGCCCCATCCAGTGGTTGCAGAAAAAGTGAGTTCTAGTAATTAACTCCACGTTCTGTTGCTCCCCAAGCTGCCTGGACATGCGGATTTGGATAAGCCCCTCGCTTCCTGCCATGCCCTCTGGAAAAGAAGCTTCTCAATGGATGTGATCAAATAGATCAGATCGGGTTGGGGAGGGGACGGTACTAGCTGGGAGGGGAGGATCTGGGCATGTGGAAGGGGAAGGGTGAGGGGTACGTGGCTGGAGAAGGGAGTTGGGCTCTCAGGACATCTTGGCGTGGTGGTTACTGTGGCATCAGGTGGTTGGCAGCGCTGCGCTCTGCCTTGTTTGGTGCTCGAGCTTCATTACTGAAGCCAAAGTTCCATGACTGCGACAGCCAGTCTGTCACCCTCTCTCCCTAGGCTGTGCTGCCACTGTGCCTGTGCGTCGTCGCACATTGTCACGCGCTGCACCCAGTGGGCAGTGTCAGGAGGGGCACCCAGCACAGTCTCTGCACGTTCAGGCCAGGTTTGGCTCACTTGTTGCTCACCTGCTTGCTGCTCAGTGCTTGACTTATCCATCGCTGCAGTTTTGGGTTTGCCGTGACCATGCTCCCCGTAGCTTGTCCTGACCACATTTCCTGACCCTTCCCCTGTTCTCTCTCTGTCCTGCAGGTTGGAGACTGGCCGTGACCACGTCCTGCCCATTGACTATTACTTCCCACCTCAGAAGACCTGCCTGATCTGTGGAGATGAAGCGTCCGGGTGCCATTACGGAGCCCTCACATGTGGGAGCTGCAAAGTCTTCTTCAAACGGGCAGCTGAAGGTAACGGGGACAGAGAGGAGGGAAGGTCACTGCCACACTGTGGTGGGGTTCTAAGATCTCTTGAACCAGGAAAGGAGAATAATCAAGGATAAATTGATTTCTTTGTCCTGTGTTTGTCATTTCACATTACAGATTGCCCTCAAAAAGTAGCCAAACCAGTTTGCCAAAATACAATTCTGTTCAGTGGCATTGAGCAACCTGGTCTCGTGGAAGGTGTCCCTGCCCATGGCAGGGGTGTGGGACAAGATGGTATTCAAGGTCCCTTCCAACCCAAACCCTTCTGCGATTCCATGATTATCTTAGTGACCTGGTGAGACTCTGAAGCAGTCAGTTCCTGCTTCTCTTCTCGACTCTCCAGAGTGCTTTAAACTCCCATCAGTCCGCCTGCAATCTCAGACGCACGACTCCAAATTCCGGGGAGGCTTTTCCTCTCCTGTGTCCTTTTCAGAGGGTCACTTCTGTGACTTCCCACAAAACAGCACAACCATCTATCCATCAGGAGCCGTGCTCTGACCTTGGGGTCCATCATCCTTCTCCCTAGCCTTTGAGAAAGCAACTTTTCCTTCATGTCAAGCTCCATAGTGCCAGGCTCTCTGGTGGTGTGAGCCCAAATGTTCCTTCTCAACAGCAAGGTCTTTGCACCATCTTTCCTTGGGAATGAACGTGCAGAAGCACCTAGCCCAGCTGTTTCCTTAGGCTGTGCCTCAGTAATGTTTGGTTTCTACCTGCAGTTCAGAGTCGTGGTGCTTTGGCAGCAGTGATAATCTCTGTTGTGGAAGATGACCTGCCTGGCAATGTAATGTTCCTGCAGTCACTCACCAGGCTTCTTGTCAGGAGAGATGACCCAGCACAAGCCATCATTTTTCCTTGGTGCTAGCACAATGTATGTGGTGCACAGGCATGCTGTTGGCAGGTGGTGCCACTGGCTGTGGGGTCCCTGGGAGAGGGCTGGCAGCAGAGATGGGGACGGAGCTTCTATCTTGCCATGACCTCCCCTGTGCCCAACCTCTCCCCTCTATGAGCAGAGGTCCCAGGCTAGAGGTGATCACCTGCTGTTGTCAGAATGCTGCTTCTAGATCAATTATCATTATCCTGCCTCTTTTTGGAATTGTGTTTCCCTCCTTCCTCTGTGCCAAGAGCCAACTTGCCAGTGCTGGTTCAGGGAAGAACAGGAGCTATGCCACAGGGGACATCACTGTCCTGTTGCCAAAAAGGGCAGTCAAATAATAGTTAATAAATTTCGCATATTTCTCCCAAGTAAATCATTTGCAGATCTGTCTCTGCTGCACACCAGCTCTGTGTCAAGCCAAGTGGGTTGGCTTGTACAGCCAGAGTAAATAACAGATGCTTGTTTAAGTCAGCAAGTTATTGTTGATTTATAGTAAGTGGAGTCTTGGCTCTCAGTCAGATAAACTGCCTCTGGCACGCCTGTGTCTGCAGGTGGGAGTGGGAGCCGTGCTCCCCCCGGTGCCAGGGTGGGCTCTGTCCCCTGAGTGACAGGGGCTGGAGGTGCCCGCAGGCACAGGGGCAGCCCGGGCTGCTCGTGCTGCTCCAAGGCATGTGCCATGGAGTTGTTCTGTCTACTGATTGTGTTATATCTTTAATTTAAATGCTACTTGTGTCTCTTCTTGGTTCTTCAGCCTCGCAGTGTGGCAGAGGGTTGGGAGCGTTTGGTCATGTTGGGATTGGGCGGCAGCTCTTTGCCTTTCCTGTGGAGCCACATGTGTGTGCAGGGAGGGGCAGGGGGGCCTGCCAAAGTGTGAGGTTTCATCTTGTGTTACCCTGAGGTACATCGGTGAGTCTTTATTTTGGGGTAGTGACAATAAATCATACTCCTTTATAGGTACTGAATGCAAGGATGGCAGGTGATGATTTTTGTCCTAATTTTTGGTGAGTTTCCAGACAGATCTCTTCCTTCTCAAAGTTGAGGAGCATTATTGAAAGCTGATATTTTGGTGCATTCTCATGTTTTAAAGTCCATAAAATGCCTCTCAGAAAACCTTAGGTCACCCTTGGAGACTTTACAACAGCAGATCAAAATGCTTCCCCCTGAGAAAGGAAACCTGTTACCTTTCTGGTGCTGGTGTCAAGCTGCACCTTTTGGCGGAGGGAGCAGCAGAGGGCTGGGACTGGAGCAGCACAAACAGCACCTTGGAAGGGAGGGAAATAGCTGGGCACATAATTTCTCTTTCACTGTATTCTCCTAAGATAATAGTGAACTTATCTGGCAGGGATTCAGGGATATTTAAGGAGATTTTATAGACATGCACTGGCTTCTAAGAGGTGAGAAAGGGAAAAGACTGAAAAACAAAAAGTTGTGACACTGATTCCTCTTCCCTTTGGACATACTGAGGGGTTTACAGGCAGGTGCAGGTCACCCCTGCTTTGATGAAATATTTGACAGATTTGAGGGTTTTCACAAGCTGCTTCTTCCAGAAAGATGATGGAAGAGTTAATAGAACAGACAGGAATGTTGTCCTGATCTCGTTTTGCCAGCTCTCGCGATTCACGGACTCTCTCAAGACGTCCAGGCTGTGTCTAGGCAGCGCAGGAGCACACCCCGCAGGTTCCCCACGCCGCTGTGGGTCGCCTCGCCTGCAGGATCACCGCCCTCCTTTTGTGACCAAGCCCAGCACTGGGCTCTCCCTGGCAGTCACCTGCCCGAAGGTCCCAGCAGGGAGAGTCGGGAGGGCTGGGTGGCTGCCCTGTGAGCAGAGCTGCTGCTCCTCTGCTGCCCACAAAGGAGGGCTCCTCCTCCTCATTTGGTGAGCAAAAAGCTCATCCAGCTCAGCACAGATTTTGCTCTACACGAGTAGGCAGGACACCTCTCAGCATGGTTAGACTGGCTAGGGTGGGTTGAAGACACCAGAGTTCAGTCCTCTTGGTGCCACCCTCGTCCCTGAAACAGAAAAATGCTTCAAACAAGGCAGCTTCTGTCTCAGTTAGCAGCCCAGGGGTTCCTTGCTGTCCCATCCCATCCAGGAGGGGGATCATTGTGTCCCTGAATATATCCCTGGAGAGAAGCAGACCTTCCTTGTCCCTCTGAGATTGCTGAGATCTGGTGGCCACCTTGGCCAGCCCAGAGCTGCCTCTGCGCAGAGTTCCTGGCAGTGCAGGACTGGGATGCTTGGGGCTGTGTTCCTGATGGGGCTGTCTTTAAATAGCAGAGCTAAGTGAAAAAAATAACAYGGTATTTGGCAATTTTCCTAGTGGGCATCCAGCCAGGCTGCTGTGCAGGCTGCTCTGATTGCCTCCATCATTCTCCATATGGATTAGTGTTCTATGTTCCAACCTGCTGAGGATTAGCCTTGCACCAGAGAGATTCCTCCGGGCCAACTCAACAGTTTCTTGCCAGATTTCAAGATGACACCAAGTTAAAGTGAATGTTTGCAAAGAACCTTGCTGTGTTTTCAAATGCTTTCTCCTCCTTCCCAGGCTGATCTGACATGCAAAGAAATTGAGTCTGCAGAAGATTCAGTGGTGCTGTAGCACCACGATGCTCCAGTGGGGGGTTTCTCACAATTGTTTGGGTGTTATTTGCCTTAAAAAGCCATGGGGAGAGCAAAAGGTGGGATGACTAGAGCTGGGAAAGCACTGGGTGCTTTCCCTATGCTCACTGTAGCCATTGGGTAAATACAGAGGACTATTCAGAAAACGACTTTGCAAAGGTAGTTCTTCAGCAGTGCCTTAGTGCTGGCTCCCGGGAGCCTTGTGGCTGAGCCCTCTTGAGTTATTAATGAGGCATCACATGGAAAGTGGTGCCAGCACCAAACCCACAGGCTCAGCTCTGGGCATGGCCCTGCTGGTGACAGCCCCAAGGACCAGAGGCTTCCCAGGAGAGCCCTGGATCCTTCATGGTTACATGAGTCCCAGGGAACTCACTTTCACAGAAAGCTTGGCCTTATCCCCCAGCTGTTAGAATTCAGTTTATGCCCTGAAATATGAGGATCTCTCTCTTCCAAAAGGCATTTACTGTGTTTTCACATTTACACTCATAAATCTTGCTCCAGATGTTTGCACAGATTACTTTGCTGTCTGGAAGAGAAAGTTAGTCTGGGCACAACAGCTCATGTGGCAACAGGCTGTTAGATGATTCCTCTGGATTGAGCAACTCACCTCCAAAAATCGTTATTTTTAGTCGAGGCTGGAGAGCAGCTCCTCCCCTTGGCTCCCAGCATATGCTGTGGTCCCAGGAGATGGGTGGGAGGGCTCGGAGGTGGCGGGAGCGTCTTTCAGGAGGTGGCACRGGAGGTGGCACAGGAGGGGCTGAGGTGGCAGGGATGCTCCCGGTGGAGGGGGCACTAGCACTGCAGTGTGGTCGTGGTGGGGGCTGCTGCACAGATGCTCTCTTGGGGTGCCTGTGTTGGTCTGGGAAAGCAGAGGGTGCTGGATGTGACTTCCCTGCTCACCTGAGTACAAGTCAAACAGGACCTGGGCGGCAGGGCAGGAGCAGGGGTTCCACTGGGTGATGGCTCAGTGTCCTCAGCTGGGCAGTAGCTGTGGGCAGGCGCCTTGTGAGCCTGTCATGGTTTGGACAGGCTGGGTGATGGGCCTGGCAAAGAGCGGGACTCCTGGGGGACACTGGAGAGTGGGTGTAAGGTTTGGACCTGTATGTGCAAGTTTGCAAAGCAAGAGCCTCTGCCTTGGAGTGACACAAGAAAACATCTCTGTTTGCAGGGAAGAAAAGGAGAACAAAAAGGTAATTTCAGTGTTAAACTCTAGAGAAGGAAAACCAGTGCATGTATCTTTAAATAAAGAATGGCTGATGCAGATGTCTCACCTTGCTCTGAAATGAAGAGAATGAATTACTCTGAAATTAGGAACAGGTCTCTGTCTGTGAGAAGTTACTTCAGATGGAAGGAAGCCATCTGTGTCCCAGCCACCCTTCCCAGTTCTCTGGGCTTTTAGAGCCAATGGCTACTTCCCTGGTGGTTAGAAGGGGAATCTCTGCATCCCCAGGAATTAGGACAAGGTGAGCGAGCAGCTTAATCTCACACTAAGCAGCAGCAGCAGCACCATGATCAGCCATGGCTGTTTGGTTCTCCTTTTGTTACCGGTGAACAGCATAAAGCAAACAGGGTTCACTTGTGCAGGCCCAGGTGACAGAGAACAGGTTCCTGCCCCAAAGGGGCTGTCCATGAACCATGAAGCTGCCCTGGCCACCTCAGCAATGTCACTGTACCGTGACTGCGGGGAGAGTTGTTGGCTGGAGCTCCCAGCCCGTGCTCCCAGCCCATGCCACGGTGGCACAGCCATCCTGCAGCTGCCTCCATCGTGCCCTGTTTGTCCCCCGGGGCGCTCCGCCTGCTCCTGGCTTGTGGGACAGGCTCCCTGTCCGTGTCCCTTCTCGGTGGCTCCGGGGCTGGCAGGTGCTGCTGAGGAGCAGATGGGAAACAGCACTGTGGCCTCACTGAGGCTTGGACCCCACTACCAAACCTCACCTGTCCCCATGCTCCCTCCCGTGGGTGCCCAGTGGAGACAGGGCGGAGGGGGACACGAGCCCACGTGCTGGGACCTGTCTAGATCCCGGGAATGAGGAGGGGCCTGGGGCTGGTGGGTGCTGCTCCTGACACTGGGGAATGCGGAGGGGCTGTGCCTAACCCTGGAGCATCCTTGGGGGGCTCGGGCAGCCAAACCTCCTTCTAGCTCTCCATTCCCCAGAAAGTAGGGCGCCCATTCGTGATTGGTGTGAGCACTTAGAGAGGTTTAGTGGAGGGAGTGTGGCCTCAGCGCTCAGTGCCCCTGGCACAAAAATAACTCCAAGTAACCCAGTTTCAGCTGAAGTTGTTTGTTACTCATCCTCCTCCTCAATGAATTGCTGAAAGGGAGGACGGTGCTTGTGCTGCCTGGGATTTAGGTATCATCAAGGCTTCCCTGAATGTCCTTCTCATGGGAAATGAGCCAGGGAGGGGGTGAGAAGAGCTGCTCTGAGGACAGTGTTAAAAGGATTTAACAGGTGCGAGGTGTGGTGGGTAATGCAGGTGATGGCTGATGCACAAGGGTGGGTGATGACCCAGTTTGAAGGGGACAGTTCTGAGAAGGTCGAATGTGGGGTGTTTGTGCAGCGCCTGGGTGCTGTGAGAGGAGCAGGTCGGGTGCTGAGCCTGGTGGGGGGGGTCCGTGGGAGTGATAGCGGGCGGCTGGTCCTGCCAAAGCCACAGAGGGGCAGGAGGGGGGTGACCCGGGAGGGCCTCGGGAAAGCCCCAGGCAGTGCCAGGGAGGGCAGCAGTGGTGGAGGTGTGGGGGTTGTTAAATTCGTTTACCAAAATTGGTGCATCTCATGTCAAAACTGGTACTTTAAGGGGTTGGATTCAGCCTCATCCTGTTAATAGGTTTCTGATGACTCCAAAGGGCTATTCCTGTAGGAACGCAGAAAGCAAACCCTTGCAGGGCGATAAATAAAGGGCATGGGCTGGTTTCCCACATGGGCTGCCCATGGATCTGTGAGCTGCACCTCTTTGTTGTGTGCTGAGCCCAGTTTGGTTTGGAACAGTCCAAAGAACATCAGATTCATCCTGATCCAGTAAATGTGTTTAGACTTGACAAGAAAATGATGAGTCAGGAAGGAAAGTTCATTCTTGGCTTGTCTAGCAAATGGGGCAGTGAAGAAAGAGCTGCGGCCTGGAGCTGCATGGGCTGTTGTCTGAGCGACGAGTGGAGGGCAAGTCTGAGGTGTGGGTTAGTCTGATCATAAGTAACTTCTGAATTTTCTGCATGCCCCCAAAAACCACGGCTGCACAAGGTCCCCTGTACACGGAGTTGCCGGTCCCAGTTCCTTCCTGGCTGACTGCAGGTACAGCCCATGGGACAGGGTGGCATCAGATCCACCTGTGGAGCAGCAGCTCCCCAGCCCCAGCATCTGTAACCCAGAGACAACAGACCCAGCTGGTATTAATGGGTTGCACAAAAAATGATTCAGCCCCAAAAAGGCCCGTACAGGGTCATGGTTATAAAGGGAGTCTGGGGACTGGCAGATGAGTATCGCAGAAGGATCAGACGGGGGTTTGGTGGTCTGGGAGAAAACCACCAAAAGCCGTGCAATAGATGGATGACGTTTGAAAAATGAGAACCAAACTCTCCATATTTCAGTACTTTTTAACTGCTCTTTATTGTCTGCCTTTGTTGTGCTGCACAGTGCAGAGTGCCTGGGTCTCAGTCTCCAAGGACTTTTCTCCCTGGAGATCTTGATCTAAAAGCCTCTGCCATGTGTGGGTGAAGGGCAGGAGTGCTGGAGTGTGGTGGAACAGCAGTGACCCAGCTGTTTTCAGGAGCCACTGCTCATGTAGTGTGTGTATGTCTGGCCATGAACCACTCCTGCAGCACCAGAGGCAGGACTGTGCTGTTTTCTCAAGAAATGCCCACTTCCAACAGGTTTTCTCCTGGAAAGTGCACTGGAAAACCAGCACTGATATGGTCTCCTCCTTCTTCTCCTCCTCCTCCTCCTCCTTCTCCTCCTTCTCCTGTCATCCTCTCCTCTCCTCTCCTCTCCTCATGCCACTACTCCTGGAGATACCAGAAGAGCCCGAGCCCGTTTCTTCTGTTGGTTCCCAGCACCCACGTTCCGTTTCTTTGGCGTTTCAGGCAAACAGAAGTACCTCTGTGCCAGCCGGAATGACTGCACCATTGACAAGTTCCGAAGGAAAAACTGCCCCTCCTGCCGCCTGCGGAAGTGCTACGAGGCCGGGATGACTCTTGGAGGTAGGGCCGGGTCCCCTCCCGGGTCCCTGCATGTCTCTTGGTGTATGAACAGTCAGTAAGTGGCTGGAAAATGAGGCTGGCTACAATAGAGTGTGATAAAATGCTAAGGAAACATTTGCATATAATACCAAAATTGTAAATTGCAATAACTTTCGTTTGTGTTTCAGGAAACTTTTCCCTGATTTCAAACCTTATTAATCTAAAAAAATATAAACAGCAGGGTGAGTTGGTTGAGGCTCCTGGAGCCTCAAAGCAGAGCACTCCCCTCTTTTGATGAGATTATTCCAAGGCAGAAAGGGGCAATTTCTTGGTGAAATTACAACCTGAGTTTTTCTTCACTGGGTGGAAATTGTGCCTGTGTCCCTGGTGAAGGTACTTGTTACAATTTGACTCTGTTCCAAACATGCAGCCCTACCAAAAATAGTGCCCATATCCAAAATCTGAGGTTTTCTGCTCAAAATCTTATAAGGTACAGTGTTGATCACTGGGTGGCTCCTTGCTGAGTTTCATTTGATGAAACCTTTCCCTGTGTGGGGTGGCCCTGGTGCAGAGTGCCCAGAGAAGCTGTGGCTGCCCCATCCCTGGAAGTGTCCAAGGCCAGGTTGGACAGGGCTTGGAGCAACCTCGGTTAGTGGAAGGTGTCCCTGCCCATGGCAGGGGGTGGGACTGCATGGACTTTAAGGTCCCTTCCAACCCGAACCATCCTGGGGTTCTGTAATGTTAAAGTGAGGAGGAAAATACCCTGGAAAAGGGGGCTGACAAACCTGCACCTGCTGGGAAGCCCTGGATTAAGGGGGCTTCTGGGGTGCAGAGAGGAGCCCCAGCACTGCCAAGCACAGCGTAGGGGGACAGGGGGAGCCCAGGCTGGTTGGGTGTGCCAGCATTTTGGGTTAAATCCTGACTCCATTGCTGGGACGGGCTGAGCCTCCGGAGCTGCTGGGTTGCCACAACACTGTCTTGAAGGACTTGTTACTGAAGTGGTTCTGATTTGTGGCTCACTGAGGAACAGAGGGTTTAGTTTTATTTCTCCCCAAAGGTCCCAAAAGGCAATGCAATCCTAACCCCCTTTTATTTTTCCCAAAAGGCGATGCAGTCCTAACCCCCCCCTTTTTTTACTTATTTTTAAGTGCTTTTTTCTGGTGAAGTTTCCATAAGTAGGAGAAGACATACATCAGCATAACCTTCTTCTGTAGGACACGCTGACAAAATTAATGCTAATACAGATACCCCCCTCCCTTCTTTCTTCTTCAGCTCTTTGGGTCACCCTGACCTGTTCTGCCTGGTCTGTTTTACATTTGGTTTGGATGTCGGTGTAAAGGCAATTGTTACAAACAGGCAAGCTCGTGGTTGCCCACAGTAACTTCTCCCACAGCAGAGGCAGAGCATTCGAAATCACTCCCAAGCTCCAACCAGTTGTTTTTAACTGGTGGTTAATTACAGTCACTGGTGGGGTACGTCCCGGCAGCTCTGCGGCTCTCATGGTGGGGGAGGAAGAGGAGGAGGAGAAGAAGGAGGAGGAGGAGGTGAGACACTGAATGCCTTCTGCAGACTCTGCTCTGGAACAGGATGGCAATGTGTTGAAGCACTTCATTATTGATTTGAGATCACTGTGACCTGCAAGCTGGTATCCACTAAACAGGATCTTCTCTCACTATAGGCAGTGTAGAGAGGGAAAAGAAAAAAATAGCAAAAAAGAGAAAAAAACGGTGATAATGCCGTTTTTGTGTGTTGGGTCCTGCTGGTGTGCTGGCCTGTGCCCACCATCCCACTGCACCTGTGCCTGCTGCCAGGGAGGGTGCTGCAGACATCCTGCCAGCCCCGTGTGTGAACACGGCTGTGGCAATCCTGCCAGCCCCATGCCCAGGACGTGTCCTGGTATGGACACGGCTGCAGGGATCTTGCCAGCCTCATGCCTGGGGAGGTGTGAGGTGCTGGGGGCTGTTCCCATGGAGAGCCTCAGGGTCCTGTGCCCACAGCCAGAGCTGGCAGCAGCCTGTGCTGCAGGACATCAGGGCACCTCAAGCCTGGCCACTGCACCCATGTGGGTCTTGACTTGGAGCAAAAACTCCCAAACACATGAAATTCCATTCATTTTGTTGATGACAGGGCTAGAAATCTCCTGCAGTAACAGCCAAAATCTTGTGAAAGCCCAGGCTTGAGGCCTAGCTATGTTTAGTCCTGATTCAGGTCCAGCTGCTGGGGGCAGAGCAGAGGTCATGTCTCACAGACACAGTGGGTGTTGATGTGAGCAATTCCAGCCAGGGGGAATCTGACACAATTTTTGCAGAGCCATTTCAGTAGTTACGATCAGTGTTGTGTTGGATGTACCTTATTGTTCATCTTGTCTGTCCTTGACTTACAGCAATTGGATGTTTATTACAACTTTGTTTGCTTGATTAAAATACCTACTTTTATCGAATTTCTGTCCCTGCACTGGGTATTTGTCAGCTGTGACTCAATAACCCTTTTGCCTCCTGCACAGCACTCGGGTGACATTGCTTACCTCCTTGCTCCAAGGCGTGTTGTCAATCCTTTACTGTTCTCATGGCTTGTGCAGTTTGCCAGCGCCTATCAGCACTTGCCTGCAGACCTCAGTCCATCTGTTCAGTGATCAGTCCTTCATGTTCATCCCTACTTTCCCGTCCATACATTGCCATACCGACTGGTTGAGTAAGAGTGGTTAAGTCTGGTTTTGGGATGAATGTAGACATTCACTAGCAAAGGGCCATGAACCACCCTCATAAGAAACAGACTTGTCTGATGTTGTTTCAACTCTTACAATTGCCTTTGAGATGCCTTACTAGAGGGTTTGCAATCATTCAGCAATACTGTCTGATACCCTTCAAGTTCTTGTCATTCATATGTACCTGACTGACTCAGATCTCTTAAATATGTGTGCTACAACCAATAATGTTATAACTATTAACTAAAATTATTGTGCCAGACAAGACTGATAGCTTGACAGGTTCAGGTTTTGACAAGCCACGTGCTGAAGTTCATAAAAACTGCAAAGGGCAGCAGGGTGTAAATCAAGTCCTGTTCAGCTCCTCAGTGTCCCACTGACAGCTGAGCTCTACATGTGCTGCCAGGGGCTGCAGGATCTCTCTGTCATAGCCAGTGCTAAAGCAGCTTCTTCCAGGTGCCCATAACTTCCCTGAGTCCTGGCACTCATGAAAATTGGTGCTGGAACCCAGAGTGCTCCTTCCTCAGGGCTGCAGAAGCGCCTGTCGGGGAGATGCGTAAAATGTGCATTGCTTTGGCCGTCGCTCTGGCTGTGCTCCCTGGGGGTTCTTGCACTGGTGAATATTTTATTGTGACACCATATAATTGTGTCCTTTAAGCTTTTTTCCAAATCCATCTGGTACTTTCCCAGAGACCCCCAGGCCACCTGGCGGGGCTCGGTGCAGTGCTGTGCTGCAGCTGCACCTCGAGACTCCCTGGGCCACTTGTCCCTGCTGACAGCCAAGCAGGAACATCCCATTATCAGTCACGTGTCCTAGGGTTCCTCCTCTCTTGGCTTGAAGAAGTACAATGTAGTCTTCTTCCCAGCTTAGCTCATCTTAGAGTAAAAACATTACAGATGTCATTAACTGCAATTTTTAAATTTTTGTTGATGTTCCCACTACCTGCTGAGTAGGAGCCACCACCTCAAAGGGGTTTGGCACAGGTGACTGAGTATAAGCCAGTCTTTGCCTCTGAAGGATTTCTCCACCTGGTAACGTCAGTATTTCAGTGACCTGTGGGACAGCTGCTCCTGGAATGCACAAACCGAAGGCCCCTCGGATAGTGCAGTTTTCACCCACTAAGGGCTCTGGTTTGTGGCTGCAGTCTCAGAGCCATTGCAGTAGCTTCTTGCTCTCTTCTCACTTCAGTCAAGATCTTTTAATACTAGATAATTAAATATTAAGGAAAAAAACCCAAAACATTTAAACCAAACCATGTGTGTGTTTTGTACATGTGGTTTTGGCTCCATTCACACACTGGACCTGGGGCTCTGGTTATTTCTAAATCCAAACTCGGTCACAGGCTTCCCAAGGCAGTGGTGGGGTCACCATCCCTGGGGGGATTTAACAGCCATGTGGATGTGGCACTGGGGGATATGGGTTAGTGGTGGCCTTGGCAGTGCTGTGACTCTGGAGATGAGGGAGAGGAGGCCCTATCGAATGAGTGGCTGATGGCCAGAGGCCATCATGCTCTGCTGCAGCTCTGTTTTCCTCTCACTCTCCTTTATTGTTATTAATCCTTTCTCCTCCCTTTTTATGGAGAAGGCTGTCTGCATTGCCTGTACAGCAAATCATCCAGAGTACAATGCTTAAAGATCAGCGTTTGGAGTTAATTTACAGAGCAGCGCTTTCACTTGACGTTTTTATGTTTTGCTGCTTATTTTTCTAATTACAGCTGAAAGGAAATTCGAGATAAGTATCATATAATGAAGGAGCCAAAACCCCAAGGACAACTGGTTTGATGTTGTATTCCCTGCCTGAAGGAAGCCATGGGCTTTTGTTCTCTAATTAGTGAGGGCTTGGAGTCGGTGAGGGGTGGCAGTAGCAGCCCACCTGTGCTGAGCACCATCGTGCTGGTATCAATGAGGGCAACACGGACTCTCCAATTCCTCTGGCACCACACCTCTGGAGTGCTGGTGTGCCTTGCAGGCAGACCAGCAGCTGTGGTTAAGAGCCAGGTGTGTGGGGAAAACACTTTTTTGCACTGACATGGGCACAGACACCGCCTGTTGCGGTCCCCTCACTACCTGCGTGCGCTGCTGACGGGGCTCGTGAGGCTGCACGGCAGAATGAGGCCACCCTGCTGGAGTCTGCTCCCGCTCTGGACTGGCTGGGAGACTCCAGGGAAAAAGCCCTGGAACCACCTGCTGGTTTCTGAGATGTGTTTTCCATGATATGTATGCAGAGTGTTTGGGAGAGCCTGGCTATGGGGCAGCAGGCATTGCAGGGAGAATGCTTTCATCTCAGTTGCATCTCACTTCTACTGTGGTGTGGGATGGAACAATCCCACTTGGGCACCCAAGTGCAATGGGTTTTTTCCCTGGAACATGACCGTGTACTGAGTTTATCATCTTGTGTTGCTCCTCTTTTTAATTGAATATGTGCAGTTGTTTGAGTTGAGTCAAAATCTTCTCTCTCTTTCCTGGATCTTCCTCTCTAAGTGGGAGTTAGAAACCAGTCGTGGCTGAGGATGTAAATGATGTTGGTTCTTTTCCATGTCAGATTAACAAGGAAATGGATTTCATCACACAGTGTGTTGTCCTCTTGTCCTTAGGTGAGAACTGAAATGCCAGGGCACTCCTTGGGCAGTGTCCACTGAGGGAGGAGCTGCCGCTGGTCATCACTTTTCCTTTCCTCATAACTATAAATGATGGAGATAAGAAGCCTTGACTTTTCTTTTTTTTAATTTTTAAGTATCGCCCTAAACCGTGWCCTTCCCACAGCTCGCAAGCTGAAGAAACTGGGTAACCTGAAGGCACAGGACGACCTGGAGACAGCCAGCTCATCCAGCCCCACGGAGGAGCAAGCTCCCAAGCTGGTGATGACGCGCATCGATGGCTTCGAGTGCCAGCCCATCTTCCTCAACGTCCTGGAGGCCATCGAGCCTGGAGTGGTGTGTGCTGGCCATGACAACAGCCAGCCAGACTCCTTCTCCAACCTGCTGACCAGCCTGAACGAGCTTGGGGAGCGGCAGCTGGTCTACGTGGTCAAATGGGCAAAGGCCCTGCCAGGTGAGAAGGAAAACAAACAAATCCCCTGGCTTCCCAGTTCCAAAGCCCCACGTGCATTGCTGGGGCTGGGTGCGAAGGGAGTGGTCTGCAGCCCATGTCCCATCACACAGCTCCTGGGGACCATCTCCATGGGCACTGAGTGTCCCCTCCCCAGGAAGCAGCCTGCAGCAGCATCAGACTTGTCTCTAGAGGGGCTGGTGATGGGAGAGGGAACTAAGGCTGATGGAATATTTTGGAACTGATGCTCAGGGTTCAGATAGCCCCTGGGTGGCAATACTGTGTGGGCACAGGGCACTTCTACCAGTGGGGGGGTTGCTGCTGGTCGGGGCTCAGGGTCCTGCTCTCCTCCCCCTCTCCATGGAGGTTTTGCTCCACTTCCAGGCTGTGTCTGCCAGCCCTGCAGAACTGCCCTCTAGACAACGATTAGTCCTGTCCCAGGACTCACCTGCAGTGACAAAAAGGGTAAATTCCAACATGGCAGAAGAGCAATACAGAATCTCAAAGGGCTCTTTCCTGGCAGTCACTCAGCTTGCCCATGTGACAGCCCGGTGGGATATATTTATGATGCCTTCAGAAAGGTAATACGGGCCAGGAACTTTCCAGATGCTGGTCAGCAGGTGCAGTAAGTGGAGCATCCCAGTGACTGATCTGTTTATTGAGCTGGCTCTGCAAAGGGTCACTGGTCAGTGACACGCTGCCTGTTCCATGTTGTAATCCTGCAACAGAGTGAGTGGGATTGCAGAGGGCTGAGCTCACTCTGGTCACAGCGGGACCCAGCTCACCTTCCAGCATCCTGGAGACTGGAGTGTGGGGCCGGTTCCTGCCGCCTTTCCCATTCTGGCCCCACTCCTCAGAGAATGCCACAGAAAAGAGGGACCCCACTCCTCATATGTTTGGGGTGATACAGCCAGAGGAGGAGACTGAGACATCGTAGGTTTGCCACTCTGTGTCAGACCTTGGTGATGAACTGCGGTCAGATGTCTGACATTCCCAGGAGTTTAGCAGCCCTCTGGACTGATGGTCCCAGGGAGATTTTGGTCTGAACACCCTTAAATGCAGGGTAGCCCACTCTGTTTCTGGTATTCTCAAGCCACTTGGCTTGTAAAACCAGGCACAAATCCTCCTTTCTCTTTGGCTTATCTAGACCAGACATCAAGATCAGACACAGAGACACCACCAAAGCCAGCTGGCATCCAGGTCTGAGGCTATACCACTGCAGTAGTGCTGATGGAAAGGGAGAGTACTTTGGAAGATGTTTTCTGTCATAACCACCCCCTTATCAAAGGATTTTACTCTGCCAAACTGCACCTGATGCCTGACCCCTTGGTGTGCAGCAGTGCCAGCTGCTGCCCCGCTGCCCCCCAGGGCTGGCGCCCACTGTGCCAGGGTGGCATCTGGGCAAGATTCATTCTCCTGCTTGTTTGCCTTTGAGAGCTCTCCAAGCCACAGAGATCTTTGCCTCAATGGGTTGTAATTATACACTGGAGCTGTTAAATTGCTTTAATATTGTATATTGTATGATAATGTTTGATTGTCTTGTAACTCAATTATATTTGCCTATTTACAAGTACCTGGAAAAAAGCAGTGTTGGAGGTGGTGTAAGCACACCTGGGATTTAACTCTGAGCTGCCATGTGGGAATGCTAATTTAAATTTAGTTGCTATTTTTGTTTCTCTTGCAATGCACCTGAGGTTTCCATGCTCATTTCCGCAGTCATTAGATCCATGCAGTGTGTATTGGACAGAAACCAGAGCATCTGTAACGGTGGCAGAAGCCCTCGGGGTTGCCTGCTGGCTCTGAGCATCACATTAAAATCCAGTTACTTAAATTTGGTGAAGTCCTAAGGGGACTTTCTCTCCCCTTGTGTCCGAAGTTGCCTTTCTCCCCGTCCAGGGGCAGGTTTGTGCTTGTCTGTCCTTGATTCCCAGTCAGGATGGGAGCTCCATGTCACAGCTGGTGTATGCATGTCCTGCGACATGCTGAGCTTGGGCTGTGGACTGACTACCTTGTCCTAAAAGGAGCACTGCAGGAGAGGTGGACTCTGCATGGAAACAGCCCTGGGAACTGCAGGAACCCAATAGTAATTCCTAACATCCCTCCCTCATTGTTTATTAGGATTTCGCAACCTGCATGTGGATGACCAGATGTCAATAATCCAGTACTCTTGGATGGGCCTGATGGTGTTTGCTATGGGGTGGAGATCCTTCACCAACGTCAATTCCAGGATGCTTTACTTCGCTCCAGACCTGGTCTTCAATGAGTAAGTGTGAAACAACAACAGCCTAACGCTGGGCTTTGGGTCAGGGCGGGTGACAAACTACACCTTGAGCAGTCAACACCGAGCCGCCCAGCCCAGCCCAGCCCAGCCCGCTCCCCACTGCCACCACCCACGGTGACCTCCAGGAGCCGTGAGGGCTCTGTGATGCCTCTCCTGGTCCTTCTCCCTGCTCCCTCAGCCTTGCTGTGGGCTGGCACCCACCAGGGCAGTAGCAGAAGCTGGTGTGAGGTGAAGGTCTGCTCCATACAGAGCTGCCTTTCTGCTACATGGTTTGAATTCCAGTTTCCAGCTCTGTTGGGCAGCTGGAATGAGCAGAAACAAAGTGTACTGTAATGTCTTGGTGGGCTCTCCCTGACGTACTGTCAGCTTAGAGCTGGGGAGGGTTTGCTGGCACACGGGTAGAAGAGCCTGAACCCAATAACCAAGCACAGCAGCAGGCAAATCCACACCTGCCTGGGAGCTCCAGCTTGGCCTCATATCCCTCACAGACAGAAATGTGTGGGGAATTGTTGCAGTCGCTCTTCAGACAAACGCTGCAAGTCCCCAGTAGCTATCTGTGTCCAGCGAGGATTGCACACAGGCGTTTTGGAAAATGTTCCACTCCTGCGTGCGGCATCCCCGGGAGAGAGCTCGGGCCGCTGGCAGCGGGGATGTGCCAGGGGCGTTGCTGGGTCGAGGAGCATGTCCTCCCCATCACACACACGCGCTCTGGTCTCCGTGCCACCCGGTCTTGTCTTGCCCTGCCAGGTACCGCATGCACAAATCCAGGATGTACAGCCAGTGCATCAGGATGCGGCACCTCTCCCAGGAATTCGGGTGGCTTCAGATCACACCCCAGGAGTTCCTCTGTATGAAGGCTCTCCTCTTCTTCAGTATTAGTAAGTACCCACACCCTTTCCTCCACAGAGCTGCAGCACCTGCCGGTGCATCGCCCTTGAGGCACCTGGTGCTTTCGCTGTGTCTGGACTTTCAGTTCCCAGGGGGAGGCTGTGAATGTCCCCTGCTTTAGCCTTCCTCCTGCTCTCCTCTTGTTGTCACTCTTTGGGTTCCTCTCACGGTTTTCTTCCCATCCCACCCAGTTCCAGTGGATGGCCTGAAGAACCAGAAGCTCTTTGATGAGCTCCGCATGAATTACATTAAGGAGCTCGACCGTATCATTGCCTGCAAGAGGAAGAACCCCACCTCCTGCTCCCGGAGGTTTTACCAGCTCACCAAGGTCCTGGACTCAGTGCATCCGGTAAGAGAGGACAGGGAATGCCCATCTATACATGCAATGTCCATCTATATGCATAAGAATCAATACAAGAAAGAAACTTCTCACAGTGAGAATGATCATTCCCTGGCACAACCTCCCCACCATGGGAGGAGTTCAGATGCAGTTGGAGAGAGCRCTGGATATTCTTATCCAGGCTCCCTTTGCCAGGGAACGTGGGACCTCTGTTCTGTGTCTTCTTGGAGAAGGTGCTGCCCAGGGACTTGTTTAACCATCTCTCTTCCTTCCCCAGATTGCCAAGGACCTGCATCAGTTTACATTTGACCTCCTAATCAAGGCACACATGGTGAGCGTGGACTACCCGGAAATGATGGCCGAGATCATCTCTGTGCAGGTTCCCAAGATCCTGTCTGGRAAAGTCAAGCCTATCTACTTCCATGCACAGTGATCTTTTGGAGGGACCCCCGTGCTGCCACCCCCATTCCAGCCATCTCCTGCCTATTACTTCTGCACTACTGTCCTGCAGTGCCTTGGGGAATCCCTCCGCTGTGGTGGCCAAGGGGACAGGCAGTGACAGACCTGCTGGGATTCCTGAGATCTGTTTTCCTGAGGTACCTCTGAACTGAACCCCTGGCGTCGGCCTCTGCCTGGCCCCAGCTGCTCACGGTGCTGGGCAGGGAGTGGCGGGGGCGGCGGCACAGCGTCTGCACGTTCTCCTCGCTGTCACTGTGACTCCAGCGGCCCAGGGCCACGGGGGAGCAGGAGAAGTGCCAGCAGTTGGTGGGTTTGGGGTGATTTTTATAAAAAGGACATGACACAGAGCAGTTTGCAGCTCCATATTTGGGCGGAGCCTCCTTCGGGATGTTTTATTTGCATTATGGTGCTGGGAAGCAGATGAGTTCAAGCACTGCAGAAGAGAAGCAGAGCAGAGCTGGGGGGATGAGGCGAATTTGTGACTGAGGAGTTYACAGGCCCTGCAGCCGCTGTGGGATCTGCTCGGGTCAGCTTGGCCCTGGGACCTGCCTGCGCTGCCGAGACACAAGCGATGGAGCGGACAGGCTGCAGTGGAAGGCCTGCCAAGGAAGATGACCTTGGAAATTCCCCAACAGTGGCTGGCTCCTGTTTTCCACCTGGGATGATTTTCCTATGGCCTGTCCAGCTGGGTCTTGGTCTGCCCCACAGACCCCCAGGYGCTCAGCAGCCACATTCCTGTCCTCACCAGCTGCTGCTCCCTGACAAAGCCGAACCCACCTCCGAAAGTGCCTGATGCCCTCGGACCTCACACCTGCCCAGCTCCCCTGGGCACCTGCAGCCTCTGCCCTGCATCTGCAGCCCCTGCCCAGCCCCACAACTGCTCTGCTCCCACCGCCGCTCCGCAGACCTGGGATTCCAGCTATGCTCTTTCCCTGTGTTTGTCCCAACTGTTTTTTCTGATGCCAGCGGATGAATGTCGCAGAGCCAAGACCGTGGCCAGGATCTGTGGGACCTGTGGGACCATGGGACTCCTCTGTGAATCCCGTCCATGGGGAGGTGGCTGTGGGAACTGGCTGGTGCCACCACAGTGCTTCGGGGGGCTGGAAAGGAAGCGCCAAGAGACCCCCTGCTCTTGGGAATGGCACACGCAGCTCCTGCTGATGGCAGTGGCTGATTGCAGCCCGGGGGGACACCATCGTGCACTCACTGTCCCACGTACATGGCCCTGTATGCACCACCCCACACACACCGTCCCTTACATGCTATCCCACACACACCCCGTCCCATACACACCAACCCACACACACCATTCCACACATAGCACCCCAAAGAGCACCCCCACACACTATCCCATACACACCATCCCACACACACCACACACCACACATACACCACACACACGCCATCCCATGTGCATCACCCCACACACTCGGCCTGTCCCTGGCGCACACACAGCGGCCAAGCCTGCGTGTGCTGTGGTATTTTAGCTCTGCTGTTCCCACACACCCTGAGGACATCAAAACCACCTGCTCAGACCTGGCCAGGGCTGTCAGTGACCGCAGCACTACAGCCTCGTGCCAGGGTCACACGTCCCATCGTGGGCTGTGACACAGTCTGGCATTACCAACCCAGACATCTACATGGGATCCTTGTGCCGGCACAGGCAAACAGCAAACCCTGCACCTGCTCAGGGTAGTGAGCCCACCCAGAGCCCTGCACACACGCAGAGCCCTGTACCCACCTGGAGCCCTGCACCCACCCAGAGCCCTGCACCCACCTGCAGCCCTGTGCCGAGCTCTCCAGGCAATGCCCTTGTGGTGCAGCTGCTCCTTTGCATACTCGCAGTAAAACAAACCATTTTCCTGATACTTTCCAACCTTTTGATGGGATTTTCACTATATGAAGGAGTAGGAAAAAAACCCTATTGAAAGGGAGGATCTTTCTTTGCAATGGGTTTCCTTCCCCTGCTAGATACGGCTCTGGTCCTGCTCCTCCTGCTGGAATCCCCTCATGTAGGCAGCAACAGAATCCATGGGTGAACTTTCTGGCTGGCAGCCAGTGGCATGCTGCTCTTGGAGGCTCCCCCATGCCAGAGGGCTGCTGGTGTTTTCAGTGCTGGTGTGAGCTACAGATATTTGCAAATGAACCGGTAAAAAATTCCTGCTGGTGCATCCCTGTCTTCTGGAATTTTTCCTGGCCCTTCACAGCGGAGCTCAGTGAGCAGATGGGTGGTGATGCCCAATCCCTGTTACCAGCTCAGGATGGCTCTGAGCAGTGGGAGCAGCAACCTGGGAGAGCTTTGTGCTTYGCACAGGCTCGTGTCAGTGAAGGTTTCATTTGTTAATGAGTGTGGCAGTGTCCTGCTGGGAGACTGGGAGGAGGCCAAACCTAACAGAGATTTGCCCACACTGCTTTGCTGGTGGGAGCACTGTGCAAATGAGAAGCGGGGGCGTGGGGAAGGATACTGCCCGTGTATCACCTGCCCCGTGTGTGTCACCCTGTGTGAAGCTGCTCTGGCCAGCGAGTGCTGAGTGGGGCAGGAGCTCATGGGGAGCACCCTCAGCCCAGGACAGAGGGGCAGTCAGGGACGTTGAGGTCTTGTTCCTTGCCTCTTCAGTATCACATGAACTTCTGCAACTTGTTAATTCAAAAGTTGTGTTCTTACAATATAACTACCAGGAGATGCTGGAGCCAGGACCCGCAGCATCTGTGTGTGTATTTGCTGGGTGAACTAACGCTGTTTCCACGTGGATTTTCATGAGCTGCTGCAGGGAACTGGGGAAGAAGAGGCTTTAAGAAATACCAAAGTCTGACTCCTGCCATGTATCTTTGTGCTTTTTTTCTTCTGCGTTTTCTTGTCTACTTTTGCTAAAATAAAGCAAAGAGAATTTCACCGTGTTCACAGTCCCAAAGAAGCTGTCCCTAAGGCTCCCCTCAGGCCGGCCAAGCCCTGGAGTGGGGATGCCCTAAGTGTCCCAGCTGGGAGCCGACCTTGTCCCTGTTCTCCTGTGGATTCCCTGACTCTGCTCTGGCTCATCTCGTAGGTGTGAGGGCTTTTGAGCTGGCCCAGTCTGGGTCACGGCTCAGACCATCAGCTCCTGCCCAAGGCAGCAGATGGAGAACAAGAGACACACACGTTGGCATCTCCCTGTGAGCAGCATTTGTGCGTGGATGGGCACCATTCCATAACAGAGGGTGTGGGATAAGGGACGGTGCCTTTAGCGAGGGCAGGAGGGACTCTTCCTCAGCCCTGTGTTATGCCAGAAGCAGGGAGTCAGATCAAGGGGTGCAATGGCATGTGGCGTTCCCAGGGCAGGGATCACAGGCCTGTGCCCAGTTTTGCCCACCTGTGCCCAACTTTGCCCACCTGTGCCCACCTGAGCCTGAGGGGCTCCTGCCAGCAGCCCCTGCCTCAGCAGGGAGCTCGGCTCCGCAGGAGCAAGAGCTGGGGCAGCAGCTCTCTGCTTGGAGAGGCTGTGGGTGCATCAAGAACCAGCAGCATCCGCACACTGTTGCCATAATGTTCAAGAGGCCTTTTGTGCTTGGCTCAGGGTGCTTGGTGAGGGAGCTGAACCTGGGGCAGGACCCTCCCAGTGGTACCACTCCCTGCTCCGGGCCGTGGGGCCGTGGCCTTGGTCTGTAGGGAATGCTGAGGGGTGCCCGAGGTGTCACCTGCCTCCCAGCCAGCCGGAGAGCCGCGGCCCTTGTGGTCACCTCCCATCACAGGCTGGTCCCGCAGAGTCCCTCCCCTTGCTGAGCTCTTGCCCTGGATGTTTCAATAACATAATGTATGCTAAAAATATCTATATAAAATAAAGGCATGGCCCATTTTCTATTGCTAAAGATACCTATTTAGTGACATGCTCTGAGAGTCCTCTCTGGCTGCACACCGAGGCACTGAATGCTCTGCAGGAGATCAGTCAGAATGTGCCAATTTAATGGAGACTTTTAATTATTCTTCTTGCTGGTTGCTACCCAAGTTTACAAAGGTCCCACCTTTTGTGGCATGCACGGAGCACCCACTGGCACAGGCTGGGGTCAATATTGGCTTCTCCAAATTTCCTGTGGCTGCTTGAGGTTAGACAGGGACAGTGTTTGCATTTGGGGAACAACGGAGTGCCCTTTGTTTCTGCCCTCTTTGATCGCACAAAGTGTCCTCACATGTTCGGGCAGAATCCTGGGATTACAGAAAGGTGTCTGTGTTCTACCTGTTTCCAGACCCAGGGTGTGGACACTGCCGATGGCCTCGGGCAGGCAGGGTGTCCCAGACCCTTTGGGTGGGTCAGAGCCTCCCGTGCCACTGGTGCCCACTGCCTGTGCTCATTCCCTTCGGCAGCAGAGGGACCCTGCGCTTGTGACTCACAGAGTAAATCTCTGCACCCACATAAACCCTTAGCAAGTGGATAAAAGCTGCTCTCTGTGCTGGGTGTTTGGTGTTCTGTGGCAATTTTATGCTGTTTCTCTTTGTTAACATGTCTCTGTAAAAATAACAGTTCTCTATTTGATATATTTTACTTTCTTTGTAATAAGCCAAAAAGCTCATTGCTGGTGCCTTTTTGCCTGGGTGGCCCTCCCAGCCCACAGCTGTGTTCCTGGCAGTAACAAAGGCCGGTGTCTGCAATTGCTCCTTCCACCAGAGCTGAGGGAAAGAGGGAAGCCAACACCACAGGATTGCCAGAAGAAAAAGAGCCAGCAGCCTCGGAATGGCAGAGAGACTGTGGAGTATGATGCCGGTTCTTTCCTGGGGCCTGGCTCCAAGGCAAGGGCTGAGCATGACACTTGGCCCTGTTTTGGTGGGACTGTGACCCTGGAGCCCCCACAAGCCGTGTGGTGTGGGTGCAGCACACACAGCCTGGCCCAGCCATGTTTGGAATCACGGTGCTTTGCCCAAATTATAGCATCTGAGGGCAATTTCTCTCAGAGAAGGAATTGGGTGGATTGCTGACACAGCTCTTCTTCTTTTAATGGGAACTGAATGCATTGGATAAGGAAGAGAGAGCCCCACAACACTTCGGTGCCATGGATTGTGGTGACAAATGCTGCCGGGGCCAGCGGGGTGCAGTGCAGGATGCCCTGGGACAACTGCAACTCACAAGTCCCCGTGTGGGACTGAAGGACATTTATTTGTGTAACCAAAGAGAGGGGCTTGCCTGCCACCCAGGTAAAGACAAAACAATGACACTGCACTGGGGGTAAATGAAAATTCTCATTTTTGGCTCTTTCAGCCATGCCTGGGGCCCGCCCGAGCCCTCAGCCATGCCATGGGGTGGCCCATCATGCTTGGTGTTCAGCTCTTTCTGTAACCTGAAAAGCTGCTGTTGTTCTGAGTCCAATAAATGCAGAATCTGGTTTGCTGGAGCTCTGCCCTCTGCCTGCGTTTGGCTTTTGTGTCGATTTTGTGCATGAAGTTGCTGTGGGTGTGACGGCTGCCAGCGAGCAAAGGCGCCAGGAATCAGTGGGTCATTTGCCAGTAGATGAGGCTGTACATTGGGTCATTGTAGGCTTTCTTTCACGTGTTCAGATTTCATTATTAATCACATCTGAACTCATAATTCAGTTACACATCAATTGGCTAATCCTTTCATATATTCCTCTTTGGGTCTTTTAAATTGAATTTCATTTGATTAATGTATTTCTCAAAGCAAGGAGCTAATAAAGGCCAGTGTCCTCCTCCTCTTGTCATTGTTTTCGGTATCTTTATGAGCAGTTGTAAATCCGTTCTTCTGGAACGTCTTTATAAAATTGACCTACGCTCTCCAAGTAATAAAGAAGACGCTTATCAGCCACTTGTTAATTCGAGGCACAGATGTGAATCCTGCCCAGGGCCAAGATTTGATTCACTGAGACAAAGCAAAGAGCTTGGAAAAAAAAAACCTCATCAGGCCACAAATATCTGGCAATGCCTGGTGTGTAATTGCACAGCAGCAGTCCACACACCGTGCCCCGTGGGCTGAAGCACAGTGTGCCAAGAGAACAAAAACCCTTGGGTTTGTCGTCCGCAGAGAATCTGATCCCATCCCTCGCTCTGAGTCACAGTGAAAAATTAATGTGTTATTTTCAAAATTCACCCTTAATGGACACTGAGAAGGCCACAGCTGCTCGGGGCTGTGATGGTCTCTTGGGTACCTGCCAGCACGTCAGTCCCAGTCTCACCTGCCAAATGGCCACTTGGCCACCAATGTCCCCAGGCACATTCAGGAGCCACTGGTCCAGCGTGTCATAGGGTGATGGACTTGGTCCCTCTGTGGCTACATGTCCTGGGCTTACACTGGCCTCAGTCTCTGATGGCCCCAAACTTGTGCGGCTTGAACAGTGTCTGCGGGAGGACAGTGAGGCCACCAGCTGGGGGCTGCCAGGGTCAGAACTGGCTGAAGAGCAAATCCACCTCACTCAACTTGTTCTGCTCTGTTATGCTCCAGCCACCTCTGCTGTGCATCCTGCATCCCCACATCCTGCATCCCACATCCTGCATCCTGCATTCCCCCCACACTGGTCACCAGGACCTACAGGTCACAGGGAAGCTGCTGACCCCCCTGACCATTCCTAACCACCAGAGCTGTGGGGCCTGGCAGCACGGTGACGGTCACCATGCCAGCACTGGGGCTGAGCCACGTGCTGGGGGGCTCCAGAGCTGCCCTTGGAGAGGCAGCTTCTGCCTCTGCTTCCCAGCAGATCAGCATGTCAAACTCACTGGAGAAAGTCCAGTTACCATGAAGAAGACAACTGAAAACATGGAAACATCATGAAAGCCCGCAAATGGCCCCATGCTTTAAGGCCATTTATTTGTTCTTGTTCTCATAGGAGAAAGAGGGATATTTTTAGAAGAGAAAGATGTTCAGTTTCCTAAAATGCTGACGAATTGTGTCAAACAGCCCTTTCGGCAGCGGCTCCCCTCCCCGGGGCCTGGGAGCGCCAGCGCTGTGACCCCGCTGTGCTGGCAGCCAGCCCCGTGTGCCTTCCACAGCACCAGGGCTGCGCCCGCGCCCCCGGAGCAAGCCACAGACCTCAGCGGGGTCACGTCGACCCAAGTGCCCTGACACAAGGGACATTGGCCCATGCTGAGGTTTGCTCCTTACCCGAAATTGCTGCTGCCTCCCTCTGCCAGCGGTGGCAGGCGCCAAGGGGAGGGCAAGCAGTGCCTGGTGGGGCTCGTGTCCCATCCCATAGGAACAGGGTGGGCGTGGTGGCACGGAGTGGTGGCCACCGGCACAGCCTGTGGGGCCAACACAGTGAAGGGAGCCAGGGTGTGCAGTGAGGGAGGATGGAGCTGTGGGAGGATGGAACTCCTGGGGGCTTGCTTCTCTGAGCCTTCACAGGAATGACCACATTTTATACAGGATTTCAAGAATCTTCACAACTTCTGCCTGGCAGAAGTTCTTAGAGACTCTGACCGAGGCTGTTAAAGCACTTCTTAAACTTCTGAAAACACAGAAAATGAAAAACATCATGGCCTTTACTGGTTCAAAGCATCTCCTGATTGTTTAAGCCAATTACAGGATTTTTTGGTGGCCCGACCTGATTTACAGCCATACGTGCGGGCCAAGAAACCTGCTAAAGGCTGCCAGGAACCCGCCCAGCGCAGGGACTTGCTCCCAGCTCGGTGCATCCAGATGGGTAATTGTGCAGTGAGATGGGTTAGGGAGAACTACAGAGCTGGAAACTATGGCTCTGATCCTCCAAGGAGTCCCACGTGGGTGGATTCCAGCGCCTCCATGGGTCTCTGTGCAGCCCATAAATTTCAGATATCAGTGCTCCACTAAGTATATTTCAATTCTAAATTTATCACACAGATTTGCCTGCTGCAGACTCTTTGGCCTCTTCAAACTCTTCCTCTGGGAAGAACTCACTGAGGCTCAGGCTCAAGCTTTGGAACTGCTTGTTTTGTTATCTTCTCTCTATAAAAACCTGCAAGGTTTTACTTGTGCTGGAAAATAATTTTCTTGCTCATATCAAAACCAAATGTTTTCTGTAAGAAAGCAAGCCACGCACCTGCGGGTTGGGAGACAAGGATTGTTGGGGCAGTGCCTCAGTGCTTGTTCCAGTTCATGATCACTTAATACATGGCCTAGTGAGGAAAAAAGTTTAGTTCCCCAAACGCTGCTTTTTGAACACATCCAGCCCTGGAAAAGTTACAGCCCCAGAAGGAAACTTTTCAGAGAAACAAGAAGCTAGAAAAAACAAGCAGAAACCCCTCAAGCTGCTGCTCCAGGTGCACTGTGTCCATGCCTGCCGCGGGAGTGCTCGGGTGGCTCAGGCCCGGCGCCAGGGCACGGCCTCGACCTCTCCGAGCTGGCAAACCCGGCCGGGGCTGCCCAAAGAGCCCGCGGGCGGGGGCCGGGCCCCTACAAAGTAATTGCAGGAGGATCTTGAAAACAGCGACCAGCCCTGAGCAGGGTGTGGGTGGGAACGCTCCCCTTCTCCAGCTGGGAACCCTCACGGTTGTGGGGGCAGCCGTCCCTGGACCTCCTGCGCAGTCACCTCCGTTGGGCTTCTCCAGAAATCCAGGCTCCAAAGCTGGCTGCAAGATTCCCATCTCAGAGAGACAAAGCTGTTCTCTCCTGAGAGAGCGCTCACTGTTAAAAAAAAGCAAGAGGCCCGAAAAGCCAATGCTGATGCACAATGTCAGAGTCGAGAGGGGGGAAAACAGATGTGAGGAGTGGAAAGAAGTGCTGGATGAATGGCAAGAAGCAGTTGGTGGTCACCAACCAGAGGAAACCCGGAGTCTCAGTGACCCACAGCATAGGACGCCGTCCAGGCACTGTGGCAGCACGGGAATATTCATCCTTGGTAGGGCAGCTTCTCTGGTCAGAGAATGCACAAACCCATCTTTGGGGGGTGCGCCCCCAGAGTGGGGCTGTGGCAGAGCCCAGGGCACTCTCAGTCCCATGGACATTGCCCTGTGTGGCCTCCCCGGGGTGCGGAGCCGGGACCCCACAGCGGGACCTGCCTGCAGAGGGGGTGGCAGCGCAGGCAGCGTTCRGGCCCGGAGTGGAGAGGAACAAAACACACTGAGACCGTTCTGTTTCACTTCATGGAAACTTTATAAACACTTGCAGTAACCTAAGCTTGCACACACCACAATGGCTGTGGGGCTGATGCTGAGGGGCTGCCGTGCTGCACGGGGCGATTCGCGTTCCCAGCTGTCGCTCCTGGGCCATGGCAGCAGGGGCTAGGCTCACGGCAGCAGGAATTGGGCCCCACAGCAGCAGGCACTGTGCATAACGGCAGAGGCGATTGGGCCCCACAGCCTCCCGCCAGCACAACCAGCACCCCCCACCTCTCCAGCTGCTGGTCCCCAGTGTCCAGCTGCACCCACAGGTGCAGGAAAAACCAGCACAGACATATAAGTGACAAAGGACTTTAAAAGCACACCACAAAATATGTCTGCAAGAAGCTGCTTCTCCCCACTGCTCACACTGTCAGACTGAAACCCAACCACTCTTGGATTCTCCCTATCCACAGAGCCTGGCTCTATCCTGGGGTTGTGCACTTGGCAATGGGCATGAGCAGGAGGAGGATGTGACAGCCCCTGTTCCCACAGGATGTTGCCTCCAGAGATAGAATTGTGCATCAGCAGAACCCCAGGAGCTTCCCAAACTGGCAGGCTCGAGGGGTCCCCAAACCACAGCCCCAGGCATGGAAGACAGTTGGGAAATGCTGCCTTCTTGTGTGGGAGCCACCGGCCCAACACCCCAACAGGGCCAGGGGCTGATGGTGCTGCAGGCAGGTGGCCCCACTGCCAGGCTGGTCAGAGCAGCTCCCTCCAGCTTCAGCTCCATCTTGCCTGCTCCGAGATCCCCGATCAGAACCAGTGTGTGTTGTCCTGGAGCTGCCAGCAAGGGGCTGCAGCAGGAGGGGCCCAGCACAGCCCCAGGTGCTGCCAGTGCATGTAGCGCAGCCTCAGCTGCCACAGCACAGGGCTGGTTTGGTTTTAAAGCCACTTTCCTGTGCCAGATCCAAAGGAGGGAGCAGCTGAGGCACTGCTGAAGCCAAGGGAGTGAGAGCACCATGGACGTGGCACACGTGAGTGCCACCGTGTGACATTCAGCAATACGAGACACGAGGTCGCACAGAGGCGAAGTGCCGGGAGATGGGAAGGATGGCGGCATCATCCCCCCGGCAAACCTGCGCCGGGCAGGACACAGCGCTCAAGGGATGGAGCAGCCGGGAAGCAGCTGTGGGAATGTTTAGCCACTGTTTTGGAAATGCTCTCAGCACCTAAGGAAAACCATTCAAAATGGGGGAGTCATCTTTGGGCGGGCAGAGGAAGTGGGGAAGCCGCCTGCTGCTGTGCACAGCCTGGAGCTGGGCCGTGGTGGCAGCTGGAGCAACAGACAAGGCTCTACTGCTACAGGGCTGCACAGTGGTGCTGGCCAGGAACACCTCCCGGGCCAATGGACATCATCCACAGGGCACAGTTGAGGGACAGACTGGGAATTTCATACTGGAAATCAACAAACAAGCAAACAAGAAACTGGGCAGTTCTTAGAAAAACAATGGGTTTGACCCACATTCAGTGAATTTCAGATCCTCAGCACCTCTGTGCTGGCCCACCGCAATCACCCAGGATGGAGACTTCTTGGTGGGCCTGTGAGAAGTGAATATGGTGGGAGTGTGGCTCACATGAGAGGAAGAAGAGGCAGCAGAGGAAGAGGAGGAGGAGGAGGAGGACGAGAAGGAGGAAGAGGAGGAGGAGGAGCACCTGCTGCCCCCTTCCCCCAGCTGCACCCTTGGAGGCTGCTGACCCTATGGCACTGCCCAAGAGCTGACACCAGGCAGAGCTGTGGCCCCGCTCAGGCCGAGCCCCCAGCCCGGCCACGTCCGTCAGTGCGGTGTCCCAGGCCAGGGGTGTGCAGACACCCAGGAGGAGATGAGGAGACATCCCGCAGAGCTGAGCTTGCTGGTTCCCCCGTGCCTGCCCAGCCTGTGTCACCACGGGCAGTGTTCCCAGGCACGGCTGTCCCACACACTGCAACCACAGTGCAGCTCACCGAGTGAGAGACACGAGCACAAAGGAAGGGGCTTCTTAGGGCAAGAGAGGCCATCCCCAAATGCAGTTGCTCTGCCCTTGCATCCAAGCACAGGGACTCAGCCCCTGTGCTGTCCAAGGTCACCCTTATCAAGGTGTGTTTCCCAAAAGTGAGCATGTGGTCGGGGGCTCCGCTGTCCCTGGGCCCGCAGGTGGGCGGCATCCTCCAGCCCTGCCCACGCTGCCGTCACCTGCATGGGGGCACACGGGCACTGCCAGCGCCTGCAGGGAGGAGAGTGGGGAGGGCAGGGAGCAGTTGAGCACAGATGTGTGGGCAGGACCTGATCTCCATCATGGTCTCCCTCTCCTAATTTCTTGAGCCACCTGTGGCTCGGAAATCATTGTCCGGTAAGATAGCTGCTCTCCAGGGCACTGAGGCTGGCAAGGCTCAGCTGTGACTCCTGGGTCACAAGCACAGAAAGTCTCCTGGGTCCAGCTGGGCTGAGGTGCTTACAAAGCCTGGAAGAAGAAAACAAGCTCTACGCTCTGTCCAGCAGTCCAAAGCCACCAGTGATGGCAGAACCACTGGACTCCCACCACCTTATAAATGCTGAATTTGTGTTATGTCTGCTTTTGGTTTATTATTTGATTTGTTGTCATAAACACGTACCTTTAGCCTCAGCTCTCATCACTTGGGATCCTGCCTTGTGGTGATGAAGAACTGGATACATGGAAGTAGGAGAACAGAGAAAAAAATGAATGCAATGAGCAAGCTCCAACTCAGCTCCACAAGCTGCTCGAGGCTGGGTAACGGGCAGGGAAGGGAGTGTTTTGCAACAGAACAAATGATTTCACTCTCAGTACTGGCAGGAGCAGTTCTCAGATTTACACACAACCTGCTCTCCCTTGGGCAGAGGTTGGTGGCTTTTCAGAGCAGGAAGCTGGAGCTTATTTGGGCAAATCTTACCACAAATGGGACCTGCTGCCACTCTGAGCCGAGGGCTCCCGTGCCAACGTTGTGACCCCACCACCCCCTGCCTCCCGTCTGCAAACCCCCTGTGCTGGACCAGCCACACTCTCAGCAGCTGCTGCGACCTAACCAGCCTTCCTCACCTCACCCATGACCTGATCTCTCCACAAAGCCTGAGTACAACAGGCACTACACCACGTAGATCCACACACACGGTAACAGGGATCCACAGGGATGTTTCTCACTTGGCAGATTTAACTTAGCAAGTCTGTATCTGGACTCACATTTTACACTTTGTGCTCTTTGTTTGGTTTCAGCATTTTAGTTGAGCCTCATCTGCTGCTCATGAGTATTAGACAAGGCAGGCTTGGGCTGGGACTGGGGCTGTCCRTGCTGGCTCTGCCTCAGAGGAAGCACCCTGTGCTGCAGGGCTGCTGCTATCCACATGCCACCTTCCCAGTGCCAGGCTTACCTGCCTGTTCTTCGGGAAGCCGTCTCAAAGAACTTGGTCCTAGAGGCCACCCTGCAAAGAAAACAGGAGAAGTCACTCCTCTGATTCGACCTGGCAATTTGCTAGCGAGATCTGCTCTGTGCCAGGGGAATGAGCAGCAGCACTGGCAGAACTACAGAGATCACCTTCCATCAACGGCTCTTGAGCCAAGGTGCAGCCAGGCTCCTTCTGCACCCACTCTGCCCTCACACCACCCACCAGCRCCATGGCTGGGCTGCTTATAGAACCATGGCATCATGGAATCATTTAGGCTGGGAAAGACCCCAAGATCATGGAGTCCAATCTTTGACCAAACAGCACCACACGAACTAAACCATAGCACCAAGTGCCACATCCAGTCATTATTTCCATGTTCTTATGGAACATGCCTATAATCCCATGTGCATCCACCCTCTTTATAGTCCTTCCTTCAGTGTTTATGTGCTCCTGCCYGTGCTCACAGAAAGAGAAGTTCTCCCAGGCAGTTCTGGCACAGAGCTGGTCCTCATGGCACCTTTTGTTTTCTTTCATTTAATTCCCATGGAAGCCAGCAAGGTTTCTGACTCTCTAAAATCTGAAAGAAATCTGAGAATGAAGCTGAACTCCATCCAGTTTCCTTAAGCAGATCCAAGCTGGATCTTGTCCTGCCCCAGAAAATACCTCATTCAAGAGGTTTGCTAGTGGCAGGCAGGGAGGGGCTCAGCTCCATTGACCCAGGAACAGCAGGGAAGGGGATGGGACAAGGCTCAGCCTCGGGGCTGTGCTTGAGCAGCTCCAGAGCTTTGTGTTTGCCTTCACTCCCGTCCTTGGCTGTGCCCTCTGCTCAGCTTTCCAAGTGACACTCAAACCCGCACTCACCCCGGTGCTGAGGGGACATCCAGGGGCTCCAGCCACTGAGGCCCCAGCTGCCCCCGCCGGCACCGTGCGCCCACCACGGGCTGCTGATTACTTACACGGATGAGGGCATCTCCTCTGCTGTCCCTGCTATCAGATCCGGCCTCTGCTCCAGCTTTGGAGGGATGGGAGTCCGGCATGGTGGATCTGGAGGTCTCACAGGGGGACGTGTTATCACGGGCTTATCACCATGGGAACGTGGCTTCGGGACACCGTCACAGTCACCTGCAGGGATGGAGATGACAAACATTGAGCAGGAGGCTTTGGCAGAGGCCAGATGTTTACGAAGGGGCACTGAACAGTTCAGTTCTGTCCATCTGCCTCAACACTCTCTTGCTGACACTGGCCAATAGCCAGAATGGAGGGACAGAGTCCAGGGAAAGGCAGCTCCCACACTGCCTGCGCCAGCACAGCCTTCCTGGCATTGGGAACAGGGGCTGGAGCTGGACCTGCGAGGAGAAACTCAGTGTAGTTGTGACTGTGAAACTGATACTTCCTGAGAATGACAAGTGTTCTTAACCAAACCCTGTGCAGTGCGGCTCTGTGAAAGGGAGAGGAACAGCACAAACCGATTTGCGCAAATCGCACAAAGCGATTCCTGCAGCTGAGCTTTTATCCTGGACAGTGACACTACCTGTCGTCTCCTTGGCTGCTTTTCTTCCCCAAGATCCAGCCAACCTTGCTACTCACTTAACCCTTCAAAGTCTTTAAAGGTCAAGTCAACGAGGAATGAGTGTCGGATTTCACCTGTGCCCACGCCTTAGGCTGTTCTGGTCTCCCAGCCCTTCCTGCTGAGCTACATCAAGAGGACTCAAGGGGAGAAGCCCACCACCAGCCCCAGGGAGGGCTGACTCGGCACCTTGGGCTTCCCCCGGGAGCAGGGCACTCCTGCCTGTCTCCAGCCGGGTCCCCGGCACACACTCACCCTCTCTGCCGCAGACGCCTGGCCGGGGCGCCGGTCTCCTGGCCTGCAGCGTGGCGGTCCTCAGGGCAGGGCTGGTCACCACCCCGTTGGCCGCCCTGCCCGCCGGCTTCGCGCCTCCATCCTGCAGCCTGGCCACCAGCTTCCCCGGCTCGGGCTCGGGACGTGGCTGGGGCCGGCCCTCGGCGGGGGGACGCCCCGGCTCGTCCCCCCCTGGCCGGGCAGGCAAGCGGCTGCGGTGCAGGGGCTTGGGGGCCTCCACGCCGCCGCCGTTGGGGGTCTGGCCGAGCCGCTCTGCTGTGGAAACAAGGGGGCAGAGAGCCGGTTGTGTACCACACTTCATGACCCTCCAAAAGCCATTCATCTCACTCCTCTTGCTGCGCTACCGACCCAGGAGCAGGAGCTCTGCTGTGAACCCGACTGCTCCTTGCAGCCTTGGTCCTTCTGCTCCAGGTTGGGGAGGCATTGAAATGCAAGGCCAGCCCCAGCTGCATCAGCAGTCTGGGGGTTTTAAAGAGCAATGTGAATCAATCATGTTTTGCCAGTGTCATAAAGTGCAGTTAGAGTACACTTTATACCTAAACATCATCAAAGCTCTGAAAACTAATGGAGAAAGAGACTTTCCATCTCTTTGGTGACTATGGAATCAGGGCACAGCCTGCAGTAACAATTAGAGCAAATTGGGTGTAGAAAAATGATTTTAAGCTGATGTGCCCTTTGACATTATGATAAGGGCTTCAGCATTTCCTTACAGTCAGCTGGATTTAACAGCAGAGTTGAACTTGGTCTAGAAAATACTGTCACTGGGTCCTAAAAAAGTTCTCTGGAGTTCTGTTCTGGATGTGGAACTGCCAGCGGCTGAGCCAGCTTGAGACCCCCTTGGGCCTCCCACAGCACAGACCCCTCTGGCTACCATCCCACCAACTCCCCAGGCAGTTCCTTTTGCACCTTTGCCTCTGATGCCACAAAACCTCTCCTCTGGGCCTGTCCTGTGCAAGAACCAGCCTTAGTTTAGCTAATGGAGAATGCAGAAGGCAGCAGAAAAACCCAGTTCCCAGAGTCTGACTTGTGACATGATGCAACAAACATGAGTGTTTTTGGCTTTCCTTTCCCTCTGAACAGACCTCATTGCCTGCTGTGTCCAGGACCTGGGAAGTGTAGCCCTGTTGCTGTTACCTCCATTGCTCCTGGAAAGGTATTACAGGAAGCAGGAGGGGTGAGAGGCAGGTAAGGCATCAGGGAACAGCCGGACTGACCTCCGCTTTCCTCCACAGAGGCATCGAAGAAGACAGATCTTTCCCTCAGGGGACGCTTGGAGATGGTGATGGGTTTGTGCCGCCGGGCAGCCACCCTGGGCGGGGGCAGTGGGGGGGCTGTGGTGTCCTCTGGGGGGCCAGAGTAGATCTGTAAAGGGAGACACATTCAGGTGACCCCACACAAAGGGGCTGCTGCCTCACCTCTTGCTGCAGGTGCCCCCGCCCAGCACAGAGGGGGATGGTGGCCACCACTGACACCGTCCCCACCACTGACACCATCCCCACCACTGACACCGTCCCCACCACTGACACCGTCCCCACCATGACACCATCCCCACCACTGGCACTGTCCCCACGGCTCAGCAGGAAGATTAGAAACACAGACAATTTGTAGAAGCCAATTCCCCTGGAGCATACCAGGGAGGCTTTGAAGCTTTGGAGCTGACAGCTCCTGAGGAACATCAAGATTCCCACCATCAATCCCTGAAACACCCAAACCAACCCTGCATTGTTTCAGATCTAACACTAAAACCCTTCAACTCTTGGCTTACGATGATGCGTTTGGCACCAGGAAATTACCTGGGATGAAATACTGGCATAAAAACAATGCTACTGAGGAGTTTTATCTCCTTTTCTCACTGGTCATGCGGAACCTATTTGGTTGGGATTAATTGAGAGGTTCTTATTTATGTCAGGGCTTTTTTAAGAGCTGAAAAAGAATTGCATTTGAAGAGCCATATCAAGGCCCAAAGCAGCTGCTCCTGCGTTCTTCCCAGAGATGTTAATTGAAGTTATATCAGGCTTTAAAGCCTGAGTTACTATGGAGGAGTGGCCCGTGCTGCTGAGCCCAGAGGCTGCGCTGCCTGTCCTGGGAGATGTGGAGCTGGTCCCCTCCTGGCTCCAGCCCAGAGGAGGAGAGCTGTGCCAGCCCCACCAGCACACCGGGTCACCACACCCTTGGGTCACACTTCGATATGGAAAAACAAGTTTATTGCGTCACCCAGAAAAATCTTAACATGAAGAAATGTAACATTCTGCTTTGATTAAGTGTCTCGTTTTGGTAATTCAAACCAAAAGTGTATTCCTGCTTCTCCCAGCCAACGTACAGGACTGGGAGACCAAGATGGGGGATGGGAGAGGAAAACACGTCCCTAGTTTAACCTCCTTGGTCCCAAGCAGCAGTGCGTGCCTGGGGAGGGCGGGCGGTGGCGGGTGGCTCCCCACGCCCCATGGTCAGGCTGCTCTGGCCCAGCCTGGGCTGGCTTGGGATCAATCCATGTGCTGGGACCCAGGCTTTGCTCCTGACAGCCTGGCCCACTCTGCGTGAGGAGAGGAGAAACAACACAGAATCACAGAATGGGTAAGGCTGGAAGGGCCCACAGTGGGCCATCTGGTCCATCCTCCCTGCTCAAGCAGGGTCTTCCTAAAGCAAATGGCACAGGATTGTGTCCAGATGGTTCTGGAATATCTCCAGTGACAGAAAATTCCACACCCTCTCAGGGAAAAAGCCCCCACACTGAAGATTTGGTGACACAGGGCAGGTGCTGGCTCAGTGCCTGCTGGGCTCTGCCCTGGGCAGGGGCAGGACATGTTCCCTGCTCCGAAACACAAGGTCTGGAGTGCTCTCCCTGCCTGGATTCAGAGGGACTTGCTGTGACATAGCAGCCCATGAGTTAAAAGCAGCAGCTTGTGTATTATTAAAACAGCAAAAGATTGCCTGCAGGAGGGCAATATTTTGGAAATATCAACCTCATTCCTATATCCTGACCAGAATCCAATTCTGCTTTTTAATGAAAAGATAAGTTCCCCGTGGACACTTATACAGGTACCAAAGAATATTATTTTCAACACCTGTAACCCAAGCGAAACCCACCACAAATGACTCTGTTTAAGATGTGGGTGCAGGCTCTGATTTACTTCTAATTGAAAATCCAAGTTAAACAACCTGAAGGTACAAAGATATTGACAGACCCTCATCTTAAAGAGGTTTGTACAGGGAAGAAGGTGTTTCCAGAACAATCAACCTATTTAATTTAACCATGGCAGTGAAACATGAGCTGTGGAAACAGCAATTATCCACAAAGACTTCATGAATAGTTACTTTGTCCTCAGAGTCTTCAGATTGCACCATATAACCCACATCCCCTCATCCTCCAGACTCATCTGAGCTGTTTGCTCATGTGTGAACTGAAGACACTCTCAGCTCCGACGCTGAACTTATAAGCTCAATCTAATAAATATGACTAACCTAACCTTATTGCTGGAGAAATTAAAAGCAAGCAAAAGCACATCTAGCTTAATTAAAGCTGTCATCCCAGCCCTCGGAGGTGGCAGGGTGTGTTGTTTCAGACCGTGCTGCAGGCTGTGCGGAGGGGGGCACAAAGCCTCATCTCTGGAGCGAGCCGTGTGTGATCCCAGGCACAAACCAGTCCCTGCTTTTCTGTGGGAACTCATTACCAGTGTTCACAGAGACCTACAAAGGAATTGGCTTGTGTTTCCATGAGCTTCTGGTGTGGGCACTCAGAAGTCACTCTGAGCTCTTTCATCCCGTTTCAATCCTTGACATCACAGCCGTCTCCCAACCCCTCATCTGGTCCCACATCCCTATGTGGTCCCCAACTGGCTGCTCTGGTTCCACATTCCTGTTGCAAGAAGCTTGCTGTTCCAGCTTTGGCCACCTCTCCCTTTTCCAAAGGGAGCTTTGCCCCTGCCCATGTACTGTCCTGTATGCTGAGAGCTGCCCCAGCCCCCTTACAGCAAACAGCATCCCTGAACGAATGGCTCCACCCCTTTCCTGCCTCTAAGGCTTGAGAGAGGTTTGGGCACTGTGTACTCTGCTATGAAAAGCTGGAGGACCAAACTCACTCCTTGGAACCTGGGGCTGTTACCAGGGGAGTAATCTGCTCCCTGCTCAGGATCTGCTGCTCTGGATGCAAATGCTGCTCAAGCTTTCAATATTAACAGACAGCTCTTGTCGTCCTGCAGCCACCTGACACCCCTGGGCCGGTGTTGGGTATCRCTGAGAGCAAGTGTGAGCACAGACACAGTGGAACATTCTGCTTTCCACAGACAGAACTCCACACGACAAAGCTGTTGTCTGCATGTGGATCTTCAGTACCACCCCAGCAACCAGACCCCAGCTGCGCACACGGGCAACGCTCAGGCTGAAATACCCAGCACAGACCCATGGAAGGCAGATGAGGCTGGAGGCTCTCCCGGGCTCACTGTCCTGTGCAGAGCACGGCCCAGGGCCACAGGCACCGGCCAGAGCCTCCTCTGACTGCTCCACCCCAGGCAGCAGCTCCCCCAGACTCCCCTTGCTCTAGGGAGCACCTCCCTCAGACTCCCCATACCATCTCCACACCGTCCCTGTATCTGGACCTGAATGCATCCACAGCTGAATTACTTTCATCAAATGTTCAACATTTGTCTGCTCKGGGGTTTTTCCCCTGATTTAACAGTTGTGCAAGTGTCTCGTCTTGGACTGTGCCCATTACAACCAGTTTTGCTCTGGTCTAGCTCCTGTCTAGCAAAGGAAAGGGTGAAGTCCTGTAATGTCCAGTCATACAATAGGGTTTTTTTCAATAAAGCTTCCCCTTATTTAAAAAGAAAAAGCAAAAATGCCCAGACTCGGTGTTTCCTTTGGGACCAGATAACAGCAACATTGAGGAACACATCTGCTGCTCCTTGCTTCCTCCCGAAGCCTTTGAGAGCAGCGTGTTACATAAAGCCAGCTCAAGGAGGCTCCAGACGGAGCTGCCGCGTTGCCACAGCAACAGTCTGCAGGAGCGGGCTGGAGCTGCCCCGTACCTTCCCGAAGTGCTCTATCAGGATCTCCACCACGATGTTTTGGAACTTGATGTTCATCATCGCTGCCACGGTGTCCTCCTGCGCTCGCATGAGGGTGGGCCCGAAGATCACGCCCATGTTGGACGGCGACATCAGGTTCTCCCGGCTGTGCTCACAGACGCTGCGGAGGGGAAGCAGGAAGAGAGTTCCGTTGGTTTGGTTTTTTGCAAACAGATCTTATTCCAAGAAATAAAAAACCAAGATACAGTAAAAATCAGTCATTCAATTTTCTTCATTGTGTTTCAGGAGAATTTGCTTCCCAGCAGCGACAAACATGGCTCTAGCTCTGACACACACGTTTGGCTCAGACAGATGCTGGGGAGAGCATCGTGCTGACAGCATCTTTATTTGATCTCTTCCCACTCCCAGCTCTTCTTTAGCTCTGCAATCAAAAGTTATCTGCACAACATATACACAAAAGGAATCATTTAAATCCTATATCCTTTTTATCTGGAACTGACTTCTGGCTTTAATTCTCCCTTTCTCTGAAGGAAGAGGACTGAATATAGGGAGTACACTTTGGTGGTTTCCAATAAATCTTGCAGGGGTGATAATTTACAGCCCCTGCTTCTCAGAGGGTAGTTTCATTTTTTAGATCATTTCCTGCTCTGTGCCTGTCTGAAAGAGGATGGAAGGAGCAATCAGAAAGAGAAGCATCACTTCATCCAGAGGGCAGCAAGGCTAGTCACACCATTTGTGCAATCCACATGGAAATTCCCAAGGAGACTATGGTGGATACAATTTTGCAAACCTGACCCCCAAAAAAGGCTTGTTCTGCTCATTCCATTATTCCCCTTTCTTTGATTTTAGAGGAAAACATCTGCTTACTTGACGAGATGCTGGATGAGGAGTTCTAACATCTCCCTGTTCTTGTCAGGCAGTTTATAGACCAGTGCATGAATGGCTCCCAGCCGGTAATCCAGGTTCTCGGACTCTGGAAAGCAGGAACACAAAGAAGAATTTGTGCCCAACACTTTCAAACTAAATAGACCCGGGGAATATAAAGCCAAAGGAACCCTGTGGGAGCTGTTCCCTGTGCAGCATGGGAGCGATGGGGAGCAGAGGGAAGTGAGATTTCAGAGCAACCGGGTGAACACTGTGAGAAACAAGATGAAGTGGAAAGAGGAAGAAATTGAGCTTGAAAGGGAGCCCAGGGACACACTCCAAGAGAGGCTGGGCATGGGCATGTCCTCCCCTTTGCACCCTCATCCTGCACACCTGGGAGCACACAGCCTCTCTCTGGGAGTCCTATCAGCCCAGAGAGCTCCGACACTGCACAACACCTAATATCCTGCAGCGAAAAAAATTGAGTCCCTGACCCAAACAGGTCACCCTTAGAAGCATAAATAATCAAGAAACAATAAAATACTTGGTGTGAGAAGAATGGTGTGGGGTCTGGTTGGCTGGGAAGCTCAATGGTGCAAGTTTCTGAGGGAAGGCAGGGAAGGAATACGGGTCCTGTGCATAACCAGCCATCGTTGGCTTAACCAGCTCTGAAACTAATAAATCCTGGGCTTGACCACCTTCAGCAGGTGGTAGAACATTTCCTTTTCTAAGGAAGAATGGATGCTATTAATTCTCCAGAGGCACACATGGAGAAGAAGTGGGCACTCTCCCAGTCTCCTGTTGACTTCTGGAGGCACAGGGGGGTGAGGGATGCTCTAGCCACACATTTCCAGATGCCAGCATTCCCATGGTGAGGGTGATGACCAGCTCCCTGTATCCCAGTCTCCCTCACGGGGCACCAGCTCACAACTGTCACGGCTTATCTGCAACGGCCACAACGAGGGGACAGCCGAGCATGGGCCGGCTCAGCACAGGTGAAGCCCTGGCAGTACACCTGTGCTTCTTGGCTGACCTCTGTTATTCCTGACTGTGACTCAATCCCAAGAGCTGCAGCAGAGAAATGTTTTCCATGTACTGGTAGACACTTTGTTTTCAACATTCCAGGACAAATTTCACAACCTAAAGGGAACACCTACTTATCTGTGTGGCAACAGCACATCCCATTCCCTCACAGGTTTTAAAACAAATACATCACTACTAGGGGGAAACAATTCTTGTGGGACACTTGTGCTGCTCTCAGGTGAGTGACATCCCCTGGCTCTCCAGACCCTCTGAGAGCATGAGACCCTGCTCGAGGGAAGGGCACTGCAGTAGCAAAGGAGGGAAGGGAACATCCACCACCACATCCCCCGCACAGATAAGCACTCGGAGGAGAGGGTCACTGCTCTTTCTATCGGTGAAGCAGCCAGACACCATGGAGCAGGGCTGGCAGAGCTCTACCAAGTGATTTTGATGGACCCTGGCTGGGGAGGGCAGGGCCAGGAACCATCAGTGGGGCAGCTGTGGGACTTACTGGCAGCCAGGACCAGCTCTTTGTGGAGCTTGTACGTCATGACGGGTTCAGACAGGTTCCTGCAACAACCAGAAAGAAAACTGAGCTCTGCAGGGCAGTGTGACCCACTTGTGACCCATCCTGGACCGATGGGCAAACTGCCTCATCCCTCAGTGCCACTGGGACACAGTGGCATCTCCCCCCGCAGCCAATAGCACCAAAACAGCTTTCCCCATGGGACTGGGGGGTTCTGCAACACCCAGGTTTATCATTCCTCTTCCCAAAGCCTTCGTCACTTTGCCCTTTTCAACAGCCAGATGCGAACATCTGGCAGCTCATTCCACCTTTCATCTGGATCAGTCCCAGCCTCCTTTGCCTCCTCGGGGCATGTGTGACCTGCAGTGCTACCTGAGATAGAACTTCAGCGAGCTGGTAATGGTCTTGATGTCCCAATCTCCACTCTGGAGATCCACGTCCCCGGGGCATTTCGGATCTGGAGGAAGAATGAAATGGTTTTAGAATAAAGTTCATTTAGAGGTTGCTAATAAACAGTCTGCTTGGGGGCAGGGTTTCCCCTCGAGACACATGGAGCCACAGCAGCACACAAAGAAAGCTCCTGACTCCTGTGGCTGGGAAAAGCAGAACAACAGCACTGGTGTCAGGATTCTGGAGAGGCTGGGGAGCAGTGCTAATGAGGGACAAAGTGGGAAGCACAGGGTAAAATTTAAGCACTGCTGAAAAGTCAGTGAGGGCATATTCTCTAGTTTGTTTTTTTCCAAGGCTGGCAGAAACAACACATTTTAACAGGTCCAAGACAAGCTTTCTGACATCCAAAGTAATCTGAATGTCAGCTCCAATCCCTCATTTGCAGCTACTCCCCTGAAAGCTGTTCTGGAAGCATTCCCTCTCGCTGCACGGAGAGGAGGGAGCTCAGGGGGGCCCAGCAGCATGGAAGTACAGTTTGCTCCTGCCTACCCTCACTGAAGAACCACACCACAAAGTGAAGGATGTGGTTGTACAATGGGGGAAGCTGGACTACAGAAATAAACAGCAGGATTTATTTTTAAAAATAAATAGGACAAGAGATTAAAAAAAAATTAAAAATTTATCTCCTTAGAGCAGTTAAGGAAGAAATCCTGCTGCAGCAGTTATTTCTGTGGTGTTGGACTTTCCATTGTGCATTCATATGCAGTGGGGTGGCAAGTGGTTACCCAGACCTGCGCAGATAAACAAAACAAAAAGCCACTCACTGGTAGGGTTCAGAGGAGAAAACCACAGAACTGCTCATAGAGAGGGTGAGGATCAAGCAGCAATAGAACCTGAGGCTCAGCAATGAGTCACAGGCCAGCGGAGCTGGGCAGATGCCTTAAGTCAYAGCTCTGTGAGAATCGGGCACAGCCAGACACCAGTGCAAACCTGGCTTTTAATAAACAACATCCATATCCAAAGTAGAAGCAATGGAAAGAACAGCCAAAGCCTTTGAATGCTGCATTAATATCAGATGTCTGAGCTGGCGTGAGCCCGAGGCACGCAGGCAGAGAGGCGGATGCAATCCCTGCCCTGTGCTCCAGCCCCAGGCAGGGCTGGGGAGAATGGCTCGACCTTGGGCACGTGGTGATCGACCCCGAGGCTCCCCCGAGGGGCTCGCAGGTGACCACGAGGTGAGGGAATGATGGCCTCAGCCAGTCCCAGGCCAGGAGCGCCTGTCCCGGCACACAGCAGCACTGCTCAGCCCCACAACCTGCCAAGACTATGAACACTGTCCCCAGGCTTGTATGACAGACAGATCCAGCCACAGGAAGGCTCACAGCAGGAATGCCTCCATTGACTTCTTCACGTGTACACTGATTCCTTAACAAATACATTGCACACAGCGAGGTGTCCCCATCCTTCCAGGGAAAAACCTCACACCAGGGTGGAGGGCTCCCTGCAAAGGCCACCTTCCCAGTCCAGCTCATTGTGTTATCCCAGGAAAGAGGAGGAAAAAGCCCAGGAAAGAAGGGGAAGATGTGCCTCAGGGGGGTTGCAGGGACCAAAATCCATGCTGGGCATTTCTCACTGTGGAACCCAATCCTCTCTGTCCCTCACAAACAATTCAAGAACAGGAAGGTGTAATTGCACAGAATAATTAATTCTTACCAAAAAAGGCATTCAGCAACTTCTGCACCTGGATATTGCTGCCAACAGTCCGGTATACGCCCTCCGTAGTGATTCCTAAGAGGACAAAGCCAGGAGCATCAGCCAAGGTCTTCGCGCTGGTGGGAAGTCCAAAAGCCCCATCTAGTGGAACTGTTCTCCTGCTGCTGGGCCCTGTCCCATATCCTGGGCCCTCTCCCACACCCCRGGCTCTGTGGGCAGGGGCTCTGCTCGCCCCCAGCAGCCATGCCACCAGCACCACTGGGGCCGTGTCACGGGCATGGGACACACCAGCCCACACACTCCATTTCTGGGGGGGTGCTGCTTTAATGCGGATTTGCTCAAACCCTCACAGAAGACAAACACATGGAAGTAGAATCTGAAAACACTGGCCAGCGCTGGGATGGGCAGAGCCACAGTCTCTCCCAGCTCTGTGAGCAGGCTCTTTGTGGCCCTGCTGCTCCCCACTCCAGCAGGCCTTGGTTGCCACCGCCCCAGAGATCTGGAGATGAATCCAGGCACCCGTCCCACACTGGTGACGTTCGCTGGCTGTTCACAGGCGCAGGCTGGGCGATACATGACAGCCAGAGGACGAGGTGCCGCCCCTATGCCTGCTGCCGTGCTGCTGCTTCACAGACTGGGGCCGAACACGCCTGCAGCCACCCCTCGGCCCCAGTGCTGGAGCTGCTCTCCTGCTGCCCAATAGTGGGTGTGCTCGGGGCCAAAACTGACAAAASCAGGAGTGAAAACAGCATAAAGGTGGAAGTTCAATCCCAACCGACTTCGGTGCAGCATTCCGGACCAGGCGGGATTTCTGCCCCTGCAGAACAAGCATTTAACTGAAGGACACACATTCCTCAGATCAAAGCTGAAGTCCCATGTCAGTGACTAACACTGTACTGCAGGAACTACAAGGTAACTCGAGGCCATGGGAAGCACGGCCAGGCTGTGCGAGCTCCTCACCTTTTGTCTCCACTGCATTGATGCACTTCCGAACAAACTTGAAGCCGACCTCGTTCAGCTCCACTGTTTTGGACAAGGAAGCCGTGTTAGCTGCCTGAGCACTCCTGCAGACCCCGGCACAGCCCCAGCGCCAGCCCATGCCAGCACCCGGAGCCGCAGTGCCCGGCACACAGCGCGCTCACACCTGCACTCCTCCCGTGCACCCCTCGGGAAAACGCTGCCATTCTCTACACCCTGACACCGAGTTATCAGTTCCATACGTTCTCCCATTTTTCCTTGAATTTATTTCGAGTTGCAGCACTGCTCCCTACCCCCTCTCTGTCTTTAATAATAGCTGTGTAAATCAGTGTTTTGTTATAATAATAGCATAAATCATGTGGATTGTGTCTGATAAGGATTTGATTAAGCACTCCCAGAGCAAAATCTGTAGTTAAAGCTCTTCCCCATCATGGGATTGCGTAATTTCTGCTTATCTACAACACTACAATTAAAAAGCAAAACCAATCCAGCTCGATGTGCTGAGAAAAGCTGAGCACAGGGCTTGTTCCACCATGCTGGGGAATCCTATGGGATCCCTGCATTTTCAGCAGGTTGTTTATACTGATCMTCAGTATAAACAGACTGATTCTGTCTGCTCTGAACAACAGCAACACCAAGCTCAGATGTCTCTCAGCCCCACCCCAGGAGTAAGCACAGACCCACTTAGTGCTAGATACTGAGGCCTATGACACCACTGCAATTCTTCCCAGCTCTAATCTATTACAAATAGAGAATGTTTATTCAGTGAAACCCTAATCCTCATTCCTCCCAGTGTGATGTGAACAGGGCCACACAGCAGGTTTGTGCTCATGCTTCTGGGAACACTCCCTCTGTGCTCATTAGAGCCACCTCGTTACAGTGCTGATGAAGCGAGCTCTGAGACAGAATGCAGGCTTCACCTAGCTAACGGAGCCCCAGAGAGTTCCAGGGCTCTGCAGGGTACATCCCACTGCTGAGAGGGGGGACATGGGACACAGTGGTGGGTGGGAGTTCCAGGGAACTAAATGTCACCTCTATTGCCCTCCTACAATCTTTGTCAAGAGACACGTCCCCACAATCTCTCACCAGGGTTTGGAGGTGCAAGTTGAACCTCACATCCCACTACTCCTGGCTAAATAAAAACTGCTCACTGCAGTTTTATGCAGCTCATTCTTATCTGGGCTCAGCGCCAGACACTGTGGTGCAAGAACAGAAGTGACAGTGCTGTCACGGAGCGGGSACACTGCTACTCAGCAGGAATTGAGGATGAGAGTATCTGCAAGGAAAATCCTGCCTGGCCTCCAGGCTATGAGAGCCCAAAGAACAGCAACAGAAGTGACTCACTTTCTTCCTGCTTCGTGATGGGACTGTGATAAATCTGAAAAAGAGAGAGGGAATAGGGGAAGAAGAAACAAAACCATCATCATCATGATTTGGTATTTAGTTCTGAAAGAAAATGCAGCACCCCATAAATCACCCATAGATCGCCCAGAGCCAATCACAGCCAAAAAGATAATGTCCCATAGAAATGTCATTTTATAATTAAGCAAGAACCCGTTATCTGCACAATCAAGGAGTTTCTGCTGCCTCCCTGCATTTCATTGGGGCACGTATTGCTAGGGGAATTCTCTGCTCTGTAGGCAAACCACAGGGCTCTGAGCTTTGCTCAGACTGAAGGAAGGAAACACCAGTAGGCACAGAAAGGCGGGACATGGGTGCAGGGTGGGCAGTGCCACTTTTGCAAAGGCTGCTCAGATCAGGGACAGACAAAACATCATCTCCAGCAGGCAGTGAGGAGCAGTGAGGAGCAGTGAGGAGCAGTGAGGAGCAGTGAGGAGCAGTGAGGAGCGAACCCGCCTCGGCAAGGCCGGTCCTCAGGAGGGCTGGCACAGCCAGGGAACAGCCCGAGATTTACGGGGGAACCCCAAGTCCCCAGCGGGAGCTGTGCTGAGGGGACGGCGCGGAGTCTACGGCGATGGGCAGCGCTGGTCCCAGCTGCCGGCAGAGGACACTGCTCGGCAGCGCATTCCAGCCGGGAACAGCCCCAGGAACGCTCACCGGTTCCTTCCCGTCCATGGCCTCCATCCACAGCCTTCGGTTGGCTTCTGAGAGCGCCTGCAGCGTGATGGTCCCGGACCTGTGCGGGATTTCCCCAGGGCCGGGCAGGGAAAGGAAGAAAAGTTGTTTTTAATAGACAGCAAAGAGGCATTTGCTGCAGGCCCGCAGGGTTTGGGGCTACCAGACGTGAAGCTTCTCACCTTTCATTAGTTTCAATGTCAAAACAAAACCTTTTGTCTATGGAGTCAGTCTTTCTCCTTACACAGGACTTCAGGGTCAGGTCCAAGGTGCCCTAGGAGAGAATATGAAAGCCAAGGTGAGAGGACAGAAACACAGGAGAATATTTTGGGCTCCTTGGGCCCCTCAGCTGCAGCCCAGCATGGCACTGCTCATGGCAGGGGTCCTGACATTCTGATGGCATTGGTACCAGGAGCACAGGTGGTCCTCCCACCATCATCACAGGCAGAGATCAGAGGATCCGAGTTCCAGGCTTGCTCTCCTCAGCCACAGAATGTTCTGGACTTTAGGGCAGCCACCCCACGGAGCAGCACTCCACCTCTGCAGTGCTGGAACACAGCTCCAACAAACCTGGTGAGGCACGCCCTGGTCTCTGAGGCCTGGACCACGCTCACCTGGCCTCTGACACAGCTGGGTCCTAATTTTTATCAGAGCATCCGTACCAATTACCCACACCACCACCGATCCAAATGGCTGTACACAAACATTGTGTGGCAAAAGGATGTATCTTTCCTGACCCCATCTAGAGCAGGTGTGCTCTGGAGAGGCTCAGCTCTGGCTCTGGGTGTTCATGTCCCTGTGCTCTGCAGTAGCGTCGATTCATAATTTGATTGTGGTTTTGAGGCCAGATGTGACCTGTGACCTGATGGTGCAGGCTACCAGGCTGCCAGAGTTTGGGAAAGGCACTAATTTTTCCAAGCCCTTACCTGAAGTAATGGGCCTTACTAAACATGCTTATGGCATAGAGGACAACAAATCTCTCCATACAATAGTCTGGACGTTTCTTTGCCCAGCTCTCTGCCAAGGGCTTGCAAAACATCCATTTTATTTTCCTGCTGCAGTGTGCAGAGCCCTGCCAAAACCAGACCATGAGCTCACACACTGGAGCACACACGCCTGGCTGGGAAGGCCCCGGGGACCCTCCCCATGGCAGAGGAGGGTGGGGGACTCAGCTGGAGGCACTGGCTGTGCTCCATCCTCCCACCCTCCCGTCACGCGGAGAGACTGAGGGAACTCCCAGACTTCGGTAAACCAAAGCACTTTGTGCAAGAAGTAGCTCCCCAAATTGCTGCCTTAGTGCAGACTGGAGCTGCAATCTTGACCTCTCTTTTCCTAACACTATCCCAGTCCCACAGAACCAGTGCTGAGAGCAGAAATCAAACCACAAATCAGTGCTGAGAGCGCATGCAAGGCAATGCTGCATTTGGAAGCAGTAACTCCTGTAGTAACTTGAGTCATTCGGGCACTTCAGTGGCTGCCATAGTTCTCGTGCAGCTCAGGCTGTGGCTCCCGGCCCCTGTGCACGGGGAAGGATCAACATCAGCTGGTCTGGAGAGGCACCAGTTTCACCCCAAAGTGAACTTGTGGGTCAGCACTGTCCGGTATCACCCACGTCCCACAGACCCACGTCTGCCACCAGACCCTGCAGGGACACAGCGGGGTGAGGCCTCTCCTCACGGAGGTGCCTGTTGCAGGTGACACCGACGTGCCCTGTGCAGGCAGGGAGGGGATGGAGCCCGCCCCTGCGCTCCGTGGGCAGGCGCCGCGCGCAGCCGGGGGGCTGGAGCACGGCACTGCCAGCGCCGCTCCCCGGAGCTGGCACCCGCAGGGGCGGCTGGCACGTGGGGGGAAGGTGGGCCCGACGGTTGGGCTGATGTTTGCAGACATCCAACTCACTTGCTTAGCTCCAGGCTTCTGGTCTATGGGCGTCATCCGTAAGGTTTTTGCCTCCTTCTCGTACTGGCAGTAGTACTTCACCCAGGAGATGCCCAGCGCCCCTGCGGAACACACGAGAGGCCGGAGTCAGGGACAGGGCCGTAGCCGGATGCAGCCAGCAAGGCATGGTCAGCGTTGCCCATGTGTCCTCCTTTCTCCGGGATCAACACTGACAGCCCTGGGGGACATCTCCCTTGCCAGTGTCTCCATGGGCAAGAGCCAGGAGGAGAAGAGGAGGAGAGAAGGGGGAGGAGAGAAGGGGGAGAGAGGGAGAGAAGCAGAGGAGCACAGGGCAGCAGCCGCCTCCAGCGCCCTCTCAACTCATTGCTGGTGAAAGGGTGTTTGTGGGACTTTGGCCACAAGCCAGGCTGGTTTGGCCAAGCCCAGCCAAGACCTACACTGGCAGGATCCTACATGTCCTGAATGCCTGTTTCACACACCCCACTACTTTTTTGTGTTGGTGAAAATGCAATAATAAAGACAACAGCAGTTTTAAAATACTCTGAAGTTCCTATTTGTACCACAGTGGATTTATTATCACTTTTCTCTGTTTTCTTACCTGAACCCCTTTATAGGAAATACTTCAACAGGTATTTTTTCTGTAATTTAAGTTGCAGTTGTCAGGAGGAACAACTTTTCATACTTGATTTATAGGGAAGCATAAATAGAGGCAGCAAATAGACACTGGCTTGCAGGAATGTGCCACATTTGGGGTCTAAAATTACTGCGTGTGCTTTCTTTTAAAAGCAGGAAAAACAGACATACAAATATATGTATAAATAGACTTGTGTACAGGATTAAGAATGAACTGCTTACAAACTTGTCTGTAGCCTCAGGGGCCGTGGCTCTGCACAGACTTGTGTCGCCTGAGTATTCCTACTGCACAGCCTTTGGCAAAGGCTGAATTGGGTTTGATTTGGTTCTGCTCAGAATTACAAGTTTCACTCTCAGCAGCTTAACTCAGCACTGGTTGCCACCTTGGCTGTGCTCAGCTGCCCACAGAGGCTGCCAGAGGGAGGCTGGGCAGGACACCAGATTCATCCCTGCCAAGGCAGAGCCTGTCAGAGCTCCAGGCTCCGGAGTCATAAATCCCATCTCACTGGAGCGCAGGGCAGTGAGCCCTGTGCTGTCACGGCTCGTGTCACCCCGAGCAGCTCAGTGAGCCCTGTGCTGTCACGGCTCGTGTCACCCCGAGCAGCTCTGTGCCATCGCTGCCACCGCTGCCAGCTGAAGCTGCCGGTGCTTCCCCGTGCCCTGGCAGCAGCGACACCCGGTGCAGCAGGGCTGGCCTGGGCACGGGAGCTGAGTCCAGCCCCCGTGATGTGGCTGCGTCACGGCAGCCCAGGCCTGCACGTTCCCTAACGCATCCAGGGGCATCCCAAACCATTACATTTCTCCTGAGTGTACAGGTAGCCCTCGATGGTCGGCTGCCCAGGCAGCTTGCAGGTTAGGGGCGCTTCCTTCATCCTCTTCTTCAGATCTTCCAGCTCCTCCCGCGTGCTGGAAAAGTGATTCCTTGTCTGGTAAGAGAAAACAAACGGAGGGCGAACAAGTGAAACAAGAGAAAACAGAAGCATATTGGAACATGAGCAAAGAGTGAACTGCAGGTATTTATTCCTAGATAAATCTGAGATGCTCTAACAGAAATGAATTGGGGCCCAAGGTACAAAACATGGAAGCTACTCCACAAATCCACATGGAAACTCTGGCTATAAGAACCACTGGGCTCTCAGAGATGATCAGAGCCCAGGTTTGTCACAGCCTGTGTGGAGATGGTGCTGGGGGGGCACAGCTGGGAGGCCACTTGTTCTCTTAATTAAAGAACCTCAGCACATTTCAAAGCTGGGTGGAGCAGAGGCAGCACCTGAGCTCCCCTTTGCACCATTTCTCAGGTAACAGGTGTATTCTCCTCCCAAAGGTGTTGATTCCCAAAGGATCATGCTACACTGCTTGGCATGAAAGTCACATCAACACAGGGTACAAAATCCAGGCATTTTGATGGAACACCACTTGGATCAATTAATGAGCCAGCAGCAAAACCAGCCTGGCTCAGATTTATGGCTCTTGTTCCATGGGAATGAAGGCCAGTCAAGAAAGACTGAGGATAAAGGAAACAAGACCCAGATATTCTACCCTACAAGCACACTTGGCCAGCAGAAGAGCTTACCAAAGCATGCAGTAAGCCGGTTGTAAGCCAGTACCACTATGATCAAGGTTAGAGGCCTTTTTAGAGTACAATTTCAATCTCATGAAACCGAAAGAAAACCTCAGGCTTGTTTATGCACCAGGTTAAATGATGCAACTGCAATAGCACCTTCCAGAGAAAACACTCTCATAGACCAGCGAACACTCCTGTGCAGGAGAGGGGAAACGCCCGTGAACTGAGAAGGGAATAACTGTATCTGCAGCTCCCACAATGCAAACACGGCCAGACTGATTGGGTAGAAAGACCTTGCTAGCAAAAGTGTGCAAATCCAAATGAGTACACGAGTCACACAGAAAAGTCCTTCAGCTGGGCAGGGACTCACGTTCTGCAGGCTGAGCTGGAGCTGCTGCTTGTATGGGAGGAAATCCTGCGTCAGCTCCACCGTCAGGTTGTTGTAAGTGAAGAGGCTGTGGAGAAACGCCAGCACCTGCAACAGAGGGAAGGGACACACTGAACTTCTGTGTTTATAATCACAGGAAGGATGGACAGAGTGTGGGGTTTCAGAAATTACGTATACAATTATCTTTTCCTTACAACTTTGGAATGATGCCAGCCTTGGTATGGCTTATCCACCACAGTGTCCCTAAAGCCCAAGCTACCACCGATGCATCTGTCTGAATAAAACACACCCAGAACGAAAGACCCTGTAAGGACACCCAGAGCAGGTCTGCAGAGTGCTCGCCCACAAGACCCACAGGATCCCACGACCCCATGCTCCCCCGCAGCTGGCACTGGGGCAGAGCTGCCACCCAGGGCAGGGTCCCTGCCCTCAGCCACTGGCTGGGGCCACTGCAGGCCAGGCTGTGACAGCTGAGCAGAGCAGGTAACGCCTCTGTCCCTCTGCAGACAGCCAGCACTCACCAAACCCGGGGGGCCAAGATAATCCATAATGAGACCTGTAGCTGTGTACAGTATCCAACCTGTTCCTCAGGATYGACAGACAGCCAGCACAAAGAGGGCTGGGGCTTTACACTGCTCCAGCAAGCACCACTACGGCTGTCAAGCTGCAGCAAGCCAAGGGTGCAAGGTTAACTCCTGCCCCACAGGACTGAATCCAACCTGGCAACTCATCCCTTCCTGCCACCGCAAGCACATCAGCATATCTGAGCATCAACCAGTGAGGCAGAGAGAAAAGGAAGCTCCTACCGGCTCCACAATACTGAACTTCTTGCTTTCCTGTACTTCCTGGATCTGGTACACGTACTCGAGGGAGGACTCAAAGAAATTGTGTCTCTCTTTATCCACCTGGAGGTCAGCCTAGAAGAAAGAGGGAAAGGTGGAAGAAGAAAATACCTCATATGTAGTTTGACAATATTTGATTTGCTTTTGTCTGTCAGCCCACAGATAGTTCTGTCCTCATTAAAAACAGCCTGCCAGGTGTCCAACCCAGCTTCGAACTGGAACACTGGACATTCTTCTAAGTCTGCCCATTTCTGTCTCCCTTTCATTCAAGGATCCAAAACCTCTTCTCACTCTACAAGGACAAGGCTTTCCCAAAGCTCATTTGTTGTTTTAGCACAAGCCTCTTCTCCACACACAACCCTGTGAGGACAACGCCACTGTCACCACGCTCTTGCCTGACTCCATCTGTGTCCTGGAACCAGCAATTCTGGAGCTGCAGCAGCGGCAGGACCGCAGGGCATACAATGCTCCCAGAGCTCACACACAGTTTGCCTTGCAGAGATGCTCGTAGGTTGATCTGACAACTGGTTTGACAGATCCAACCAGATCCAGCTGCTCTGGTGTGGGCTGCAACAGCTGGGCTTCCTTCCTCGCTGCAATATGTCTGCAGCAGCACCAGCTGGAAGGAACCCCCCCTCCTCTGCCTGCCCCCACAGCCACCCAAAAGCACCAGCAGCAAGGCAGGACACCAGGCCAGCAAAAAGAGTAATAACTGGTTATTTTTCAGCCAGAGCAGTTCCCCAGGTGAAACGGTAGCCAGTCCCCAGCTGTGACAGTGCCACTGGTCACTGCCCTACACCATCACAGTGACAACAAGCAATGACAATGCATAAAGCCACTACCAGCATCCGACAGACACAGGAGAACTACGAGCTTGATTTCCCTGGTCTCACACAGAGAATTCAGGCTTTGGGTAGATTTAATTGATTATCAATTTCAACAGGTTACTGGAAGAGATGATTCCCCCCCCCACCTTTTTAAGACGTAGAGCAGTTGGTGGTGTTGCTTCTGGACCCAACTCTTAGGAATATTCCATACACACCTCTTGTAACTGAGATTCCTTCTTTYTGGAAGACAAATGCAAGTGGCGGTCCAGCATAGAGTAAAACTTCTCACCATCCTTCTCAAACTTTTTCTTTCTTTCCTGTGGATGCAAGCGGTTGAAGCAGAACCAGTTATTGGCATTTTCCAGATAAGAACATGCATCAACAACACGATTCTTTGTGCAACTTTGTATTCCCATGGACAAATTTTGGTCAACCCAGCCAGAACAGGAGGCCACTTCCCATTTGCTCTGCTTTCACAGCCCCTTGCCTACCTTGGATGCAGTTACACCTCAAGACCCAGTCTAGCAATACTCTGTTGCACAAGAAGTACTTTTTCATGCCAACATCATGGCAAAAGCCCCACTGACAAGGTGTTGTTCCCTCTCTCAATCTCTTCAATATCCGGTAAACTGGAGACACACTCATACATCAAACCCCTGCTCACCATCTGCTGACGTGCTGGTCACACAGCCCAGAAACAACTGGGCAAACACAGCAATGTCAAAGACAYGTCAGGGTCAGAAAAGGTTCATCAGAGTTTGGCAACTTTCAGTTCCAAAGACTTTATCATTTGTTTCTGAAGAGTACCTGAAGGAAAGCAGAAGCCTGGAAGGTTGACACACAGGAAGGAAATCCTCACCTYCCCATGAGCAGTGGTGCAAGCAGAGCACAAACAAATGAGAGCAGAGGCACTCGAGAAGGAAGCCCCAAGAGCAGGCAGGGAGCAGCAGAACTGAGCACCAGGCTGCTGGCTCCTGCCTTGCGTTAACTGTGACACTGGCCATCAAGAAACAACCAGAGTAGAGGCCAGGTTGACAAACACCCACTTCAGATGGTAACTGAGATATCAGGGATTCCTGAGAGGCAACTAAATTACTAAAATCAGGAAATTCTAGCCTGGCAGCAGCCTCAGTGCCAGATCCAAGCAGCTGAGAGCTGATGTACACATAGTGCAGGTACGTATGGGATGCCCAGACCCTCTGTCTGGCTTTTGAAAGCTCAAGAAAGTGGAAAGCAGTTAGGAAGTTCCAGCTTCCTGGGGAATTAATGGTATCTTTCAACACCTATCTCCTGAAAGCCCTGAAATCCTGTTCTCTTGCCCCTACTCAGAAATCCGTGGATAAGCAAGCACACACCAGTGCCACCACATACCAGAGCAGATGGACTCTGCCAGACTGGTGGGTATGAGGGATTTTCCTCATGAATTCAGTAGTGACTGCAGCTTCCCCTGCCATGAAGTTTTGCTTCCCCATTCCACTTGCATGGACTATTCCATCTGTCTGTCGGGATGTCCTGCAGCACGATGCCTGGGGGCTCCCAAAACCCCTATCCCTCAGGCTTGATAATAGTAACAAACCTTCCTGACAGCTGCCTTCCTGGGAAGAAGAATTCTCTCCCCACAAGAGTCCTGAGATGGCTGTTGTGAAAGCACAATTACCATGGGGAAATGTACAGGCACCAACTCAACTACCCCTGCTTATACGTAACTGTCCAGAGCAGAGCAGGCTTAGCCCAGCAAACCTTTTCACCTCAGCAATTACAACTCCTGCCCTGCAGACCCTGGAATTACAGGACACTTGAAGGGAAGTGCATCCTCTAGAATCAGCCCCTGAAATATTGTGACTCTGCGTTAGCAACTTCATGCCTTGGAATAGAGAGATTCACATCAAATCCAGAGGAGCAAAGAGTCCTCCAAGGGTGAATCCTAATTTAAGCAGCACAGCAACCACGGGGCTGAGGCCAGGAAGGACTGTCAAAACAAACCACCACCCTCGTGACTAACACCCTGATCAGCACACCAAACCCAGCGCAGCGAAAGCGTTTGCAGCGCAGCAGTTCCTGTGTCTGTAAGGTCACACTCCCGGGCTGTCTGTGCCATTAATGCCCCGTCTAACGCAGCCAGGAACTCGGCTTGTTTCCATTTCCTGCACGAGGAGCCTCAATCCCCAAGGCCACAGGAGTGCAGGGAAGCAGAACTGTGGGGCTGCAGGCACAGTGCTCCCGTGGCCACTTCCTCATGTCTCAGAGGAGACGGCCGTGCCAGCTGCAGGTCCTGAGATCCCGGCCATGGAAAGCTAGCTCCCAACCCAACCAAGAGCTCCGCTATCTCCACCGAGGTGGCACACAGAGGTAGTGGGGGCAGCACAGGGATGGTGCCAGCCCCGCTCCTCAGCAGAGCCGTGGGCGAGCAGCTGAAGGTGCAGCAGGAAAGGGGCTGAAGCCCACTCCAGGTGTCCTCTCCTGCCTCTTGCCACCAGTGAGCAGCACATGCAGGGTGACTCAGCTGTCCCCACCCTGTGAAGAGGCCACCAGGGATGGCAGCCACACGCCAGGCTGGAGCTGGGACCAGCCTCTCCTGCTCTCCAGCTGGGAGGCTGCTCACCTGCACCAGGAACTGTTGGAAAGTACGGGGCAAAGGAACAGCTGCCCACCAGAGCCTGGTGCTGCTGCGGCTGGGCACTGCCCAGCCCATGGGCAGGCAGCAGAGATGGGACACACAGGGGGATGTGCCTCTGGATGCTGCAGCCTGAGAGCACGTGGCTCCTGGCTTGTCCCCGGGAGAGGTGACATTGCTGTGGGAGGCTGTGGTGCCCGGGCAGATGGCCAAAGGAACACGAGCCTGCAGCCACAGGGAAACTGCAATTCAGCAGCTTTGCACCAGCTCGCGTGGGCAGCTCCCTGTGGGAAGACATGGCAGGCCCTTGGGCAAAGGGGTCACCTACACATGGGGAAAGATTGATGAAAAGAAAGGAAAAGCCTGGCACAGCAATGGAGCTCCTTTGGCAGCAGGAAGCCAGACAGCAAGTCCTTTGGGGAGTGCCTCCTCCTCTGCCAGCATCCACAGCAGGCAGGGGCACATGGCTGCACTGGGGACATGSAGCACTGAGCTCTTTGTGGGGATTGAAGGGACTGGGAATGATGTCCAAGACAGACACCATGTGTGACAGKACCACAGCGCAGCATGGCATTTTGGGCCACTGAGAGGGAGCTTGCCAATCATTCCCATTCTGGCTAATTAGCATATGACTGAACAGCAGAAGGATGACCTACAAATCCCTCTGCGTTGGCTGCTGAACAGAGCAAGCCAAGACAAAAAACAACACAAAAAATCACCCAGACTGAAGCACGATCTGGAAACATGAGCACAAATTAGTTCTCCATGAATATTCAGCAAAGGRCAGCACCACGTTCCCATTAAGATTTGCCAAGTCCAAGAGCCACCCATCTTCCATTTATTGCTCACTGGAGCAACCAAGTGGATCCCACTGAGTGCAGGCAGCAGGGTGCTCTGCATAAACCCCACGCTCAGAGCTTCGACAGACATTGCTTTACCCAGGAATGAGCAGGAGCCCTCGGGAGAGCACTGGCTGCCTGGTGTGGCAGGTGATTCGGCAGCAGCTCTGGCTGCTCTGTGTGTGCCAGATCCTGTCCACACCCCCACTGCCACCGGCCCTGGGGCGATGCCGGAGCCCCTCAGCAGCTTTGGGTCCAGCTGACCAGGGGTAAAGGCACAAATGGGCTTGCCAAAACTCCCCCTTAACCATCAGTTGCTAACTAGGACCCTCTGAAATTCCCATCCTGGGAGAGGTGGAGTGAGAGGCCCAGCTCGCGGGCCACTTCCCCTCTCCTTCAGGAACGAAACACACTTTGCCTGCTTGGAGCCCTCACCTCCACACACACCTGAGGGGTTCRGGTGCAAGATCAGCGGGTGGAGGATCATGATAAGTCATTTTTATGAGGCATCAGCAGTTAATTCAAAAACAGATTTCTAAAAGGTCAAGTTGAGGGGTGTAGAAAGAGCCGTTCCATCAAACCACACTCAGTTCACCCTGGTGTTTTTCCTTCATCCACTGCTTTCTCTCAAATGTTCCTTAGGCCTTGCTCCCACAGAGATGAAAGCAAGTAGAAGTTACTGTCCTCCCTTTCTTTTAAAATTATAATTAATGAAATTAATAACAGAATTAACTAAGTGCTTTTAGGAATAAGTGATCTCCTATGGAAGAACTTTTGACAAACACTGCAGCTATTCAGCATCCCCGAGCACAGTGAACATTCCTCCTGCCCTTATAGTACATTCAAACAAGCTTTTCCCTCTGACTTTTTTGGTTTGCTTTGTGTTTTTGCTTTTTTTTGTTTGTTTGTTTTGTGTTTTTTTTAAAAAAAAGCTGTCTCCTTCCAAGTGAAATTGGAATTAAACTTTTCCTATTCAAATCCTCCTCGACTCAGTAAGAGTAGCCAGGCTCTTCCCAAAGTGTCCCAGCCCCATACTGTGGAACTGAGCCCCAGGGCTTTGTGGAAGGAGGGATGGGCCCCTCCGTATGTGCCTGCTCCTTTCCAAACTCAGCCCCTGACACGAGTGCCAGGGCTGGGAAACGGGGCAGCTCAGGGTCCTGGATCCTCCCTTGCATCTGTGATGTGGCGCACACACACATTGACAGTGAGTCACGGGAGAGCAGTGACCCCRCGGGGCTGCAGCAGGAGGGGGTGCCAGTGCCAGCCCTGTGTGGGAGCACAGCCTCCCGAGGGCACTCCATCCGCCCCGAGAACGGGTAAAGCAGATGTGTTGGTCAGACCGACTGGCTGTGCTCCAGCCAGAGGCATCACAAAGCCCCGATTCAAGGGCTCTTCCTATTTGGCTCCAGCAGCCCGCAAAGGGAACAGAAAACATCTCACAGAAGGCGACGCTGCCAAAATACGGAAACTAAGCAGAGGGCACAAATTCCCTGTGTCATGTCTCCAGCCTGTTCCACAGCCCGGCCCCAGCCTCTGCCCCTGGTGCAGATCACGAAGGGCCCAGCAGTGATGGGAGGAAACCATGCTGACAGAGCCCTGCTCTGAGGAGCCTCATCTGTACTCCACACCTTCTGCTGCCGGATGGGGATGACCCGGAGATGCTCTGCGGGCTTGCAGGTGAAGGAGGACTCTGTGCCCGAGCAGATACCTGAGGGTGCAGCCCACCAGCGGCATGGCACAGGCTCCTGTCAGGGAAGAATCAGAGCTGAGGACAAGGGGCTGGAGCATCTGGGGCTCCCTCCGCAAGTCCAAGCCTCTCAAGGCTGCGGGGCGGCACTGGAGAGAGTGGTACTTCCCTGTGCATCCGTGTCAGCATGGGCACACCTGGATCACAGTGCAAGGTGCTGCCTTGTGAGCTCCTGCSTGGAGCACTTGGGCTGAGCCACAGAACAGCTTTCCTCCCACCACGGTGCCCCAGCACCTCTGCAGCTCATGTTCCTCACAAGAAACAAAACCCCAAACCAAACCACAACGACTGAGCCACCCGCAACCACTCCCTGCCACCGCCACCTCTCCAGCTGCTCCGAGCAGCGTCCTGCCACAGCCACTACCCACCGCTTCACCCTGGAGGGCCCTGCCCGGTGCTCCCTTGCGCCCAGGGACCAAGGGCTGCAGGCCGCCAGGTGAACCCGTGCCAGTGCTCAGTTCCCCCTGGTGCCAGGGCTGTGGCACCAGCCCTGCTCAGACCCGTGCTTGCCCGCTGGGCACGGCCACTCAGCAGCAGGACAGGGGCACACGGCCTGTGGGTGAGGCAGCTCGGCTCTCGGGGCACAGCATGCTCTGGGCTCAGGGCAAAGTGGACCTTACACACCTTAAGGGCTCTCTGGGAGGAAAGCAGCCCGAGGGACACGCGAGCAGGGGCTGTGGGCAGCGCCTCTGCCATGCTCACGGCCGCAGCTCCTCAGAGGGTTCCACACACCAGCCCTCGGGGCACGGCAAAGGGCAGAGGGGCCATCGAGGATCTCRTCTCAAACCCTGTATTTATTAAGCGTCAAAGCCTCCAGATGGGCTGGACTGAATCCAAGCCCCAAGTGTTCTCCAAAACATCTCCATTTCGGAGCTGGGTCAGAGCCAGCCCCATTTTAAGCTGCCGCTGAGTAACGTGGAACCTGGACTTCTTGATAGCAGACAAGGGAAAAATGATCTTTTGTGCTTCACATGTGCAGAATTTGCTTTTTATAGCTTGTTTCTTTAAAAGTTTGGTCCATCTGAAAGACTCATTAGACACTTTATGTAAATATTTCATAACAAAAGCCCTATGAATATAATCAGGTTCTGTCTGCCGGCCTCTGCTGCTTTCCCTCCTTCTCTTTTTCCCCTCTTTCCCTTCCTCCCTCCCACTCTGCCACACACTTCTCTGCAGAAAGTATTTTATTCTTAATAGCACTGAAAGAACAAAGGGGCGAGGAGAGAAAGCAGCAAGGAGGATCTCCTGGTTGAAACAAGCACTCCTTGCTCAGGATGGAGGCGGTGCTGGAATCAGGCCAGGAGAGAACCCAAAGAATTCAGGAAAAGATTTTGGAGCCTCTTATGATTGAAAAATCAGACTAAAAGTCACAGCACGAACCCTCATGCCAGCAGCTGAAAGCCAGCATTGAACAGGGAGTCTCTGAGCGCCTGAAGTCAGAATGCAGTACAGCAACTGTCTGCTTGTTAACAGCARCAGGAGAAAAATCTGAATTCAAACACAGTAACAGAAAACAAATCTGTTTACATTGAAAACAAACAAACAAGCCTTACCTTGGTGAACCCTATCTGCTCCTTACGAAAGTTTTCCAAAGGTTTGATCAGCAAATCACTCGCGTTCTGCACCTACAGCACGAAGAAAAAACATTTTAATTGCAGGGCGCTGATCAGTTTTCTCCTAAACAGAGTTGAACAGGGCTAGAAGCCAAGAACTCTCAGATTCTAATGTTTTTGACTGCAAACTTCTCCGTCTGTAGGTGAAGTCACTTAACCCATCTGTACCTCCTTTTCCCCATCAGTAACACACAGCAAACCCCAAGAGAACTGGTCCTGCAAGTAGAGGGCAAAAACCCCCAACTCTGAAAACTGGACAGCCCACAGTCCCTGAAACAATCCCTTCCACTGCTCCCCCACTGCCAAAGGAGCCAGGGTACCTGGGATGTAATTAATAATAAAGAAGTATCTCACTCCTTTCCTGGTTTCCTGCTGTTCCCTGCCTGCCCGTGGACCCTCCGGCCCAGCCTGGCAGGAGCTCCCACTGCTGCACGAGGCAGGGGAACGCAGAGCCAAGCAGCACATTCCTGGCATGCTGTAAGCTCTCCACCGAGCCTAACCTTCATGTTTTTCCTGGAATTAGGAGTAAAGTGGGAAGCCAGCACTGGCTCTGGAGGAGCTGTGGAGAGGCTGAGGGCACAGGGCAGCAGGAAGCTGATGGCAGTGCGCTGCCTGCAGGAGCTGGGCCGGCACAGATGGGCTCAGGGGCACCTGCCTGCCTGCACCCAGCGAAAACTGAGCAAAACCACTTCTTATCCTTTCACCCCTGGTTTCACCACAGAAGCAGCTAGTGAGCAGCCTGGACACACTGCAGCCCCTCCAGCTGCAGGGCCTGGGGCTCCGTGCCTGCCTGCACCCTGGGGAGCCTCGGGACACTGCCTGGGAAAACCGCAGCCCTCCCCACCTATTGCTGAGCCTCCCCCGTGCTCAGGGCCCACGGCCACGGGAGCATGGACCAGATGAGTACAAAGCACATTCCTGGTGCTCCCTGCTTGCCTCTAATGGGAAGCCTCACACCGAGGCACATGGTGCCGTGGCCGCGATCTGGCATTAACCATGGCGGGAATGACAGAGCCCAGTTCCCATCTCCTCACCATCATGGACCTCTCCAGCTCCACTTCGTGCAGCAGCTCTGCAAACTCCTTAAAGGACTCGGCTGTAGGAAAAGAAGAGGCTGGTCAGTGGAGCTGGGATGCAGCCCCGGAGTGTGGGACACCTGCTGGGACACCCCAGTGTGGCTGCACCCCCATGGCCATCTAAAGGCTGGCCAAAGAAACAAGAAGAGGTGGCCCCTTTTGGCAGAAATGGTGTGAGACAATGCCACGTGCAGGCTGGCCATGAGGGGTGTTTATTTATGCAAGGGAGAGGAGGGCCTCCAGTCTGGAGCAATGAGGGAGAGAAGGCTCTGGGAAGGGAAGAGGACGTTAATTAGCTTTTATTAGGAATTGTGCTGTAGAGATGGCAAGGCAGGCGGCAGGGAAGGGGCAAATGAAGGAAAAGGGTGAATAGGGGGACGGGCAGCTGCCATCCCCAGGCCTGTAGCAGGACAGGCCCTGCCACAGCGGGGGCTGTGGGCAGGATGGGGCTGCCTGTTCCGCCTGGACAGCTGCTGGCAGCACCAGGATGGGCCTGGCACCTCTGCCCTGGGAAGAGCTGCAGGTGCTTGCCAGGACCAGGATGAGTGTGTCCAATGAAAATGGCCTGGAATGACAAAGATCACATTCAGCAACAGGAAGCACAAAGTCCACGTACAGAAGGAAAGGCAGCAGCCATAGACATGGTCATAGACACTGACAGCACTCCCCAAAATGTTAGAAGTGAAACAAAAAGATCAGCAGTTGGGGTCCAACTACAATAAAAATAGCATGAAACCTTTCCTTTACCAAACTGAAACAAGCGTAATTTAGCCTAGGGGAAAAAAGACTAGGTGGGAGTAGCTGACTCACCCCACAGCAAGGGGGAACAAGCAGCCCCTCTCCCTGCCCATCAAAGGAGAATTTGGGAAGGGGCTGGATTTGTTACAGGGCAGGAAACCTCTCAGCAGCAGAGCACTGACAGTGCCAAGCCAAACTCTCATCTCTCTGGGCTGCAAGGCAAGGCTGGGCAAACATCTGCCCACGCAGACAGTGTGGCTGTGTGCTGGATGCCTGGGGGAACAACCTGATCACCCCAGTGTACCTGGGAACTTCCTGGGAGTTAGCTGGGAGAGGTTCCCACAGTTCCAGCCCGCTTGGCACAGCGAGGGATGGGTCCAACAGGGCCCAGGCTCCCTCTTGCCCTCGTGTCTGCAGCCCAGAGTGGCTCTGCCAGACCCTAGTGCTCTGTGCCTGCAGTTCATGCCCTCTCCCCGTGGCACACTGGGCTGGGCAGGGCAGCACACGAGGGCGCACAGCAGGTATACAGCAAGGCAGGTACAGGATTAGCTTGTCCCATAGGTCAGGCAGAGGGTGCTACTGTGCTCTCTGTGCAAGCTGAGGGCCCTGTCGCCTCATCCACAGCGGCACCTTCAGAGAGGTACCTGTCCTGCTAAAATCCAGTGTGGGGATTCATTCTGCGGCTGCTGAGACACACAAAAGGGAACAACTGCAGCCTCGTGACACAGGCCCTCAGCTGGCAGTGGCACAAGAGACCTTGCTGAGGAGTCAGGAACTTCCGAGCTCTCCTCCAGCGAGGGCTCCAGCGCCAGGCAATGCAATGGCCTGATGGCTCATGATGCTCAGGGCCACACGTGGCTGTCACTGTGGCTCCCCAGGATGACGGGAAACCTGGAGTGCACAGACACCAGGGGCCCGAGCCAGGAAAAGAATTATCACGGGGAGAAAGAGAATCCAGCCCCAAACTTTCAGGGAATATGTCAGTGCCTAAAACATTCCCTAGCTGTTTTTTCCCTTTGCTCTACAGGAAGAGCTCAGGAACATGTTTCCTGGCTCCAGGCACGGAGCAGCCCACTGAGTTTGACCCTGCACCACACACGAGGCTCAGCAGGGCCTAGGAGCACCGGCATGGATCTGTGCTACTGGCCAGGGTCAGCACTTGCCAGCCCCCACAGGGCAGTGTGGAGCAGCATGTTCCCCATGGATGCACCTGGGAACACCAGAGCAACTCTGCTGGGCAGACAAAAGCATTTCAGAGGATTCCGGGTTCCTGCGCCTGGGAGGGAGGCACATGCCATCCCATTTCACTGTTCCCTGCATCCCCGAGGGAGCTGCTGATCTGGGTCCCACATGCTGACAGCGCAGCGGCCGCAGGAAGGAGCACAGGAGGGGCCAGAGCCGTGGGGTGACATGGGTGCATCCCTGACCTTTCACATCCCCGGGGGAAAGTGCTGCTCACGACAGACAACGTCGGCCCAGTGTCCTGACTGCCACCTGCWGCGTCCCCACTGCCACCCGCTCGGGTGCCTGGCTGCTCTCTGCCTACACAATGAGAGAGCAGCGTGACTTTAGCTCCATTTACAACCCAAACACGTTCTCTTGCAGTGCATAAGAAATGCCTGTAAGTGTTCTGCTTCATTCCCATATCCTGCACATCAAATGAGCTCTGCACTCCCACGCAGATCCCTGGCACCCCTGCAGGAGATGGAAGCTGCTACAGAGACATCAACGCCCCGCTGCTGTGTCAGGAATAAGGAAGCCTCAACCCCAGCAGGCACGGCAGGGCTTGGGTGGGAGGAAGAACACAGCCCAGGCTTCTTCACAGGGAAACTGGGGACCTCTTCTTGAAAAAGCAAAACAAATACTCCCCAGCAAAACTGAAGGGAAACATGCTCGTTTCACCACAGAGGGTTTTACATCTGCTGTGATCTCTTCTTGTTCTCCCTCATCCCACAATCCCTTCTTTGAACCTCTGCCATTCCCAGCAGCCTTGCTCAGTCATTGGAGCTTTGTCCCTTCCAGCCAAGAGGAGGGACACTCCTTTCTTCCACGGCTGTTTGCCTCAGACCCTTTGGCTCCCAGGAGGGGCATTTATGTGGCAGAGTTCTCCCCTCCCTGACCTAGATGTGTTTGGAAGCTCAGCACCTCTGCTGCCATTAGATTTGGAGGCTGACTCATTTCCAGCAGGTTTCACCTAGAGACTTTCCAAAAGGAAACAAGCCTTGGAGGGGCAGGCTGCAATCTGCTTCACATGGCTTTAAATACAACAGCCCAAGGAACAGGCTCTACTTCCTTCCCCTTCTGATGGCAGCCGAGAGACCTGACATCAGCGATGTCACACTGCAGCCACGCTTTAACTACTGCCCGACAAAAGCTGGTTTTCTTGGTTCTTTTCCCCTGTGTGCAGGCCTGGGGGCAGCCTGGCAAACACCCTGTGCCCCACCCTGTGAATGCCCTGTGCTCCTGCCTGGCGAATGCCCTGTGAGCCCACGGGCAGCCCCAGCCCCTCAGCCCAGGCAGGCGGCCCCGGTGTTTTGTCTGATGGGGCAGGGTCAGAACGTCGGGGGCTGAGATCCCCTGTTGTCCCTCCTGCAGCCTGTTACCCCTGCAGGGTCCACCCATGCCGCGAAGCCAAGAGCAGATTCATGTGAAACGCGCTGGGTTTGGGGCATTAGGGCCCTTCGGTTCAGCTCCCCAGGGCAGTGGAYGCTGAGTGACCCCCAGAGCTGTGCCGGGGAGGGCAGAGCTGTAACACGGCTCCAGGATCACTAATCCCCAAACAGATGTGCAGCGAGCAGCCCTGCAAGCTGCCCTGACAGGGCACAGACCGGCCATTGTTTTCCATTTGAGACACATCCAGCAACCCTTTTTCCCAGCAGTTTGCAGCCTGGTGCCTTTGCAGGGCAGCGTGGGGCAGTTTGTTCCCGCGAGGCCTTTCCAACGCAGCAAAGGCAGCTTTGGGAGCAGCACCCGCTGGGCTCCACCCACAGCACTGGGAAGTGGGGCTGGCTGGGAGGTCAGCACCACGCCGCCTCCYCCCCAGCACCTGGCAGCATGGAGCAGGCCGGGAGCCATGGAAAACCTCTGCAAATTATCTGCCGAATTGGGAATGTGAAACTCGACCCGTGACTGTTCAACTTCATAAAACAAGCTATGGAAGAGCCTGCCTGGAACCTGGCTCCTGAGGCTGCTTAAAAACCATCAGGCAGGCTAATTCCTAGAGATGAGACTGTTCCAGTTACCGGAAGTCAGCTTCAAAAAGCAGAGAACTCACCAATATTAATCTCATCGTCTGTTAGTGTGTCACCGATGAAGTCGAACTGGAAGGACTGCAGAGTCTGGGAGAACTTCTGCACTGCTGAGGAGTACCCTGGAAAAGGACAGAGCAATCAGCTGTGGGTTTCTGCAATTGTTCTACAGAGGCTGCAAGTCTTAGAAATTTATCCTGAATGGAACAAGACCATAGGAATGTAGTTATGAAAAGCCATAGGCATCAGGAATTTCAGCCCTGCATAAAACGCTGCTGCATTAATAACCCTCAGAGGCTGCAGACAGCATTGGGTTTGGGTTTTGTCTGTCTCTGAAAAAGCTTCTGCAGCACTAATGGATACACCRCATGGTACAACAACCAATCGATGGCCTTGTGTCTGGCCACATACAGGAAGGGACACTGACACACTTCCCTGCAGGAAAACATGCAGGAGATGTCCCAGGGCTCTGCGTGCATCGGCACAGCTCCTTGGAGCACAGGGGCAGTCGGACAGGCTGGCCACTGTTCACAGGAATTGTTTAATAATAAGGGAGAAAAATCCGTAAAATCAGAAAATAAACATGAGGAAAAAGGCAAGACTCAAAATGGCTGTCCCTCTTTGGGGTCATGGACACAGACAGGCCCTGAGGGAAGGACAGCGCCCCAGGGAGCCAGAGGGCTCACCCTGGCACCCGCAAACAGCCCCGGGACCCGCTGCTCCCACTGGTGAGGAACTGTCTGGGCTGGAAGCAAAGATACTGCCTGATGGCGGCTGTGGCTCAGACCAAATTATTTTTGGACCTTCCAGAGAAGTTTCTGGCCCAAAGGATCCTTTGTGTGTTTGCACCCTGTGCGGCTGCCTCGCAGCCCTGGCAGTGGCTCCACTGTTGAACAGCGTCTGCCAGCGCTGGCAGAGGAGCCCTGGGATGGGGCAGTGACACCGCAGCAGAGCCCAACGCAGTCACCCAGCCAGGGACAGAGGGGACAGCACTAGTGACGCTCACTGGATCAACCACATCTTCCTGCACAAAGCTACACTCTCTTTGGGGAGTTACTTCTCCTCCAACAACAAATTCCTGAGATACAAACAGAAGGAGGCTGCACTTGCCTGACCTCAGGGAGTAGGATGTAGGCGACAGAAAGAAAAGCAAAGGAATAATGTTATACTCCAATTTACATTGCTATTTTCCCTAATTTGGGACTCCAGCTATAGGCACAATCCCAGGCTGGACTCCTTTGTGGCGGAGCACAGAGAGGGCACTTTTGGAAATTCAGGAAGTTGCAAGTGGGTAAGACGTGATGGCACAGACGTTAACATGCAACGAGCTCCCACCACTGCTTTGCCAAACCAGGACCATGATTGTTGTATATAGGTACTTGCTGTACATGGGTGGGTTTTTTTAATTTGAAAATAAAACTTACTACCATGGTGGCAGTCATGGAACATTCTGAAATATGCTGCTGTGAAGGGGAGAGAAAAATTGGACAACATTGAAATGGATGTTGGGAAAAAGAAATCAAGAGGCCTGTGTGGGACCCCAGCAGGTCCCTAGACTGCCCTGATTCCCCTGTCCCCAGGTCAGGAGCACCCCAGGCCCCCGGCRCTCCCCAAGGTCCCTGGGCAGGCAGCGGTGGGGGACAGCTGGGTCCCCGGTGCAGGCTCAGAGCGCAGTCCCCGCTTCCCCCTCAAAAGCCTCGTTCAGCAGCTCCCTCTGACGGGTCAAACCTTTGCTCCTGAATGGGCAGATTCAGGCCTGAATGTCGCTATTTAGCCCCAGCTGCCAGGGGCTGGAGCACGTAAATGAGTGAACTCTCACACAGAACGATGCCATTGACTTGATGGAAAACCTCAGCAAATAATCCCCGCTCAGTCCCCCAGCGCTCACTCAGGCCGGGCCGGCGGCTCATTCAGCCCTCGCTCGGGGGAACCTTTGTGCATCYCCCTGCAAAGCCTCGTCACCGTCCCTGACGCGGCTGCGGCCGCATCCAGCCCCTCCTCTGCCAGTGGTAGCGGGTGATGTTCAATCTCTCCCTCCGAACACCYCTCCCGGCCCAGTGTGCGCTCCTGAGCCCCTCCGAAAGTGGCAGCACCCCCCACCAGCATCCATCTSTCCATCTGTCTGTCCCCTCACGGGTGCTGGCTGGTGGCAGGTGATGAGGCACCGTGGCTCTGGTGTCCCCGGACACACGGGGGACAGCACGGCAGCACAYGCGGGTCCCACGCATGGCACCTGGCGGGGACAGAGGGTCCCRTGTGTCCCTGTCAGCCCAGCGCTCAGCCCAAGGGAGAAGGAGGGAGAGAGGGAGAGGGAGCAGGAGCCCACACCACGCATGCTTGGCAGGCTCCAAGGAGCTCTTAATGGAAACCAGGCTCCTCCAGACCCAYGCAGCTCGGCTCCCACACGCAGGGAGCCTTGGCTGAACACTGGCTCTTGACAGAGCCCCTGTGTGCACGCACAGGGACAGCACCGGRGCTGCTGCATCCCTGTGGGGCCCAGCACCAGGACAGCACCAGTGCCTGGAGAAGAGAATCGGCATCAGTGSTCAGAGACACTTGGTGGAACGTTGCCCCTTCCCTTGGTGGCACCCAAAGGGCGGTGTGGTGACACCAGGGATGGGGCAGGGCAGGGGAGCCAGGGAGAAAGGGATGAGCCATGGCCACAGGAAAGAGGCTTGACCACAGGAAGGGGCCAGCAGGAAGAGATCTGTTGTGTGGAAAAACCGGGCTCCATCCCACGCTGGGAGAGATAAGTCTGTATTYGCCCTTGTTTTAACAGTCGGAAATATTTTCCCTCCTGATACAAACACTCGCTTGCCAAAGACTCCTGYTCTGAGCCCCCAAAGCCTGGCAGGAGGGACAGGAGGCTGCAGGGCCTGTCCTGCTCCCCCAGCACCAGGACCTGAGGCTCAAGGAATAATGCCATGCTCCAAGCTGGAATATCTCTGTGATCAGCAAGCCAAGGCTCAGCACTGCAGACAGCCCCAAGGACCCTGCCTSCTCAGCCTGTTTCCATGGAAACACCCCAAAATGGATTTGATCAGGAGTCCTCAAGGACTCTTCTTCCTTCCAGCATCAGGAAGCGATGCCAAGTTTCACCATTTGTSGTCACAATAATTTACTCTTCTAGTAAAAATGAAGTTCCATCCCTGCACAGAGTGGCCCTAGCTGGGCCATGGGGCAGGAGCAGGGAGTGCCGGTGCCAGCCGTGCCAGCCTCAGGAGGCACACAGAGAACTTGGGGCTGTATTTATGTGTGGATAAACACACCTCCAGAGACAGCAGCTCCGAAAGGATGTGCCTCACAGCCTGCTCAGTAAGGACCTAGAACGATTCTCACTTCAACCTTTCACAGCAACCACAGGTAACCAAAAACCACAAACAAAAAAGTGCTGCTACCATTGCAAAAGCCACAGGTCTCTGACAAAGCACAAACACAAGCAGAGCCYCAAACCAAGCTGTGCTGCTGCTTTTTCCTCCAGAGCTTAGAATTTAAACCAGAAGGAAACCATCACCACAGGACAGAGCCATRGGGACACAGGGCGAGTGGACACGGCCAAAGAACAGGGCACTGAGGTGCCGTACGAGGGTCTGTAATGCTCRAGGTGTCACAGGTGCACATCCCTAATTAGCTTTGCTAATTGCAACCCAGAGGTCACAATCTGTATGACTGCAATGGTCTTCTGTTCCCAAGAGAGGAAGCCGTGCCCCTGTGCACACGGAAATAGAAGTGGCAGTAACAACCGAGCGGTGACAGSTCCAGGGACCAGCAGGATCTCTGCGCCAGGACAGGAGGGCCGTGTTTGGGCTGCCTCATTTAACACCACAGGGACACAATGGGATGTTCGGTGTGACACAGGTGCAAAGAGCAGCCTGATTTTTTGAAATAAACACTTTGAAAACAAACAGAACATCTCCAACTGTGCAGAAGAGCAGGTGTGGAGCATACACGTTACATCAGCCAGGGCCAGGCTGCCAGCACCCTCACCCCCCTTCTCCACATCCAAATAAGCCCTCACTTAGTTGAGATTTGTTGGCTGTGCAGCAGCTGGTACAGACAGCACCCCTCGACTTCTTTCTAGGAAACAGCCAGGTGGGAATTACTGCTCCTGCAGAAGCTCAGGGGCCAAGCAAGCCATGGGTTCAGCAGCCCTCTGGCTAATCCTCATTACACACTACTCCCAGGGCATCACACTGCAAATTAAGGAGAAAAAACAAAATAAAAATACCCTTCCAACCTCATCATCATTGTAATCATCKGCCAGAGACATTCCCAGAGCAAAGGCAGTCCTGACTTTAACCTGATCCAGCCAAAGGCATGAATAGCTGAACAGCAACAGGGCTGCAGCATCCCTGTCCTGTTCCCAGGAAGGGACAGGATGTCCTGGCCCACACTGGAAGGTGAGAAGTGACTTTAATTGGTCTCCTTGCCTGCACCTACACATGGGCATCTTGGGGAAGAGCAACCAGCAGAGATTTCCACAGGAGAAAAAGCCATTCCTGAGCTTCTGCATCTGCTCAACCCACAGATCACAGTGCCAGGTGTCCTTCACAGAGCAACTCAGTCACAGCTTCAGCAGTCCTTGAAAAAAACCTGTAAGGAATCAATAAGGAAAATCCAAACTGGGTTTGACTGTGGCAGTGCAAATAACCAGAGCAAATGTAAGCAGGAGCTCAGGAGTTCTCTCTTTGCATTTTGCTTTCTTCTTCTCCAAATTGAAAACAAAAGTATCAAACGCAGCCACACACTTTCCTTTCAAGTAAGCAAACAAAAGGCAATAAATGTTCACTCTGCCCTTAAACAGCATTTTAAGACAAAGACAAATTTTTGGGTTAGGATCTGAGCTCTGGAAATCCATTTTTGTCAGGGAAATGTTGCAAGACCCTGACATACAGCAGCTGAGGACACACCGACATTTCCTACCAATGGTCCCTACAGAAGATTTTCTCCTCCCCAGTCRAGAGCTGTGCACGGCACATGCACAACATGAGAAATGCCACTTTTCCCCAGCATGCAGAGAGAGAGCTGTGATTCAGGAGGGGAAAACAATGTGTCCATTGTCACCAACTTCCACCAAAGAATTCCCCAGGGGTTTGCATCACTAAGGAGATGAAGCTAATCCCCATTGCCACTGCAGGGATGAAGTTCTGGACATGGTACCTGACCCACTGCTTCCCTGGGATTCTCTGTCCTTACAGCAGAGCTTTAGGAGCCAACACACAAAGTATGTGGCCAAGGGGCCAGACTCTGCTCCAAGCTGTTGGATTTACACTGTGTGCTACCTGCATGAAGTCCCCAGTCTTTGTCCCACCAAAATACCTCAGCCTGGAAAGCCATGAGCTTCCCCCACTGAGCCCAGATGTGGCATCAGGATCAGGACTAATGAGCCCTGACCTCATGGAACACTCCCAAATACTCTACAGCTGCTCAAACACAGAAACATGTTGATTTTCTCAGATGAGGGGAAAAAAAATAACCTTCCGGTCGGCCTTCTAAATAGTCCCAAATCCACACAGGATCCTGCAAGGAATCCAGCCCTCCTGGTGCTGCACAGAGGAGAGGTGCTCACCACTAGGGAATTACAGAGCGGCCCAGGACAGGCAGTGCCTGGCATTGACCCAGGGCAAGCCGTCCGCAAGTGCCCCTGAAGGCTCTGTGGGGACTCAGAAATCCTGACACATTGGACACAGGCCATTTTTCCCACACTGACACAGGGTTTCCGCTTGCCAGGAGTAAGTGGCTAGCATGAACTGCTAAAAATAACTTGCTATATTTAGCTGTGCTTTACAAATCTCTTGCAAAGGAATTTACTGGATGTCTCACACTGTCACACATTTACCTCTCCTAATCAGCCCTGCATTGACCGAGTTGTTCATAAGCTGGTGCTTCCCTTTCACAGCTGATCCAGCCCAGGCTCCAGGCAGAAGAGCACGGCTGTGCTCCCAGTAAAAAGGCATTTTTCAGCACTCCTCCCTAACCAGTGACCTTCTGCTCTGCAAGCTGGTGACCTGCCCTGTGGACCATCACCTTCACTCACACATCCCACTACCACTCTCCCTCCACCAGTTTCTGTTTCCTGTGCTAAACTTCAATCTTTTATTCTCATTAATTCTTCTCCTCGCCCAGGCATCCTTGTGGGAAGTGCCCAAACTTGCTTGACAGGCTTATTTTCTTATTTACTGTTTAATTAAAAACCCAAGGACCAACACAGCAACTTCACACTCATCATATACTCCTTATGCCTGCCTTATCTCCCTCAGTGCCTGATGCAAACTGGCTGTGCCAGACCTGCCACGCTCCAGAAGAGCTGGCAAGGGTTACGAGGCTGCACCGAAGCTCAAGGCAGTTAAACACATGGAGGGGCTTTCCTGGATGACTGGAGTAGAAGGAGACCTTGGATCTCCTCACCAACAGCTTAGAAGTTTGGCAACACATCAGCCCAAAAACCCAACCAAAACACAAAGCAACCAAGCAAGACTGGATGGACAACAAAGTTTTGGGGTATATTGGTCTGTTTTGGAGAAAACTGGAAATGAGTGATTTGGGATACAGCTTCTGGGAGAAGGATGCACTCTTACCCTCCTTTGGATTAAGTGATCACTAATTACCCAGCATCGTCTTCCTGAGTCCTCCACAGTGACAGATCCATTGATCAGGAAGAAAATCATGCARCAGATTTCAAAGCAGATTTCAGAGCCACATTTCAAAGCAAAGACATGGAACACACCACTCTCCCCAGTGACACCCACTGGCTTTTACTGGTTTCCTAGAGAGTGGCATTTCAGGCCATATTTCTGAGGTTTTTATAATGGATGTGCATTGGATGCATTGGATGCATTGGATGCATTTTTTTAATGATTTTTGCTTCTGAAACACGAGAGCAGCACAGGATGCTGCGGCACAGCCTCCTGCCTGGCCCAGCATACTCAGGTCACCCCCTCTCCCCACAGTGGCAGCACTCCTGCTGGCATCCGCGCTGCCCTTGGTGCTCCCCAGGACGAGCCATGGGTAAATGGCACTTTGGAAGCCGGAACTTCTCAAAGGACAGTTTTTTCCCCTTTGACATTTTCCTGGCCTTTCAAATCAACCTTGCAGCCCTGCAAAGCTGAAGGAGTTGCTTCAGCAAAACTGGAAAGAGACATGGGGCAGCCAGCCCAGAACATGTGGCCAACTGAAATGGAAGTTAAGAAAAGATGAGCAGCCTTAGAAATCAGCAAAAGTGGTGAAATGCACAGTAAGAAATAACGCAACTGTTTTGAGCAAATGCTCCCAGGGTCAGAGAGGCAGAGAAGAGTCACTGAGGAGGGAACGCAGTCACAGTCCTTTGGTCCATCACGGACCAACGCCCAGCCATGGGGCTGGTGCTGCTACGCTGCAGGAATTTCAGACCACCTGGAGTCCCAATCCAACTGTCACCAGACAGGGCATTGCTCAGCACCGCCCTGGAGCGCACGAACGGCGGCGGAGGAGCGAGCGCCACGGCTGGGGGACACTGCCCGGCTCTGGGGACACCGGCGCTGCCCATGGAGGTGGTGCCGGCATCCCTGTGCTGGGCAAGCAGCGGCTCCCAAAGCCGGCACGGCACGAGGCTCCACGGGCGGCAGCACACGGCAGCTTTCCCGAGAACTCCCAGCACAGAGGCTGCCGGACGCCTGCCCCTGCAGCAGGGATGGCATTGCCGGGGAGCTGTGGGTATGGCGCTGCCAGGGGAGCTGTGGCTGCAGCAGCGGGTGTCACACCGGGGCTGGAAGCCACGCAGGCGGCCAGCTGGAAGGAGGGTGAGGCTTGCAGGTGGCTCTGGCTGCTGCACCTATTTATATACCTGTTTACATCACTGTCCCACAGAAGACAGTCACCGCCTTCCCCAGCCTGRGGACAGGTCCTGGGGCTGGAGAATGAAGGACAGACTCTTTGAAAAATAAAAATACACAAAGCTGAGCCATGGAAAACAAACGGACTTTCCCCTCCAGTGGGAGGAGCGCGCTGTCAGGGAGGGGCAGCGGGAGAGTCTGGTGTCCAGCGGCGCTCGGGAGGGACAGGCAGAGCTGCAGAAAGCCCCGCAGTGCTGCAGGCCACCCGAGCCCGGCTCCGAGAGCGGCCGAGCAGGCTCTTGGCACGCTGCTCTGGCGGGAGCGGCAGGAGAGGGTGTGCTCCAAGAGCCGCGGCTCCCCGCTGCACAGGCAGCACCGACACCGGGAAAACAAACACGAAAACAACGGACTCTTATCCGGGGCAGAGCACGAGCAGTCCCCACAGAGACATCCCATGATCTGCACAGCCCTCACACGCTCTCCCCTTGCAGGCAGGGCCGGCTGCGGCGGGCGAGGGACGCGCTCGCTCCAAGCAGCGATGATTTCAGAGTTTCCTTCGATAAGGGCGCAGCGGGGCCGGGCTGGAGGCAGCTGAGTCACGCAGCACGCCGGGAGGGACCGCCAGCGCTGAGAGCGAGCCGCAGTGCTCCAGCGCGGGGAGGAACGCACATCCCTCCTGGTCCGGGCTGGGACACGCTGCCAGCGTGGACACGGCCYGTCCTGCTCCAGCTGGCACCTCCAGCGACGCTCCTGCGCACCGCCAACCCGGCCGGGACGGCCCGAGCCCACCCACCCTGCGGAGCACACTTAAGGGGGGGCTTTGCCAAGAGCTGCCCCTTCTCAGAGCACCTCTGCAGGGACTCGGGGCTCTGTGYTTCCACCTCAAAGGGTTCCCTGATGCTCTGCAGGTCCCCAGTTCATCCTGTGATGGCACAGGAACAGGTTGTGTCCCTTGTTCTCCATTTTCACGGATACAAGGTTTAGTAAGATTAATACATTTATTCTTGYTTTAAACATCTCCAGGTTCAGCTCTTCAAAATCAGGCTTGGCTGGGGGAACAGGATACAAAGGAGAGCGATCAGACTGAGAGAGCAACTGATTTCTGAGCTGTACTTACATTTATAAACTTTATCTCAGGCCATTCTGCTACTCTTATCACCACTTGAACAACTCCTGCATGGAGAATTCGGTGACAGGGAAGGACACTGTGCAGAGAGGCCGTGGTTGACTGTGTCGCAGGAGAGAACAGCCAGCCCGGCCTGGGATCACCGCTCCCAGCGGAGCAGCTCAGCCAGTGGCACAACACAGGCCAGTGTGGGCAATCTACCATCACCACAACAGAAACAACAAGGTTCCAAAAGCTTTTCCTTCACAYGTGTCAGAATGTCAGACAGAAGGTTTACATGTTTGGAAGATTCATTTAATGCTGAGTAATAAAAAATAACTGCTGCCTGCTGAACTTCTCCAGCAGCTCCAAAGCTGCTGCACTTTGGTGTTCAGGACCTGCCAGTGGTGCTGAGTGTTCACCAGAGTTTGGTTCTACGAACCYACAGTTCTCCAAACCTCTGTGTTCCTGGCAGGCGGTGCTGCAGGGCAGCGCTCCCCACAACAGTGCTCGCCCCTCTGTCCTTGCAGAACAGGCCATCCYGGCACTGCAGCTCTTCCCTGCAGCCCGGACCCATGCTTGGGCAGGGGGTCAGTGCCAGAGCCATGTCGCGTGGGCAGGAGGATGCAGCGTGGCCAGGACCGTGCCACAGGAGGTGTCCGGCCGTGTGCCACAGCAGAACAGAGTGGGGATGCTGCTGTCTCACTCCGTGGAGCCGGGCTGGCACCCAGCAGGACAGAAGCCACCTGTGAAAAGCCTGGGGGTGAGCGTGGGATGCCACATCTGTAGTTACCAGTGTGCCACCAACAGCATTAGGAAATAAAATATTCCAACAATTTCTCAAGAATAAAGCCAGAAAAGCTGAGTCTTCATACAGTGACTCAAGAGGAAACTCTTAGGTCAGCAGCAGCGCTGCCGTGAGCCGTGAGACACACAGAACATGGATAACACCCACATCCTCCCAGGGAAGGAGCCAGAAAAGGCAGCAGAAGATGGATGAAAAGCTCCCTGTGTGCCTCATGTGTAGCACAAGAAAAAATATCCTTAAACACATGAAAAGACTTCACCTCTTGTCCTGGCCCCTCGTGCTGCTGTACGTGGGTGAGTCCTTGGGAAGCATATCCGGGCTGGAAAAAACCATCACAAAATATTGCACATTGGTTTGTTTACGCTGGACCAGGGCTGGTCCTGAGCCCACCCAGCAGCCCCCGAGCTGGCAGGGACATGGCTGGCACGGTGCCGTGAGCTGGGGCTGGYGAGGGGCCATCTCTGCCCGTACACCTGGCCTGGACTTCCTAAAACAAACCAATCCCTGGGCACACCCCAGCATGGATGGGGCAGCTCTAAGCAGCAGGAGCAGTGGTTCCCGAGGAGGAGGCTGGAGACCYGAGGCCCGGAGCAGGGAGGGGGCAAGGGACACGAAGCCCAGCACGGGGCCATCACGGTGTGGCCACTCTGCCCTGCGGCGAGCCCAGCACCTCAGCCACAGGCAAAGCAAACCCCACAACGTGCCCGGCTAGAGAGCTGCTCCAGTGGGAGCAAAACCGAGCAAACACATCCCCGAGCCCCGGAAAAAGGGTGGGATGTGCCTCGCAGCTGGATCTGGTAGATCCTGTGCCGGGCCCTCGTCTCTCCTGCCTGCACTGAGGATACAGCTCTGGCAGCTGGGGGAGAGTTGGCTTTTGGGAGGGTTTTTGTTCTTTTTTCTGCTATTGTGTTTTAGTCTCTGGTTAAATCTGGTTTAGATTTGCACCAACTGGGGTCGTAGTCCTGCACTCAGAGCCTGCAGCCCAGGAGCAGGACCTGCTTCATCAGTGGCTGTCGGCTGCAGAGACCTCCTCTGCCCACCGTGCTGAGGGTGCCTGCAGGACACAGGCGCTCCCAGGGACAGCTGAAGCCCCACTGCCTTGATGTACAGACACAGAAACCTYCTTTTGCAAGACAAGCAGCACTTTGGAGCTACTGCAGGAGATGGAGGTTTAAACTCCTACTCCCCTCAATGGCAGCACACCAGCCCACTGAGGGATAAAGGCGATGTGGTTTTTTCCAGTGGAAGGAATCACATACACACAATTGATCCACTCAAGGCCTCCCAATGGCTCCCAGGTGTTCCCACTATTACCTGTGCTGTAGGATGGTGTGAGCCACAGCCCAAGTGCTGCAGTACAGTGACACTCAGAGCACACAGGTCCTCAAACCCCCATGAAGACACTTTCACCCTGTTACTGCATCTTCCCTTTCGCAGAGGATCGTGGTTCCTGGCTAAATCTGCATGTCCTTAAGTTAGGGAATGCAATCAGTTCGGGTGTAGAGGTGCCTAGGTCCACACAACGTCACCCTAGAGCCACTGATTGTTTTTTAGTCTGGCTATGGGTGTGATGTCTCTTGAGACAATCAGAGCTGGGAAGTCAGGAGACAATTTTACAAGTTACCAGCAGTAACTTGGTGCCCTTACTGGCTGAAACTCACAGTGACGATAGGGAAGACTGGCAAGGAGCCGACAAGTACAAGAGATCACATTATTGCTAGAGGAGAGTGACGTATTTTCCAGCAGGTCATTCTCCCCCTGCTCCATCCTGCCTCGTGGCTAAGCTGTCTTTGTGGGACAGGACGTTGTTCCTGCAGCGCCTCAATGCCCAGCAGTGCCCTTCAGCAGAGCTGATGTTTGCCTGGAGAGCTGCAGCCTCTCCTGGTGTGGGACAGACTCCTTCCCACCTTTCCAGAGGAGCTTTAGGGTTGTTTGGATACAGTACCCAGGATCTGGCTGTAACATACTCCAGGAACAGGTTCCAGCCATTGTCCCTACTGCCTTCCCATGAACCAGCACGTGGGTTTCTGGGGAACTGGGCAGACAGGCCACTCTGGTGGCTTCAATCCCATTAAAATAACCTGTTCCAATGCCACGCCGCTTCCCACACTCCACAGCATTAAACCCTCAGGCACCACATCCAACGACAGCACAGAAACCTGCCCTGAACAGGTCTGCCATGCCGAGGGACACAGTTCCCTGAGGGCACAAGCCAGTTCYCACGCACGGCACTGCGGGACCTTCCCTGGGGGCCCCATTCAACCCCATCCTTGGGGAAAAGCCCACCCGGTCCCTACACATTCCTTTATGAGGTTATCCTTCAGAATAAAGTGCTCGCACCACTGGAGGAGGCTGGGTCCTGCCAGGCACAGTCCCAGGCACTCTGCAGAGCTCCATGCCGGACAGAAATCAAGCACAAAACCACGTACACAACATTTGCATGAGAACTCACAGCTCTTCGAGCTTCAAAGGACGATTTTCACCACCACAGCACTCACAGGTATTAATGAGAAAAGCCTCAACCTGACATTTCTCCAACTCCATTTGATATTTAATTGGGAGAGAAGATCAAAGATCAGGGGAAATAGACAGGTTTGCAGTATCACACACACAGCAGAGCACAGTGAGCAGGAGAGATTAAAGAAACCCACATTGAGCCACAGAAAGAAACTGCTGTAAAGCAGCTGTTCTTACAGCCACAGCGATGCCATAGAGTCACAACTTCTGACACCCCGGTGGCCTCGAGCGTGTGCCCTGAGCGAGGCTCCTCTGTCACACCAGTGCTGGCCACGGTGAGCTCCAGGCAGGGGCAAGCTGCTGTTGCAGCCGAATCCCTGGTGCCCACGTCAGGCCTTGGTCCCGGCCAGCCCAAGGGGACAGGCGCCAGCCTGAGGGGACAGACACCTCGCAGTCCCTCTCCCTCCCTGACCAGGGACAGGCCACGGTGGTCTCAGCACTGCCAGCACAATGTGTGGGACCAGCATTGTCACTTGGCACTGCCAGCGACTCTCCGCACTCCTGGCACAAAAATGAAGGGATGCAGCCAACTTGACAACCAAAATAACTCCCATTTCTGACTCAAAGTAACTTATTTCCTATTATTGGCTTTCACACCCAAGATYGTTACAAATGAACAATACTATTCTCTGCTTTAGTCAGTTTAATTCCCCACTTGGCACAACCTTATACTTTGTCCCTTATGGTGTCCCACATAGTTGTGACTACTCAGCTGCTGGGGGATGTCAGTCAGCAAGAGAAAATACCACACTCAAAGGCAGCACTAGTGGGCTGTAACTGCAGGACGACCCTCACCAGGATATGGTGAGCTGCAGGCCCTTGGGAAAGCTTCATCCTTGGGATTTTATTTGTTCCAGATGGTAACACATCAGTTGGGTGGAGGGATAGAACCAGTTTCTCTTAATCYATGAAAGGCCAAAGGAGATTAAGACCCTCAAAGTGCCCCCCTCATTTGGGTAACCTGGCCTTGGACAATTCCAGGGATGGGGCAGCCACAGCTTCTCTGGGCTACCTGTGGCAGGGCCTCTCCACCCTCATGGGAAGGAATTTCTCCCCATTATCTCATCTGCCCCTGCTCTCTTTCAGTCAGAAGCCATTCCYCCTTGTCCTGTCACTCCATCGCTTGTCCAAAGTCCCTCTCCACCTTTCTTGTAGGCCCCTTCAGGTAGCTCCCCCTCTATCCTCATTGGATCTCACTCTCTCTCCTATGGGACCACCACCACCTTTGCATCCCAGCTGCTGAGGGCACATCCATCCCACCCTGTCAGGGGGCACAGAGAGATTGTCAGCTATGGCTGCCCGAGTGGACACTGGGATTTGCCAGATGCCAGCTGGTGGTGGTGAGGCCACGGCCAGTGAGTACCCCAGATTCCCACTCACAGCTCCATACAGACAGGATTCAGAGATATATCTATTTTTTTAAGTTATCTGTTAACTAAACACAGGGAGCTGATGGAAGCCCAGGCAGGATCGGCCCTAGTACTTCCCTGGCAGCCTGCTGGGTCAGCTACAAAAACACCCCACAGCATTTCAGACATGAAATCCTCAGCCCTGGGGGTTCTCAGTGCTGTCTGGGTGTGCTCAGCTTTTTTCTGCTTTTCCCCTTCCTCCCTGGCCACTCTCCCTGGGCCGGGTCTGCTGACCCAGCAAAATCCCTCACATCCCTGCACACTACAAACACTGAAAAGGGAAATGGTTTTGAATAAAGTCATGAAGAAAAGCATTTCCATTAACAAGCAGGTTTGTTTAAATCCCTCTGATTTCCATTTTGTTGGGGTTTTTCTGCCCTGGACTGCACAGAGATTTGGGTTTTTGTACCCACACTAGTTTTCACAGCCCTGTGACGTCAGCAATTTCAGTCACACCAGCTTTTGTCTCTGCTGCTTCCAGATGGGCAAACACGGGCTATTCCAGCCACGGCCTCGATAACAAGGAAGCTCTGAATTATTCTGAACAAAAGGGCAGCAGCTAAACCTATTAACACCAACTGAAACCAACCAGCTGGCAGAAAAACCGTGTGTGACCAGCGTGGATTGTCTGTGTCCCTCCACTGCCCCCATGGCTGCTCTGCTGGCCTGGGCCTGGATTCTACTGCATTGATAACAGCAGAGAATCATGGAATCATTTGGATTGGAAAGGACCTTTAAGATCATCGAGTCCAGGAACGCACGGGAGACAACACAGGGAAGGTGTACCTACAGCTGTGTGGAGGGGAAACAAACCCAAGCAGTCAGAAGGTCAGGAAGGTGTCAAACACGTGGGACTTGGTGGTTTCAGGTGACACAACCTGGCCCAGGTGCTCTGCTGAACTGTCAGCACTTCTGAACAGGCAACTCCCGCAAAGTCAACATTGAAATGGACATTTCATTGGAAAAAATGCTCACCGTGATTTAGAGAATGACAGAACACCAACAACAAAGGAGGAGCACAGCAGGGCTCTGGAGGGCCCCTCTCGTGCTCACGGCGGTTCCCCCCGGGGTGCGGGGGTGACCAGATGTCCCGCGATGAACCCGCCACGCTCCCCCCGCGCTTGGGAGATGCAAAATAGCTGAGCACCTTCCCCAGACAGGGATCCTGGTCCTTGAACGAGGAGACAGATGCCTGGGAAAGCTCGGCCGGTGCCGCGCCGGTGTCAGCCCGGCGGGACGGGGCACCCGACCTGTCCCTGCGCGGGGACAGCTCCAGCGGCCCGGGGGCGGCGGTGCAGGGACAGGGACGGTGCGGGGACAGGGACAGTGCGGGGACAGGGACACTCCGGGGTGGCGGGGGCGGCGGCCGCTGCCTGGTGAGCGCCAGCCCTCCCCGGAGCGATGGGGGCGCGGGGCCAAAGCGGCTCCGGCGCGGGTGGAGCGGCGATGCCCAGGGACACGGGACACACCCCGGCGCCCGGCAGAGCCCTGCCCGGCCCCCCGCCCCGGCCCGCTCACCGCGGATGGCGGCGATGAGCGCGTTGCCGTCCTTGATCACCTCCTTGATGAATTTGTTGGTTCGCTCCAGCTCCTGCTCGTAGCACTTGAGGCGCTCGCGGAAGTCGGGGCTGTCCAGGTAGCAGTCGCTGAACTCCAGCGGCGGATGCCCCATGGCCGCGGCCGGGCCCGGCTCCGCCGCCTGCGCCTACGGAGCGCTGCCTACGGAGCGCCGCCGCCGCCGCCGCCCCGGGCGCCCCGCGCCGCCGGCATCCCGCTGGCCCGCCCCGCCCCGCCCCGGCCCGCCCGGCCGGCCCCGCCCGCCGCTCCCCGCCCGCCGCTCCCCGCCCGCTCCCCGGGCCGCGCCTCGGCCGAGGGACCCCCGCCCGCCGCGCTTCCGGCCGCGCCGCTGCCGCCGGGAGCTGTAGGCCGGGATGCGCCGCCCGGGATGCGCCGCCCGGGGCCGCCGCTCGGGCACTCCGGGCCGGACGGTGCGGTCCGCTCCGTCTACTCAATCCGTTCCGTACGATCCGGTCCGGTCGCTCCCGCCGCCCTGCGGGCCGGTCCGAGTGCGCCCCCTGCCGGCGGGGCGGGGGCGGTGCCGCCGGGCCGCGTTGCCATGGACGCCGCGGCGGCGGCGCCTGACGCGCTGCGCGCAGTGATGACGTCAAGTGGCCTCCACGTCGCCGGGGCAGCCAAGATGGCGACGGCGGAGGGGAGCGGGGCCGGAGGGACCCTGGTGAGTGCGGCCCGGAGGGGACTGGAGGGGCCGGGAGGGGCGACCGGGGTCGGGGCGACCTGGCTCTGGGCGTGCCGGGGGCGCTCGGCCCTCCCTGAGCAGGGCCAGGCTGTCGGTCAGGCAGCGGGGTCTGGAGGCCTCGGCGGTCGGCGACTCATCCGGACGGCTGGGACGGGAAAAGGGGACCAGGACAGGGACGAGGAAGGAGTCAGGAAAAGAAGACAGGGAAGCGGACAGGGACAGGAGCAGGGACGGGGAGCCGCCGACTTCCCGCCGTGCCCTCCCTGCCCCACCTGCCCAGCGTTTGCCGTAGAACCGGTCGGGCTGTGCCCTGTTTGCCTTCACCTCCGGGCACCCGAAAGCTTTTCTCGCCCGCTGGCGCGGAAGGAATCAGCCTGGTTAAGCCTGGTCCCTGAGCAGCCTCGGTGTGTGCTCGGGCCGGAGCTGTCAGAGCTCCCCAGAGCTGTGTTAAAGACGGGGACTCAGGGTTGGTGCAGCCCTCAGGCTGTGCAGCCCTCAGGCATCACCTCCCGTAAAACACAGCTTTTTACTTCCTTCCGTGCCGAAACAGCACGGAGAGCAGGTCCTGGAGTGTCTGGGGACAGGCTGACACACAGCTGCTCGGCTCTTCAGGAGCTGTTCACATCGGGCAGTGGCATCGGGCTTTGCTGCAGAACCTTTTATTCGTTATATCCCTGAGTTCTGAGCAGCTGTGTCCATCCCCAGTCCATCTGAAGTGCACACGAGCACGTTTGTGTTTCTTGCTAAAGGTTTAAATCCATTCAGTTCCCAGGTCTGGCAGATGTGTCGATATCCCAGGATATCCCAGTGGAAGGGGAGATCACTGTCCCTGTGGGATCTCACTCTCCTGATGAGGATTACTCCACGCTGGACGAGCCAGTCAAGGACACAATTGTGAGTCTGGGCCCCTGGCTGGGGTGAAACTCAAGTTTCCTGGTGTCTTTGGCAGTTGTTGTGCAAAACTTGTGTTCTTGCACAGCTCTGCTCGACCTGTACTTCAGCAGGGATTGTTTTAGAACTCGTCATGTAAAACAAATTCCTGTGGGTGAAAAAGCCTTTGAATTGTGGCTCAGAGTTTCTCTGTGATCCCCAAATCATTGTGAGGGCAGAGGCCTCAGTGGGAGCTTGGGAGAAACTCTACTGACTGAAGGCATTTTTCATTTATTTTCTTTTCATAGAGGAGCAAACAAATTGTTGGTTGTATTTTGGTGTTATTAAAGGATACGATATTTTGGTTGTTAAAGAAAAGGACGTGATGTTGCAGTCATTCAGGAATGTAGGAAAAGTAGGCATTGTTTGTTGCAGAGGATGCTGCAGAACTTCTTGGGTTGGGTCCTCTCCTGATTTGCCATCAATGCTCTTTTACTTCCGTCTCTCTGCTTTAGCTGGCAACTGTAACTTTTGTGAGGGGATATATTGAAGTGTTTTGTGTTTGTTTCAGATGAGGGACCTGAAGGCYGTTGGGAAGAAGTTTGTCCATGTCATGTACCCCAGGAAGAGCAGCGCGCTCCTCAGGGACTGTATGTGCTGGGGCTGTCCCATCTCCGCAGGGGGCTTTGCCTACGAGGAGGGGCAGAGTCCAGTGGGACAGGGGTTCAGGAGTGTTTCACAGCCCGTTCTGAACAGCAGAGATGACAGTCAGGGTGTGACCAGGGCTCTGTGACAGGTGCATGTGGGCCGGGATGGGTGGAACTGGGAGCTATAGCAACTGGTGGGTTTTGAATGAATTTTGTTACAGATTATGGTGCAAGATGCTGAATAAGAAAATTGTAAGGCAGTGGGATGTGGAAAATGGCACCTTGGGAGTTGGGCAAGGGGCTTTGTCCCAGGAAAGTTGAACTGAGATGGTTCTGTGACTTTTGTGATGTATTTTCCCTCTCCCTGCAGGGGATCTCTGGGGCCCATTGGTTCTGTGTGTGTCCCTGGCTCTGTGAGTATTCCAGGGGAATTTGGGGTTTTGTAGCCTGATGCATGAGGGAGATGAGACGATAAAAATTGCTGATTAATGTGTTAAGATCAACTTCATTTGATCCCTCTCTGTCTTCTGCAAGTACTGCTTGGTTGGATTCTCTGATGAACTGTGTTTCTTACACTTCAAACCCATTAGGACCTCCTGTCCTTAAATTTAGGATTTAAGGATGAACTCTTCCCTGGTCTCCTGTCCTAGGAATGGTTTTACTAAAGGTGTCCCAGCCAAGTTGTCCTGATTTGGTGGTGCCTGCATCCCATAGTTATTCCAAGCTTGCTCTAAGGCTGGTTTGTTCTATCACACACTACTCTGCTGCTTTGAGAGGTGCCAAACCTTTGGTACTTTAATTTCCATCTCAGCCTGTTGTCCATGCCTTGATTCCCTTCTGAATGCCTTCAGAGCCCTCAAAACAGGTAAACAAGTGGACTGAAATCACCTCAGTTGAGCCACAACCATTTTCCTCTCCTGTGCRAAACAGGATAAAATGAAAATAAAAAGTGGATGAAAACCAGTGGGCCTGCAGCATAACTGGGGATCAGCGTTGGGGCTCCTGCTCCGGCACCTTCCCCAGTCTAGGAAAAATCAATCAATGCCTCTGCCTCCATCTGTCTGTTCCCCACTCCAGCGGTTTGTCCCCGTTTCCCTCTCCAGGATGCTGCAGGGTGGCTCTGCAGACAGCAAGGACGACGGAGGGCCCCAGTTTGCTGAGGTCTTCGTCATCATCTGGTTTGGGGCTGTTGTCATCACGCTCAACTCGAAGCTGCTCGGAGGGACCATGTGAGTGCAGGTTTTGTTTGTGGCCGTTCCCAGGCTCCCGTGCACGGAGCCCTGCCCTGCCTGGTGTGACTGCTGTTCCCTGTTGCTGTTTCCCTGTGCAGCTCCTTCTTCCAGAGCCTGTGTGTGCTGGGGTACTGCGTGCTGCCGCTGACCGTGGCCATGCTGGTGTGCAGGCTGGTGCTGCTGGCGGGCGCGGGCACCATCAGCTTCGTCATCCGCCTCATCGTGGTGGGGGCCATGTTCGGCTGGTCCACGCTGGGTGAGTCAGTCCCTCACGGGTGGCTCGGTGCTCGGGGAGCTTGGTCCGTGCTCATTCCCCTGGGCAGAACCAGGGCATGCTGTAGTCTAAGGTGTCCCTGGGCTGCTGCAGAGTTGTGGAAATGGTTCTTCCAATCCTCGCTCTGCCTCTGCTCCTGGTAATTTCTGTGGCCATATGCAAATTGCCCTGGGGWGCAGGATGATAATTTGGTATAAAGCTCTATGTGAGACTGCTGGGTGTTTTATTCTATGATTATGTTATAAATACTACTAGAAAATGCTGATTTTATACAGATGCGTTTGCACTATTTCTTCTGTTCTTTATTTCTAAGTCTCACTCTCATTATTAGAATGTTAATCAGCATTTATGGCCGGGCTGGATGGGGCTTTGAGCAACCTGGGCTAGTGGAAGGTGTCCCTGCCTGTGGCAGGGAGTGGAACTGGATGGGCTTTAAGGTCCATTSCAGCCCAAACCATGCTGTGATTCTATGCTACTCTGACTTGTTATTCTGTATGTAAAGGAAGTTGTACTTGGTGATCACAGCCCATTGGTTTGAGCAGTGGTTATGCTGGTTTGTTTTCCAACACGATTGCAGTGCAGCTCCTCACTGCAGTTTGCTGCCATGCAGGGCGTCTGTGGGTGCCCTGCTGCTCCTGTTCCATGTGTTTTGTCTCCACAGCATCCACGGCATTCCTGGCGGACAGCCAGCCCCCCAACCGCAAGGCGCTCGTCGTCTACCCCATCTTCCTCTTCTACTTCGTCATCAGCTGGATGATCCTCACCTTCACGCCCCAGTGAGCACAGCCCAAGGGGCTGGGACACGGACTGGAGTTTGTCATGGACACTGCAGTGAATCCTTGGCTTTATCTCTTTCTAATTTATATATAGGGATRCTGTAAAAAGGAAGGTTGTGGGATAAAGCCAGAGAGCTGCAAAAAGTGCTCGTTTGTGCGTCCCTCTTTGTGAAAGATACTGAGGTCCAACTGCTGCGGGGTTTATTTAGCCCTGTTCTGTACTGGTGTTAAATAAACAATGCCCACTGGGACAGGGATTGTTCCATCTGAGGAGAGAGCGGGAGATCCTGGATTTTCAAGATGTTGGGAGATGAAGTTCTCACAACTTGGCAGATTTCCTGCCTGTGCTTGGATTCTCACTGAAGATGAAAATGCCTTATCAAACCATAGAACTTCACTGCAGTGATGTGTGGAGACGGAAGAGACGTGTCTGACTCCTTTCATTCCCTTGAAGAGTGGTGGGATGTGCACTCGGGGCATTGTGGGACCAGGGCTTTCCTGGGAAACCAGAGTTCAGCCAAAACCCAGTTGGGTCCCTTGGCAGTGAATTGGAGCTGGTGACAGGGAGTTGCTTTTGCCCATATCCGTGTGCTGTGTGTCCATCCCTTCGTGTGGCAGGAGGGTTCCAGCCTGTGCCTTCAGCACCCTGGCGCTGCATCCATGAGGGGACTGTGGGCTCACTGTGAGTTACAGACCTGTGACCCCTGGGGACAGCTCAGAGTCCTGCAGAAACACTCAGACTAGTTTGTAGCAGCGTCTGGGTTCTCACTCTGCATTTGGGAAGAGAAAATTCCCTGGAGAGTGCCATGAATGTATGTGTATGATTAAAACAAGGGATTCTGTGCAGTAAGTTGAGGTTTTGCTGCACAGGCTGTTTGGGTCTGACCAACCATGCCAGGGCTTGGGCCCCAAAGTTTTCAAACAGGGGAAGGAAGGGAAGTAAATGGTACTAGAGGTGGTGGCTGCTCTGAAACAGGATGTGAATTCTGCTCTCACCTGCCTGTGTGTGACTGTTCTTTGGTTGTTCACAGGGACAGCAAAGAAATGTGTGCAACTGTGCATTTTGTTCCCTTGTACTTGCCATGAAATGTCAGACACTGTTCTGTGGGTTGTTTTGTGGGGTTTTAGTTTTGCTTAATACTTTAATAAAAGGGAGGGGACTTCTTTCTCCAGTCCCTGCAGGTGCACTGTGCACTCCTCCTTGGTACAGGTGTGCAAGAGTCAGGTGCATTTTGGCACAGACATTGGGAGCTGGGACTTTTGGAAACTACAGAACTATTCCTGTTGTCAGCAATTGTTGTTCTCAGCAATCCATGAAACATCTGGGGTGAAGAAGCTGCTGTTAAATGTCCTTTTTCCTACATTTGTGCAGATAGACTGAAACTGAGTTCTCCTGAGGTGTGAATGTGCCTAATTAATAGTTACATGTACAAGAGCAGTCTGTGCTGTAAACACTGGCAGTGGGTGGGAGTTGGGATGGAAATTGCTGAATTTCAGATTAAAAGTGCATTTTTGCATTTGTGGATAACGAGCTGTTGTGTGTGGTAGGGCCTTGCTGTGGCACCAAGGGGCTGGAGAGGAGCTGTGGTGGTTTGTAGACATGGGAACCATGGAAATGGGGAATTTTTAAGCCTCCATTAAATTATGCTGGTATAGAATGTGGTTTTTCTTTCAAGTGTGCAGTTTTCTGTTCATTTAAATGTTAGTTCAGCTTTATGAAGCTGAAAGGAATTACTCAGGGGAAGTGCATAGTAAAGCTGTTGATGGCTACGGTGGGTTCCTTGAGCCAAATCTTTCTTTCCTACAAGAATTTAACCACACTTTGAAAGAAACCCTTGGATTCTCTCTGGGTCTTGTGACTTGAGCTGCTGTTCTGTCTGAAGGATGATTGGAGTAACACTGAATCGATCCAGTAACATTTTGAATTTTTTTTACATGACTTCAGAAATTCAAAAAGCCCAAACTAGGGTTTGTTCCTCAGCCAGCCCTGGAGGCCCTGCAGAGCCCCTGCTGTGACAGAACCAGTTGTCCCTGGCAGGCGGGTGGTCCCAAAGCCGACAGCACACGGGCACGTGAAATACAACCAAACCATTTCAGGTCAGGGAAACAAAATGCTTCTTGCTTGTTTGATATTTGCAGATGCCTAGGATTAACGCAGCTGATGGTCCTTTAAAGTGCTGGTGTCGCCTGGGAGTGCCAAGTGCTCCCTGAATGTCCCTCATCCTGTCCAGCCAGGTGTGCAGCACGTCCCTCCCGAGGGCCTTGCAGGAGAGTGATCCCCAGCACCACAACAGAGGTTTAATTTGTGCTGGCAGTGCCTGTGGTAACAACTGCCATGCTTTCCAGGGCGAAAAGCTCCTTCTTGCTTAAAGCAGCTGGGGAAGGGAGGCGAGGAGCAGCTGCTTTGCCTTTAATGGAGTGTTTGAACTGCTCTGCAGAAAGTGGCTGATTTTCCAATGCTCAAACCAGGCTTTCTTTCCTACTAGGAATATTTTTAATACTGTTTATCAGCAGAAGTTGTTGTATATGTTTAATTTGGATCTATTTAACACCAATAAAAAGGAAAAGAATGTATTTGTTTTAACTTTAAAAATTCAAACGGGCTGAAAGTCGCGTGGGCAGTGTGAGGTGGAATGAGATGGAAGCCCTGTGCTCTCCGTACCTGTGGCACCGCGTTCGGTGCGGAACAGCGTCCCATGGGAGCTCCCCTGGCCTGGCTGAGGCAGGAGGGGGGAAGCTGCCCGGTCCCTGGCCTCATGTCCCCCTGGCCCGACGCAGAGAGCAGGACGCGTGGGCCGCCCGTGCCAGAGCCCCCGCGGCTGAGCTGGGCTGGCAGCGGGGGCGGTGCTCAGGCTGCATCCTGCTGGCGCTCCCGGCCGCTCACAGGCTGCTCGGGGACGGGGCGGCGGTGCTGGTGTACCCCAGCACTGGGGTTCGGGTGGCTTCGGGGCCGAGAGGTCTCAGGAACCGCGCAAGGGACCCGCGTGTGCCCCGGCGGTGCTGGCCAGGGCTCGGGGCACCGGGGGAGCAGAAGCCCGTGGGAAGGGGCCCGATGGATGAATGGGTATTACGCCCCATTCCTGGCTGGCTAATGAACTAATGGCATTTGAACCCCATTCCTGCCCTGACTCATGAACCAATGGCAGTTAAACCCACCCCTGAGCCGCGCTGGGATTTGAGGCACTGGCCAGGAGTATGTCCGTGCTCTCGAGCTGTGCTGTGGACTGACGGTGAGGGCATCCACGACACTGCCACGGCCAGGGAGCCTTGGCCCGGAGCTGGGGGCAGCAGGGACACGCTGACCCTGTGCTGGGCAGCGGCTGCGGGGCTGGGGAAGGCCACTACGGCCCGGTGGTCACCAGAGGGCGGCAGGACCGCGCTGTCCCCGGCAGCCTTCTGCAGCTCAGTTTTTACCTCCGCGCGGTTTCCTGCGCCCCCGGGGAGCCCTGGGGAGCACAGTCGGCGTTCTCGGGCGGTGAGCTGTGAGCTGCCAGCCCCGGCCACCACCGCCAGCCGCCAGCTCGGGCTGCGGTGCCTCACCTGCCCCTGCTGCCGGCTCTCTGCCTGCTCGGTGATAGCTGCCAGTTTGGGGCAAGAAGATACTTTCATTCAACAAGGGGCATTTAAAAAAAAAAAAAAGGCAATTTACCGGTACTGGAAATGCAACTCTTCCGCTCAAAAGAGGTGTTCTCGAGTGCAGCTCCAGGCTTTGTAGCTACACTTTATTTGGATAAAGCTCGGATTTAGCATTTTTTTTTTCCCCCCAAGCTGATCTTTTAAGGCAAAAATTCTGCATGCTGGGTTGTACCCTAGGGCAAATGAATGTGGCAGGTGACAGTGGAAGGAAGGACTTTTGCAGTAAAATCAGGAAGTAACTCATCCAGTGCAGCTGTTGACAGCTGGGACTGTGAACCCRGTTCCCGACCTTTGGCTTTCCTGGCAAGGACTGATGACATGGCTGCAGGAGCTGGGAGTGAGGCTGGAGTCTGATGAACCTCCACATTGCAGGTACTGGGCGCAGGAGCAGTGCCGGGGTGGGGTGGACACGCTGTGCCCAGCACAGAGAGTTCCTCGCAGGGACGCGGGGACAGCGTCACCAAGGGCAGGRGTGACACGACCCCAGCACGGGGGCTGCTGCTGGGACACACACCAGGGTCGCTGCATGGCTCTGCTGTCACCTTGTCGGGGGGCACCCCTGTGCTGAGGGGCTCGGGGGCAGCAGACAGGTCTCTGAGAGACAGGAGTGGAGATTTGCTCTATTTATTCCAAATCCTAGTTGGAATAAAAAGCGATAATAAGTGCACTTCCTGATGCAGGAAGGACGGGTTCGGTGTTTCTGCCCTGGTTACTCTCCCTGAACCTTGTCCCCTCTGCCCATGTTTCAGGGAAGGGAACAGGGCAGGTTGGTCAGGGTGCCACGGCCTCCCCATGCCTGTTACCTCGGTACATCTGCGCTCGGAGCTCTCTGTGTCTGAGGAGCTGCCTCAGACAGAGCTGCAGACAGAGGCGAGGGAGAGTCGCTGGAGCCTTGGGGACAGCGAGGCACATGGGCAGGCAGGTTCCTGCCACCCGGGAGCTCTGTTCTTCCCCAGCACCGCCCGGGCAGGAGGAAATTCCCCGCCTCRGCCGAACTCCCCCTGCCCTTGCAGAAGCTTGGCCCCAGCTTTGCCAGGGGGCCTGAAAACAACACCTGAAATCCACCCAACAAGCCCCCTCTAAACCTCCCTCTTCCCCCAGCACCAYGTTGCCAGCAGTGAAAAGGGCACCATGTGAAGCACAGTCTCCCCTGAAAGTGTAGAGGAAGTTCAGTATTTTAAGAGAGAAATGAAGAATATAAACCCAGCTGGTCGAGCTGTAACCGTGGGTCCACATGCTCCGGTGAGGAGAGCGTGGACATTCCCGGAGTAAGGACCATAACACCCCTTTCTCAAGGGGATCAAGCAGAATGGAAAGGAAAATGAGGAAAAGCAAAATAAACGTCGTCTTCTGTGTGGTCCTTGCTAATGAGTTATGGTTTTGCATTGCCAGCATTGCCAGTGGCGGTGGGGGTTCCACCCGTGGGCGATGGAGCCGAGGAGAGCTGAGCCCCGAGCATGGCCTCCAGCRCCTCCAGGCCGGCAGGGCGAGAGCCCGGCCCCGCGCTCCTCCTCGTCAGCTGAAGGTGTCTGTGACTTCCTCTGTCCCAGGAGCAGCGAGTGCAGCCCCGAGGATGAGCCTGACTGCAAGATGATCCATGACGCCTCCTTGCCCTCACTGTGGGGATCTTTTCCCAGGAGAACCAGGAGGCACCGATCGGGGTTTATCAGCCTCCCAGAGGGACCTGCAGGGCACGGCGGGGATGCTACAGGCCATAATGAATTTTCCGGCATAAGTGAGGTGTTGGCCTTTGATGAACATTCCCAGACAGAGCCTGGGCACATGCTCAGGCACAACAAAACAGAGCTGGTGGGGCTGCTCGAGGCAGAGCTGGAGAGAGACCACAACACTCGGGACTGGGAGGAAGACGAGGTTAATGCCTTCTCTCTGTCTCCTGGGGAAGTGAAGATGTGTCCTGACCAGCTGGTAAGTGTTTSCCGTGGTGACTGTGGGTGCCTGTTACCTGGGCCCCCTTCCCTGCTTCCTTGAGGTGCCCGGCTGGTCCTGAGGTTCAAATCCTCTGGCAGACACGGGTGCTTTGTCTTCTCTTTTACTCTAAACTCGTGCTTCAGGCTGGGGATGTGCAGTTCAAATTCAGTGTGTGAAGTTGCCTTTGTATCATTTAACAGTTGATCTTACTGCCCCGAGGGGTTTTAGCCAAACAGGAACTGGATTTCTGTTCACTCTGGGGCAGTGGCCGAGTGGAGCAGGGAGCGTGCCCAAGGGCTGAGGGCAGAATGCGTCCCCCCAAGGCCTTGCAGGGAGGACAAGCCACCGTGGCCGGGGGAATTGGCACTGGCTGATTTCCTCCACGTTTGATCTGGGCATTTTGGGCTTTTCTCTCAGCTCCTCCTGCCCCTGTGGAACCACATGCTCCTGGCTGGGCTCCCTCACTGCAGTGTCTGGGCTCCTTGTGCAACCTGTCTGTCTGGTGGGTCCCAACGACATCTCTGTGCCCCCTTTGAGTCCCTGTGCTTACAACAAACTCATGCAAACACAGTGACCCTCGAGACCTCTGGTCCTGGTTATTGCACTTGCAGAGAGCTCCAGGCTTCGGAGCCCCTGGAGCACAGCAGCCGTTGGGGCCAATGGAGCCATCGGAGCACCCCATCCCCACGGCTGTTCTCCTGGTCCTTCCCCATCCCTGACTCTGTTCTCCTCATGCTTCCCAGAGCTGCTGCTGCTGCTGCAAGACAGGAGCCTGAGGAACTCATTGATGTCTACAGGAAAAAGGCAGAGGGTGAATTTCAGAGCTCAGCAAGAACTGCTGGATTTCACTGGGAGTGTGTCTTCTGGTTCTTTTCAAGTCTTTTTTGGTGTTTTGTGTCACTGTCTCAGGATCATAAACAGAACACGCAATTATTTATCCTGGGCACTGATTTAAAACTTTCCTCTCCCTATAACTCAGCCCTCCCTTAGCAGTGCCCAGGGGGCTGAGGGCTGGGATGAGGCTTCTGCCTTTTCTTTCTCAGGGCTTTGGAATTTTTCCCAGCAGTGGGAACAAAGCCCATGACAGCCCAGCCCAGCACAGGGTGTGGGGACAGCCCGGTCTGCATCCTGCCTGCAGCCAGGATCTGTCCCAGAGAAACCTCTTGTCCCTCTTGATTCCCTTTGGAGCAGGGAAGCGCGTGCCTGCAGCTCGGCCCGTGGTGTGGGGCTGGGAGCAGGATCCCTCCCGGGACAAGCCTGGCAGCCCCCGCGGCCGCGGGGGGCAAAAGGAATTCACTGCCACATAACGAGGCTTTGTGTGTGCGAGGGTTGGCACAAAGGGTTTTCTGAAGCTGCCTCAGAGCTTTCCTGGTGTCCCCAGGGAAGGCTGGCAGTGGCGCGTGGCTCCCGTCCGGCCTGGAAACACCCTGGGTGCGGTGCCTGGGGGCACAGGGTGGGCACGGGACGGGCTCTTGGTGTCCCTGAGCACGGAACATCTCTCCTGGTCTGTGCAGCCAGTGCCTGAGGGAAAGGGCGTCCTTGGGCAGTGGTTTTGACTGAACAGGTGCCAAGAGAAGATGTGTCCGATGCTGGTTTGCTGTAAATCCCACCGGGATGCTCCTGACAGGGCAGAGCACCATGTCCCTGGCAGTCCCCACTGCTGCTCGTGCCCTGAGCCTTGTGGTGCTCTGCTCCTGGAGCGCCCACAGGATCAGCCTGGCTCCGGTGGGGTTTGACTGCAGCCCAGGCTCTCCAGGACAGCCCGTGAGGGTCTCCTGGCCCCTGGTCTCTGTGCCGCGCTGGTTTGTGCCTGAGCACGGAGAGGCCGGGCAGGGGGTCATGGTGGCAATCCTCCAGAGACCCTGGAGTGCTGGAGTGTGACACCAGGGCCCGGCAAGCCAAACTGGGACTGGCGGGCTTGCAGAAACCTTGGGGTCCTGTCACCTCCATGCTCCCTCCTGCTCCGAGGCTGCAAGCTTGGAAACATCAGGGGATTCGACTGTTGGCACCCAGGAGCTGTCGAGTCCCCCGTCCTGTGTCCCAGTCCTGCTGCCATGTCCCCAGTTCTGCACAAGAAGCTGCATTGGACAGGGTTTGCCTCTGGATTTGGATGTGGGAAACTTGGTACATGAATGGCCCAACCCTCCATGAGTGAGAGGAGGCTGGTGTGGATTCTTCCCGGGGATTCAGCTTGCAGAGACCTGCCCTTGCAGAGAGCCAGCACTGCACCTGACGAGATTCCTCTGTCCCGGGAATTAATCCCAACCCTGGGCCAGAATTAGAGCTCGGATCCTCCCCAGACAACAGCTGTCACCAGAACTATGTGCAAAAATACCCAAGTGGCTCAAATGCCATTTATTGAATGGCATTTCATGGTGCCAGCCTGAAGAGCTGTCCCTGCTGCCTGTGGTTGGTTTTTAGCTGCAGTGTGCTGTCAGAGGCAGGTCCCAGGGCTCCGTGTGTGAGTGTGTGTGTGTGTGTGTCTGAGTGTGTCTGAGTGTGAGTGTGTCTGTCTGTGTGTGTGTCTGGGTGTCTCTGTGTGTGTGTATGTGTCTGAGCGTGTCTGAGTGTGAGTGTGTGTTTGAGTGTGTCTGTGTCTCAGTGTCTGTGTGTGTGTCTGAGTGTGTCAGTGTGTGTCTGAGTGTGTGTGTCTGTGTGTCTGTGTGTGTCTGTGTGTGTCTGTGTGAGTGTGTGTGTGTTTGTGTGTCTGTGTGTGTGTGTGTGTCTCTGTGTCTGTGTGTGTGTCTGTGTGTCTGTGTGTCTGTGTGCGTGTGTGTGTCTGAGTGTCTGTGTGTCTGTGTGTGTGTGTGTGTGTGCATGTGAGTGTCTGAGTGTGTCTGAGTGTGTCATTGTGTGTGTCTGTGTGTGTCTGTGAGTGTGTCTGTGCGTGTGTCTGTGTGTCTGTCTCTGTGTCTAAGTGCGTGTGTGTCTGTATGCGTGTGTGTGTCAGTGTCTGTCTGAGTCAGTGTCTGTGTSWSTSTGTGTGTCTGTGTGTSTSWGTSWGTSTSTGTSWGTSTSTGTGTGTCTGTGTGTSTSTGTSWGTSTSWGTSWGTSTSTGTGTGTCTGTGTGTGTGTGTGTGAGTGCACACCCGTGTGCTGCCAGCCCGCCCCGTGCCGCACTCGGCCGTTTCTCCGCGGGAGCCTCCCTGCTCAGTGAATAACCAGAGCTGCTGCAATTCCTTGGGCTGCTCTGGTGCCTGCCTTGGGGGCAGGGGATTAATGTCCCAGGATTAATGTCCCAGCCAGGCTCCAGCAGCTCAGTGCTATTCCCAGGGGAAGGAAAAACCGCCTGGTGAGCATTCTGCTTATGTCCCCTTTTTGTACTTAAAAATGCAGCCTGATTTATATTTCTTGTTCTCACAGAGGCATCTTGAAGAGAGCTAGAGCACAGCAGCAGGTTTTTGCTGGAGTTCTGTCCTCCATGGGAGTCTCTGTAGATGCTCCCAGACAGTAACTCTTGGGTAAAGGGAGGTGAAATCGAATGGGCATACAGGTCTCAAAAAAACCTCAATTTCTTTCTGTATCTCTTGGGTCTATTTGTAGTTTGTGTATCTTGTCTGTAGTATCTCAAAAACGTCACCATATCAATTATGCTCTTTTAATTGCATTTAAATCGCCCCACGCTGAGTCCAGGCCCCTGCTGAACTCCCCAGTTTTGGCCCTGGGAATGGGGGCAGAAGCACCCCCCAGCTGGTGCAGCAGAAATTCCCCAAAATCATCATGGACTGATTTTTTTTTTAGTGACCTTGGGAGGTTTTGCAGTCTGTGAGGACTAGTCAGCTGCAAAGTTTGTTTGGCTTTTGTGTGTGTGCTAAATCAGTTGGTGTTTGTGAGTTCTCTCACTGGGGTTTGCAAACCGGAGCGTCCTGTGCTGGGACCCCTCTGCGGATGGGGAATGCAGAGGGCTTCCTGCAGCCCTGGGTGAGGCCACAAGCCCTCGGGTCATCTCTGGTAGTCCAGAGCACATCTGGGCTGAAGAAAAGTGTCACTGGTGTTGGAGAGTGAAGCATCAGCAGGACACAAGGGCCACCGGTGCTGGGAGAGGGGCCATCCCGCTGTGCTGCCTCAGCCCTGGGGAAGGGACGTGCTGAGGGGATGCTGTGGGACTGGCTGGCTGCTTCGTCCCTGTGGGATGGGGGGATTGATACCTTTGGCCCCAGAAGGCTCTCTGGGGTACTGCCCTGCTCACCCGAGTGCTTCCTTCTGCCGCAGGAGCCGCACGTGGGGATTAAGTAATTGCCTAATTGTCCATCCCAGAGGGAAGCTTTCCCGCAGTGCCGGGTCTTCGGCAGCCTGGGGCTTGTGTGGCATCCCGACAGCCCCGTGTGTCCCGCACCCTCGTGAGCAGTGTCCATCCCCAGCACAGCCCCCCTGTGAGCCACTGGAGACTGGAGCACATCGGGATTGTTTTGAATGAGGAACTCTTTAAGGAAGAAGCAGTGGTGGCAAGTGGGCAGGGAGCTCACTGGTGGTATGGGGCAGCTGTGGGACAGCGGGGAGCTGGGGAATGTCTTCTGCTGCCCTTTGGCATTCACATCTCTCAGCTGGCTTCTTGGGGTCTGGCCGTGGCGGTGCCTGTTCGGTGGCAGCAGAGACATTTGTGCTCTTGGGCTGGAACCGAGCACCAAGGTCTGAGCAGGGCCGGCCCCGCAGCAGAGCCCCGGCCCGGTGGGCTGTGGGGTTCCGTGTGCTGGACCTTCCCGGCACGGCCCCGCCGCCCCTCGCCCCGGGCACACGGGGGTTCAGCCGTGTCCTTGGCCTCTCCGCCTCCGCGGTGCTGCTCCCGTTGGCAGCAGGTTCCACGTGCTCTCCCCCGGCCCTCTCTCACCGCCCTCGCGGTGTCACGGCCCCGGCACCGCCAGCACCCGCCCCGCGCCCGGCGTCGGGAGAAGAAAAGGGTCCCTGTTCGCGCTGCGTTAATGGGGAAACGCCAGCGCGGCGGGAGCTGCGCCCTGCCCGGCCTCGGGAAATGCCTGTGCACGGCGGCGGGTGGAAAATCCCCGAGAGCCGCCGGCTCGGGCCCGGCTGGCCGGGGCAGCCCCGCTCACACCCCGCACGCACCCGCGGGTCCGGCCCGGAGCGGTGCCGGGCGCTTCTGTGGCTGCGGCGACACGGCCTGGCCGCCGCCAGCCGCGGCTGTCACTGAGCCTGGCAGCAGCCGGGACAGCAATAGCTCAGCGAGGGACAGAAATAGCTCCGGCCGCGGGGACACGGGGTCCTCCGGGGAATGATCTGTTGTTGGAAGAGGCTGTACCTGTCCTCCGAAATGCTGGCCCTGTCCCGTGACTTTCGGAGAACGCGGGATGCGTGTGGCAATGCTGGGGCTGGTTGGTGACATGCTGGTGTCCGTCCCAGCTCCGGGCTGTGGGCAGCAGGTGGCTTTCACCACGTGGGAAGCTCTTAGTGAGTGTGCACAGGGTGGAGTTTTCCTTAGAACCAGCCTCTTAAAATTAACTCAAGTTTAAAATGGGTTCTCACATGGGTCTGAGATGATAGTGATGCACACACAAATTTATTTATATGTAGAATGAATGGACATTGCTTTTGCTTTTCCTGTAGCTGTCTCTGGAGTGGATACATTAGGAATTTTGGGAAGAGCCAAATGCAGCAGTGGAGTCTGTGTCCCTGCACCACTCAGCAGAAATACCCATTTGGTGTGCACAGCTCTTGCCACTTCCCCGTGGATCCAGTCCCCAGGAGCTATTCCTGCTGAGGATAGTGTCCTGGCACGCTGAGGAAGGATCCAAGATGTAACATTACTGGGATGCTTTTGGGATGACTGGGTAGGAAGAAGCTACGCAAGTATGCAGAAACCGCTGTGGTTTGTCTCCCAGGCCTGGGAAGGAGACAGCCTGCTTCTATTTGCGCTAACTTGGCTTTTTTGGCTTTTGGAGGAAGTGGGAGAGGGACCCGATGCCGCTGGAGTGAGCAGCAATGCGGAGGCGGGCGGGCGCACTTCTCTGGGTCCTGGCAGGGTTATGGCTGAAGCAGGAGGGCTGTCCCCCTGTCTGCAAGGGCGTGCCTGGTTTGGGAAGGACAGAGCCACCTCTCCCAGCCTGTCCTGATGGCCTTATGTATGAGTGGGTGGACAGACAGACAGATGGATGTATGTATGGATGGTTGATTGTCTGTCTGCCACCCAAGGTGCTGCCTGTGCCAGCTGGAGCGGGCAGGAGCCTGTCCTGCCCTGGAACAACGCACGGTGCTGATGGGTGAGCCCCTCACGGGAAGAGGAGCCCAGTGCCGCCGAGGCTGGCAGTGCCACCCTCCCCGAACAGACAGTCCCTCTTGTGAGAGCTGCCTCCAGCCCCRGCCCAGACCCAGATGCCCTACTTGGGGGCAAAGCCTGCAGAAGCATTGAACGGTCTCCTCAGGCTGCCTGGAGCGATGATGGCAGAGCCTTTCACAGGATCCTGTCGCGGCAGTGCCCTTCCGTGTCCTGGCCGTGGTGGTGGTCCCCTGGCAGCCTCAGCCCTATGGCCCCAGTGCCCAGTGAGCTGAATGGGGATGTCTGGCAGTGGGCAGTGGCCCCAACTGCCTTCGTCCCCACAGGGAACTATTTGCAAGTCCTTGGGATGAAAACTGCAGCACATGAGGCAGCGGTGGGTGAGTTACAGAGGGTGGGCGGCTGTTGGGCAGCAGCGTCAGGCTTTAAATACTGTGGGGGAAATCCTTGCTAGGAGAGGTGACCCTAGTGGGCAATGTGCCACAGAGGTGAGACTGTCTTCCCAGCCCTGGGTTTGTAAAGGAGGAGAAAAGGGATGGACGTACAAAGCTTGTGCTGTGCCTTGGTGCCCTCAGCCCCGCTGCCCTGCCCAGTAACACCAGTAACGCAGGGGACAGGGCGAGGAGCTGCAGCTGGTGCCAAGGCTGGGAGCAGTGCCAGAGCCCGCCGAGGAATGAGTGAAGGGGAGATGGAAGGAGGCAGCTGGAGCCGGCGCCGGGACTGATGGACTGATGCTGCGTGTGAGCTGCTGCTGGGGCCGCGGCGGGGCCGCGCCAGGGCCGTGGCAGAGCTGTGAATAGCTGGAGCGAACGGCTCAGCCATATTTGATTGCCGAGGGTGTTTTCCCTGTGTTGTTCTCCCTGCTGGGGTCCCACCTGCAGGTGGGGCCGGGGTGCCCCTGCTCTGTGATGAGGGTGCCCGCTGTGCCCGCGGTGAGGCCAGCAGCACCGGAGCACCCAGGGATGGCACCATGGCTGGGTACACCTTGCCCCTCGGAGAGGAGAGCGCCGGGAGCTGCCAGTCAGCCTGGGCAGGACTGGAGTGACAGTCTGAACCGTCTAGGGTCTGGGTTTCCAACGTCCTACACGTGCCTTTGACAGCCAAACTCCCCCTCCTCCTGCTCTGGAGTGTTGTTCTCCCCTCGCCCTTCCCACCAGCAGCTCGGTGCGTTCCAGGCAGGAAGGAAAGCCCGGAGCTGTTTAAAACTCGCAATCTTCAGGGAATTTCAATCGCGTCCAAGCCCGTTCCCAACCAACTGAATAACGGTGCAGGGTTTGAAACCCGGCCCGCCTCCGCGGCCGCCTCTGCTCCTCCCTCCGCCGGCCGCCGCTGCCCGCACGGGGCTGTGCCCGCACGGGGCTGTGCCCGGCTCGGCCGCCGCTGCCATGGGGGTGCCGGGGGGGGCTCTCCCCGCGCCCGGGGGCAGCGTCGCACTCTAGGGGGGCTGCCGGCCCCCGCCCGCGCATCATGCCGTTGCTGGATTTCTTCTGGGCTTGCTTCAAAAGAGCCAAGGTAAGGGAGCGCTGCTTCGTGGTGTCCGTCCCTGACACCCTCCAATTTCAGGAGAAGCCTCTRGAAGGGACAGTGGGGAGGCGTCCCCGGCGGGGCACGGCTTGCTCACGGTGTCGATGTCCGCGCTGACGGTGTCCTGCCCGTGCCCCACGTGCATGTCAGAGGTTAATTTTGGCTGTGCCGCCTGTGGGTGCGCTGATCCCCGTGCCCTGTGCTCGCCCCCTGCCCTTCACTGGGTCACCGTGTCCCGGCGCCGGCAGCCCGGGGCGGGCAGGGTGCTGTGGCCGGCGGGCGCGGTGCTGGCCTCTGTGTGTGTCCGGCTGTGCCCTGAGCCCCCCGAGGTGGTCAGCGCGCGCCAAGAGGGCCCTGCCGTGCCTGCCGCTTGGGTGGTGTGGCCGGGCTGGCACATCCCTCCAAACCCAGAGGCTCGGGTCGTCCCCGGAGCGGCTGTGGGACCGTGGCCGACCTGGAGGGTCGGAGCAGCTGTGAGCAGGATGACAAAGGAGCATGGAGGCTGAGGGCCCCCAGTTTTTAATTTCCTGCAGCAGCAGTTCTCATGGCATCTGGGATTTTTCATTGGGATTTAATTCTTCATCTGTCACCTTAATAATGAGCGACTCTCCCTGCCTTCCCCTGATCACTGTTGGTTTACTGTGTCCCAGCCTACACAGTCCGGTGGGAGGTGAGCTGGGGAGATCATGGAGGTATGGTTAGTGTGGATTTTGGGAGCTTCAGAYTGGGAAAAGTGGTAAAATCCCCTCCCAAGTGCTGAGTGAGGGGATCCGCCGCGGTGAAACGGATGTGGAATGCGCGCTGTCCCCCGGGCTTTCAGTGCAATGCTTAAAATAGTTGAGTCTAAAAATGACATTTGTGAAATTCATTGGTAATATTAGTGGCTGTCTTGTCCCTGCTGTCTCCAGAGAGCTTAGCTGTCCTCATTAACCCTGCTCGTCCCTGTGCCTGTGTGTTGGCATTGCCATCGTACTGGTAGTGGCACGGAGATGGACACTGGGTCCTGCATCCCTACTGGCAAAGCTGCAGCTTGAGATGGCTCCAGCCTGGCCCGCACGGGTTCTGGTGCCCATGGGCTTCAGCCTCACTGGAGGCACCCGGCAGACCCCTGGCTTCAGCCCGTCTCCCACATGGGCAGGGCACCACCCTCCTGGTTGCCTTCAGTGGGCACCAATGGCCTCCTGTGGGGCTGAGGCTTCTGCTGCTGCCTGGCCCCGCTTTCCTCCTCGTGCCAGGGCTGCTCAGCTGCTCACCATGAACAGGCGAGGAATTCTCACCTTCCTCACTGAGGAATTTCTTGAAGAGGGAGAAACGTGCGGGGCTCTGTCTGTGGGATTAAAGCTTTCCAGGTTAAACGAGGTGGAGCTGTGGCTGGTGGAAGATTTCGTGGCAAAAGGAAGGTGTGGGAACAGATTGGACAATGCCAGAGGAGCCCGGTGACCTCCCCTGTGGACACGGGCACGCTGTGAGGTGGCAGCGATCACTCCAGCCCTGGTGATGGCACCCCTGGGGCAGGCGCTGCCGTGGGACGCCCAGCAGCGGCGACGTGGTTAAGCCTGTCTGCCCGGGGTCGTCCTCAGCCCTGCTGCCCCGGCAGGAAGAGGGGTCCCGGGGGGTCTGTGGGAAAGGCCGGCTCAGCAGCGCGGCGCATTCCTGCAGCGATCCCGCCGGCGCCTCTGGCTGCGTTCGCGGGGCCGCGGCGCTGGAGGAGCTCGGCTGCACCCGGGGAGAGACTGGGGAGGGTCCTGGGCTCTGCGCTCGCCTCAGGACCAGGGAGCGGGGACTTTCTGCTTCTCCACCTCTGCAAATTGCCGCTGACTCCCAGGTGCTGCCGAGGCTCTGCTGCTGTGAATGCCATTTCTCTTGGCTTCCCTCGGGAGCCGGCGAGGTTGGTGCGTGCTGGGCAGACCCTGTTTGCCCAGAGCTCAGGGCCCTTGGGATCGGTGCTGGTGTTTTAAAACCAGTGGGGCTGATGCTCTTGGGAGAAGCCTTGGCCAGAGCCCTGCGTGTCCTGGGAGCTGGAGCAGCACTGCTGGTCTCAGCTCACCTCTGGGTAGAGGGGAGGCTGGAACAGGGACCGAGCCCAGACATGAGGGCTAGCATTCCATGAATGTGAAAATCAAAATGATTAAAAAAATTGTTTCCGTTTTTTTTCTTTTCTTTCTTTTCACAGAATTTCACGTTGCTAGAAGATAAAAAAGATGCAGGTAAGCTGCAGCAATAATTTTTGGGCCAGGCGTGCCCTTGCTGTGGGGTGGGCAGGGGTCACGGGAAGAGGAATGTCCCCTTGCTGGGTTTTTCTGCCAGCAGTGTGACTTTCCCCCAAAACTGTTGTTTGCAAAGGGATATATTTGCAAAGGGGCCTTGGTTACTTTTCAATTCCTCTTGTGTTTGTGGTGAACAGCTTTGTGATCAGCAGATAATTTCATGGGGAACTCCAGAGCCCTGGCACTGCAGTGCCGCAGGAAGGAGGGTCAGCCCTGGCTCGGAGCCCCTCGGCTTTGTGTGACTGAAGTGTCTCACCCACAACTGCGGGGCAGGAGGTACTCGAGGTGCAGCTCCAGGCTGGTCCCTAGGGCTTGTGCACAGCTCCAGGGGCTGCTGCTGCCCTCATCAAACCTCTGCCGGCGTTGGGGCAGCGACTGGGAGTCAGGGCTGCCCTGCTGTGAGCGGCTTGTGGGTGCTAGGCAGGCTGGTGGTGATCTGTGGAAGGAGGAGGAGGAGGACGAGGGTGTGTGCCAGCAGGGCCAGGAACCAGGGACAAGAACGGGGCTGTGGCAGGGGGTGGAGGTCCCGCCTTTCATCACCTCACTGGTCGGTGCTGTTGGGGTCTTTGAGCAGTGACACCCCCAGAATCAAACCTGTGCCATCCTACACGGGGCATTGCCTCTGGTAGCCCTGGAGGTGGAGGGACCTGGAGCCAGGTCTCCGGACAGGCCCTGTGGATGGCGGCTCTGGTGTCGGAGGTGGGGCGAGCGCGGCTGTCCGCGCCGTTGGCCGGAGCCTTGGTGCCACGAAAAGGGTCACCCACCGTGCAGGGAGCCCATGGGATGTGCCTGGGGATCTCCAGGCAGTTCTCTGCCTGAAGGGTGATGCACTGAGGGCCTCTTGTTTCCGTGCACGGAAGGTTTAGGTGAGCTCCGAGTCTGGCCGGCAGGAGCCCGGGAGCACAGGAGAGCTCTGGGCAACAAAAGGTGCTTTGTGAGGGAGCCCCAGAGGTATCTTGGGTGGTCTCTGGCCCTTTCACGGGAGAGATTAAGAACATAAATGTCAAGAGCTTGTTAAAAAGAGTTAAAGAGCCCTGTGGAAGGGAAGGGGCAGGGAAGACTCCTACGGATAACACTGTGACTGGGATTTTGGGGGGAAGGATGTTTATAGGTGTTTTCCCCTTGGTTAAAACTGCCTGTAGAATCCAGGTCTCTCCTCTCACTTAACCCCAGCTGACACCCGCCTGTCACATGTCGCTGTCCCAGCTCTGGCTGCTGGAGAGATGCTGGGCTGCCATGGGCTCTGGGGGCAGGAGCAGCAAGGGCCTCGTGTCCCGAGCAGCTGCGCAGTTTTTCACTGTGGGATTTGTCAGCTGTGACTTGATGTGGTGACAGTGGCTCCTGGTGTCACTGCAACCTGCAGCAACACGGTGCCTGGGGCAGGCTGGAGTTCTCCATTTCCCATGGATTACACTGGACAGGGAGCCCTGCAGGGGGTTGTGCCCTCTGCTGGGGTTTTAAAGCCCTGGGAAGGGGCTGGAGCAGGTGCCTGTTGTCCTCTTCACTCATCATTCCCAGAAGGTGCTTGGACAAAGGGGGCATTCAGGCTGTGGGCTTGGGGGACACCATTCCCTTCCCTGATGATTTTCAGTCTCTTTGGATGGGTGGCACGAGGGCCTCAGCCGCCAACACAGTGGCATGAAGCAGGGTGGAGTTGGTTCTGGTTTATCCCAGTAGCTCTTGATAAAGTGTCTCTTCCATCAGTTCCTGGAGCCCGCCTCTGATTCCCCCGCTACAGCACTGCAGCTCTCCCAGCACACCTGCCAAACTCCTGGAGCTGCTTCCCAGGCACAGACAGACCCGTTCCCAGCCCCATGTTTGGAGCTGTGGTTGTGCTGCCACATCCCCTTCCCTGAACACCGGCTGGACGAGGTCACTGTGGCTTCCCCTGACATTGAAATACCCGGGTATGCCATGGCAACTCGTGCACAAGTGATGGTGGAAAACAACTTGGATTTCATCTGCCTTCTTGGAGGTGACGTTCCAGCTGGAGCACACAGGGACTCCCGTGTCCCCACTCTCCATCCTGCTGCCCTGCCCGGCGGCAAGACCCGCCCTGGTCCACCCTGCAGCCCCCTCGGGCAGCACCCTGGGCTGGGTGGGACACAGAGCCCCTGCACAGCCCCAAACCATCCTGCTGGAACAGTCCCAGCTGGGTCGGGTTTCCACGGATTTCCTAACCCTCTGCTTCCTCCCCAGCATTCACTTCCCATGTATTGTTCTGGACTGAGCAGAAAGGAAAAGCTTGGAGAAGAAAGGAAAGGCTCGCGGCCTGGCCATGCACCTGAAAACTGCATCCTCAGAATAAATTCCTGCCAATAGCAGCACCAGGCCCCTCCAGAAGGGATCAGGAGATGCTCTGCCCATGTCACGGGGCAGGGGCTCCTCTCGCTGCCAAGGGACAGGGACGGAGCTGGCAGCTCCTGCCAGCACAGCCAGACAGTGGTGACCTTGCAGCGTTTCAGGGTGGGCTCCTGCGGCTGGATGTGGTGAACTAACAGGGAAAAGCAGCATGAGGGACTCGGCTGAACTTTCGCCCCTGCATGAAATAATAAGGTTGTATTTACCCAGCATCTGGATTACCGAAAATAACCTGCTAAATTTAGCTGTTGTTGATGTGTTGTCACAGCTGAGCTGTTCTTCTCTCCTCACACGAAATTCTCCTGCGCTGGCTTGGTGGGTTTGTGGCCTGAGAACGAGGCCCCCGTTCCCCACCTGACGTGTGCCCGTGCGTGTGGTTCCCTGGGTTCTGGGGGAGAAACGGAGACTGGGATCTGGTTTTGTCATTGTCTGAATGTGCTGGAAGGGAGAGGGAATGGGGACTGGCAGGGGGCTGTGCCAGGATCTGTGGGTGTGCAGAGACCAGTGCTGCTGCCCTCGGCACTGGGGCCGTGCTCTGGCTGTGGCACCACTGCCAGGGAGTCAGAGGGGACCTGTGGGGTGAGTGGGATGCTGGATGTGGTGGCAGGGACCCGTTCTGGGCACTTCTGGAACTCGTTGAGAAACTGCTGCTCTTACATGGTGGAAAAGGCAGTCATGGGGCTGGGTGTGGGTCGGAGAGGTGGGAAGTAGAAAAGCTGAACCGAATGTGATTATTTGTGGGTTTGGTGGGACATGTGATAAGGGGATTCTGTGCTGCTCTTTCCTCTTCCTCTTCCCTTCCTTACCAGGTTCAGGCTTGGCTGGTGAATCACCAGCTCTCGTTCTTGTGCCCCTCTGCCTGTAAAATTTCTGTAGCTCTGACCCCCTGATGACTGCTGCAGTGATAGAGCCCCCTCCCCCAGCTCTCGGCTTTAGTTCCAGGGCTGGAAGTTTTCCCATTTCCTGTAGCTAACAAAATACAGATTCCCCCCTCTGGACAGCAGGATCTGCTCACAGGTTGGGGGATTTTCTTTGAAGGCCAGAAGGGAAGAGCCTGGGTTAGAGAGAAGGGGTTTCTGTGTTGGTGAGCTGTGGAGCACGTGGGAAGTGCAGGGAATGAGATGGGAAAAGGCCCCTTTACCTGCCTTGTGCCCGGAGTGTCGCCAAGTTTTTCCCATGGCAGCAAGCAGCGATTGAGACTGACTGGAAAGAAACTGCAGGCAAGAAAGTACATTTCTATCTGCGTCCTCGGGGTGGTTTGCATGAGACTGAAAGGGTCGAGAGGGAAGTTCCAAGTGTGGTCATTGCCCTGAAATTATAATGAGAAAATGCACTGAAAACTGGTGAAAAGGTTTGGCTGGGCAATGCTTTTCTTTGGTCAGAACTTTGACATGCAAACTGCCTTACCATGCACAGGAAGGTAACGTTTTCTGTGCCAGAAATAGCCCCTCTGTCCTCCTGGGCAGAAGCCGGTGCAAAGGGAGCAGGCGGGGGACTGTGGGAGCCTCTCAGGGCTGTGTGATGCTCACGGGAGTTTGTTTTCAAAGCCTGAGAGGTCAGATGGGGAAAAAGCAGTGTGAGGTGTTTGCAGGCCAGTCTGATCACGTTAATTCCGTCTCCCCTTAATGAAGAGCCCCTGAGCCCTGCCCGGCGCGTCCGCAGGGCTTTGAACACCCGCCCAGCCCCGGGAGCGGAGGCGGGAGCGAGTGCTGGCAGCGGAGCGGGGGTGACTCAGGTGTAGGAGGATGCAGGAGGAACGCGTGGCTCAGCATCACCTTCATCTTGGCCCCAGGTGATGCCCGACCCCGGGGGAAGGGGCTGAGCGGGGTTCCAGGCAGCGCGTCCCGGGGATGCTGCGGGAGCCGGTGGGGGGAGCGGGGCGGCCGGGCGGGAGCGTCTCCCGGGGCCAGCGGCTTCCGCGGCCGAAGGCGCGGCCGGGGAGGCTCCGTCGGAGGTGCGGGGAACGGGCGGAAGGGCAGCGGGCGTTCCCCGGGAGCGGCCCCCGTCCCGTGCGGACGTCCCGGCGGGGGAGGAGCCGCCGCCCTCGGCTGTCCCGCCGGAGCGCAGCGATGGGGCGCCGGGACGCGGTCGGGGTCGCGGCTCCGCGCCGGGGGTCCGGGCGCTCCCTGGGGCTGCGGCTCCGCCGCGCCGCGGCCGCGGCTCCGTGCGGGGGGGGGCGGCGCGGCCGGGCAGGTGAGTGCGGGCCCGGGGCTGCGGGGGCAGCCCGGGGGGAACGGGCAGGTGAGTGCGGGCCCCGGGCTGCGGGGGGAGCCCGGGGGGAACGGGCAGGTGAGTGCGGGCCCCGGGCTGCGGGGGGAGCGCGGTGCGGGGCGGAGCGCACAGGAGCGCGTCGCGGCTGCTTGCGCAGCGAGGCGAAGGGCCGGGGGCTGGCGCACGGTGGGCTCCGCGCGTGTCGGTGCCGTGGATGCGAACGGCAGAGCGCGGGCAGGGGACGCGGCTGAGGGGCTCAGACTCTGCTTTCCTTCCAAACCCGAGCGATTTTGGTGGTGGTGTGGGCCGTGCCCGGCTGCCTGTCGTGTCTGATCAGTGATCCCGGTCCCAGAGCCAAGGGGGGACTGTCCTAAGCTGACTGGTAAAGCAGATCACCTGCCCCAGGGTCTGTCAGGTGACAAGAACTCCCACTTTTCATCAAAAAAGAGCATTATTTTGTATTTGATAATGTTTTAATGATGCTTGTATCAGTCACAAGACAGTGAAAATGCTTGAGGAGTTTTTGTTAATTTGGAACTGCGGTGTTAAACCTGGTTTGATGTGGCTTGTAAAGATGCCTGCGATAACAGGGTGTGGGTAATGATCTTGAAAGCCATTTATTTTGGGTTGTGTGAAAGAGGAACTGCTGTGGCCTGGTTTCTCCATCAGCTGTGATGCTCAGTCAACAATTCCATCTCATACCTGCCCCAAGACCCGTGTTGGAGACTCATTCCTTCCGCTCACAAACGATCCCTTCAGGAATAGGTCAAAACACACTTGGTGGACAGGAGTTATTCCTCAGGGATGAGAAGATCAGCTTAGTTTGTCGTGGGCGAGGGGAAGTGGAGTTTTCCACAGAGCTCCTGCTGCCGGACCCCGTGCCAGTGACGTTGCCCAGCTCAGTGCTGGCATGTGGGGTGAGTTGTAGCCAGGGGCTGTTGGCCCCACGGGTCAGGAGATTGTTTTGAGATGATCCACATGAGAGCAGGGAGCACACAGAGCCTCTCCGGGGTCTCCCGGAGGGTCTGTGGTTGCTCCCAGGAGCCAGCCATGCCAGTGAGATTTTCAAGAGATTGCTCAGCATCCTGTCTCTTTTCACGTGTAGTGGTAACCCTGTGATGCTTCCAAGGATGGACCAGAATGGAAAASCACGTTCCTAGACTTGCAAAGCGCCACCCTCATCTCTGGGAACACAGGCTGCTTGGTTTGCCGTGTGCCTCCCGAGCAGCCCTGCAGCACCAAACCCCTCCTGCCCCGGATTGCAGGCACGATGCCACTGCCTCTGCCTGCTGCAGCCAGGTTCATGTGTGGGCTGGGGACCGGGGCCCTCACCCTCGCCTTGCTGGGACTGTCTGGAGGCAGGACCAGCAGCAGTAATCCCCCCACACGCAGTGTGGTGAGAGGAGGCTCTGACTCGGGGGAGTGATGCAGGAACAGTTGGAAAATGGAGCTGGTTGCTCATCACTAGCCAGTGTTTTGCCTTCCAGGAACTGGGGCTTTCTGCTCTGCTTCAGCAGTGGCCACATAATCCGGATTCCTCAGATAAATTCCTGCTGTTCCTCCAAGATCTGTGGCTGCTGTTTTAATTGCCTGGCGCTCCGAGCCAGACACAGGACCCTTGTTGCACAAACCCAGCTCCCATGAATGATGCTGTTGTGTGTGTGTCTCTGAGCTTCTCTTTTCCTCCCTCTCGCCCTCCTCCTTTGGAAGCTGGGGAATTCRGTGCTGGGGAGATCCTGCCTGCTGTAGTCGTGCAGCTGTGACACGGCTCCAGCTGCCATTTCGGGTGTGCCAGTCAACCTCTTTCCCCTGATTTTCCTCTCATGAAGGATATTGAAGCCATCCTCCTCCTCTGGGCTGGAGCTGGTTTGCTCACTTCCCGCTGGTGTGAGGCTCAGTGCTGAGGCCGGCACTGAAGCACCCCTATGGTCCTGGAAGCTCCAGGTGGATGGGGCAGAGGTGGTTTCTGGGCTCTCTGCGCTGCAGATTCACCATTTGTGGGGGTGTCAGGGATGTCCTGTGGGCCTGGGGCTCCTTGTGGGATTTGCTGGGAACCCAGAGATTGGAAGGGCTGCAGTGGCAGCGGTGCCAGCACCTGGGTGCTGCTTTTAAGGCTGGGGATTGGGAAAAGCCGACAAGTGTTCTGCGCTGGGTGGCTGGACAGAGAAATAAATGGGGCACCCCGAGGTGGGCAAGGGTGCCAGTGCAGGCTGGGCCAGCTCTGCCAGGGGCTGACACCCAAGTGAAGCTGCTTCATGTGAAAATAACACAGGGTTCTTCTGTTTTCCATCCACAGCAGTGGAAAAATAGGAGCTATGGATAATGCATTTGCAGAGCAGGAGTCCCCTAACAGCTGCGTGTGACACGTGTGCCTCAGATCCCATTGCCCGTGGGTGCCGTTCTGGGCTGTTTGTATTAATATACCTGAAAGGAAACGATGACTTTTTCTTTCCCGTGTATGTTGGTTGTTGGAGAGGAGTGGCAGTGGAATGGCCGTGGTGTGGTGGTGCAGGATGCGTCCGCCGGGGGCGCGGGGGTTCCCCTCCTGCGGGGGTTCCCCTCCTGCGGGGGTTCTCAGCTGCAGTGGAGGTGCCTTTCCCGTGGGTTCAGAGGAGTTTTTTGTCCCTTTTTTACGCCGTTTCCTGGCTGTGCCTTCTCGGGGGGTTCCTTCTCGGGGGGTGTTGCGTGCCGCGGCCAGCAGAGGGCGCGGTGTCCCGCGGGGCCGCGGGGGGAACACGCGTGGGGAGCCCCGCTCTGCCCTCGCCGCCGCCGGGTTCCAGCTCAGCGTCCCCGGGAGATTTCCTGCTCTCGGYCCCCACACCCTCCCTGTTCTTGCCTCGCACAAGGAACGAGCGGAAAAATGCTTGAAATCTCTGAGCCCGGCGCTTTTCCAGTGGCCGTCCCGGTGCTGGGACCGCTCGGGTGTCACAACCATCCCGGCTGTGCCCTGGGTGCTGGCGCGGGGGTCGGGCAGCACCCCAAGGCTCTGCACTCACCGTGTTTCCAGGGCTTTGCTCACCCTCCGTTCCTTTTTTCCCGTCCCCATGAGCCGGGAGCTGGACTCTGTGGGGGTTGGTGTTTGTGGGGTCTAGGCTCGGCTGGGTCCTGACCCCCGATCCCCCCTGACCCCTCCTCTGCCCGCGGGCGCTCCCGGCCCATCGCTCCTTGCTTGAGTGACCTTCCAGTGATCCCCCCCGATCAACAGCTGCTCCCTTCGCGGGGGCTGACCCCGGGGGGGCACCGGCTGCCTGGTGTCACCCYCCTGCCGCCCCCTGCCCACCCCTGGGCTCGGCTGCTGAAGGGCTTCGGCGCACAAAGCTGCGGGAGGACTCTKCAGCCAACAAGGGCTGCATTGAGCAGCCTGTGCTGGAGCCCCTGCCCTCGCGGGGAGGGCCAGGGCAGGGGGGCTGTGGTGGGGCAGACTGCGGCAGTAGGGAGGCTGGTGGGAGGAGGGTCAGGAGCTGGAGAAGGAAGGAAGGAGATGTGCATCAAAAGCCTCTCAGACTGTGAAAACAATGGGAAAAAAATSCTGGTTTTTAACTCGATTCTTCTATGTTGTGAGCTTGGGCATCCCTCCAAGCAGTGATTTCCAGAGGAAAATTGGTTTGTGGCATCCCTGCACTGTACCTGGTCTCTCTCCTGCTTTTCTGGTCATCCCACCCCACATCACTGCCTGCCTCTCCTTGCCCTGTGTCTGTACCCAATGTTTCCCTCGGGCTTCCTGCCTCCATCTCATGCTCTGCCTCCTCTGCCTCTCCCTCCACGCTTGGGCTGGTGCTTCCTGACCTCCAGCCCTTTCACCTCCCACTTCTCACAAAAAAATTCCTCCTTCAAGTCCACTTTAAACATTGTTTTCCCCTCTTAGCCTTCTATCCTGAACCCTGTCCTCCCTCTTCTCCCTCACTCTCTTGCAAATCGCCTGTGGCTGGTCCCCTCTGGTGTGACAGGAGTCYGGGGCGCAGAGCCAGGTTGTGAGGTGTGTGCACCATGAAGAGGGTCCTCCTCACCCTGTGCTGTTGGAGTAGTAACTATGCAGTGCAAGGGGGGTTTCTGGGGACACGAGTCCGAGAGCAGCCCCGCTGCTCCTCTCAAAGCCTCGCTGTGGCTTCCACTCCAGCTGTTCCATCCGCTGCAGCTGACGGGCGGGGAGAGCTGGGGACAGCCAGGTGTCTGTCAGAAGTTGTCCTGGGGCTCCTCTTTGTGGGGGGAATAGCCTGAGGGACCCCCGGGGGTGCTCAGCCCTGCAGGGCCGTGGCAGCTGTTGGTGTCCCTGTCCTGCAGCCACCACCCAGCCCACGGGCCGGGCCAGGCCCTGCAGTTGCTGCTGCCGGTCTGGGAGTGGAGGGAGGGGAATGGCTGAGCTGGAGGGGGACAGGGACAGTGTGGGACACAGACGGGGTTTGGGGTCATGCTGGGTTTCACTTGTGTCACAGAATCASAGACTGGTTTGGGTGGGAAGGGACTTTAAAGTTCATCCCACTCAACTCCTTGCCATGGGCAGGGACACCTTGCACTATCCCAGACTGCTCCAAGTCCCGTCCAACCTGGCCTTGGACACTGCCAGGGATGTGGCAGCCACAGCTTCTCTGGGCAACCTGTGCCAGGGCCTTCCGACCCTCACAGGGAAGGATTTCTCCCCAGTATCCCACCTAACCCGTTGTCAGTGGGAAGCCATTCCCCCTTGTCCTGCCCCTCCATGCCTTGTCCCAAGTCCCCCCCCAGCTCTCCTAGAGCCCCTTTAGGCACTGGCAGGGGCTCTGAGGTCTCCCCGGAGCCTTCTCTTCTTCAGGTGAACACCCGCAGCTCTCCCAGCCTGGCTCCGAGCAGAGGGGCTCCAGCCCTCGGAGCGGCTCCGTGTCCCTCCTCTGTGGCGGCAGCCCCTTCCCGGCAGCGGCCGATGTGGCACCGGGGAGCCCCCGCACGTCCAGCCCGGGGCCGGGGGCTGCGGCGCGGGGCGGGCCCGGGGTCGGCGGGCGGATCCCGGGGCGGGCGGTCCCGGGAATGGGGAGGCGGATCCCGGGGGTGGGGGCGGGTCGCGGGCGGTCCCCGCGGCGCAGCCCCGCACCTGCCGGGGCCGCGCTCACACCGACAACGGCCGGAGCCCGGCTGGCACTGCCCGAGCCCGCCCGCTGCCCGCGGCGGCCCGGGCACCGCGGGTCCCCCCTCCGCATCCTCCATCCTCCTCCAGCCCCTTCCCTCCTCCTCCTCCCTCGACAGGTCCCCCGGGAGCGCGGCTGGACGGGGCACAGCCTGAAGGTAAATCCGGAACCTGCGGTTGGGTGCGGGTTGTGAGGGGAGCGGAGGAGGTGAATTTCGGGAGAGAGCATCCAGCAATCTGCGAAACCTCCAGGCTTTGCTCCTCGGCTTGGGCTGGGCTCTGCTCTGAATGTTGCACACGCATGACAGAGTCCCTTCCCGAAATCACAGCTCTGTGTGTCACGGAGTGAGCAGACAGAGCGACAGAGAGATACAGTGGCTTCAAGTTGTGCCAGGGGAGGTTCAGTGGATATTAGGAACAATTTCTTCCCGGWAAGGACTGTCCAGCCCTGGCACAGGGTGCCCAAGGTAGTGGTGGAGTCACTATCCCTGGAGGGATTTAACAGCTGTGTAATGTGACACTGGGGGACATGGGTTAGTGGTGGCCTTGGCAGTGCTAGGGGAACAGTTGGACTCGGTGGTCTCAGAGGGTATTTCCAACCTGAATGATTGTGTGATTCAGCTGTGGCTCAGCCCTGCTGCCGCCAGCAGCACCAGAATGCTGCCAGGTGGGATGTGCGTGGTCCACACGGGTGTCCGTGTGTGGATAGACACGGTGGCTGTATGGGGTGGCTGTTGCTGCAGCCGGGAGGATGAGAAGCTTGGAGCTGATACACAGCTCTTGACAGCCTTGCACGGTAACTGGATCCCCTCTGTCACTCCCGGGCTGAGTCAGGGCAGAGTGTGGGGCGAGGATCCGCTGCTGCCCTTGGAGTGGCTGGGTTTGGGTTGGGCATGTTCAGCTCCCAGCTCTGACCCGTGCACTGCTGGCAGAGATCAGGGGGATGTGATGGGCTGGCTGTGGAGTTTGGGCCACCTGGGTTTTCTCATGGCTCCTTCTCACCCTCCTCTGCCCAGGATTAGTGACTAACCCTGTGGCTGGGAAAACACGGATTTGCCATCTGATTCAGAGTTAGTGAGTTCTTGGAAAAACCGCGCTGACGTCAGGAGACTCCAGATCAGGCCCTCTCAGTGCAGTGGGGGAGGCTGGGCTCTGTGTCCTGGCTTTCAGTGCCATGGGCACATGTTTCCAGTGAATTGACTCCTTTGGAGCCCTTTGTTGGTGGTGGGGACGGATGGGTTTGCTGTGCCTGTGTCATTTGTCACACTGTGACCCAGCACTGCTCTGGAGAAGGTGTTGCCAAGGTGAGAGGCTGCTTCCTCAGGGGCTGTTTGATCACGCCGAGCTCAAACACCAGCTCTTCGTGTGTTTGGATTTGTGGTTTGTGTTCCGAACGCTCCGTGTCCGAGGGCAGCAGAGCCTCTTCTACTTCAAGAGCTTTGTACAGTCCCAGGGTGTTGGAGTACATATCGTGAGATATCGGCAGAAATCCACGCTCTTTTCCGCGTGCATACGTGAGCTCCTATCGGTGGCTGTGCCTTTTCTGTTTGCATTCTAACCGAAGCCCAGCTGGGGGGGTGGCTGTGCAGCCGCCCCGCACCGCTCTCGGCTCGCCTGTGCCGGCAGGAGCAGAGGCCACGGATCAGCTCGGATCCCACCAGCCTCCCTCCGTTCTTGCAGGGGAAAAATCAGCTCCCACCTTTATCCTGAAGCTTGTCGGTATTTTCCATATGTGGCAGACCATGAAGCCCCAGCACAGAGCAGGTATCAAAGCAGCTCACGTTCATGCCATGTGCTCGCACTTCCTCCGAGAAATCCTTTTCTGATTAAAGACTGACTGCATAAATCCAGTCGTGCTTCCGCTGAGCATTCCTTGTCTGCGTCGCCTCCAGTGCCCAGACCCCAGCGCGTTCACAGGACAGGCTGCCAGCGCTTCCGTTTCGTAAGAGAACAAAACGTGGTTGTGCCCAAGGGCACATCAGTACTTCCCTTTGGTTTTGTACTAATTTCAAAAAGATTTGAAGGTTCTCAAAGTCAACTGAAGTGAGTGGGGGAATGAAAGGTCGCCCTTTCCCCGAGGGCGTGCTGAGGTTGCTGCTTGACTTTGGGCCAGAGGAACAAGCTGGGAAGTTGGCTGGCACTGAGAGGTGCCGAGGGTGCCCAGCCCCTCTGTGCTGCAGTGCTAGGGAGCTGCTGGAGCAGCTGGGAGCCAGGAAACTCCCTGGCTTTGCTCTCCGGGGTAACGGGGTAAATCACCACAGTAGAGAGAAGAACCAAGTCTCCTTCCTTCAATTGATCACCCCATGAAAAGCCGGAGTCAGTTTGCCTGTAGTGGGGGTTTGGGATTTGCTTTTGCCCTCGGTGGCTTGGAAGGGCTTTTGCATTTGGTGTCTGTGGGAGTTTAATCCCCAAATTCGGGCAGCGTGGTGCAGGGCAGGGAATGCCTGTGGCGAGGTCGCTGTGGCGCTGACTGCCTGGGGAGCTGGAGGGTCCCGTGGTTTGGTGGGACCCTTGCCCGTGCCAGGGYTCATCTCCCCAGCCCAGCAGAGCATCCCCTAACACGGGAGTCTCCTTCTCTCCCCCAGCCCCATAGCAGAGATGTTGCTCCATCCCTCTGCCCATTGGATTTGGTGGCAAGGATTGCCAGAGCCCAGGGATGAAAGCTGAGCTGGTTTTGTGCATGTAAAAGTCTTTGGAAGTGGCGTGGGGGCTGTAAAAGCTGGGATGCCGTAACTCTTGCCAGCGTTCCCGTCCCACGCCGTGCCCGTGCCGGCTTTGCCGCGGCAGCCGTGGTACTCCGAGGCAAGAGCAGCCATAGGCAGCAGCAGCTCCCCAAACCATGGGTGCTGCCGGCACTGCCCAGGTGAGCTGAGCGCGGCAATGTCTGCCTGGAAGTTGGGTTTTCTTGTTTCTCGACTTCCCTTCATGCACATGCTCTTCCAGCCCTGCCGGGACGTGTGTCGGAGGTGTTGGGTGGGATTCAGCGCTGGAGGAAGGCTGTGCTGGAGGGCGGCCGGAGCCGCCAGGGGCTGGTGGCCGGGGCAGAGGAGCGCCCGTGAGCCTTTGTGCCGAGCTCCGGAGGGGACCGGCAGCGGCGGCACATTCCAGCGAGGCCGGGGGTCCCCGCAGGTTAATGATTGAGCTGCAACGGCCCTTTGGTTCTGCCCTTTGGAGAGGCACCTCGGGAACATGCGAACCTTTCCAGGCCGCGGGGCTGGGCGTGGGGATTTAAAGAGACAGCGTCTGTCGCTACGTTTCCAGCAAGAGGTTATTAAGCCGGAAGGTGACGGCTTGTGGATTTCGTTGTCTGTTTGCTCTGTGATTAGTTGGGCACATTACCTGCACGTTCTGCATGAGGATTGCTGTCAGCGTGGAGCCGCGCTGGCCTCGCTCTGCTCCGTTCCGTGCTCGACACTCTCTGCCCGATGCTCCCCCCGGGGTGCCGGCCCCGCTCCCATGGGATGTGGCTCCCAGTGGGTCCCCATGTGTCCGCCGTCCCTGGGTGCTGTGACAACCGTGGGTGGCCATCTCCCGGCCTGCTGCCCTTCCCTGCGGCCKCTGGGTTAATAATTGACCGGTCCCCGTGCCACGTGGGCGCTGGCCCGGCTGTTTGCCCAGCTCTTATCAGCACAGGGCACTTGTCACCCCGTGCCAGTTACAGGCAGAGCAAACGTTAACGGCTGCTGCTGGGAACAGCTTTAACAGCTCAGGGACCTGCCCCAGTTCTTATCCCATTGCACTGGAGGCACATGGAATCCCAGGATGCTTGGGGTTGGAAGGGACCTTAAAGATCATCAAGTTCCTGCCCTTGGGGGGACCCAGGCAGGGGTGCAGTGTCACAGCCTGAGGGGCTGTGGGGGAGATGAGGCTTATGGGGTGGTCAGGATAAGTCCTGGGACAGCTGGCTTCTGGCGTGGTCCTGGGGTGAACATCTGGATTTCCATGGGTGCTGCAGCCAAGGCTTGGTCCCATTGCTCAAGTGGGAGCAGGAGCTGGCAGCTTCTCCCGGGACATCCTGAGGGATCCCGTGTGCCCCAGCCTGGGTGAGCCGGGGGATTTCCTGCCCTGCAGGTGGAGAGGACCGGAAAGTTGGCATTTAAAGGAAGAATAAAGGAAAAGGAGTGAAGAGGACGAGGCTTTGCTGCGAGTGCTGAAGGCTGGGCTGGGGCAGTGGGCCAGGCTGGGGGGTGGTGGTTCTGAGGCTGCAGGTGGCATTTTGCTGTGGAGGGCTTGAGAGGTTTGGCTGGCAGCCAGTTCCCTCTGCTGCTCCTGCTGGAACTGGAACTGACCCTGGGCAGTGGCGGGCAGAGGTGTCACGAGGCTGTGGGACGGTGCCCATGGTGGTGACACAGAGCGCACTTGACCTCGTTTCATCGGTGGTGTTGGGCAAGAGCAGGGCGTCTGGGCAGCCAGGGCTGGTGTTCCAGCTCCACTTTCCCAGGCAGAGGATTGCCCCATGGCCTCTGGACACCTTCCTGAGCAAACCCCAGGATGGCTGTTGCCTGGCGAGAGCCGCTCTCTTCTCGAGGCAGGTGATCTCCTGCTGAGCCCTGGCTGCTGCTCTGGAGGGACATTTGCTTCCCAGCCAAGTGGCAGCTGACCCTGTGCTTCCCTTTCCCACGCCTGGCCTCACACCTCCACACAGCTCTTCCAGCACCGCTGCTGTGCTGAGAAATTCCAAACCACAGCAGGCACTGGAGGCGTTTTGCAGCAGCAGCTGAATTAGATCAAACCACGTTGTGCCTCCGAGACTGAAAGCCCCAAGTGCCTGGTTATGGAGGGGATCTTAAGGGAGGCGTTGGGGGGCTGGGGACACGGGGACTGCTTTGGCTGTGCCCTTGGCCTTGTTCCTGCCTCAGTGTCCTCCTGTGTACAGAGAGATGGAATCACCTTCTCTGTAGCTGTGACGTGTGAGTGCATGGAGATGCTGCCAGATCCTGGCACTGTTTGTTTGTTTATTTATTTATTTATTTATTTATTTATTGTCTTGTCCCGTGGTTGAGGGACTCTGAGCTCTGCCCTCTCCATGCTGGGCTGTTGGCTTTGGGCTGTCCTTGACTGACTGTTCTGAGGCAGCTGCTTCTCCACGTCCTGGATTTCCTGTAGCTCTCTTTTTCGTCTCTCGTGCCTTGTGTCAGGACGTTGGTGTGCGGGCAGCGTTTGTGCTTCCTGAGCCTCCACGTGTGTCCCTGCTGGGCTGGAGCAGCTGCAGCGCTGGGCTGGCTCAGGGCAGGAGCTGCTGGGGCTGGAGCTGGGAGGGCCTGTGGGGGTCTGCATTGCCAGGGGCCAGGGTCTGCATCTCCGGGGTACCCCATCCCTGCCCTCTGTGGGAAGCTGGGGAGCTGCACTTCCAGCGGCTGGAGATCTCAGCACTGCTCCTCAGGGACCCCCGGAGGGGAGGGTGACTGACATGCCCCACGCAGGGCCCTTGAAGAAGGGATTGGGGTGGGAGGGGGGCACAGGGGCAGCCCCCAGCCCCCCCGGGTGCAGTGCAGGAGCTCCAGCAATGCCAGCAGCTGTGTGAGTTCTGCTCTGCCCAGTGGCTCTGGGAATGKAGCCAGTGCTTGTGTGAAACCAAGAGTGGGTCCTCAGCTATGAGCCCCTTTGGAGGGTCCTGTCCTCTGCCAGATAGAGATTTTATGTTCGGATTTTGGATTTTGTGCCATTGTTTTCAGGATCTGGCGATGCCACAGGTGGCCTGTGGCAAGAGGCTCCTCTCACATCACTAATCCAGAGTCCAGACACCTTGAAATTCYGTGAGGCCTGAGGCACACGGGGGCTGCATTTGCAGCAGAGACTGAAGGGGTTAAAGCTGCTTTGCAATGTGATTTTTTTTTTGAAAAAAAAGCCATTTCCTTCATGTCCAGAGACAGTTTATTTTCTGGGCATTCTTCAGGATGCAGGGAGGTGCCTTTTCTTTGAGGCATTTCCTGTAAGCAAGTTTATATTTGGCCTGGGGAGGGTGGGGAGACGAGGTGGGTGCTGGGGAGGGTCCGGGTGACCTCAGCTTTTGGCTCCTTGTCCCAAGCTGTGGAGGTGGCAGCTGTGGGAGGCGCAGGAGCGGCCGCTGTCGCAGTGGGGCGAGGAGCGGGGTCCCTCAGGGTCTCCTGTGTGCCCCAGCACTGCTGCTGCCACCGTGCTGGGGCTAAGCTGGCATCCACGGGGTGTGGAGGGTGCTTTCAGACCACYCCTTCCATTATCTTTAAGATAAGGCCTGCTGGACCCCGTATCCTACCTATGCTTCGTGTGTCTCTCTTCCCTCCCCCAGGACGGCTTTGATTTCCATTGAAGAGACAAACCAGCAAACGTGGTACTGCACCAGCTCATCAACATTCCCTGTGCCCTGGGGTCGGTAGTGCAGATTTAACTCTTTCCCTGAGGATATTGGATCAGACCTTGATCCCGGGGCAGGGGCTGCACCCAGACCGCGACACCACAGGCTGGGCTTCCCCAGGCAGCACCGGGGCTCGAGCTGTTCCCCCATTGTTCCCTGTGCCAAGTTTCTTCTCCCCCATTTTGTTTTCTTTTTATTACCGTGATTTCCTAACATCGGAAGAGGCGAGTTATGAAACTGGAGTTATCCAAACACGTCTTGTTTGAAGATAGCGTTTCATCCAGCAGATGCAGCTTCCTGCCCTGTAAATGGCTCCCATTGTTTCGCCTTGGCTCCTGGCCCCGGCGGCGCTGGGGTGTCGCTCCGCGCCGGCAGCCGGGGCAGCGGTGGTCCCAGCCTCGGAGCGGCCGCACAGGGAGCACTGGTGTTCTTAGGCAGCCTGAGAGCACCTGGGGGGCTCCCTGGGGCTGCCTCAGGTTAAAGGCAGGGAGCTGGCAGGGTGCTGGCTCGGCTGGCTGCAAACATCACCTGCAAACTGGGAGCGGTGTGCGCCGGGCCAGGCACAGAGGCGGCGCTGGTCCGACGGCAGGAGGCAGGGAAGGGGGGAAATAAAATGAGGTGGTTCTGGTTCGTGTGGTGGAGACTGTTCCCAGCACAAAAGAAGCAGCACACGTTTTTAATTTAAAATTTTTTTTTTTTAGTGTTTAAATGCAGAGAGAGGGTTTGGAGATGACCCTCAGGGTCTGCTGGGGCATTGGGAAGAAATTCTTCCCTGTGAGGGTGGTGACACCCTGGCACAGGTTGCCCAGAGCAGCTGTGGCTGCCCCATCCCTGAAAGTGTCCAAGGCCAGGCTGGACGGGGCTTGGAGCAACCTGGGATAGTGGAAGGTGTCCCTGCCCATGGCAGGGAGTGGAACTGGACGAGCTTAAAGGTCCCTTCCAACCCAAACCATCCTGTAATTCCATGATTCTGTGATTCCAAGATCCCTGTGGTGGTGGCAGGAATGTGGGGTGTGATTGAAGAGGTGGTAACAAAGAGGACAACTGGAGTCTGCAGGTGAGCTTTGTGCCTCCCGTTCCCCCTGGRCATGTGGCCACTGCCGGCCTGACCTTGGGCTCACCGGAGAGTGTCCGGCAGCGGCGGCTCCAGCCGGCTCTGGGGGCCTGCAGGGTCCCGGGCACAGGGAGGTGCAGCAGGAGCAGGCTGGGACCTGGCGAGTTTTGGGTGGATCACCCTTCCCCAGCGGCRGAGCCTGCTTTGAGAGGAGCTGGGTGTGCCCAGATCTCTTCCTCGGACCGAGGAAGCCGTGGYGGGGTCACGCTGTCCCCGGAGCTCGGGCACGGCCGTCCCGCTGGCGCTGCAGCCACACTGTGATGGTGCCTCTCTTCTGCTCTCCGTGGCTTTCCCACCTGCTTGAGCAGCAGGGATTGTTTTTTAATTAATTTTTTATTTCTGTGAGCGCTGTTCCAGGCTGGGGAGCTGCAGCTGCTGGCTCATTAATGAACTTCTGCAGAACCGTGGCCGGAAGCGGCGCCGGGCCTTGGCTGAGCTCCGTGGTTTGACGCTTTTCCTTCCTGCCCTCCCCAGCAAGAGAAACTCGCTTTGCTGTGCTGTGACCGCCCCCACCTCAGCCCCTGCTCCCCTCCTGCTTTGGGGTATCAGTTCTTGGTTTGAGGGCTGGGCTGGGGTCCTCCAAGCAGGGTCCTGGGGAAGGAGCCTGAGTCTCATGTCTCTGTATCTTTGGCCACAGTGGGTGGAGAAGGCAGAGATAGCAAGGTCAGGAGTCTCAATGATTACTGTTTGATAAGGCTCACTGATATTTTATCGGTGGTCTCCAAGGACAGAAGGAAACTTTGTGAGTTAACAACATCTGTCTTGTCAGGGCCAGGTCCCCCTGAGTGCCTGGGAGGGCTCTTGGGATGGAACCCGAATCCTTGGAGATCGCAGTCTCTCCTTACTGCCAGTGCCCACAGAGATCTTGGCTGTCCTTGTGCTGCTCTCTGGCTGTGCTGGCAGAGCCAGTCACCTGCTTGGCTGCTTCACCTGGGATTTACCTGCTCTCAGGTGGTTCGTGTTGCTCCTTGAGCAGGGGCTGTGCCGTGAAGGGCTCCTGGCAGCATGGAGGATGTTGTGTAAGACTGCGTTCCACGGGTCACTGAGCGCTCGTGTTTCTTGGCCAGGCTCCTCAGCCCATCGTGCCACTGAGTGATGCACCAGTGGCTTTGTCTGTGCTTTCCCTGTTTTTACAGCACTGCTCCCCGTCAGCTCATCTCCAGCTCTGCCGAGGTCCTGGGTGGGGATGGGCACAGGGGTGTTTTACGGTGGAAGTGGGAGGAGATGCCATATCCCACGTCACTCTCTGGGAATGGTCTGGAGACCTGGGAGAGCAAGGATCAGCTCCTCCAGGCCCGCTTGGTGCTCTTGGCCAGGAGGCACCTCATGACAGTGCAGAGTCGGGGGGCCAGGGGGCACTGAAGGCTGGGTGAGCAGCTGGCAGGGCGAGCGGCGAGTCCTCGTGCGCGGCGGTCACGGGGCAGTGTCACCTGTCCCCCTCACGTGTGGGCAGGGCAGTGGAGCGAGGCTGGCCGTGTGCACGGCTCTGGCTCAGCGGGGCCGTGCGGGGTGAGCAGCCGCGCGTCCAGGCGCTGGCACTGGGGGATCTGGGGCTGTCTCAGGTGGGGCTGGGCAGCGAGTGGCTGGGAGGGCTGGGGGCAGGTGCTGCTTGTCCCTGAAGATGCTGAGGTTGCTGAGGTGTGCTGGGCTTTGGGTCCCTTCCAAAACCTTGCATGTGAGTCAAAAATAAGTGCTCATAAAAATAGACAGACAAAGTTCTAGAAGGGTGTGAGCTGATCGATTGACCACAAGCATGTCAGGCAGCAGCACTGAGGGAGAGCTTTGCTGAGGCAAAGGCTTCCTCAGAAGCACCAGTGGGGCAGCTGCTGCACACTTGTAGAACTGGAAAGGAACATTTGCTTGGGAAAAGACGAGTGTTTTAGAGTATTGTTCTGAAGGACACAACACTGAGTGCTGGGGATGGCTCCCCCGCCGTGCACAGCTACTGTGGTGGGGCTTTGGTTGGAGAGGTTCCTCCATGTGTGATCGCAGTGGGTGATCACAGAGTGACTGTCTTTAGGGCAAAGCGTTCCTAGTATCACCCMTGGGCTGGAGCCTTTGCCAGCCCTGGCATTAGCCCACCATCAGGAGGGGATGTGTCTCCCACGAGCAGCCCCGTGCTCACCATGTCCGGCTGTGAGCACCAGCGAGGTCGTTGTGGAGCTGGGGCCGGGCTAGAAGACCCCAAGCGGGTCTTGCTGTGACAAATCTTTTCCTTGCAGAGGGGCTTTCACGTGGAAGGGAAGCTGGAACAAACGTGCCCGTTCCTGCCAAAGGTGCTGCTCTGCCAGTAACTGGCCTCTGTTTCCTACTGCAAGTGGTTGGTGTGTGGAATTGGGGCTTCCTGCTGCCTGCTGACCCCTGGGCTTCTCCCTGGCCTGACCCTGGGAGCTGTTCCTCCGCTCCTGACCCTGCTGCCGGCAGCCACCGCTCCGGCCCCGTTGTGTTCGGCGTCACAACTTCCCGTGAGCCGGAATTGCTGTGCGAGGAGTGTGAGCTCCTGTGCCTGTAAATCCTCGGAAGGCTGAGAAGTGCTTGGTTAATTACCTAGAGTGAAGAGGAGTTGTTTGAACCATTTCTGGGAAGTGTTCCTCCTTGCTTATGGCAAAGGTCTGGGGTTTGGGAATGTCTTGGCCACAGAGCAGCCCAGATCCCTTCGTGCATCCTTGGATCCTTCCCGATCCATGGCTCTCTGCTGTGTCCCACAAGGCTTTGGTCACCTCTGCTCCTCAGAAATGCTGTGTTTTACGTGGATGGCCCCGTTTTGGCCTGTGTCTGGGTGCGGGGTGGGCTCGGCTGTGGGAAGGGGCACAGGGATGGCCRGCAGAGCTGGCTGTGCTGGATTCTCTGGTGGGAGGTGGGCGGATGTAAACTGACTCTGCCATCCCCATGGTTGGTCTTCCATTGGGATTCAACATCTTGACTGTCAGGCCAGTGTAAGAGTCTCTAACATTGCTTGAGGCCAGCTTTTGTATCCTGTTTTATAATATTCCCTGACATTCCCCACATTCCTGGCAAGGAGACTTCTGTATTTTTTTGAAATGTTCCTTTGTCTCTTTGAAAAACTGTGACATCCTTTAAGACTTCTTCAAAAGACCATTGTCCTGCTGTCCTGACATCTTCTGTTGGCTCCATAAAGAATGGGAAGCCTTGAGCTTCAACTCCAGCCACCATGGCATCTCTTTCTAGTGGGGAGACAGGAGAAAGAAGAATGAGGGAGGCTGTGGGCTCTTGTTTGACTTTGTGACCTCCCTAAACCTGATGTCCCTGCAGTGTGTTTCCACCCTTGTCTGCAGGTTTCGCTGATCCCCACGGTTTTGGGATGATATTGGGCCTGTTACCCGAGCCTCCGTGGCTGCTGCAGCCTATTGGGACAGCATGGTCTGGAGGGACCGGGATCCCTCCTGGGTCCCTGGAGCCTGGGTCTGCAGGGGCCTGGGTTTGGAGGAGAACTTTGGAGAAGGCAGAAGCCACCACAGTGGCCATTGCATCAGTGTCCTGCCTCTGCCCGGTCTCTTCTGTCTGACCTGCCAGGTGTGGGCGGAGGGGTGGGCAGGATGTTTCCCAATGCTGTATCCCTGGATAGGGATGAGAGACCTGTCGTGTTTGTCACTGGTAATCAGAAACAAGGTGAGATGATGCTCAGCTGCGGGGATCTCACAGCCCATTCTGGGAATGATTTGTGCCAAAGCACCAGTTTGGGAAGTGCAGTCACACGGAATGTGGTTTTCATTGCAGAGACTAATCCTGTCAGACAGAGCTTCTTGCTTGGACCATGCTGATCCCTCCGCTTTGGGCTGAGAGATAAGCCGAGTCCTGCCATGTGGGGAAGAAGCATTCCCAGGGCAGGTGGAGCACACTGGGCTCAGCGCAAACTTGTGCCCAGGAAATTTGTAGGGAATTGAGTGATTAGGTCTGGGTATCTCAGATAGCAGGTGCTCCTGTTCTTGTCCCTGAACCATGTTTTTGAGCTTTTAGTCCTCTTTGGTATCTTGAGGGATTGGGAAATTCGTGATGGATCAGCCTTGGCTTTCAGTTCCCCATCCCTGGCACATGGAACATGCTGGCAGCTCCCGCCCTTGGCCAACAGCCGGCCAAGAAGAGCCTCAGCTGGGGCCCACGCTCAGTGAGTTGATAATGAGAAAGGGGGTTCTGGGGTGTCCATCCCTCTCCTCGCTCCCGGTGTACTGCCGGGCAGTGCCACGCTCCCCGCCAGCCCCGCTCCCAGCGCCTGGAGSCGGCGCGATGCCGCCCTGCGGGACGCGTTCCTCTCAGCTGGAATCAAAAGCTGCCGCTCCCCTGGCTGGCCCGGGACGCCGCGCGGGGCAGGGCAGGACAGCCCGGGCGTCGGCGCTGTGCGGGGCCGGGAGCGGAGCGGCCGCTCCGGATGGAGCCCTCCCCGCTGTCCCACCCCCGCCGCGCCGCTCAGCCGGGATGTCCTGTCTGCCCGGCAGCGGGGACAGCCGCGTCGGATCGGCACAGCCCTGCAGGCAGAAACCGCAGCTCTGCCATGGGGTGCCTGCGGGAAGGTCTCTTGCCGCCGGTGGGCAGTGCTGGGTGGCCGAGGAGGGCGTGAAGGAGCCTGGGGGTCATGCTGATACCTTTTTCTGCATTTAATCCACGGTTTCCAATGAACAAAACCGGGATTAACAGCGCCTGCCATGGTGAGTCTGCTCGTGTCCCAGCTCTGTGTTTGGATTGGGAGCCTCCAGCCAGCGAACGCTCTCGGGGGAGGTGGGAAAGGCTGTAAAATGACCTTTTTTCTTGTTAGAGATTTCTTGGAAGCAACGTTTCCTGTGCAGCAGGGCGGTTTGCTCTGCCTTTTTCACAGCGGGGCGAGGGCAGAGTTCAGAGGTGTCGCTTGTGTTGTTGTTAAATTGTTGGGGTTTTTTTCTCTTTTCTTGAAAAACAGAATTTCCTTCACGTTTTTTCCATTGAAGTGCTCTGCAGCTGCCGGCCTATGGGAGCGGGTGCCCGGAGCGGGGCCGCAGGGGTGTGCAGGGAGCCCGTGCCCTGCCGGGACACGGCGCTGGCAGCGGGGCTGCGGCGGCGTGGGGCGGTGGCGGTGCCAGAGCACGGGCTGGCCGCAGTCGCCCCCCGCGGGGCTCTGCCTTCCCCGCTCTGCTTCCCGCTGAGGCTACAGCAGGCGGGTGACAGACCTGCAGCCCTGCTGGTATTTGGGGCTGTTTCTGGCAGAGCCAGCCCGGCCGGTGGGAGCGCGGGGAGCGCCGCGTGCCGGCTCCTCCCGATCCATCTCCGGTTGTTTCCTGAGCCCGAAGGCCCTTGTGAGAGCCCGAGCCCGGCTCCTGCCGGGCGCTGAGGGCGGCAGCCGGCGCGGCCAGAGCTGCGATGGTGCTGGTGCCAGCCCTGCCGTGGGACCTGGCGTCACCTGCTGACACCAATGCACTGACTTACAGGCTGTTTTCAGAAAGAGGAGAGGAGGGAATGAGAAGGGAGCGGGCTTTGGAGCTGAGGGGTGGGGAGAGAAATGCCCCCGGAGCCGCGGTGAGCGATGCTCAAGTGGTGCCGGTGGGTGCTGGGTGCAGCAGAAGGGGGTCCCGACGGGACGAACCTGTGAGCAGGTCACAGTCCTGCCCCTCCTTGGGGTTAGACCCCTCAATTTTGCAGATCTTTCTGATGTGGGACGGAATTTCAGGAGTTCAGCGAGGAGCACATGCAAGCACCTGTGGTCCCTCTGGGCGACAGGGTCTGATCAATAAACCAAAGCTGAGGTGGGTGGGGAAGGAGAGAGGTTATTGTGCAGAACTGGGAAATACTTGCGGTTATGATGATTTGGGGTTATTTTTTATTGCAGCCTTTAAGAAGGGAAGCAGAGAGCCCTAAAGTAACCTTTCATGCCTCTGCTGGGAGTTCATTGCCTGTTCCTTCCTGCGAGGGCTGCGGCAGTGGCCACCGGCTGGGTGTGACAGCAGTGCTTTGGGCTCCCTGTCCCTGGGGCTCTGTAGGGCTCCCACCGAAGCTGCTGGAGCCTGAGCATTCCTCAGCCAGGAATAGGGTGGGTTTGTGATTCTGTACAACATGGAAAAAGCTGCAGCAAGACCACGAGGGAATGCTGCTCCATGGGTTCCTCTGGTAACACACGTGTTTATGCTAAAAAAAATGCATAAAAGTAGGAGGGAATTCCCTCATGTATTAAGGAAGTAACTGTTTTTTAGTGCCTGGATTTAGCAGTAAGAACTGGGGGTAGTTCCTCGGCGTGGGAAGCAGGACARCAGCTGCAGCAGGCCACATCCATGGGAGATGCAAACGCACATCTGCTGTGGGTGCTGTGATTGGAGCTGAGAGTTCCCTGCAGAGCCAGAGCTGCTGCTGGTTCTGGTTTCTTTTAGCAGAACTGGTGGTGTTKTCCTTTGTCTTGGCCTCCCTTGGCCTTTGGTGGTGGCTGGTGTCGGGTCTCGTGCAGCCTGGGCTGTGAGTGCTGTGCCGAGAGCAGCACCAGCGCGCAGCACTCCGGACGCTGACCCCGGTCCGTGCTGGGTTTAACGCTCTTCCAGGCACTGAAAACTGGACTCTTGTTGTTGTCCATGTAAAGAAACGTGTGATGTGATCCCTGCTCATCGGGGAGGTGCGGCCTGGCCRGTACCTGTGGTGGGTGGTGGATGCTGTGCCCGGTGCTGCCGAAGCTCCGGCACCACTGGCTGCCCTCGGAGCGACGGCGTCCACTTGTCCAAACAAAGTGCGTGTGAGATCCGTGGGATGGTCAACAGGAAAACAGTGCAATTTTAGAAAGGGTGGACTACAGGATGGGCAAGATGCATTAATTTTCTTCAGCATCTGAGTAGCTGTTTTCATCTTGTTCCTTGTGGCTGCYTCATCCCTGGAAGCGTCCAAGGCCAGGTTGGATGAGGCTTGGAGCAATCTGAGATAGTGGAAGGTGTCCCTGGCTATGGCAGGGGGGCAGAATGAGATGATCTCTAAGGTGCCTTCCACCCCAAACTATTCTGGGGACTCTCTTCTGGATTTCTCTTTCTGGGTTCAGCAAACAGCAAAGAGAAGGCAGGAACTTCTTCCCAAGCCTAGATCTGACAGAGGCGGCTGCTGGCTGTGCTGGCACTGATGGACCTTCTCGGGGTGGTGCACAGGGTGGGCTGGAGCCAGACACCCTCTCTGCCCTGAGCTTGCTTTGCYGTTGCCTCTTCAGAGATGGAACCCCAGGTTCCTGCTGGGCTTCCCCTTGGACACGGGGGGCTGCTGCTGCTGCGCTCCCGGCACAGTGGGATGGTCCTGCCCTCTCTGTTGTTCCTCTGGGGTCAGAGCAGCTGAGAAACACAGGTGGGGAAGGCAAGGACGGATCAGGGTCCTCACCTTCCTGGCCCTTTGTTTCTGTTCCTCTCTTTCCATCCCTTGTTCCCCCCAGACATCTGCTCGGCAGCTGCAGGATGTGTAACCCCCAAGCTGCCACAGCGCTCCTGCTCCCAGGTGCTCTGGAGCTGAGGGACAGAAGGAGGTGTCCTGTGGTGGCCAAAGGGGCTACAGGACTCTGCGGAGCTGCCTGTGAGAGCAGGAATCTGTAATGTACTGTAGGCCACTCCCATAGCCATCACAGCAGTGCCAGGGGACGCTGGCTTGGTCTCTGCCACCCCACTGTGTCCTGCTGCCACATCCATCGGACGGCATGTCCCGGAGCCCTCTGGATCCTTCCCTCCTGGTGCATCCCATGCCCCCGAGTGTGGCTGTGCCCTGTTCAACCCTGCCCTGTAGGGTCTATGAAAATGTGTTGGTGTGAAAAGGGACTTGGGTTAGTGGTGGCCTTGGCAGTGCTGGACTCGGTGATCTTAGACAGTTTTCCCAGCTTAAACCATTCCATGATTCCATGATCCTAAGYCTCATTTGTTTGGGGCTAATATGTCTGTTTAGTGCTTCCTTCCTGTCTTTATTAAAGACAGCACAGGCTGCAAACCTGACTTTGGGTTGTTCTGAGTGATGTTTGGGGAAGCAGAGGTGTTCCCTGTGCAGATTGGGCACACCTCCTCTCCCAGGTGCCCGCCTGCGAGGGCAGGAGCTGCGTTTGGCTGGGCAGGAGCTGCGTTTGGCTGGGCAGGAGCTGCATTTGGCCCGGCAGGGGCTCCAGCCTCACTGGGGCTCCTGTGCCGGGGCTGGCGGCCGCGTCCCTGCCTTGTGCAGCACGAGGCTCTGCACACTGCGGCTGCAAAGGGCTGGCGGAGCTTTCAGAGCAGAATAAAGCACACCCGGGGCTGCTGTTGGGCTTGTCTGGTGAGAGGAAACGAGAGCCGCCACATCCAGCTGATAAGGGCGGTTACAGGAGCCGAGCTGAGGGGTGAGTGGGGCAGAGATGAGGCGGGGGAGTGCTCTGGGGGGCTGCGATGGTGCTGCTGGGCGTCTCCATGCCCACCCTGCATGGATTATGATCCAGATCTGATCCAGACACCCACAGCCCCAGTCTCCTTGCCCCGCGGTGGCCAGAGGGATTCCTGTGCCTGCGTACCAACCCCCATCCATGGCAGACACSATCCAGGAATTTCTGTGCAGCCTCTAGGATCGTTTTTGCCCCCTGATGTATCTTGTGTTCATCTGCCCCACATAGCAGCTGTCTGGGACAGGAGCGGGGTGGCAGAGGGCTCTGGTGCCCCCGCAGTGCCATCCCCCATGCCAGGTGCCATCCCCAGGGAGTGATGCCCTTGGAGCAGACATTTCAGGGCTGGAGGTGATGGAGACACCGGAGCAGTCCCTGGCTGGTGACATAGCAAGGAGCAGTTCCCAAAACTTATGAGACCTCTTTACTGTGAGAAGGTTAATTGTGGAAACCCTCCAYGTCTGGGAGAACATCCAGCAGCATTCCTCATTCCTATCCATGAGCCCGGTCCATGCCTGTGCTGGAGGCTCCAAAATCTCTGCACTTCGCTGGGTGGTGCTGGGAGCTGGAAGTGGGAGGTGCCCATGGATGGGAAGTGCCCATGGACGGGAAGTGCCCATGGACAGGAGGTGCCCATGGACAGGAGATGCCCGTGGCTGGGAGCTGGAAATGGGAAGTGCCCATGGACAGGAGATGCCCGTGGCTGGGAGCTGGAAATGGGAAGTGCCCATGGACAGGAGGTGCCCATGGACGGGAGGTGCCCGTGGCTGGGAGGTGCCCATGGACGAGAGGTGCCCGTGGCTGGGAGGTGCCCATGGACGGGAGGTGCCCGTGGCTGTGTGGGGCTCCTTGTGCCTCCCACCCCAAGAGCCCAGCTGGGTGGGCAGTGAGCCCCAGCCGTGCCCCGTGCCGGGAGGGCAGCACAGGGGCTTCCTCCCAAGCCCACGGGAGGGCACAGGTTTGGCCCTTGGCTGCTGTGGGAGCGATGCCCTGCTGAGGGAGGCAGCTCTGATTTCTGCAGGTGGAGTCAGTCCCTCTCTCCCTCTGACTCTGGCCATGCCAGCCCCGGTACCTTCGGCACCAGTAGGATACCCCTTTCCCATGGGACACCTGCTTCAGCTCCTGACATTTTCAAGCAGTGAAGGCTCATCCCCCTKGCTCAGGAGGGGTGTTGGGAGTTTGTGTCGTTCCTGTAAAAGGCAGGTGAGAAACTTCTGCTTACAGTCGGGAAGTCCCTGTCGTAGGCAGTTTTATTTTCAGGCAGGATGGAAAGAAATCACTCCAAAAAGAAAGAAAAAAGAGCAATTTTCCCCTAGTGGTGCTGGGGCTGAAACTTCCCCCGCAGTGCCAGGCAGCTGCTTCCAACTTTCCATGAGGTAACGTGCGAGCAATTCTGTGGCGGGGTTTTCTCCTCACACACTAATTGGCTGTGTGGGACGTTTTACGGGGATTTGGAACCTTGCTGTGGGAAGCTGAGAGCCTGGACTGGGACTTCTCTCTTCTTAGTTTTGATTGTTAAAGCTGAAGTGCAGAGCCGGGGTTCTGGGAAGTGGCTTTCCTGCCTGTGATTCTGCTGACCTCCAGTGTTCCAGGATGTTCATTTTAGAGCTTTTATGGAATGTCCCGGGCTTTTCCCTCTCCATGCCTGTTCCAGGCCAGGGTGGGGTGGACGGATGGAAGGATGGAGCCCCAAAAGCACTCGAGAGAGATGTGTCAGGCTCCAGACACCCCACAGCCAGGAGCCGTTCCTGTTGGAGCCACCAGTGGTTATGTCCAGGGAAATGCCATGGTGCACTGCCTGCAGGAAGGGGATTGGGGAATTTTGTCCTTTTTTTCCACTTTCATGTTGGTTTTCATCCTTTTCTTCTGGCACAATGGGAGCCTCTTCTCTTCCTTTGTTTTTGCTTTCTGCCCTTGCCGTGGTGTGCTGGGGGTGCTGGCGGATCAGGGTTCCCTGTCTGGGGGGGACCAGGCTGCGGGGGCTGGGCCCACTCGAGGCGTTTCTGATGGACCCCGGTGGCACGTGGGTGACAGTCTCTGCCCCTTGCTGGGTGCAGGGGCGGGGAGAGCAGCTATGGGTGCCTTTTCCTTGGGAAACATCCAGCCTCAACAGCTGCTAGACAAAGGCAGGGGCTTTGCTGGGAGGGATTCTCTGGTGGCTCATGGGGTTGTGCACCCTTGGGAGCTTTTTCCAGTGAGGGTGTTGCTGCTGGTTTCCCCCATGGGYTGTCCAGGCATTTCCTGAGGGCCCATCTCCCACGGAGAGCTTCCTCTGGAGCACGGAACATACTGGGACTGCTGGTCTACCTTCCCTGCCTGCAGTCAGGAAGTTGGTGGGATTTATCCCCTTGTTTCTCAGGGATGCACAGACTCTGCTCGGTGTTTTTCCGGACCTCTCTGTTGGTGCCCTTTGCCTGCTCCTCTCACAATGCATCTTGAACGGGATCATTTCTGCACCATTTAAACTGCAGATCTCAAAGATACTGAGTTGCTAGAGGCTCCTGGAAATCGTTTGCTGACCAGCGGGGGCAAGGAGACCCTCTCGGTGCCCGGCTGAGGGTGGGTGTAGTGTTTGATGAGCCTGTATTAGACACCAGAGAATCCCAGTGTCTGGAGACCTTGCAAACCTGCAAACCCAGCACACATCCCTGTCACTGCCGCCTGGGCTCAGGCTGAGGCGCTGCGGGTCTCCAGACAGCTCTCCTGGGATCAGGCTGGATTCCCAGTGGAGGCTCAGACAGGGATGTGTGCTGGGCTCAGGTCCCATCCTCCTGCCCTGGCAGTGAGGCTCCCAAGAGGTGACAGGGAGGGCTGGGAACACGCTAGAATGGGTGACCCTGTGCCCAGTGTCCGGCCATGCCCCACGGCAGGAGYGCTGGCCTGCCCAGCCTTTCCTGCGCTTCCCTGGGAAAGCACGTCCATGGGAAGGGCGGGAAGAGGAGGAAGCTGTCTGCTGGCTCCCTCCGGGGCAGGACACTTGGAGACCTTTTCTGTGACAGTGCTTCTACTTGGAGAGGGCACAGCCTGGGCTGGTCAGAGCCCCCCCTGCTCTCGGGGGGCTTCTCCCTGTTGGAAGGGCACTGGGGGGATGCAGGACTTGCCGCAGCAGGCAGAGCCTGGGACCCGGCTCCCGGAGAGGGTGAGGAGAGGGGGAGGAACGGGGCCCTGGCCCCCCGCCAGCCCCAGCGTGGGGGAGGCGGCGAGGGAAGGAAATGTCGTGTTCCGACTCCGCATTTCCACYAGGACCGTGGGTGGCTGAGCCCAGTCCCGCGCGGAGCATCCTGCTGTGGCCCTGGCCCCGGCTGCTCCCGGCTGCTCCCGGCTGGCGGGGTGGCCGTGGCCACGCTGGGTGTCACCGGGCTCTGGGCGTCCCCGTTCGGTGCCCGGCCATGCTCTTCTACCAGCTGAGCCCCGCCGCGGGCAGGGGTAAGCTCGGCCAGGGCCCTGCCCTCTGCCAGACCCGTCCCTGGGGCGGGATCCGGGCAGCGGCCGGGGGAGGTTGGTGTTTCTGCTCGTGGCTGGGGCACTCGGGGCTGCAGTTGCCGGCTGGGATGGCCCCGTGGAATTTCCGTCGGGAGTGAAGGGGGAGCAGAGTCGAGCAGAGCGGGAGCTGGAGGGTCCGTTCGCAGGGGCTGCGGGAAATGCCCRTCCCTGGGTCCTGCCCACCCCTGGAGCGTGGGAGGGATCTGCTTCCAGAACTGGCATGGCCAAAGAGCGTTCCCAGGGACCACCAGTCTTGGTGCCCTCCTGCTGGACAGCTGCAGCCGTGGGGTGCCCTCCCCACGGGGTTTCAGGTTCTTTGGGAGGGATGTGGTGCTCCATATGGACCAGCTGACCTGGGAGAGCTCCAAGGTTGAGTCCTTCACTGGGACTGCTGGGTCTGAGCCCTGTTGGGAGCAGGAGGGGTCAGCCTTGGGTTTTGGCAGGACTCATGGCATTGCTAAGGACAGCTGTGAGGTTTGGACCCAGATCCAGATGCTCATTCCAAAACTTCTTCCCAAAACTCGCCAAGTATTTGGGTCCGGAGTTTTGGCTTGGTGCTATCCTGAACTGAGCTGCTTATGTAGAGCTTTTTTTTATTCCATGCCATAAGTTTCGAATTGGGAATGCAAACTGCAGCCCGAGCTCTGGGCCGAGGCAGTGGGTGGATGGGGATGGAATTGGGGTGTTCCAGTGCTGGGTGGGTCTGGCCTCAGCACACTCTGTGCTGGGTGGTGCCTCCAGGAGGGATGGGCCAGACCCTGAAGCTGCCAAGGCATTTTCTACCCTTGAGGTCAAATGTTGTCACCCTCAGCAGCAGAAATGTCATCGGGCCGATGGGTGCTGACACTTGGCAATGACTTGGTGTGGCTGCGGAAACTCTGGGCTGTTTTCCCTCAAGTCTCTAAATCTGAGGAGTTTCCCAGGAAATAGTGCTGGCTGCTGAATGGGCTCATCAGGGTGCTGGCTGATCCCTGTGTGAGGGGGGGGAACGGGCTGGGCGAGGGGTGAAGAACCCCATAAGGTTTGGTGCCCACCGGGAGGAACACCAGCTTGAAAGAAGAGGTGGGGAGGGCCGGGTGGTGGGAAGGAGGTGGGGAGGAAGGGCTCCTTTGGCAGGATTTTCTGGGGGATGTTTGCAGAAGTGATCAGCCCTGAGCTTTGATGAGCTCTGAGCTCATGATTRCAAAGAAAGATCTTCCTCTCCTGCCTGGCCAAGAACTGTATTTGGTTTGGTGGGTTCAGAAAGAAAATGTTTCATCAGAAGGTTAAAATTGCGTCTTGTGGCCCCGGCATCCCTGTCACCCCCTGCTCTTTGCCCGGTGCTGGCAGAGAGCTGCAGCTGAGCTGTGTSTGCCCAGGACCCCGCTGCCCGTGGGGCCCCAGGGATCTCCTCTGCTCTGTGCACATGGAAYGTGGGCTCGGCTCTGGGGGCAGAGGGCTGCACTCTGGGATTGTTGCTGATGATGCTCAGGCTGGTTCTTTGCTTTCTTCCAGAAATCGAAGCCAGGAAAGCTTGCGAGTGGCTGCGGGCAGCGGGATTCCCCCAGTATGCCCAGCTGTATGAAGGTGAGAGCTGCCTCCTCCCGCTGGCCCTGCTCCTTACCTGCCCAGAGCCTGGATCTCATCCAGATTCCAAGGGGGGCTGCAGGGACAGCGCCCACAGCCCCGGGTAGGGGACGGAGGGGATTGTTCACTGATTATACAATTGTGTGTAAAACTTTGAGCCCTTGGCCATGGCCTGGAGAACCAGCCAGTTAACTTCTCTGCATTCCCGAACTTTTCCCCTTCGGGCAGGGCTCTGAGGAATCCTGGGGTGGCTGCTGCGGCCAAGGGCAGCCAGGCTTTGGAGAGCCATCGGCTCTGAAGAGGTTCAGGGAGTGTTTGCCGTGGGTGGGAGCACAGGGTCAGCCAGTGTAGGAAACGTGGAGAGCGACTGCGTCCTCCCTCCTTGTGTCCCTCCCCGCTCCCGCGGCCCCTGCCCGGCTCCAGTTGSCCTTCCTGAGCGCTCAGTGAGCCCTGCCCGGAGCAGAGGGGTCCCCGTGGCTCCCCGGCACGGGGCATGGCCCTTCCCCGGCGTTCCTACTCCCAGCTCCTGTGCCAGGCGCAGGGCGGTGACAGGGTGGCTGTGGAATGGCTCTTGCCTCGGGCTCAGCTGTGTTTCCTTGGAGCCCATGGTGGGACCCCGCTCCCGGCCCAGGGGCCGGTGCGAGGAGCGGCGGCTGCACCGGCCCCGTCTGGCCGGACAATGGCGGGAAGCGGGGCTCCGGCGGCCGCAGCCGTGGCCATTGTTCGGCCGGGCGCTTCCCCCGCCCCGCAGCACCGGCCCCCAGCCGTGGCTGCATGAGCTGCCTGTTTGCTGCCGGTGCCTATTCTGGGGGGCAGGCCCCACGTGCAAGGACAGGCCGGGTTCCTGCTGGGGACAGCCAGCGCCAGGTGCTGGCCCCGGGCGGGGCTCACAGCTGGGGGCAGCGATGAGCGGTGCTGGAGTCTGTCAATGAACCAACCCTTCCCCAGCCTCGCTCCACGGAGCTTCCCACATCCTCCAAGTGTTTCCCTCTGTTTCCCTACCCTTGGTGATCACACTCCGTGGCTTCATGAACAGCTGGATTGGGACCCAKGGGGCTGAGGGTCCAGGTCCCACGTGCACGATCCCAGCAGAGTGGTCTCTGAGTGTGCAGAGAGGAGCAGGGAACTGAATGGAGGCCCTCGGGCACCTTATCACCCTCACCTAAGCCCAGGGCGTGCACCACCTCCAGATGTTCTCCCCTCTTGCTACTCACAGCCTCTCCCTTTTCCCATGCCTGCTGCTGCCCTTTGTCCCTGATGGAGCAGCTGGCTCGGGATCTGCCACTGATGTCACTTCCCTCCCCAGACTCGTCGTTCCCTCTTGACATCAGCGCTGTGAAGAAGGACCACAGCTTCCTGGACCAGGATTCCCTCAAATCCCTGTGCAGGTAAGGCTCCCTTGCGCCCCTGCACAGCGCAGGCAAGGGCTGGGGCAGTGGGCACAGTGTGGTGCCTGGTGGGGTGCTGGGCACTGCAGGTGCCTGCGTTGCACCTCGGCTGGGCTCAGTGCCCGCTCCAGCACTGTCTCTGCGGTGAGGACTCAATCGTTCAAATCAGGCAACCTTGCTGGTGTTGGGTGGTTCCAGGGAAATGACAGCTTTTTTATGAATATCCAGAGCTGCTGGAGAACAGAAGTATTTCCCAGGAATAATTCTTCTCTTTGTGGGGCTTTCGGGCTGTGTTTTAATTTCAAGCTTGGGTAACAAGGCTGTAGAGCTCGATTAGAATTGGATTGGTCAGAGCTGAACTGTCAAACCGAGCACAGTTTTTTTGAAGAGATGCAGTTTTGCTGTCCCTGTTGTCCCACTCCCCAGCCCCCTCCCCCCACCCTGGGTGGCACCTTGTGGCAGTGGTCCCCAGGGCAGGGAGCTGTGTCTGCCCAGGGCACCCTCACCAGAGAGTCACAGAATCATTTATGTTGTAAAGGACCTCTAAGACCATTACATCCAACCATTGCCTAGCATTGCCAGGGCTACTTTGCAGGGATGCTGCATGATGTCTCAGAGAACGAAACAGAGTGTGGAAGCCAGGTCTGTGCACCAAAGAGGGGTCTTGCCTTGTGGGGAGGAGCTGCGGGGGCTCCTGGTGGGGCAGGAGCTGGTGGCTCCCACGGAGGTTTGCCCTGTCCAGGGGGGTCTGTCCTGGTGGGTCTCTCCCTCTCCAGGACACCGCGCTGTTGGCTGCTCTGACCAAGGTTTCTGCCTTGCCAAGCACTCGCTGGTCCATGTGACAATGCCCGGTGTGATGGTGCCCAGTGTGACGATGTTTGGTGTGATGATGTTCGGTGTGACGATGTTCGGTGTGACACTGTTCAGTGTGACGATGTTCCGTGTGACACTGTTCGGTGTGACACTGTTTGGTGTGACACTGTTTGGTGTGACACTGTTTGGTGTGACACTGTTCGGTGTGACGATATTCGGTGTGACGATATTTGGTGTGACGATGTTCGGTGTGACGATGTTCGGTGTGACGATGTTTGGTGTGACGATGTCTGGTGTGACGATGCCCGGTGTGACGATGCTCCGTGTGACGCTGGGTGTCCCGGGGCCAGGCAAGGCAGCCTGGCTGTGCGTTTCCACCTGGACACGGCGCTGCAGCAGTGGCGGGTCTGGGAACAGCGGCGGGAGCTGCTGTCGGGAATGGTGTGCAGGGAGCAGCRTGTGGGGGGACTCTGCCAGCTCAAGCGAGAGCTGGCACCCAAAGCAGGGGACTGGCTGGATGGTCTGTCCAGACGGRCTGTGTGTCACCCGGTGCTGCGGGTGACTCAGCCCTGCCTTGGCTCTCGGGACACGTCATCACACCCGTGTCCCTGCGCTGGCTCCGCGCTGTCCCTCCCACCCAGAACAGAGGAGGGGCGCAAACAGGGTCTGTTTCTTATTTGTTTTCTCGACAGAGAGGCTGCTGTGCCGAGCAGGGGGGGATCCCCATGCCGTTTCCAGAGTGCAGTGGGGCGGGAGGTGATGGGACGTCTCTGCCTGTCCCGCCCTGTCTGAGCTTTCGGGTCCTTTCCTCATTCCYTGTCCCGGCTGCAGGAGCTTCTGAGGTGGTTTTGCTTTAATAACCTGGAGCAGGTCATCCCTGCCCGCTCCCTGGACCAGTGGCCCCCGCAGCTGGCGCGTGCATGGCCTGGCTTGGGCTACCACCTGCTGGCATTGTCCCCTTGTTAGTCGGGTGTCCCTCTGACCTGCACAGCTGCAGCAGCGGGTCACAGGTGACAGCGACAGGCACAGCCAGGGCTCTAAGGCAGGAGACCTAAGAGAAGCCCAAGGCAGCCCTGTGACCGCRGCAGGGCTGGGACTGGCGCTGGGACTGGGGTAAAGCTGCTCTRCTTCTTGCAGGAGGCTGATGACCCTGAACACTTGTGCCTCCATGAAGCTGGATGTTCACTTTCAGCGTAAACAGGTAAGTCCTGGGTGCCCGGGGCAGGTGAGGGGCTGAGGGGTGCGGGCATCATGTGCTCGGTGGTGGGGCATTGTCCTGGGGAGCCCTGGGACTGTCCTGGGCACAGAGTGGCTCCTGGAGGCCTCCGCTGCTGAAGGGATCCCAAGCTGGTTTAAGGGGGTGAACACGCGGCTCTCATCCCCTGGGGCCGTGCTGGTGGCTGTGCCCCCTCGGGGTGTTTGTCCCTGGGGTGGGGGGATGTGCCGACCCTCCTCAGCTCCGACCGACTGATCATCCGCTGTTCTCAACGGCCCACAGAATGAAGACTCTGAGGAGGAAGACCTGTGTGCCATCAGCAGCCGGTGGGCCTTCCAGAGGGACAGCAAGAGGTGGTCCCGGGTGGGGTCCGCCGACGTCCTGTCCCAGGGCTCGGAGGCCGTGAGCTGCACCATGCGCCCGGTGTCCAGCCGCGAGAGCGTCCTCACGGACCTCAGCACCAACCCCGAGGCMGCGTCCCTGCACAGCACGGGCAGCGTGGGCAGCGCGGGTGGCACGGGCGGCACGCTGGGCACTGCGGCCATGCCCTCCGAGCCCCCGTCCCCCCTCCATGCCGCTGCCAACACCTCCAGCGGCAGCCGGAGCGAGCACTCTGCGCCGGAGCAGCCCTCGGGCCGGGCGGAGGGCTCCAARGAGAAGCTGAAGAAGCGGCGGTCTCGGAGCTTCCTGAAGCGGATCGAGTCCCTGCGGAGGAGGGACAAGGAGAAACCCAGCCCAGACGGGAGGCTGGCTCCACACAGCAGCGTCACTGTCCCACCGGCGTGGGGCTCCCTGAAGAGTAATGGGGACCTCGCAGCCACCAGGACCAACTCCTCTAAAAGAGGGATACCTGCCTCTTTCCATGGCAAAAAACACTTCTTCTCGGTATCGTACAGGACTAACCGCCTGCTCGGGGCCGGGGGCACCAAGGGGGGCTCTGACCCCAAACGCAGTGGGGTGTACCTGGAGGACTATGACACGGCCACCGCCGCCGGCGGTGCCTGGACTGCTACCGAGTGCCAGCGCCGAGTTCGCCGCGGCGACTGCCTGGTCTACATCCCCTGTGACCATAAGCCCGGCACCTTCCCCAAATCCCTCTCCATCGAGAGCTTGTGTCCCCTGGGCGGCAGCTCCCTGAGCCGCTGGAACGCAGGGAGCGCGGCCGTGGGGCTGGGCGGGGGCGGCAGCAGCAGCAGCGTGGAGGGCTCGTCCTCCCCCAGGGGCTTTGTCCGCCGGCGCCGCGGCTCCTGCAGCTCCCTGGGCAGCCGGGTCAGCATCTACGACAACGTGCCGGAGTTCGGCAGCAGCGAGGATTTCTGCAAGGACGAGGAGGTCACCTACGAGAACCTCGACGACATCCTGCAGCACATGTGGGGGCTGCAGCAGAAGGTGGAGCTCTGGTGTAAAGCCATCTCCCCCGGCCTGGATGGGGAGGAAGGGGGCGACGAAGAGGARGATGAAGAGTCGGACTCGGGAGGGGAACCCTCCAACCTGCATTTCGAAGAGCAGTCCATGTCGGATGTTGGCACCTCTGCCAGCGACTTTGATAGCACTGGGAACTCCCTCAACGAGGCTGAAGAGATCGAGACACGGGAGCGCCGGGATTCGGGGGTGGGAGCGTCACTCACAAGACCCTGCAGGTATCACAGAATCCCCATGGTTTGGGTGGGAAGAGACCTTAGAGACCATCTCGTTCCACGCCCCTGCTACGGACAGGGACACCTTCCACTAGACCAGATTGCTCCAAGGCCCGTCCAGCCTGGCCGTGAACAGGGACGGGGCTGCTGCAGGAGGCAGGGGTGCACAGCCCACGGCCTGGGGCAGCAGCGCCAGATCCCGTGCTCGGGGGGCTGGATGATCGTCCCTTTCCGGGAGGCAGGAGCGGGCGGAGGGAGGGGAACGCGGCTGAGCAGCCGCACGGTGCGGGCAGGGGAGCGCAGCGCGGGGCGCTGGTGCGCTCTGGTGGCTGCAGGACACCACTGCCACCGCTGCCAGCCCTGTCTGCCCGCACAGACCCGTGATTAAAAGGCTTTTCATTAGCTAATAACRAGCGTAAACGCAGGAGGGACGTGCTCCTCCCCGTGCCAGTGTTCCCTGGTGCTTTCCCCGGGAAAGCTACGGCTGTTGCCGAGTTCTGCGGCTTTCCTCACCCTGTTCGGCAGGTGCCAGAGGGTGACATGGCAGTAACCATAAAGGGGTACAGAGCAGTGGGGTTTCCTTAGCTGGGAATGTCCGTGTGTCCCCAGAAAGCTGCGTTGGCACAGCTTCCAGAACTCGCACCGGCCCAGCCTGAACTCGGCCTCGCTGGAGATCAATCGCCAGTCATCGGCCCAGCTCAACCTGCTCCAGAAGTGCTCCCTGCTCCGCCTCACCGCCATCATGGAGAAGTACTCCGTGCCCCACAAGCAAGCCTGGTCATGGTGAGCTGGGGCGAGGGGGCCCAGGACAGTGCCCAGAGGCTGCAGCTCGCACTGTGCCGTGCACTGCCCCCAGCCTGGGGCAGCTTCGGRGCGTGGAGGGGGAAAAGCCGAACCAAGGGCTGTCTTTGCTCTGTCATGTGTGAGCTAGGGCTGARCCCCAGGCTCCTGGCATCATCCTGGCATACAGGAGATGCTCCTGGCATCGTCTGCTGCCAGGGGGGCTGCAGGCCTTCGTGGGGCATTAAAAATGCTGCAGCAACATAAGTGAGTGGGACAGTAGTTTCCTTTCATAGCCAAGTATCAAAGCATTTTGGCTTAACAAAAGGTGCTGCCGTTCCTGCTGGGAAGCTGCCTCGCTTGTATCCAAAACACAGCAGAAATGTGTGTGTGTTCCCAGGGTCCGGCTCCCACTGTGGGGGAGGGCTGAGRGCACTGATCATTGCACTGATGTCTGTCTCTCTGTCCCGCTCTGCAGGACTGTCCCCAAGTTCATGAAGCGGAGTAAAGTCCCTGACTACAGGGACAAGATGGTTTTTGGGGTGCCGCCCATCGTCAACGTGCAGCGGACGGGGCAGCCCCTGCCCCAGAGCATCCAGCAGGCCATGCGCTACCTGCGCAGCCAGTGCCTGGACCAGGTGAGGCCGCGGCTGCTGGGCAGGGGCATGGGCACTTGGGAAAAAAGTAGCTTTGGGGGTCCTTTTGTTCAGTTCTTGTGGCGTGTGCTGAAGTGGGGAGGGGGGGATTGTCTGTGGAAACCCCACACCCAACAGCGTCCCCTTGGCCATCCCTCACTCAGCGTCTCCTCTGGGTTCAGGGGTGAGCCCTGTGGGGAGGGTGTCTTTGTCTGTCCCGTGGGTGCCCGCTCAGCCCCGCTCTGCCCCGCAGGTTGGCATTTTCCGGAAGTCCGGGGTGAAGTCCCGGATCCAGGCGCTGCGGCACATGAACGAGACCAGCCCCGACAACGTGGACTACTCGGGGCAGTCGGCGTACGACGTGGCCGACCTGCTGAAGCAGTACTTCCGCGACCTGCCCGAGCCCATCTTCACCAGCAAGCTGACCGACACCTTCCTGCAGATCTACCAGTGTAAGGCCGGGCTGGGGGGCGCTCGGGGGAGCAGGGGTCCCTCTGTTCTTCGGACAGGGTGGGGGGAGCGGGTGGGGGCCGCCCCGCTGACGCTGCCCCGTGCCCGCAGTCGTGTCCAAGGAGCAGCGGCTGCAGGCGGTGCAGGCCGCCGTCATCCTCATGCCGGACGAGAACCGGGAGGTGCTGCAGACCCTGCTCTACTTCCTGAGCGACATCGCCTCAGCCGAGGAGAACCAGATGACGGCTGGGAACCTGGCCGTGTGCCTGGCCCCCTCCATCTTCCACCTCAACGTGTCCAAGAAGGAAAGCACGTCGCCCAGGTAAGGGCTGGCCGAGCCCCAGCTCCCCACTGCCCCTTCCCTGCCCGCTGTGGAGGGGACCATGGGGAATGGTGACACACGGGGGCTCTTGGCACAGCTCCCATTGCTCTGCTCTGCGGAGAGGGGTCCCTGCTCTGTGACACAAATGAGAGCCATGGGGGTCTAGAGGTGCCCATCAGTGCCAACACTACCTGATCCCCCACAGGGCCATACACAAGAGGGGCACGATGGGGAAGCCGGACCAGAAGGACCTCAATGAGAACATGGCCGCGACGCAGGGACTCTCCCACATGATCACCGACTGCAAGAAGCTCTTCCAGGTGGGTGGCAGTGGTGTCCCAGCCTAGTGCTGCCCGTGGGAGGTGTGACCTTGCCGGCAGGTGCCAGTCCTGGGGCGAGGTGAGGGCACCCATCACTCAGCAGGACAGCTGCCACCAGCCGGTCACCCTGGGGCCAGCTGCATCTCCTGGGGCAGGAGATGGTGCAGGCTGTATGTCCATCCTCCCCGCTCCCTGGGGGGATGAGCTATTGTTCTCTAGCTGTSCAGAACCACTCACAAAGTCCCCACAGGATCCCACTGTCTCACTGAAAATCTGTGTGTTTTTGGTTTGTAGGTCTCCCATGACATCCTGCTGCAGCTGAGCAGCTCCTATATGGCCGCAGAYGCTTATCCCCATCCCCTGGCTGACTTGGTGTGCCAGGGGGAGAGCAAGGATTTACACTCCTACTTTGAGCAGAGTGTCCAGAACCTGCTCAAAGAGTCCTCAGAGAAGTTCAAGGGGTGGCTGAGCACGCCAGGGCCCCTGAACACGGAGCTGTCCTGCAAAAAGGTAAATGTCACTGTGTGGAGGGGCTTGAGAACATGCAGGGAAATGTGTATGGGGTGACCTCTCCAGTAGCCAGAGCAGGTCCCACCCCATCCCTCACTAGCCAGCAGATGGGACTGTGCTGCTCCATGGCAGTGGAGCCATCAGTGAAGCTCCTCAGGGGTCAGCACTGCGGGGGTCCCGCGGGACAGCCTGTCTGACCCTCACCTCTCCCCTCAGGTTGGGGACGGGCACCCTCTGCGCCTGTGGAAGGTGTCCACGGACGTGGAGGCCCCTCCCGCCACGGTGCTGCASCGGGTGCTGCGGGAGCGTCACCTGTGGGACGAGGACCTGCTGCAGAGCAGGGTGGTGGAGGCGCTGGACAAGGACATGGAGCTGTACCACTACGTGACGGACAGCATGGCCCCGCACCCGCGCCGGGACTGCATGGTGCTGCGGTGAGGGCGGGCGGCGCCCGGGGGGGTTGCGCTCCGTTTGGGGCATCCCCTCTGCCCCAGCCCCTTCTCCCCCTTCCCGGGCTGTGTGGGCTCCCCCCGCTCCGATCCCGCCGTGTCCCCGGGGTGGGCGCAGGGTGACTCCCGCCGTGTCCCCGGGGTGGGCGCAGGGTGACTCCCGCCGTGTCCCCCGCCAGGCGCTGGCGCACGGACCTGCCGCGGGGAGCCTGCCTGCTCAGCTCGCTGTCGGTGGAGCACGACAAGGTGCCGCTGGAGGGAGGCGTCAAGGCCATCGTGCTGACGTCCCAGTACCTCATCGAGCCCAGCGCCATGGGCCGCTCCCGGGTGACCCACATCTGCAGGGCTGACCTCAGGTACCGGGGCCCTCCGGGGAGGGGATGGAGCAGCCAGGGAGGCACCGGAGCTGCCCCTCCCTCCGTGTGCCTGCTCCTGCCTGCCCCGAGGAGAGGGTGCTSGTCTGCGGACAGGGTTTACCCGCCCGGTGGGGACCGGGAAGGAGCCCCCGGCTCGGTCAGCCAGTGCTGGCCCTTCTTCTGGTGGCTCCGAGGCGGCAGCGAATCCCTGGAAGCTTCTGCAGAACGTGGGTGCTGTGGGGGGCCGGAGCCCGGCGCTGGTGCTGCTGGGCTGTGCAGGGGCGCGAGGGGGGCTGCTGGAAGGGGGAGCCTGGGTGGGTCATAGATATTCCCCCGCTCTGCCACATGCCTGCAGTGCAGACGGGGAAGGCCAAGTCCCCGTCCTGGCACACAGTGCTCGTTGGGCACCTCACCGTCCCTCCCCCGGGGGCTGTGCCGAGTGCCTGTCCCCGAGCCAGGGGGGATGTGCTGCTCCGGGATGGTTGCCAAGGTCTCTCCTGCTCACCCACCCCTCTCCTGCCTCTTCCCTGCTCCAGGGGCCGGTCTCCCGAGTGGTACAACAGAGTCTTTGGYCACCTCTGTGCCATGGAGCTGGCGAGGATCCGAGACTCTTTCCCAGCCCTGAATCCCAGCGGCCCCGAGACGAAGATCTGAGGCAGCAGGAAGATGCTCTGTCGTGGACTTGCCGGTGGATCCGGACTGGGGCTCTCCGCAGGGAGCGGGGCGTGGGCAGTGCCCGTGGAGGGGAGGCAGAGGCACATATTGATAAACGTCCTTTCACCCCGGGCGGGGCAGTCCCGGCCCACGGCCCGGGGCTCCGTGGTGTCCCGCAGGAGGGGCGGGGAGCAGRGGGAAGGAGTGGCCGTGGGGTGACCCCTGGCCCGTGGCAGGAGCTGTGTCCCCCACACGACAGCAGGGGCAGAGGAGCGTGGAGTGAGGCGGGAGCGGGGAGGACGGGGCCGTGCCCGCAGGTCGCAGCGCTGTGTCGGGAAGTGCAGGGTGGGCAGCGAGGGGAGGGTTGTGTGTGKGGTGTCACCCGCTGGGGACAGCCARGGAGTCGCTGTGAGGTAGTGGAAGAGGCTGCTGGTTCTGGGAGGAGGRGGCTGCCTATAGACACATAGGTACAGCCTGTGTGCCAGCCCCTGTYGAGGGGCAGAGGGAACCTAATGCAACTTTGGTGCTGAATTCATGGAAGAAGCAGCCCTGTACTCCTGTGCCTTGCTCTTCCTTGGCTGAAAGCCCTCTCTCTGCGCAGGTTGGCACTGAGAGAAGGGTGGATGGACCACGTTCCAAGCCAAGCCCATCCCTCAACCAGCCAACCCGTTATTTGGATGGGGCAGGACATTCCTAGAGCCCCAGAGCAGCTGTTCCTGACTGGGATACGCACTGGGAAGGGGCAGTGCCTGGAAAGAGGCCTCGGGGTGGGGAGAGAGGCCCCGGGGTGGGGAGAGACTCCCCAGAGCAGCTCCCCCTTTGTGCTGCCCTCGGCATCCAGTGCCATACGCGGAGGGGGGGGAGGCGTGGCAGGAGGGGGAGTTGTTTGGGATTTGCCCCTCTTTAGGCAGCTACACATGGCCCGTGCCCATCTCCCTGCAGAGACGTCCATTCCCCTTCCCACCCTTCCTTCCCTCCGTGAAGGAACTGTCAGCACCTGGGAGATGACCTGGTTTCTCCGTTCAGGCAGGGACCCAAATTCCCAGACGTCGTTCCAGCTGGAAGGCAACGTGACCTGTGTGCTGGGAACCCCCAGTGTCAGTCTGGCCATAACTGTCTGTCTTTTGGTTAAAAAAAAGCACAAATCAGCCTCTCATCTGTGTTTTTATATATATGTATTTTATATATATATATATATATATATATAAAAATATACCTAACATATGGGAGAGTGAATTTCTCCTGATATTTTTTAAAGGTTTTTTTTTCTATCTATAAATACTTGTACAGGTGGAATATTAATATATAACTCTGGTAGCAGAGATCAGCACCAGGTGATGCTCACTTAGAGCTGGGTATTTTGTATTTATAGGACTTTTCTTTTGTATCAKATGGAACTGCAGCAATCATTTGACTCGGATGGGGGCTGCTCTTCCCATCCGTGCAATTAATAAAGTACTAACAAGATCTGCTGGCTGATGAGGAAACCTCCGTGCTCAGGGCTTCTCCAGCACCGGAGAGCCCAGGGCTGAGCATCCTTGGAGCTGCCCACGCGTGGATGAAGAGACCCAAACCCAGCACTTCCCACATCCAGCTGTGCTCCAGGGCCTTGCCAGGGCTTGGGGTTCTCCTGGCATTGCCACCTGCAGCAGGGAGAGCAGCCTGAGGAGGAGCATCCAGCACCAGCGATGCTGATGAAGAAGAACCAMGTTGTGCTGGTGAATTCCCTGGAGCAGACCCTCTCTTCGCTGTTTTGGAAGCAGTGGTGGGCCCCAGCAGGATGGCAGCAGCCCACGGACCCACGCAGACATCCCCCTGATGGAGGGTGTGGGCTCTCAGGGACCCCCACTCCCACAGGGAACCCTGTCCTGCCTCACATCGTCCCCATTCCCGGGTCCCAAGTCCCCACTGGACTGAGTGGAGTTCCCCCACCCTCTCCATGATGCTGTGCTGGGTGCAGATATGAAATAACACCCCAAAGCCTCTGCAAAGCTGGCTGGAGGCATCCCAGGGCTTCTGGGCTCCCATACCCCAGCCACGCTCCCAAATCCGCCTCTGCTCAGCAGTGTCAGCTGATCAATCCAACAGKGTTTTCCTCCAACCCCTGACTTGCACAAACGAACATTTAAAAATCAATTTCTTATTGAAATCCTCCAAGTTTCATTAACAGACATTTATGTTTTTTCCCTGCACATTATTACAGATTAATGTTTTCAAGCCTTATAAAAGCCAATCCCTACAAACTTCACAAACCTCTGCATTGGGAAATGACTGCAGAGCAGCAATGCCAGGCTCAGTTCAGCTTAATTAGAGATAAAAGGAGAGAAAATCATTCCCTATTAGCCAGTCAGGTAGAAGCTGTACCATACTTAGAGTGCAAACAGCCCAATTACAGCGAGGAAGATGCACAGTTGTCTTCCATTACAGGTACTTGAAAATGTGCATCTGGGGAACACTGATTATTTTCTCTTTGCAGAGAGCAGCTGCAGCCCTCCCAGCCAGCTGTGTGGGCCATCCGCACCACAGGAGTGATGCTTGCCCAGCCTGCCCAGCTGCCCATCCCTGGGCCACTTGGGTGTTATCTCAGCCCGGGCAGAAGGATCTCTAAAGGCATTGCTCGACCACAGCTCTCAGTGCTGAGGTAGCACCTGGCTGGTGRAGTCTACCTGGCCCCCACCACCTACACAACACCTACCTGGCCTTCACCACCCCGTGTGCCCCTTCAGAAACACACATCGCTCTGTACCACACCTGTGCCAGGATGGGGCCCCCACAGCTCCTCAACTTCTCCGTCTTCAAGGGCAGAATGTTCTCCTTGCCCCAAATCAGCCCCATCCAGGAGACACCCCCTTGTCCCAGGGGATTTAAGCAGTATGTTCGCGCTGGGGGCTTCCAGAGGGCTGGAATCACTTTCTCAAGGGATAGGAGTGAACTGGTTTCTCTTCCTGCACCCACATCGGGGTTTTAACTGAGCTGGCAGCTCAGCACCAGATCCACTGACTCCCACCAGCCCCTACGTGGGGATGAGAATGGGAAAGAAAAGGGAACTTTGTTGAGATAAGAACAGCTTAGCAATCAATACAAAATATGCTAATAATGCTAATGAAGAAAGAGAAATAAAACCCAGGAGAAACAAGTGACGCCCAGTGCAATTACCCAGCCCTTGCTGTCACAGCATCCTTGCACTCTGTATTTCTCAACATGACCTTTGTTAGTGGTCCAGGAGTTTCCCACCCTTTGGCAGCAGTCCTTGTCCAGCTCCTGGGATCGCACCTCCTCCCAAGCCCAGGATGATGTGGGGCTGTTGGACACCTCCCCACTCAGCCGTGCAGCCCAGCAAATGTTCCAGTACAGACCCCGAGGGGCTCGGGGGAGGTTTGTGCAACCACCTGGCATGGATTGATATCCCGGGATTGCCCGGGTGTGACTCCACAGCAGAGCTCAGCAGTCGCTCCAGCAGGACTGCGCAGACACCTTCCCACCGGGATAACCTCATGTTTGAGCAAACCACTCCAGCTTTTCCCGTTTGGTTTGTTTTCCACTGGGATTATCCCTCAGTTCTCACTCAGGCCTGGCTTCCCTGATGCTTTTTCCCCCTCTGGATGAAGACCTTGGCAGCACAGCAGTCACACCAATGGGCACTCTGATTTCAGCATCCCTGTGGAACAGACATTGTCTGGACAAGACGGGAATTCAGGCATCCTCACTGCCTGACCCCAGTGACCAATGTTTGGGGCAAAAATGTTCATTTTTACATAAAAGAAAGGGCTGTGAACCTGGGCAGTGCTCCCGGCCTGCCAGCACTGCATGGGCACCCGACGGACATGGCTCCTCCTGGGATCGTGCACCCAGCTCCGAGAAGGGCCTGCCATGTGTCCTGTGRGATGGTGAGTGGTCCCAGCACGAATACCAAGGGATCAGCCCACTTCAGATCACAAATTGTCCATCTGCACCTCCCAGCCTGAGGCACCTCTTTGGGCTCTGCATTCCTTTTCTCTCTCCTCAGAGGCAGGAGAAGATCCTCCAGGCAGAAGAGAGACRGGAGAGGGCAAATGTGAGATAACGCTGCTTTAACTGGTGCCTAGAAAGTTGAAAAAGGCACAATCGGACTAGATCTTGTAGGCAGATGAAGTCCTTGTGGGAAGGAGAAGGRCCCAGGGACTGAAAAAAGTGGGAGAACAAGTGTTTCTTAGGAGCAGGGATGTTTTAGTAGCAYGGCTACAAAACAGGATGGAAGGACATTTGGGAAGGCTGCTCAGAGGATGCTCCAGCTCTGCTTTCAGTGACAGCCAATGTGTCATTCCCACGGTTTTTAACTGGAATGACGAAGCCCGGCGGATCCCTGGCCGTGGCTGCAGAGCTCAGGAGGGGATCCCACCTGCACCCCGGCCGATCCATCCCAGTGCAGGCGGCTGCCGCAGGCGGAGCTGGGCCGGCATCAAGGCACTCCCGGAGCACGTCCATGCTAATGACAGCTGTGATCCCGCTCGCCAGTGCCACTCGGTTTTATGACACTCTGTTCCTGCCGGGAATGGGTTTTCTAGGGCAAGAACAYGTCCCRTCACCTGCCGCAGGGGTGTGTGCTGCGGGACAGCTGGCAGGCGAGCGGCTCCTGCTGCCCTGAGCCCGCCCTGCTCTCGTTGTGCCCTCAGTGCCTCTAGAAGAGGCAATTCCACCATGGGTGCTGTCCCAAGGGTGCTGCTGCTGCCTCTGCAGCCCAGCCAGGAGCTGGTGGCATTACGSTCTTCTTCCCAAACTATCCAGGAGTTTTACTGTCTATCATCAAACCCCTGTTTGTCACCTGGTGTGAGTTTATCACATTYGTTATTTTATCAATACAACAAACAAACAAACCCCCACCCCGCTCCAACAGCGTCACAATCTTCAGTTCCAACTGCAGTATCTCTGTAAAGCACAGCCCCTCCCTGGAAAATCCGCTTTTCCCAGAAACGTCCCCAGCATCCCAGCCCCGCATGTGGAAGCATCACAGACTCCGCACGTGGAAGCAGCTTTTGCAATAATAATCAAACCTTTAGCAAACATCATTAGAAACAACTTGCCCATGAGCAGAAATAATTGCCAGGTAATTGCTCTATGGGCAGCCGAGCAGGGAACACAGGAACACCATTTTCTCCATGTTAAATAGGGAAACACAAGTAGGGAAAGAGAAGCACCAAAGGGCAAAAGTTGCTGCTTAAGGGCACAAGATGGAGAGAGACACCTGCTCTGACCCCACACCCACCTGCTGCTTGGCTGGCCTCGGGTGGGGGCCTGAACCCACAGCTCCGGGAGCTTTGGCTTTCCCGAGGCTGGGATCYGGAGGCACAGCTGGCTGCGTTTGCCTTGTCACTCTGCCCCTGCTCCTGCTGTCCCGCCCCCAGCAGGACATGGCACCCCGGTGCTCCCCTGTCCCTTGGCTGGGACTCGGGCATCCACACCAGGCTGCTCTGGAGCACCTTGGGAGAGATCTGGAGCACTCATTGCCAGCAGAGGAGCAACCCAGGTGCTGATGTTTTACTCACCTAACCCAGGTACTGGTACTTTAAACACTTCACCCACAGCCCCCCAGATTGCTAAAGCAAGCCAGGAATTTCCCCCTTTCCCCGCTGAAGCTTTTCCCTGTCCCTGCACACCCCCGTCCTCCTCTGGCCGTGCCCGCAGGTTCTGCGGGTGGGCAGCGTCCTTTTGGGGGGAAAACCAGTCACAAGAACCTGGTGGCAGTTTAGGGCGCCGCGGGSAGCAGATTATGCAAATGAGGACATCCGCTTTAATGGCATTCCAAGATTTTTAGTCAAATTTAATTACCTTCCTTCTTCCCCCTCTCTGTGCCTGTCCYTGATCAAATTAAAACAAACAACCCCCAGCAGAGTGTTTGTGACAGGCATCGTGTTGGAGACTAATTAAAACCTCACGGTTGTACCGCAATGAGCCTGGCAGCCGCCCCTGCCAGGCAGCGGGGGGACAGGGCAGGCGGCACGGGGACGGGGACAGGGACAGGGCAGGTGGCATAGGGACAGGGATGGGGACAGGGCAGGTGGCACGGGGACAGGGACAGGGCAGGCAGCATAGGAACAGGGATAGGGACAGGGCAGGCAGCATAGGAACAGGGATAGGGACAGGGCAGGTGGCATGGCACGTTCGGCGCTGGATGCTCCCCACGGCAGCTCATTATCCGCTCCCGATCCCCTGTAACAGCTCCCATGCCACGGCTGCTGGGGAGGGACCTGCAGGGGGAACACGTGGATCGCAATTAACTTCTGCAATAATTTAACAGACTAATTAATAAACCCATGCGGCACCTTCTCTGGGGTGCTGCGGAGGCTGGCGGGGTGAGGTCTGTGYGGGAGCTGCCGCCTGCCATGGAGCTGGGGAGGGGGGACAGCTGAGCTGAGCGCCCTGTCACGCGTCTGTCCCGGACAGAGAGGTGGTCCTGGGCACACGGGAGCTCAGGCTGGCCCTGRCAGCTCTGCCTCCCCCTGCCCAGCTCCCTCCACCCCAGCCCAGCGTGAGCTCCCTGTTCCTGCCCTGCTTCCCCTGCCCTGCAAAGCTCCAGGTTTGACCTTGGCACAGAACCCCCTCTGTGTCCTCTCAGGGGTTTGCCTTTTTCCCTGTTGTTCCCATCGGGATCAAGTTGGCAGCTCGGGCTCCCTGTCCCCCTGGCCACAGGGGTCCCGCTGGGATGGGGGGACAGATGGATGTCTGCAGGCCCTGCATGGCTGAGCAGTGGGGGGGAACAATCCCCGTGTGATGAACCGGCCGTGACCCAACCCCTCGCAGCCTCTTCCTTGTTCTGGCATCGATGAAGTCACTAAATGATCCCTTGTTCATATTCCCGTAAATCAATAGGTCCTGGCGCTGTTACACACTGGCTGGTTCCAGTATTTTAGTTGGGATAGTCCTCAAGGGGAGTTGGGCTCGTTAATTAAATCCATCTAATCAATCTGGCCTGGAAGGGCACCGGTTATTTATTCATCARAGGCTGCACCGTGCAGCCCAGGCGATCTGAAAGGCAGTAAATAAACATGGAAATGAAAAGCTGAGGCAGCAGAGTTTGCCTGGGCCTGGGAGACTTCAGAGCTGGGTCAGATAATATAGGATCACATGTTTAATTTAACAAAATCCAATAAAAAGTGCACCTGGACTGAACGAAATCCCCGGGATGGGGGAGCCGCCAGAGTTGAGGGGGGATGAGCCCTCGGGGGTCGGGGTGTGCCCAGCCCCTGCCCTCTCCCACAGCCCACCCGTGTCCACACAGCCAGGGAGACCTCGGGACCAGGGGAGCACCAGGCTCAGGCCGGGCGTTCCCAAAGCAGCTTCCCGTGGATTGTCCTGCTCAGCCGCCTCTGCTGCCCAGGAACTCACAGCGCGGCGGGGCTCACATGTTCCTGGGAAGTTAATTACAACGAGAGCCTTTCAGGAACTAGGGAAGAGGAAAGTTTCAGCTGATGGACAGGAAAACAAAGGAGGGCTATGTGTCACTTTTCAGCTCATGCTTTGCAGAACTGTTCTCTGCTCTGGTGTGAAATGCCGAGGGAGCCGAGCTGCCGGGAAGGGATGAGCTCCCTCCCGCCCCGCCTGAGCCTGGCTCTGCCACTGTTGGAAACCAGAGTCATTTCAATATTGTTGTGACTGCAAAGACCTGCAAATCAGCGCCGAATAAAACACCACTGCTCCGAGTGGGGCACGTGGCTGAAGCCATGGGCCTTGGTCCCATGGGTTTGCTGTCTCTTGCAGTTTGAAGAGCTGATATATCCCTTCTGTTGTGGTTTTCAGCCCCAAGAACCTGAATTAACCTCCACACTGCTGGGATGGCCTGAGAGCACTCCCAGAACAAAGGCAGAGGGTTCTTGAGGAGAGCAGGAACCCTCTGTCCAGCAGCCTCTGGGAGCTTTCACCAGGCCTGGGATGATGCTCCTGCTGCAGGCAATGCCTGCGGGGTTCATGGACTGATGGCACCGCTAAATATGGGGAGTGGGGGTGCGACCACCAAAGGGGAAGTGTTGTCACACAGGTACAGGTGGGGGTAAAGGTGTGAAGTGAGTCAAGGAGCTGGTAATGTAGAGCTTGCGGGAATGCTGGCCCACAGGACAGAGCTGCTGGGATGAGCGTTGGTGTGGGACAAGGCCAGGGACCTGCAGGGAGGACAGGAGGAAGATGAGGCATCACTGTACCTGTGCAAAGAGACGTTCTTGCACCTCTGCAAGGGCTGAGGAAGAGAGATCTGGAGTGGCTGGATGAGGAAGATGMGGAAAACCTGCCAGAACACAAGCATGGGTAGAAGGATTGAGGAAGAGTGTGGCAGGAGCACAGTAGAGCAGAGCCCAGCTCCAGCTGGGCCATGGTCAGGGGTTGAGGCCGAGCCCCCCGAGCACAGGAATGTTCGGAGCTGAGGTTTGCTGCCAGCTGCATTCAGCACCCCTGGGTGACAYGTGGAGGGTGGTGGCTCCCCTGAGACAGGGAGGGCAGGGAGTAGGAGGAGGCCTTGGATTCTGTGTGTGGTCTAAGCCAGACTCTGCATGGAAAAAGGTAATTCCAGTGTGGGTGGGTGCTGAGGCTGTCAGGGCATGGGGGCACGGGATTAGCTTGTAAATCATAATAAATGAATATGCAAAGCCGGGGAGAAGGGTTTGTCCCACTGCAGCTCCCTCTCCATGTGAAAACTCTGACTCGGATGTCACCCCACCACCAAGTCATTTTCCCAAGGTCCCAAACACCTGGAAAACCTGGAAAACTTCTGCAAAGGGATGCTCTGCCCACGTTTTGTGAGTGCGCTGCCACTGAGGAACAAAAGACCTTTGGGAACAGCTGCTGTGGAARGGGGCACCTCCAGAGAGCAGGAAGGTGCCCTCAGCCTCCTCCTCCACCCGCTCGCTGGGGTGCGTTGGGCTGGCAGAGCCCGCAGCCCTCCCTCCCTCCCTCCCGGTTCATCCGGCGCAGCAGCATCACCCCGGGCCGCGGGCGGGGCAGGGCGGGGACAGGTCCCGGCAGGGCCAGGGCAGGGCAGGGCGCTGCCATCCCCTTGGGGGGCTTTGCCGGGGGGCAGAGGCCAGACCCGCCTGAGCCCTCCCCCCCTCCGCCAAGTCCTGCATCCCCCCCGGGCTGCGCTGGTTCCTGTGGTACCTGCGGCTTTCCTCTCCCRCTTTCCCGGGAGCTGTGACAGAGCTCTAATGAGAGGAACATGAACTATTAAGTCGTTTCAGYCATGAAGAGAGAAGTGGGGTTTGCATCCAGGTTTGTTTAACGCAGTGTTTTTCCGAGCTGGTCTCTCCCCGTGTCCCAGACTGCCGGTGATTCACCACGACCTCATTACCTCTGAGTTAACACAGCGCGCTTGGCTGCTGGGAGATGGTTTATTAATTCTGGACTCGTTCCCATGAAGATGTGTCCTATCTAGAAACAAAATGCTTTTATCATGTGTCCCAAGATTCTGGCCAAGCCATTTGGTCTCCAAGTTTGCCTGGGGTGAGGGCAAGAGCATGAGGAACAATAAATCCAATCTTTCAGACAGTTTTTCCTCCGAGGATCAGAAAGCTCAGACACTGCTGCCTGAAGGATGCCCTGGGCAGGGGATGGGGAGGAGATGGTTCGTTGGTGTCCCTGTTAGACAGCAAAGCACAGGAGCTGTGTCCTGTTAGTGGGATGAACAGAGCATATTCCCCAGTGCAGCGGGTTCCCGGAATCCCTGAATGGAAAATCCATAGGCCTGGAAACAAATGCATTTGTTCTCTGGCTGTCTCCATCGTTAGCTGGAGGAACGTGCGTCTTCTCTGGGGGCCRCAGTGGGAAGACAGATGGTGAGAGCGACTCCAGCTGTCAGTCCCCGGAGACGAGCGGAGGAATCAGTGTTTGGCATCTGATGTAGCTCTGCTCCCTCCTCGAGTCACTGCCGTCCCCAGCTCTGAAAGACGTGTGTGAGACAGTTAAATTAAACCTCAGCCAGCCCAGGGATGCGTGCTGGGCCCTCAGACACGTCAGCTGGCAGCTCGTCACCAGGGACCAGTGGATCTGCGTTCACTCCCTGGAATCTGGGTTTCTGCCTCCTTCCCCTTGCASGGCAGAGTTACCCTGGCCTGGGGGAGGATTGGCAGCCAAACCAACCAGGCRGAGCTGAGGCCTGCAGGCAGAAATGGGCATGAACAGCTTCTGGGAAAGGGGGAGCCTTTGGGGAGCATCCCCTTTCCAGGGCTGGCTCCAGAGCTGGGGACAAGCCAAAGGGAGCCCTGCTTAGGGGACAGCTGTGTTACCCGGGCAAGGGACACCTGAGAAGCAGAAACACTRGAGAGGAGAAGRAGGAGGAGGAAGAGGGAGACATTCCAGGAGAATCCCTATCTCGATGGAGAGGGAGCGTGGTCCAGGGCTGTAACACATCCCAGATGAGGAGGGAAGGGCTCAGCAGAGCATGAGTCACTGCAGGGGAGGGGAGAGCAGCTCTCTGATAAGACGTGAAGCAACTTCCAGCGGTTGGTCAATCTTCATTCACCGACTCTTGCACAAGGGGCCCTCGGGGACCTCGGCATTCACCCCCTCCCTTGGCTGCGCCACGGTCCTTGTGTCCTTCCTGGGCACGTGGCAGTGAGGTCCTGGTGCCCAGARAGAGGGTGGGAAGGGAGAGGTGACAGCTGCCTGTAGGGTCAATCCAGATGATGCTGCCTCCAGAGACTTCAGGARGGTCCGTTCCCAGCACAGATAGGACCCATCCCATCCCCACTGGCACGAGAAGCTGAAGTTAAGGGACACCTTCCACTATCCCAGGTTGCTCCAAGCCCCATCCAGCCTGGCCTCGGACACTTCCAGGGATCCAGAGCCAGCCACAGCTTCTCTGGGCACCCTGTGCCAGGGCCTCACCGCCCTCTCAGGTGAATCTCCCCCAGTGGTCCAGCATCTCCTTCCCATCCTTCCCATCGTTTTTCCCTACCCGTGACCCCGCTCTGTCTCAAATTGCTGCAGATCAGTCCGGTCTCGGCACGGCCCCCCTGTGGGTGTGGGTCCATCTGTGGGTGCGGGTCCGTGGGTCCGTCCGTGGGTGCGGGTCCGTGCCCGGAGCCGCCGCGCGGGGGCAGGCGGAGACCGCGGGAGGCGCGCGGGGCCGGGCATCGCTCCTATGGGAATCTCTCCGGGATGGACGGAAAGCCTGGAGCAGGGGGAACGCCGCGGGCTGCGCTGTCCTCAGTGGGGTCCGCGAGCGCTCCTGGGAGCGGTGGGACAACGAGCTCTGAAACCGAACCGATACAGGGCTAAAGGGAACGAATCCACCGGGAATGGCSTCCCGACTGCGGGGGCGAAGGGGTGAACTTGGAGCGCGACAGGGCAGGGGAGGCACAGGCAGGCGATGAGCCCCACGAGATGTGAGGGCACGAGTGGGTGCAGAGAGGAACCTGCACTGGGACCAGGTCACCAAACGGCTCCCAGGCTCTGCGCTGAGCTGGGGTTTCTGTTTGTGTCCGTCCCGGAGCTGCAGCCAGGCCACGGGGGTGGATGTCCACACCTGCAGATYCCACAGGCAGACACTTCCAGAGTCACTCCCGTGGGCGCTGCCTGGGGCCAGCACCTGCTGCTGCCAAGACCATCCTCTTCTGGAGCTGTTCGCTCCCATCTGGGGTTGTTCCCAGCCCCCCTCGCTCCCTCTGGAGTGTCCCACTGGAGACACCCGCGTGACAGCGGGMTCCTCGTGCCGGGGAGTGGGGCTGGCACGGGCCCCACCTGCCACCAGCGTCCCTGCCTGGGCTGCCGCGGTTGCCGGGGCAATGGCAATGATGTGATAAACAGAGGGAAATGGGGATGACGCCAGCAGGGAAAGGGCAGAATGGATTTTATTTCACGTTTATTGAAGCACAAATTGCCATAAGAGCCAACTTCCTCGTGAGCAAACAAGGGAAGCCGAGACCCTCTGGGCTGCACGGTCTCTCTCCGGGGTCCTTTCAGCCTTTCAGCCAACATCCCTGACCTGCTGCTTGAGCTGAGCTGCGGGTTTTCCATGGAATTGTCCGTTTGCATTTGGAGACAGATCTCGGGGTGTTCGGGAAGGCTCTGCTGGCAAGGGTGAGGCTGGGATGGCCACTGCAGGCTGCTCTGCAGGGAGCTGCTCCCTTCTCCAGGATGCAGCACTGGAGCAGCATGGGAGGTGGGGAAGGAGCCTGGAGGGACAGGAGAGCTCTGCTGCCTCTGACTAAGCTGGGGGGAGGCTGCAGCAGAGGTTATGACTGGTCTAACAGCAGATAAGGAACAACAAATCCCAGATTTTGCATCCACATTTGCATCTCTTTCTCCCACCTTCCTGGACTGCAAGATATAGAGTTGGAGAGACAAGAAAGACACTGAGGGGCTGCAGCATGTCCAGGGAAGGGAACGGAGCTGGGGAAGGGTCTGGAGCACAAATCTGATACGGAGAGGCTGAGGGAGCTGGCGGGTGCTGAGCCTGGAGAAAAGYGGGAACCTTCTTGCTCCTACAACTCCCTGACAGGAGGGGGCAGCCGGGGGGACGGKGGGGGGGGGGGGGGGGGGGGGGGGGGGGGGGGGGGGGGGGGGGGGGGGTGTCGAGCTCTGCTCCCAGGGAACGAGGGAGAGGATGAGAGGGAACAGCCTCAAGCTGTGCCAGGGAGGTTTAGTTGGATATTAGGGGTGATTTCTTCCCCCCAAAAGGGTGGTGAGGCACTGAAAGAGGCTCCCCAGGGCAGTGGTGGAGTCTCCATCCCTGGGGGGATTTAACAGATGTCCTCTGGAAAAGTTACAGCGAGGGTTTAGGGAAGATCAAGTACCTCGGAGAGGAATTTCCATCTGTAGGTAACAGTACCCCCATGGGCTGGTGCTCCTGTGCATCCCTGTGTGTCCCCAGCACAGCCCCCAGCACACAGATGGCTCCTGGCCGGAGCTGCAGCCCGGGAGCAGGGATGAGCTGGAAGTGGTAACGTTATCCTYGCTGCAGATGGAATTGCATTTACTGATTTTCAGACCCAGGAGGGCCCATGTACAACTATGGTCTGATCTGCAGGGAGGGGGGGCTGCTCCGAGTGGGGGGGCCAGTGGAAAAATGAGCCAAGGAATGCTGATCTGTACAAAGCCTTCCCAGGTACCCCACTCCACGCGGCTCCTGCTGTCCTGCTTCCAGGCCATCCCACTGTGGGTGAAACAGAGAAGCCCTTGAGGAATTTTAAAGTGTCTACAGGAAATACCTGAAACTCTCTGCAGCAGGAAATGGAAGTGGAGGAGGTTGAGTGGCCACGAGGGCCGAGACACTGGCCTGGAGCATCCTCAGTCTGCTGTGGCTGAGCATGTGGAGGGAAGGGGATTATCCACAGCTGGTGAAACAAAGGGAAAAGATTTCCTTTAAGARAAGGGGAAGGATCCTCTGCACTCACTCACAGAGTCCCTGGTTGGATAATCCCCCGAGGAGAGGGGAAATGTGCTGCTGGTGCCCATAGGGATCATTTATGGGTGAAATTTTTGGTGATTGTGTTTCCACTCAGCTGGATGAGAGCAGAAATCCACAGACAAACGGAGGCAGAGGCCAGAAGACTTGGCTGTGCACCTCTTCCCCATGGCCCRCTTTGCAGGGCTCTTACCCCACTATTCCCGACTCAGCTGCTCTCCTCCACTCCCTGTGCCTGCCATCCCAATGGATGGATGACCTTGGAAGTGGCTCCAGGCTGCCCAGGGCATGTCCCACAGGCAGGACAGCCAGAATCCCACCTCCAGAGATGTCCAAATCTTCTGGCCACAAGACCCACCTGGGACCCTCTGGGGAGAACAGACAGGGGTGTCCTGACGAGGGCCTTGGGAGGTGGAGGAAGAAGAGGAAGAGGAGGAGGAGGAGAAGAAGGAAGAAGAGGAGGAGGAGAAGGAGGAGGAAGAGGAGGAGGAGGGCAGCAGGGTGAGGACACACATCTGCCGTCRGGAGCCTGTTGGGAGCCGAGCACCCCCTCGCCCTCTGGTCTCCTCATCAGTGACGAACACGTGCACCAAGGGCCACCGCAATGAAATATATATTTATAACAATCATCATTATTATTCTTTCATCAATTTTCTCTCCCGTGGATGGAGCCTGGCAGAGACTTCAGAGCAGGCAGAACTGCTAAAGCAGAAAGTAATGGTGCCCCCAGGACGAATAAACGGAGCACTTCAAACCAGCAGATGCTGCGGAAAGCCCCAGCGCAGGAAATATCTGTGGAATGAATTGGGAGCTTTATGGAGCCGGGGCTGAAGGGCTGTAGGAAAGTTCACCAGCCCAGGAGGGGAGGGGACACAGGGAGGACCAGGAACTGGCACCTCCTGGTGTGTGGCTGGCACCCTGGGGAGCGGGGCTGGCACCTCGGGGTGTGGGTACTGGTGCAGAGTGGAATCCCTCGGTGATTTAGGGTCTGACGTCAGCCCTGATAGGAAAGACAGACAGTTCGCTGCTCATGGGTTCCCCAAATCACCTGTGCAGGAACCAGCGGCTCGGTGAAACCCCAGGAAGAGCTGAGGGGCCCCGGATGGCACAGGGAGGCTCAGCCCCGAGGAGGGAGGGAGGGAGAGGGCTCTGACAGGCACAGGAGCCGAGGAGCAGTAACTGCAGCAGCCTCGGGGGAAGGGGAGGCCCCTGCCCCTCACCCCGCTCACACTGCCCAGCCCCACCGACACCCACACTCCCAGCTCTGCCCGAGCCTGGCTTGGGGAGCCCTGGGCAGCGCCTCAGGAGATGGGACCCGAGGCACAGATAGCATCACCAACTGTGCACCGCCACTGCCGCCCAGGGCCAGGAAAAAATCAATACATCAAGCAAACAAGGTTCCTGTCCTGGAAAGCCTTCAAACTTGTCTGGGAAGAGCTCAGGCAATGCAGCAACAGCTGGGACAAAGGCATTCCTGCATGTGCTGCTGAGGTTTGGCACGTGTCTCCTAGTTCCAGGTTGTTTTTTTTTTTTATAGTACGTCATAAAATAATGTTCTATATTCTATATATTTTTATGACTGGCAGGAGAGCAGTAGAGGGTAGGGATGGCAGGAGGCTGGCCAGGAGGAGGGAAGCTGGGGGAAAGAGTCCCCAGAGGAGCACCAAGGTGGGCGGGTTCCCTGGGAGCAGGGCCTGGCCCGGGGCAGAGGTGTGGGAGCAGCACCTGGAGGAGGGATGGGGCAGGAGGGAGGGATGGGGCAGGTTCAGCACGGCCAGAACAGAGCAGGGGAGGGAGGGGTGGCTGGAGGGGGGTTATGGTCCTGGTCAGCTTTGCCCGGGGGGATGTGAGAGGAAATCCTGCACCGTGGGCTGGATGAGGCTCTGTCCTCCTGCAGCAAGAGCGAGGACATCCGAGGGCTTTTTCATCCACATGCTGGGTGCTGCGTTGTTCACAGCCAGGAAAGCACGGAGGGGTGGGAGGTTCTGATAAACTGCCCTCAGCCCAGCCTCAGGTCCTCCCAAGCTGCCCACAGGTGGGACTGCTGCTGCCCGGCTCTGGCCGCGAGGATGCAGGGCACAGAGGAGATGGCACCGCGGCACGGAGGAGATGGCACCAGGACAAGCCCTTGGTTTTAGCCTGAGGGCACACGGGACTGACCTTTCCCAGAAAGCCACCCCTTGACAGCTGAGGGAACATGACCAGTGACAGCAAGACCTGAAAATGGGTTTTCAGGGAGTAAAATGTTTCTGGGAGTTGACGAGCACAGGGCTTTGGTGAGACGATCCAGAGCGTCAGGCCACGTCTTCYCCACTTCTCCCCAGTGTCCCCAGGCCCTTCAATGGTGGCTGTGTCCRGGGGCCTGCTCTGTCCCCACAGCCCCACACCCAAGCAGGTGCTGTGGGATTTGTGTGCCGTGACGGGAAGGGCAGGGTGCAGAGCCAGCGCGCAGCTGGCACCCAGCCCTTGGCTGCAGGACGGGGCTCATTGGGTGCTCGATTTTTAAGAAGTTCACTGACTTTACAGGCTCCTTCCTGGCCAAGCATGGAAACTCTACTGTGGTCCCAGTGGCATCTGTGGGCCGAGCTGCTGGGTGTGGTGTGCCGGGGCCTGTGCCCCGTGGGTGCTGGGTGGGTGCCAGGGCCTGTGCCCCATGGGTGCTGGGGCTGTGCTGCCGTGGGTGCCAGGGCTGTGCCCCGTGGGTGTGGAGCCTGCACCCCGTGGGTGCCAGGGCTGTGCCCCATGGGTGCCAGGGCTGTGCCCCATAGGTGCCGGGGCTGTGCTGCCATGGGTGCCGGGGCTGTGTCGCCGTGGGTGGCGGGGCCGTGGCCCGGAGCCCACCCGCCTGTGCCAGGCGTGTTCCTGCAGCCCCTCCCGGGCCATCCCCACGGGAGCCCAGGTGATTCTCTTGGCTCCCAGCGCCTGGGGCGGCTCCAAGCCTTTGATTCCAGAGGCTTGTCAGGACACTTCAGCAGCTGCAGAAGGCGCATGTAAACACAGCGATTAAAAAACTCAGTTCCAGGGGCTGTGCTGAGGCTAGGAATGGCACCGAGGTAGCCCAGAGAGAGGGGGGTGCCACAAGAACTGATCTATTTGTTTCAGCCCCCAGGAGCTCGCAGCAGTGGGGACGGGGGCACACAGGGGTGTGGCAGGGGGTGAAGGCCAGGGGAGGACTCACCCCCAGAAGGTGGCAGGAGGAGAATGTGTTGCCATAGGGTCCAGGGAAGATTCTCTGACTGCTCAGGGAGGAAGGAAGGAGCAATTTTTAGATAAAGTGATTGGACTGCCCTTACAACCACATTGTTTATTAGTGGAAAGTTGGAGGATTTCAGAGCAAAAGTGTTATGAAGATCATTTATTCTGTCCAGCTCGGCAGAGCAGCACCGAGGGGGCTGCACCGAGCAGCCGCAGCCAGGGCCTYGCCATTCCCGGCCGGACGGGGAACAGCTCGTGGATGTTTTTCCAGTAAAGTACAGCTGGGCAAGGAAGGTCAGTTCTCCTTTCCTCCTTCCTTTAGCGTTTCACACCTTTCTCTCACCACATCGGAYGTGCTTTTGCTGTGTCACATGTGATGAAGTCCCACCCAGGGCAGCTTGGCAGGGCCGGCAGGGAGGGGAAGGTGTGTTTGGTTGTGGAGCTGAGCAGGGTCCAGCATGGAAGCTGCACCGGCCCCTTCCCTGCACAGCAGCACCTGCAGGTACTGCCACAGGGATGCTCTGGTGGCTGCTCCCTCAGTGCTCTTGCACTCCTTGCTCTGGAATCGGGCTCACCAGATCTTCAGAGCCTGCTCTGGCCCCTCCTCAGCCTCAGTTCTCCCTCCCACAGCCCCATCTCCCTGCCTGGGGCTGTATTTATCTTTACACCTTTGAGGAGGGGCAGGAGTGGTGGCTGGAGCAGGAGCAGTGACTGCAGCAGGAGTGGTGGCTCTCGCTGTGCCAGGAGCGTGAGCCCTGCCCAAGCCAGATGGAGGACAAAGACCTCTTCCTGCGCGCACTCCAGGTATCCTGTCAGTTCCCCAAACAGACAGGCTGTGGCCAGCAGTTAATATCGCTCTGGCGCGGTGCCCTGCCCAGGGAGGGTGGCAGGCTCTTCTTTTAATAACTTATTTATCTTTCCTGATTGCAGGAATGATGACAGTTTTCATTATTAAGCTGCTAGGTAATAGTGTAGCCTTCGGTGGGAGCTGACTCATCATCCCCTCTTTGCTGACGGTTTGATTCAGTTCCCCGGGAGAGCTGTSACAGGGGCAGGACGAGCAGTGCCCGTCGCTGCCGCAGCTCCGGGGCCGGCCGGGTGGGGACAGTCACTGGGGATGTGACCCACGAGGCTCGGGCTCCCCAGTGATGATCCCTGTCCCCAGAGCTGTCCCCCTCTCTGCTGTCCTGCTCTCCCGGTGCTCCTGCGGCCGGACAGGCTCCCACCCCGCGGAGCCCTCCCTGTGGCGGTGCCGGAGCAGGGACGCTGCGGACACCGAGCACAGGGGGATGGGAAGAACAGGCAGAGCCAAGACCCCAACCCAGCCCCAGCGCCCATGCAGGGCTGGCAGGGACACGGAGAGAGCTCTGCAGCTCCTGCCTTGCCCTGAGAGCAGCGTCCTCCTCCCCAGCCCGAGCGTTTGGAAACCTCCAGCCCGCAGTGGTTGTGTGTGGGCACCGTGGAGCTGGAGGGAAGCCACGGAGCAGCTGGAGAAGCTCTCCCTATCCTGCTCAGCCTGATGCTCCTCCGGGCAGGGGGAGCTCCCAGGSATGGTGACACTGGGCACTGCCCTGGGGACGGTGACACTCGTGGCACTGCCAAGTGGAAAAGGGACACCTGGGACCAGCCGCGTCCGTGTGCCAGGGATGCAGCTCTGCCACCGTCGCTGGACCGCGCTGGGGCGGCAGCAGTGATATATGAAATCAATTAAACATGACCCAGTTTTAATTAGCTGTACAAACACGCCTAAAGTTAAATGAGGGCTCTTTATAAAGAAAGAATGCAGTGTGGTACCACGGTAAATGAGAAACTCATGTACTTCCCAACTGGGAGCTTCCCAGATTTACACGTGAAGCTGCCTTTGCAAGCCAGCCCTTCTCCTGCTCCTTGGCAGAGGCAGTTCCCTCCGTTGGGATGTCTGGCTGTGGGGACAGGGACCCACACTGCCACGGCCGCGGCGGGGCTGGCAGCCAGGAGGGGCCCTTACCCTGCACCTCCAGGAGCCTTAAAGGCACTGGATGGTTCCCCGTGCGTGCCCAGCTCCCGTGCGGGACTGTGCTGGCAGCTCCTGCTGCCCCCTCTGCACCCCCCAGCTGGAACCCCCGCTGGGCACCTCCCTCCCTCCTTCCCTCCCAGATGCACACCTTGAGACAACGCTGCCCTTCCAGAGGGGGAGAAACCAGGAAAAAAGTGAACCGGTTTCTAATTATACCTTGTTTGCTTTCATTTAGAGCTAATTCAGCCCACACAAAAGTTACTCACCCTATTAAACGAAATACATATTTTAAAAAACCCCCAGATGCCGGATTCATTTTACACGGTAGAAACTAAGTTGTGGATATTTCCACCTTTCCCCCTCTGATTACAAATTATTTGCATTTCAAAACAAACCGTCTTTAATTTGGACCAAAAGGTGCCGGGGGCTCTCCTCTCCAGCTGGGGTAATGAAGCAAGTGGCACAACCTTGGACACTTCTAGGGAACTGCACAGCTTCTCTGGGGAACCTGTGCCAGATCCTCACCACCCTCACAGGGAACAATTCCCACCTAGCCCTTCTCTTTGTCAGTGGGAAGCCACTCATTGTCCTGTCCCTCCATCCCTTGTCCCAAGTCCCTCTCCAGCTCTCTGGGAGCCCCTTTAGGCCCTGGAAGGGGCTTTAATGTCTCCCTGGACCTKCTCTTCTCCGGGCTGGACACGCGCAGCTCTCCCAGCCTGGGCTCCTTGCCGAAGCGCTGCCTGTGCTGCCGAGGGTGGGATGGGGACACTGTGGCTGTCCCCTGGCCGTGCTGCCAGAGGCTCCGTGGGAGCGGGACCGATGYGACTGCTCCCTCCTGTGCCCGGTGTTTTGGCATCCTGTGGGCACTTCAGCAGAATCATTGTGAATGAAAATGGTTTCCGAGGCCTTCCCCTGATCCCAGCTCCCTGCTGTGCGCGTGGCCGGTCCGGGCGCTGGGCACCCAGCGCCCCGAGGCACCGGGCACCGCCCCGCTCCCACCCCCGGGGGATATCGGCCAGTGTTCCTCTCGAATAACATTCCTGAGGTGTTTACAAGATATGTACAGAAAATAAATACCCCAAAAGAGAATTTCTTAAAAATAATAAAGCCAAGAAGCTGCAGAATTCCTCGCCTGCCCTGCTGGCACTGCACAGCACTCGGGGGCTGCCCGTGGACTGCGATGGAGCAGCCCTGCAGAGGTTTGGGAGAAGAGTGGAGCAAGTGTTTGCTTTTCCCATCCTCATGCATCGTCTGTGGAGCAGGGAGTGGAGCTGGGAGCAGCCGTTCTCCCCGGGGTCAGGCTGCTGCAGGTCCCACCCTGCCCGGATCCCCCTCCCCACCTCCCCGTGCCCCCCAGGATGCTGCACTCAGAGGAGCGCGAGGCAGCTCGGAAGTGCTGTGCCAGAGGAGGAAAAAGCAGCCTATTAATTAACAGCAAATGTACAGTTAATGGGGCTTTTTCCCTTCCTAAACAATTCATCAAAATGATTTCATCGAAATTTAGCTGATGGGGCGCGAAACGCAGCTGCTCCGTCCTGCTCTGCGCTTTTTCTGTCCTGGCAGGAGCAGAACGCTGAGAGTGCAGCCTCGGGCTGGGGATTCACGGCACTGCGGGATGGAGGCGCTGGGAGTGAGTCAGTGCCTCTGCCTCTGCCAGAACTCGGGAGATAAAGGGGCTGCGAGTGAGGGAGTTCCACTGCACCAAGCCGACAGAGCGCTCACCCCGCTCCTTACGCATTCACTCCTTTACTGCCTCAAGTTCAGTTAAATCCAGAGCAGAAATTCCTGTTGGAGCAGTTTGGGGACTGTAATAGAGCCAGGCAGGGGAGGAAGGGCAGGCTGGCTCTTGGGGATGCTGTCCTGGATATGTCCTGCTGCTACCCAGTTCGCCTGACCAAGGCCAGCAATGGCCCTGATTCACAAAACACTTCAAAAAACAATAAGGTGGTTAAATTTTTAGTGGGTTTTTTAAGATTGGTTTTATATAGGAAGAGGGGAACCAGCTGTTTACATCTTTAAGGGCTTGGGTTGTTCCTTAGAAGTCACAGTGCTTTTGGAATTTAAAGGTATAGGGAAGGCCTAGAAAACKGCAATATTTTGAAGTGCTGCCTCCACCTGAACCGAGGGCAGGCTCCGAGCAGCACAGCACCAGGAGTGGGATGGGATGGAATGGGATGGAAGGGAACAAGGTAGAATAGAGCACAATAAAGTAGAATAGAATAAGAATAAAGGTAAGAATAAAAATTAGAAGAAAATAAGACTAAGGCTAAGACTAGAATAAGAATAAGAATAAGAATAAGAATAAGAATAAGAATAAGAATAAGAATAAGAATAAGAATAAGAATAAGAATAAGAATAGAATATTATATTTTCAGCTGGAAGGCACCTACAAAATTCATCCGTTCCAGCCACCTGACTCACTCAGGGCTGACCAAAAGCTGAAGCACGTTAAGGGCACTGTCCAAATGCCTCCGAAAGCCCGACAGGCTCGGGACGTTGACCCCCCCTCTGGGAAGCCTGTTCCACAGTGGTGTGGTGGGAGCTGCAGCRATGGACAAACAGGATCCAGCTGCCAGAGGAGCAAATCCTGGAGCCTCACAACTTTCCCATCCAGCCATGAAACAATCTGCTGATTTTATTGAAACCAGATCGCCGGCTCCATCCCGCAGCCGCTGCTCCGGTGGGTTCGGCACGTCCAGCGGCCCCCGGGAGCTGCCCGCGCCGTGGGGGGAGCGGGGAGGGGACACGGGAGGGGCCAGCTGGCCACGTTCCCACCACAGCCCTGCCCACCCCACAACACGGACACGTTTCCAGAAAGGTGGATCGGGCACTGCCAGGACCTGGAGGGGCTCCGTGGCTCCCGTGCGCTTCCCACACGGTCCCAGTCCACGTCCCCTGTGGAAGCCCAAGTTCATCCCAAAGGTCACGACTGAAACTGTTCCAGGGAGTCCACGAGCAAAAGCATCCAACCTGTAGCGTGAAACCTGGGATCTCTTATCTCTGTGGAGGTGGCACAGGGCACTGGTGGCACTGGAGCATCCCTGGACTGAGAGAGCATGAGGACAAAACCGGATTTCTCCCGGTGATGCTGCAAAGCCTGGAGGTTCCTGACCAGTGGAAATCAGCCCTGGCGAGCCAAGGAGAGGCAGGAGAGGTTCCCACAGGGCCTCAGTGATGTCACCAGCTGGCACGTGCTGCCACACTTGGTGCTGTGGCTGGAATGTCTTGGTGGAAAACACATGATTTGTCTTCGTTTCACAAACCAAGATTGGGACTGAGCCTTGAGGAGCTCAGGGAGGGTTCTGGGTGTCCACGGGGCTTTGGTGGGGTCCCCAAGGGAGCTCATCTGCCCCCAGGGATGGACAGAGGTGGGCAACATGATAAAACCTTCCAGCCACGGCAGACTGCCCTTTAACGTAGCAGGAGGAGATATGGATCAGGGGGATTGCAGTGGGACCCTCTGAGTCACTGCTGAGGCACGTCGGGGGTCCCACACCACTCCTGAGGGTCCCAGGGTGGGTGCCATGGAGGAGCTGATGAAAGGGCTTCGTTTGCATCTGCAGTTCCTGGGAAGGGAAAGCGTCAGCATTCGTGTTGCTAAGGAACCAAAGCGAGGCCCAACCTACCCAGGAACACCAGCTCTTGGAAATCAGAGGCACCTCCCAACCTGGCATTGTCCCTCTGGCCCTGACAGGACAGTGAYAGGCTCGGGGGATGCAGGAAGGTGGCTGGTGTGGGACCCCAGCCTGCCCCTGCCCTCCCCCCCCGGAGAGCATCCCTGCTCACCAGGCAGGGAGGCAGCGGCTGCAGCCACCCAGGTGTGCTTAGAGACACCCCAGATCTGCTCATGGACCCCAGATCTGTTCATGGACCCCAGATCTGCTCATGGACCCCAGATCTGCTCTTGGACCCCAGATCTGCTCACAGACCCCAGATCTGCTCTTGGACCCCCAGATCTGCTCACAGACCCCGGATTTACTCACAGACCCCCAGATTTGCTCACAGACCCCAGGTTTTCTCCCCTGGGTTCATTTATCTCTCTCTGGCAGTGTCGGGGCAGGGTGAGGGCCCCCCTCCCCTGGGACACAGGGATCACTTTTGACTGTGCAGGGAATTTGCCCAGGCGTGCTGCAATAACACTGCTCCCGGGATAAGGACTTAATCCCGGTGGCCCCTTTCCATCCAGGAAAATATCCCGAGTGTTTTAACAAGGCAGAGTGTTATCCAGCTCCTCACCTCCCCTCTCGGCTCAGAGAAGCCATTCCCACCGGGCTGCAAAGGAGGCAATAACCAGGGATGAGGGCATCCACCCTAGGAGYGCTCAGCTGCTGCCTGCTCAAGAGATATTTTGGGTTGGAGCTTTTTTTGAAACAGAGCAAATTAACAAACCCTGGAGCTGGCTGATCTCAGCCAAGTGTTTTGATGAATATTGTGCCTTAATGGGCCCAAACAAGCTGGGGACTTTATCTCATCCCCCTGCACATCCCACCCCGTGTCACATCCGCTGGCTCCCGGCCCTCCTGCCCCGGCACTGGTTGGACAGTCTGTGCTCTTCCATCGGCTGCTCCGGCTGCTCCATGTGCAACGTTCCGAGGGTTCTAGAGAGAAGGAGGTTTGTGTGCCATAAAGCCCTTCTGCCGAGAGGCATCTGCAGGAAGCTGAGCACAATCAACTTGCAAAGTTGGGAAATTTGCTCAGAATGCAAATCCCATCCCTTCGTGATCCTGGTTCGGATCCCAGCACAGCACAGGTCACGGAGGTGAGGAGCAAACACGGCCCCAGGTATGCACAGCTTCCCCAGCCAAACACCCGAGCTGGCTTGGGAACAGAGCCATCATTTCCATTTCCGTACATATTTATTATACTCAGCCCTCCCCAGCGCTGGGTAAAACACAAGTGCAAATTGCRCCATTGATTGATTGATTGATTGATCGTTAAACCCACGTGTGCATTTACCTTTTGCTTTTACTTGTTTGTCTGAAAAAAACCCACAAGTCCTAAAGGCCGGATTTTCGCTGATGTCCAGAAGAAAGACTTACAAAAAAAGATGAGAGAAACCTGCAGGTCAGTTTGTGGGACCAGCTCCTGTTCCTGAACTGGGATGCTGGGAGCTCCTGAGGCATCATCCTGAGGATGCCCTGGGTAGGATCACAGGATCACAGAATCATTTAGGCTGGAAAAAGACCCCCAGGGTGGTTGAGTTGGTAGTGCCATGTGTTCCTGCTTATAAATTAATTAGATCTCATTTGAGATGCTCTTGTGGATGTTGTGGGCTCCCTGCCTTGTGGGCACAGCTGGTTGGAGACCATCCAGCTCTGACCCTCAGCAGCACAGGGAGTGGTTGGACACGGGAACAGGCTCCCCAGGGAAGTGGTCACGGCCCCAAGAGTTCATGGAGCATTTGGACAATGCTCTCAGGCACATGGCTGGATTTTGGGGCTGTCCTGTGCAGGGCCAGGAGCTGGACTCRATGACCCTTGTGAGTCCCGAGTGATTTGCTGACAGGAGGGTCCAGGGGGTCCCTCACAGCTCAAGTGGCGGCCGAGGGGTGAGAAGCTCTTCATCTCCACCCAGTTCTGGGCTGCAGCTGTTCCTTTCTCTAATCCATGGACAAGGCACCAGGAGCAGCAGCGTTCCCGAGGGAACACGAGGGGTTTGTGTTGAGGCAACATGGAGCTGTTGTGTAGCACTGGGATGTTTAACCTCGGCCAGGAGGAAGGATCCTGCTATTGTCAGCACATAATTAATGGTTCAAACCCCGAGAGACCTGACCAATGGCGGGCAGCTCCCAGCACAGTCCCACATTTACACCATCCCTGTCCTGTCCCAGGTAACTGCATCCATCAGGGACCAGTACCTTGTGCCCTGCGGCTTTCCCCGGGGCAGAGCCCTGCACCCCTGCCCCAGGGGGTCGGATGGGGGGGGGTGCCCAGGGGGCAGCTCTGCCAGCTCCGCGGCAGCTGGTCCCGGTGTGCAGGGGCAGGAGCTGTCAGGGATGCGGCGCTGGCTATGCTGGAGCCTCGCTCCTCTCCTGCCTCATTCACCACCTTTCCTGTGGTGGGACAAATCTGCTTTCTGTGTAAATCTGTCAGCAGCCAGAAGGCAGTGAGTTTCCCTAAGTGAGTTTTTCGTGTATTTTTAATAAAGGTCACTCTGTGTTTACTGGCAAAGACGATCGATACCGGCTCATTATTCATGAAGGATCCCACTGGTCTGGAACGACCTGTGCTGGGAGCACACAGCGGGCCTTGTGCACAGCTCTGCCAGCCCCCACAGGTCCAGCTGCCTTCTGCCTCTGCCCAGCCTCAGGGTCACTCCCCTTGGAGCCATTTCCTCCCTGTGTCCCGAGGTGGGGCTGGCAGGAGCCCCCAGGGTCGAGCTGTCCCAGCCAGGCACCGCTGCTCGCCCCTTCCCTGCCACAGCCCGAGGGAGAGCCACCCGTTCCCATCCATCCCTGCCCCCCAGGGCGGTCCCAGCAGCTGAGGGATGAGCTGTGGTGGGGCACGGCCAGCAGTGAGGCTCCCAAGGTGCCCGTGGGTGGACGTGCCAAGCCTCGGGCTGTGGCTGCCCCTCAGCCTGACCCCGTGACGTCCCCCCGTGCCCAGAGCCGGCTGTGCCGTGGCTGCAGGGAAGGCTAGGCTGGCTGTGTTGAGGGACAGGGCCAGGACAGAGGGAGTAGGAGACTAATGCCTTAACAAATTTGATTTCAGAGCAAACGAGCTGGCTGCTGTTGTGCGGCTCTGCTAACCTGGTTTTGTGTTGCTGGCTGCACTGGGAAGCACGGCTATTTTTAGGCTATTTTTAGACTCTTAATGCCAGTGGAAGAAAAGAAAAAGAAGGGAAAAAAAAGAAGAAGAAAGTATAAACCCTGCAGTAAATAACTGGGCCTGGGTGGAACTGGGGTGAGCTCTGAGGGCACGTCTGGAGCTGCTCTACCCAGTGAACCCCATCTGAGGTCCAGGCAYCCCAGGCCTCAGGGTGGGGCCTCTCCCAGGGGAGGGACTGGGACATGCCTCAGGCTGGATGGGCACACTGGAGTGCCAGGAGGGCTCCAGGCCAGGAAGGTCAGCAGAGACAGGTGTAGGGATGGCCCAGAGGCTTGTCCTGCTGCGGTGTCACCACATCCTGCCCGTCCCCTGCTGCCCTCCCAGTCCTGATCCTCACATCCCACAGTGGAGCCATCCATGCCCTCCTGCTCTGCCTGCAGCTCCCTGCCCACTCCCCTGTCACTGTTGATGCCTTCACCTGGGCTACAGCAGCTACCGAGTCCATTGCCCTGAAATTTGGAATCAAAAGGAAGAGAATTTTAAATAAATGTTCCATCAAGTTTTGTTTGTACCGTGGGGAGCTGCAGGGGATGGTGCAGGGAAGAACTATCCTGGCGACGTCGGAGCCCTAAGGACGAGTCCATCCTGCTGATGGGAGCCGAGCTCAGGGGCGAGCAGGGCTGGCTGGAGCTCCTGTCTGCGGGAGGGAGCTCGGCTGGTGAGCCCGAACATCAATTTGGAATAATCAGCTCACTTCCCCTTCACAGAGCAAAGCCCTGGAGGTTTGCAATGGGGAGACAGATTAATAGCCCAGAACTTCGTGTCGGCCCAAGCATGTGGCTGTGTCTGCAGAAGAGGCCAGGCTCTGAGCAGCAGTTGGGGATGGGCTTCCCCAGGAGCCCTCAGCTTGGCTGGAGTCACTTGGGGTGGGATTTGGGGACTCCAGGAGCCCTGGGGCTGCAGCACGGCCAGACATGTGGTGTCCCCTGCTGGGACAGGGGCTGCTCTCGGCCTCTCAGCACTCCACAGGCTATTTCCATCCCTCTGGCTTTTATTCCAGTTGGGTTTTGGCAGAATGAACCTCAGTACGAGCCTGAGAAAAGCTGCTGGTGTGCATGGCCTTGTGCTCAGTGGACTCCCACTCTCGGAGGCCAGAGAGCAAAGCTGGGGGGGGAGCCAGACAATTTCTGATCAAATATTCAGCCTGAGCTGCCTTTGAACCTGCTGCTAATCCCTCCTTGGCCACGGCTGTGATTGCATTTCCCAAATACCAATGGAAGGATGTATTTGCACAGCATAAACCTCATCTGTATCAGCATTTCCCCCTTTACGCTTTGGTCCCATTTCCCAGCTCTCGAGGTGTGAGGGATTTGTCACTTGGTCTGTCGGTCCCTGCCACTGGCCAGGGGACTCCCGGCCTTCCCTCCCCCCAGTGGGACCCTCCCCARCCTCCTCCTCTGAGCGAGAGGCTTTTCCCACAGTATGACCAGCGTTCTTACAGTTCTATCCCGTGCTGGTTTTTCCGCCCCCCTCGGCCCCGGTCCATGGGATATCGCTTCCCTTGCTGCTGGGCTGGGAGCCCCCAGCCGGTTCCAGTGCCATCAGTGACAAAGCCACTTCAGTCCTTCCTGCTCGTCTGTCCCAAGCCTGCTTTCACTAATTAGGGGAGAAAAATAACAATCGTTTAAAACTGTTCTTTATCAATTTCCTCTCTCGCCCTTCTCATCTGCTGTTGCTCCATCCCATTACTTTGCTCTCTGAAGAGCCCCTCTGGGTCCCTCCTCCCAGCTCCTCTCCCCACAGTGGAGCCTCAGGGGACACTGGGGATTGTCCTTCCAAGCACTGTCACCAAAACAGGGTGGCAGGAGGGGAGGGCAGCCTGGCATGACGGGGACAGAGCCCTCCGGGGAGCTTTGCCAAGTGTTGATGCTGGCGAGAACATCCTGGAAAGATGGGATGGAAGAATGGCAGCACAAGGGACGAGGAACGGATATACAGCTGGAAAATCTGCCCAGACTGGGAAAAGGCAAATTCCCGACCCAGGGTCTTCCTCAGTGCTCAGAGACACCCAGGGGCCGGTGCTGCCCAGCCCTGTCCCCGTTCCAGAGGACACTCTGCTGCATGTCTTCCCTGGAGAAGAAGGAGGGCAGCTCTGGTGAGTGACGCTCACCCAGGAGACTGTGTTACAATAACAATAATAGCACGAGTAATACAATTGAGCTCCCCTGATCTCCAGTAAATGACTGGGGGACCCGGTGGGAGTTAATGAAATCTGCGGCTCAGCGAGTTCCGTCCCACGGCCGGGGTCATCCATCACCACGCGCACAGGGATTGCCCCTTCTGACAGCTGCAGTTTATTTTTAATTATTGATACTATCTCCTAATGTCCCAGTAAACGTATGGAAGTGAGTTTAGTGGAACAACGAGGTCCCTGGAGAAACGCTGGGCAGCCTTTGTGGGGAGCAGGGGCTCAGGGGTGCTTAGGGAAGGGAAAGCAGTGCCTGACCCCGAGCCCCCGCACCGGGCACCCCTGTGAYGGGGCTGGGCGCTGAACCGACTGGCAGCAGCCGCCCTGATTTCCCTCTGCAACACCCAGCAGGTCTTTCAGGAGCACAGCGCTCTCCCAGCAGGCACGGATTGCCTTTGTCCCGCTCCAGCCTGGCCTCCGCACCCCGCTCCTGCCCGCCGTGCCCCGGCTGCCCCCGCCGCCGCACCCCCTCTGCCGCCCGCCTCCCCCCCAGAGGTATTTTGCAAACACAAATGCATTAACAAGCTGGCGAGAGCCCCCATGAATATTTCATGTCGAACATGCCCTGGTTTCCTCCCGGTTAATGGATCTCTCCCATTATGCCTCCGCCTGTGTGAGCAGGATACCTTTCAGCGGAACATAAAAGCAGCTCCCGGGGAGTGGAGAGGAAACCGCTCCGCTCTGGGATTCAGCCGCCCCAGAAGCAGAGGGTCCAGCGCCCGCCCTGGTGGGCTCGGAACATTGGGGTTCCTTTACCAACTCCTATTTCCCTCTCTCCACCTCTTCTCCCCACCCCCCTTTATTTTTTCCCTTCTCACTGAATTTTGCTGGCCTGTGTCCCCGGGGTGCCTCCAGAGGGTGGTTTGCTGTGGGACCATCGATGGGGCCAGACCCAGGGGATGYGGGGAGGGGGCGGGTGCTGGGGGGTTGGTACCCAACCTCCCCTTTCCTCCGGCTGATGCCCCGACGTGGGGGCAGGATGAGGGCGGCTTCTGTGGGAAGATGAATTTACTGCAATAAAGGGTGAGAAGTGAGACAAAAAAATGAATTCATGTGCCAAGAGGTTTAAAACTTTAAACACGGGTGGCCTGGGTGGTGAGGGGAGGCAGCCAGGGAGTCCCCGAGGCTCCTAAATACTCACCCGCATTGTGATCCCATTGCTGAGCTGCTGTGGAGCCTCCCTGGAGCTGATCCCGTCTCACCCGGGATGCTGCTGTGGCAGGGGGCATGTCAGGGACCCCAGTGTGGGGTCCCACTTCACTCACACTCCCATGGATCTGTGACTGCAACACGGAATTTCAGCTTCCTTCAGCACACCGAGCTGCCCAGGGCTGCCTGCCCACTGCACCCAGGCTCTGCCACGGGAAGCCGTGTTCCCTGAGATGCCAAATGCTTTTTGCTCCCAGAGCTTCCTGCGCTGGGATGCTCCAGGCAGGGCAGAGGGACTCAGCCAGAGCTGCTGGTGGGAAAAGCTCCGRCTTAGGGAATCAAAAAGCGGAAAAGGAATTGATCCAGGTTTAATGAAATGTTACATTTTACTTGCGGGGAAACGTTTGGTTTGTTCTGAAGTGCTGGTTTTTAAAAAGTGGGATTGAAGGGTGTTCTAAAAAAGCGAAGAGTTTTGGAGAGCAAAATCAACACCTTCCATTGTTGAAATGTCAAAGGGAGGTTCTTAATCCGGGAAAAAGAAAATTTAATTTCAAGATCTCAGTGTGACCAAAATGAAGGCAGAAAGGGCAGAATTGGAGCAGCTGCCTGAGGAAATTTGTACACAACAGGAGGATTTCCCATCACGGGGGCTCCAGCAGCAGCTCCAGTGCTGTGGGACCCCTGATCCCGGGGGGATCCTTGGCCCTGCCTGGCACAAAGCTCTGTCCCTTAGACCGGGATGAGAGCAGCTCTCCTGCATCCYGGTGCGGGCAGGGCCAGGATGGGCAGGGAGAGGAATCAGCCTTTCACTTTGATACAATTGTAAATTCCATGGAGCAGGAATGAAAACAAAGTCCGGGCCAAGAGCTGCTCCTGCCAAGGAGCCCTCGCAGGGCTCTGGCTCCATCAGGTCCTGGGGTGGCGGGTGTTGATAGAGCTCGTTAATGTGTGCACACGGCGGGAGGGACACGGACACCCCACACCRCTGGGACTGCCGGGGACCGCGCTGCGGCCCCCCAGCTCGGCCCTGAACTCCCAGCCCCAGGACCCTGCCAGAGCCCCCCAGCTCAGCCCTGACCTCCCAGCCCCAGGACCTGGCAGTGCTGCGGGGCCCAGGGCTCGGCTGTGCCGGGAGCGCAGCTCCAGCACTGGGAGTGGCTGTGCTGGGGACAGGATCGTGTTCTCCCGTTTCACCGCCACCGAGGGATTCTCATCCTCACCCTTGGATGTCATTGGTGTCCCCCATTCCCAGCCCCATTCCTGGCATCACCCGTTCCCAGCCCTAAACAGGCCACTTTTCTGTATGAGGAGATCTGGAGCCTCTCCCAGCTGCGACTATGGGGGAGCAGTGGAAGGGTTCTGCCTGAAACTTTGGGCACTGGGGAGGGGGTCCCCTGTCCCGCTCCAGAGCCAGTCATCTCCTAACTCCTCAGCCAGACCTGAGGTGCCCTCTGTGCCCCTTCTCCTCCTCCCTGTTTCCCTCCACGCCCGCTCCCCCCCTCCAGACCATTTTTCCTTTTACATGCAGGATTTTAATCTAATTTTCTCAATGCAAATCTTAACAGGGAAAAGCCTTGAAATCGAATCTCCAGAAGTCTCCTTTCACAGTTCAGAGATCTGATTAAATTGCAAGCTTGGTTAATATTTGGTGCGGCGGGGGGGAGCGTGGGGTGGGAGGAGAGGGGAGCAGAGTGAGTGGATCTGTCGGAGGGGCCGGGGCCTTTTCAAATAATCTGTTTACCCCTGCAGCTAAGGAGCCCATTAGCAAGTGTGCTCCGTTCTAATTTCCCATCGTGCCGTGTCCCGCAGACCTCACTGTGTTTATTTGGAGAAGCAGAACAAAATTGTTTGTATAATTAGATCTGCTACAAGGGCTGCCCTTGAAGGGTCCCCAGCAGGAAGCTTTCGATTGCACAGGGCCCCCGCTGCCGTGGACCCCCAGCCCCCGCCCCGGCACGGCCAACAACAACATCATCCCGCCGGGATGGGCTCCGGGGGCCCAGAGGTGTTCCCTGCCCGCCCACGGACACAGCCCCGCAGTGCTCCGGCTGCATGTGAGGCTCTTCCCGAGGGATGAAGCAAAGGGCTGGTCTGGCTGCCCACTCCAACCCCTGCCAGAACAGGGTCAGCCCCATGGGCCAGACCAGGCTCCCGTGGAACAGCCACAGCTGCCCATCTCCAGCAGCCCAGGGGCTGGCTGCTCCTGCATCGCACCCAGCTTCCCACCAGCGTGGCCTCAGTCCAAAAGTGGGATGTTTTCCAGCGGTGTCAGTTGGGGAACCTTCTCCTTCCCCAGCCGTGTCCCCATGGCCAGGGATTCCGACAGAGCCACGGATGCTCCCACTGCTTCCCAGGTGCCAGCTCTGCCTGGAATCACTGGGAGGAGTTCCCAGCAGTGGAGGGACAGCTGACAGAGCCCTGCTGTTCCTCCTGGGATCCATCACAAGCTGGGAAGTGGTTATTTTGGTAGGAGAAGTGGTGAGGAGTGAACAGGTAACTCAGGTCTGAGGGAGGCAAGCTCAGGCCAGGCAGCCCTGCAGAGACMTCGGAGCCACCGACATTCCTTTATTTCAAGAGTGTTTTACTGAGAAATGGTTTTTTAAATTATTTCTTGCTGTTGCAAACATTTCAGTGGGTTTTTTTGGTAAATAAAAGAAAGTGCTTGAAAAACCACATTTTCAGAAAAGGTTTGGCACTTACAAAAATGATTAGGAAAAAAGTGGTCATTAAAGACACCATSGCTGGAAAAATAGAAACTTTTTCCTCAAGAAACAAAGACTTAAATGATAAAGATAAAACATCTTTTTTCTCTGAGGGGTAGAAACCCCCATCCCTTTGACTCCRACAGGGACCCACAGCAGAGGGGCGTGGAGGCAAACGTAGCCCAGGAGTGCTCTGCCTGTGTTTGGTGTTTGACCACCTCACCTCAGCTCGCCTGACTCCAAATGCTTCCTCAATAATCYGAAGGGACAACACTGGGCTCAGTGTGGATGATTAATCGTGGCCTCATCACCCCTCAGATGCTCAAACTATGTAATTTCCGTGGTGAACATCCCCATCCCRGGGTGCTCGCACATCCCACTGCTCCCCCGGCGCCACCGGGCTCTCGGCACACCCAGCTCTGCCTCTCAGAGTCCCACCGAGAGCACATTGTGCGTGGGAACCACTGCCCTGCTCCCAGGGATGCTCCAGGGGCAGCTGGAAGGGCTGGAGCTGCTGGGACCCCCGGAGCACCGAGCACCTCCGGGGCTCCTCTCCTGCCGTGGCTCTTCCTCCCTTGAAGTGGGTGGGAAGCAGAGCCCACACGAGCAACTTAATGGAGCAGAACTTGGCTTTAATCTGTTCCCATAAATGTTTATGATCCCCTAATTATTAACATTTAATGCTGTATTCATTCATTGATGGGCTTTCATTTTTGATTTTAATGGCTCAGCAATTGCTGCTCTCCCTCCTTTGCTCTTTTGTTCTTGACAGGAGGAAGAGGAGGCAGCAGGACGCAGAGGAGTGTGATGGACGGGATGGCTCTGCCTCCTCCTCTCCTCCTCCTCCAGGGGTGAGGTCCCAGGGATCCACAGCCACGCTTCCCCACACCAGGGAGGAAAGCTGGGAGCAAGGAGAGACCCCTCAGCCACGGCAAGGGTCCCCCTGCCCGGGACCAGCCTTGCTGAGGGGGTGAAGTAGCACCAGAAATGCTGTGAAGCTTCGGGCCAAGCTGAACACACAGTGGGAGTTGCAGAGAGGGAATCTCGGAGGAAAACCCCTGGGAGGGAGAGCACACATGGTTTGAAATGCTGTTTATTTGAAGTGTCCTGCTGAAGTGCTCCCTGCGCTGCCCCGCTCGCACACGTCCCCCGCGCCCCCGCCYCGCTCCGCTGGCTGAGATGTTTATTTAAGTGTCCTGAAAACTTTATCTGGAAATCAGTTCCCTTCTCTTCCCCTTGTCCGCCTTTCCACTTTCTTTTCCTCCCATTCATCACTTTGAAAAATGACTCCTTTTCTCTGCCTGGCTGGTGCCTCCCCCTCCTCCCCGCGCTGCCCGGCCGGCGGCTCCGACAGCCCGGACTGCCCGCTAATTAATTAATGGGCTTCTCTGGGAAGCCACAGCCGCATCCCGGGAGCCGGGGCTGGCAGATGGTCCTGCTCACCCCGGGACATCGCTGGGGTGCCGGCAGCGCGGGGCAGCCGGGGGTGCCGGAGGGACTGCCCTGTGCTGCCCATCCGTGCCACGGAGCTGCCCATCCTGTGGGGATCACAGCCACGGAGCAGCTCATTCCATGGAAACTACAGCCACAGAGCCGCCCATCCCGTGGGGATCCGAGCCACGGAGCTGGCCATCCCGTGGGGATCCGAGCCACGGAGCTGGGATGGGCTGGCAGGAGACCCTGCCGTGGGTTTCTCCCACCCCGGGCTGCAGTGCTGGTCTCGCTGAGGGTTCTCTCATCTGGCCGCTGGTCCAGCTTCCCACGTGGTGAGAATTCGCCCGGAAAAAATAAAAAATCAATTAACTAAAGCAAACCCTGAAACAATTATTTGTCCACTTCCCAGCCTCATTTGGGAAACATAAACCCACACACACTTCTGCGGGCTGACGTGCGAAGGCACATGCTGACTGTGTTTTCATGACTAATTTCAGCTGCACCGAGAAGCCCCCTCCCCTTCACCCTCTTCCACCTCCATCTGTTCCCCACACTCTGGGCTGTGACAGCAAAACCATGGAAAAGCAGCAGATAAAAGGAAGGAAAGAYGGGAGAATGCAGCGGGCTGTCCCTGCACCCAGCACCACCTTCCAGGCAGGTTTCCCAAGACCTGATCAGAACATTCCATGTGGGTCTGTGCTCGTGCCCTGGTGCTGGAGGGGTGGGGAGAACAGGAAGCCCTGTCAGCACTCAGTGTCTGGTTACCTCACCCCCTTTACTCTGTGGCTGCCCCTAAAGTGAGAAGAGATCATGGATCAAGGCTGGAACAGGGGTCAGGGATCATGGATCAGGGCTGGGAACAGGGCTCAGGGACCCCAGTGTGGTGGGGAACAGCCCCTGTGGCACAGCAGCACGTGGGTGTGGGCACTGGCACGCTCCTGTCCCCAGAGCAAAGCGAGCTCCCCTCTCCATCCTCCCTTCCCACCACAGCCCCCTATCCATCAGCATTCCCTCCTGGAACACGGGCTCCTGCTGCTGCTGCTGCTGCTCCCGGGACCTTCAGCAAACAGAGGCTGAGGGGCAGCAGCAGATCTGCCAGAGATACCCCGTGTTTGCACAGAGTTTCCTTTCCCTTCATCACTCCTGGGTTTTTAACTGTGCTCTTCCTGCAGTTTTTCTTTATGTCAGCAATTAATCTCCTGTCCCTCATGAGGAAACATGAATTTCCCTGGGAAGAAAGTCAGTCAGTGGTGTCACACGTGAATGGGGCAGGAGGGATGTGAGGGGCTGGTGGCAGGGAGGGCCCCACGGATCCCCMTGAGCACAGAAAGTGCCTGTGGGGTGGATGTGACTGTGGAGGTTGTGACTGGGGACTGTGATGCTGCAGGGTTGTAGGGATGCAGGACCCTGCGTGGCCACGCACCTCACAGTGCCATTGGAGTGAGGTGTTTTTATAGCTATTTGTTAAATGGCCCCTATGGATAGAAAAGTTTTAGGGTCAGCAACAACAACGACAGCAACTGCATCTCTGTGAGGAGCTGAAAAGCTGCCAGGCAGATCCCGAGTGGAAAGCTGGCAGTAGAAGGGCCCTGGCCATGGCACAGCCCCCCCTCCCCACACAGGCCTGGTGCTCTGGCTCATCTCTGCTGAGCTCTGGGCCCATTTCTCACATCCTGAGCCCACCACCTCTCAGTCGTGTTTCCAAGCAGTGGAGGGGGAGGGGAGGGCAGTGGGAGCCTTCCTCCATCCATCCYGCTGCTGCACGGGGCTGGGAGCGGGATCCGACGTGCCCGAGGGCCAGAGGGACTGGAGCAGCCTGGAGAGAGCCCCCTCCACGGGGCTCAGACCCTTTTCCTGCGTGAATGGAAAGCTCTGCCTCAACTTTATTGCCAGAGCACACTCTCAGCTGCCAGCACTGTGCTTCCATAAACAATGGGAATCACTGAATCCCAGAAGGGTTTGGGTCAGAAGGGACCTTAAAGCTCTTCTCATTCCACCCCCCTGCCATGGAGGAACTTGCTCCAAGCCAGCCCTGTCCAACCTGGCCTTGGATACTTYCAGGGATGGGGCAGCCACAGCTTCTCTGGACAACCTGTGCCAGGGCCTCGCCACCCTCACAGGGAGGGATTTTTCCCCAGTATCCCGTCTAAACTTCCTCTCTTTTGTTTTCTGGGAACAGGTACCCACTGCTCTGCCTCAGCATCAACCCAAGAGGCTCAGCAGCCCCTTTCCCATACACTCGGGCTGTTTCCAGGGAGATCTCCCAATTAGGATGTCCTGATAAAACTGTGGCGATTCCATAAGGGACGGAGGCGATCCCAGTTCGAGTGAGAGCTCTCATGGCCRTGAACCTGGCAAACAGCATTTGGAGCTCTGCAGCAAAAACAAAACAGACCCAGACGGCACATATTTTCCTTCCTTTGAAAGAGAAAACACAAAGTTAAAGGATTTTAAATCCCCCCTTTTTTTTTTTTACGGGAATTAAAGCAAAAATTCACATCTGGAATGACAACTCCTAACCCTACCCTGTACCCCCAAATTAATCAGGGCCCATAATGGAAATGCTGACAGACTCATAACTCCAACCTTTCAAACACAGATCTGGTGTTGAACTGCCCCTGCAGCCCTCCAAGGAGGGGGACTCGAGTGACACGGGGGGGCATCGCGGGGCTGGTGTTGGGGGCTGGTCCCCTCTGCCTGGCTGGGGACACTGCTCCTCTGCAGGGCACYGATCCCATGGCACGGGGTGCACGGGCACTCCTGGACCCTTAGACCCCTCTGCCCAGCTCCCCCCGCTGCTGTGTCCCTGTTCCYGGGTGCAGGCAGCAGGCACAGCTCGTCCCCAGGTCCCCAGGCTGTGCCCGCGCTGTCCCCAGGGCAGCCCCGGACTCTGGTGCTGCACCGGGAGCTCATGGCCCGGGGCTTTGGGCCCCCGCGAGGGGCTCAGCGCGCCCTGGCTGTGCTAAACCCGGCCTGTTCTTCCCTGCAGAGCTGCTGCTCCCTCCCGATTGTCTAAACTTTGGGAGCATTAAGGTACAAGCTGTACAAATAGAGCCCGACGCCAAGAGCCCCTCGCACACGTCCCCGGGCTGATGTCACCTCCCAGCGCTGCCTCCCTGGGCTCAGGTTCTACACCCTTCCCTCGAACAGCACCTCGGGTTCTACACCCYTCCCTCAGACAGCACCTCGGGTTCTACACCCCTCCCTCAGACAGCACCTCCAGCCCTGGTGACGGTGGCTCTGGTGTGATGGTGGCTTTAGGGTGACGGCGGCTCTGGAGCGATGGGGAGTCGGAGTATCCCGATCCTGGCTCAGAGGGGAGGGCTGGGGGGACATGTGGGTACCCAGCTGGGGACAGGCACAGGGCCTCCCTGGTGCTGGCAGTGCCAAGGGGCTCTGGTCCTGTGACAGGGCAATGGGGGAGCAAGAGCATCCCCCCCTGCTCRGCTCCGGGGTGGATCAAACATCCCCAGCCTCCAGCAGACGGGCCTGCAGGCTGGAGTGGATGTGCAGCTCTCACATACCCCTCAGTAACTGGGGCTTTGCCAAAGGGTCCCTGTCACCACAGCCCTGTCCCTCCCCTGCCTGGGGCTGTGGGTCCCGAGGGTCCCGGGGCAGGGACCAGCCCCCATCCCGCTGGGAGAGCGGCCGGGCCGGCGCGAGGGGCTGGGAGCAGAACCCTCCCCTCTATTGTTTTCCCACCTGTCCGAGTTACAAAGGGCCAAATGGATTTTCATGAAATGTTATTAAAAAATGAAAAGGGTTTGGCTTCCGGGCCGAGGCCCCGAGTGCCAAATCCGCCCCAGGCAGAGTTTTATGACTAAGTCTGTAATAAAAGCCTTTGAAAGGGGGGCTTATGACTAGAGCCTCCACAGACCCTCTCCACTCAAGGGCAGCACGTGGGGGATTGCGATGTGTTTGTATCCTGSTCAGCCTCTTCTGAAGGCTTTCTTCTGCGACAGGGACAGTGTTCCCCTCCGGAGCACTCGGCTGTGCTGGCAGTGTCCCGCTGGAGGCGGCTCCCAGGCAGGCAGGGACCCTTCCTCTGCCACAGCTTGGCTGCAGGAGCACTGAGGGACCAGGGGCAGAGGGCATGTAGCTCCAGACACATCGCAGGACAGAGCAGCTCCAGCAAGTCCCGTGCTTGGGGCATGGGAAGGATCCTGTGTGTCTTGAGGGTGGCTGGGGGGTACCCCGGGGCATCACCCCCCGGGGAGGGGGGTACCCTGTGGTGTTACCCCGTGCTCGAGTGGATGTTTCAGCCTCCGGAGAGTGGAAAAGGCATTTCTGGGGGTTTGTCTGAAGGCTGGAAGGGTGTGAGCACCCAAGGGCTCGGGAAGGTCTCTGAGGGTGAACTTGAACGGGTCCAGGACGGGGATGAGGGGATGTCACACACTGAGTGTGGCACACGCACTCCYCGCAGACCTGTTCCGGCTGCTCGGAATTCTGTGTGCAAACCTCATCTTTGAATTATTTGTAAATAATGTTCTCATTACTTTGCTAGCTCTAATTAGGACAAACGGGGGAGAAATGAAGTATTTAGGCTGATTCCCAGGGACACTGTGCAGAGCAGAGCAGCTCCGTAGGCTGCAGAGCTGGATCCTAGAGGGAGTGCTGGAAACCTTGAGCCGTTTAAATTTAGGCTGGGGAAGCCCTGGGGGTTAATGCAGGGCCTGTATTGGCCCGGGGAGGGGAGGGGAGAGATAAAGGGGCCTCCCCTTTAGGGGCGATCCCGGGGACTCCTCGAGGTCAGGGCTGGGCTCAGCCGGGTCACAGTTCCCCACATCAACCCCRTGGATTCTGCCCTCTGCGCGATGTCTGACAAATGAGCGCTCCTGCCTTTGTGCCTTCTCCTTCGCCTGCAGAATCATCAGGTACTGGACGGCAGAAGTGGCTGCGAAGGGACAAACCGCTGTGCCCCACAGAAGGTGGGCTCTGAGAGGGGAAACAGCCAGGTCAGGGTGCGGAGGGCGTGGCACAGGGTGCCCAGGGTAGCTGTGGCCGCCCYATCCCTGGAAGTGTCCCAGGCCAGGTTGGATGAGGCTTGGAGCGGCCTGGTCTGGCTGTCACTGTYGGGGCGATGGCTCTAGGTGGGTGGTACAAAGTTGGTGACACCGATGGGGCCAGGGTGGCCAGTGCCAAGCAGGGCACCCCCACAGCCCCGGCCCCGAGCCACAGCCCGTGCAGAGGGACAGCGGGCAGCTCCAAAGGAGGCATGGGCAATTCCCCCCTCACACCCCTGAGGAGGAGGTGGGGTGCCCGTGGGTCTGGCCGTGCCGGGGTGGGCAGTCCCGCTCCRGGAGCCCCAGGAGGAGGGAAGTGGGTGTTTGGGATTGTTTGCTGCAGAAGGGAATGAGCTGAAGACAATGTCAAGCTCTGTAAATATTTATCAGATGAATGGGAGCAGGGTTTGAAACGTTAGACAGCTGAGAAATGGCTGTTTTAATAATTCTCCTGATAAATGAAAACCTCGGGAGGGGGACAGGGAGCAGGTCATGGGGGAGGGGACTTGTTTAGAGATTTGGGGCTTGAGAAGCCATCCCGGGCCGAGAGGGGCCCATGGACCTTCCCCCTTGGGGACGAGGATGAGGAGCTGGGACGGCCCCGCAGGGCCTGGGCTCTGCTGTCCCCACGTCACTGCCTGTGCAGGGCTGGCTGCAGGGGGGACACAGGAGAGACAGACAGGGATGCAGAGGGGAAAAAGACACAATTCTCATTTTTCAGACCTAAAATTCCTGCTGCAGTCGGCACAGGGYGAATGTGCAAGCAGGGCATCCAGCTCTCCCCATTCTCCCAGTTAAGCATCTAAAGTTCCTGCCTGAGGAATGCATGAGCAGGGAAGCTCCCGCCTTGGGATCCTCCCTCTGCATCTCCTGGAGCCGTGCCGGGGCCGGGACCCGGGGCTGGSTCGGTGAGGCTCCTTCGGCTCCTGGCAGGGGACACCAAATCCCCAGGCAGGGGCTGCAGGTGAGCAGGGAGCTCGGCCCCACGGCTTTGCTTTCAGATGTGTGTGCGAGTTTGGAGCCTGCCCAGAGCTGATTAATTGCTGGCCATCTTGGAACGGCTGGATTTTTTTTTAAATAGTGTTATTTTAAACAAAACTTTGCCGTTCCCCTTTAAAGGAGACATCTGGGCTCCACGTGGCAGGCAGGGGAGAGGCTGCAGAGCGGGATGGGGCAGGGAGAGGCGTGTGCAGGGAAAGCACCGTCCCTGCATGGAGCCCATGGGGCAGCTGCTCCTGTGCCAGGCTGGCGCTGGGCCGGGACATCCCCACCCTGCTGGCAGTGCCAGGGCTTGGACAGGGGCTCTTTGGCCAAGGACCCCCAGGTTGCTGCAGGGAGGGGAGATTCAGCTCTGGTGACTTCCAGAGAACACCTTGGGGATAAACCCCATGGCAGTGCTCAGGAATAGCTGTGCTCTGGATCCATGGGGAGCACTTGTGCTGCTGCCAGGCGAGCAACAGGAGAGAGAGATGGGGGAGATAAACCTTCCCCTCTGCTCCTGAAACATCCCCAGACTCCAGGGGCCAGATAGGAATATCTCACGTGGGCAGGTTGTCCCATCAATGTCCTTTATGGGATGTGCCTCTGGGTGTGGGCATTGGGGGACACTGGGCTGTTTGGGGTACGCGGTGCTCTGGTCTGGCCTTTTATCTGCTGTGAAGTCTTGTGCTCCTCTATTCCTTGGGCTTTGGGGCAAGCTGGAGCACAGCTGAGACGGAGAAATAAAGCACAGCTTTTGTATTTATTTGTCTTTTAATGCTCTGCCATATTCACCTTTCAGGAAATTTCCGTCTGCTGCACGAGCTCCTTCCCGGCCCYGCTCAGCGGCTCCACATGGTTTCGCTTTCCTCGCAGCACCAATAAAGCYGTGAGTGAAAGCGGCTGCCGAGGGCTCTGCTCCCCCCGAGCCCCCCTCGCCCACGCAGGATGTCCGTGTCAGCAGCCTGCAAATCCCGCTCCCGCCCGGCTGGGAGCCCGGCACGGGGGCCGGGACGGGGCTGCCTTCCCGCCGGGATGCCGCGTGGACAGAGGGTCCTTACGGGGGAAAACTCCTCCAGGGAATCCCTTCGGAGCCGGACGGCTCTGCCCAGGCTGTGGGAGCTCACCTGCGGCCCCCGAGGGCTGGCACTGCCCGCGGCACAGGACGATGTTCCTCCAGGTCAGGCAGGAACCCGCACCCGGCACAGCACCCTAGAGCTTTGTTGGGAGCTCCAGCCCATTGCCCAGCGTTGCTCCATCAGCTGCGAGGCCTCCAGAGCCACTTTCCCCCCAAAGAGGGTCCTGGGAAGCAGAAATCGTTGCCAGGTTCTCCTCACTTCAGCCAACTTCTCAGCTCCCACTGTGAGAAACGTGTGTTTTTGGTTAATGAAAGCTGAGATTAACTCATGACCCCAGAGTCTGGGAGATGGCACTTTAATAAAACTGATAAATAGCAGCTTTCTGATAAAAATCACTTCTTAAAATGCAACACGATTGTTTTCCCTCCCTCCCCGCGGCCCCCCAGGCTCAGGCGTAGCTTGGGAGGGCCCGAGGGCACCGCGAGGGTGTGAAACAAGGAGGTTGCGGGCTTGTTCCCYGGCAGAAATTGCCTGTGGTTTGCTGCAGGGCTGGCAGGTGCTCTGCGCCGAGGCTCCGGCTCTCCGATGGGCTCCGGGGTTAGGAGCAAACACTGTTCTCCTTTATTCCTGCAGATCCTGCTGATAGCTCATGGAAAGGATTTTGGCTGCACCCGTGGTTCAGGCTGGGAGCTCTGACATGCGAGGGCAAAGCCTCATCTCTGCCAAGCCCCCTCCTCACTCTGCTCCTCCCCAGCCTCYGGCAAAGGCGGTGCAGGGCTCTGCCGGGCTGGAATTGCATTTTCCCACTCGCATCCCAGCCAGGGCTGGGCCTGCCGGAAGGGGGGGACCCTCCTGTCCCCCCTCCTGGTGACGGGGGCCTCATCTGCACTGTCCCACCAGCCCTCTGGGGGTGTGGGGCTGGGAATGGCCCCAAGGCAAGGGCCTCAAGTTGAGCCAGGGGAGGTTTAGGCTGGATATTAGGAACACTTCCTTCATGGAAAGAGGGATCCAGCCCTGGCACAGCTGCCCAGGGCAGTGGTGCGTCCCCGTCCCTGGAGGGATTTAACAGACATGTGGATGTGGCACCTGGGGACAGGGTCAGTGGTGGCCTTGGCGGTGCTGGGGAACAGTTGGACTCCATGGGCTTTTCCAACCTATTCCAAATGATTCTGGGATTGTATGATGCCATGCCTCTCCCACGGGGGCAGAGCACAGCTTCCTCCTGGACGCAGATCAGGCCCAGTGCTCAGTGCTACCCTGCTCCGACTGCCTTCACCCACTCCTGCTCTTCCTCCTGCTCCTGCTCCCCCTGGTGCTTTCTTGCCAAGCAAAGCTCTTTTCCCCAGCTCCCCCAACTGTCCCCATTTCCAAATCCACCCTCGAGTTACGGCTGAGCTGGGATGCTTGGGGAGGGCTGACTCTGCAAACCAGCCCCTGGTGTTACCTTTCCCTCTGCTCCAGGGTTTGATCCATCCTGGATAACCAGAGAGCCCTTCTGGGGAAAGCTGCTATTTTTATTTCAGTTCTTACACCAACCCGAGCACTTTTCTGCAGGCACAAAACAAATTCCACGTGGAGGAGAATTAATGTGGCCCCAGAGCTGTGCTGGGAACGCTGCAGACACGGCAGAGGAATGAGGCCATAGCCCTAAAGATGCCTTGGAGTAAGAAAATGTTCACTGACAAGGAAAGCTGTCATTAGTGGTTTGTGAAGGTGTTTGTCCTGCCTCGTGGCAGGAGAGGGAAGGGGAGAAGTGGGGTTTGGGGGGGCTGTTTTAGCCATGCCCCAGCACAGCAGCTCACAGCCCTGGGGCAGCAGCCCAGCTCCACCCAGAGGAGCCCGCAGGTCACTCAGGGTCCCCTCGGCTCTGTCCCCCGGTGCTGCCGGCAGGAAGGGGGACGAGCAGGACCTTTGTGATCCTGCTGTGCTCATCCCCATTGTGGTGCCTGCGGGAAGATCAGCAGCTGATTGGGGAAGTCATTTTCTAACAGCACAAATCAATATTTATTATAATGAAAAGGAGAGATTGATATCAGGAAGGGTGATAATAATAAAAAAACCCCATGTCTAAAGTTATTATTTGTATGTACAGCCGAGGATGAAAAAAGCATCCCCAAACAGAGGCTTTGTTGGTTTCTTTTCCTTTGTAGAAACAGATTCCTCTGATATTCTCCCTCAGATGCTCCCAGGCACCCTGCTGAGGTTTTGATGTTTGACTTGCATCCAGAATATTGAGCATGAAATCCAAACATTGTTCCTGGTGGCAGCTGAGGGAGACACGGTGAGGGATAAYGGAGGGGCCTGTGCCAGCCCTGGGGGAGAGGGAGACCAGGAGGCTGGGGAGACCCAGAGCTGGGGGTCTGCAGGGAGGGCAGGGCACCAACCAGACCCACATTTGAACTCCTCTGAGGTTGTTTTCTGTATTAGGGTTACAAACATCATGTCCAGGGCTCTGCCCCCGGCTTTGSTGCCTGGGCCACTGGGCAGGACTGTGACCTGTGGAGGCAGCAGGATCCCACCAGTCAGAKCATGGTCACAGGGAGGTGTCACTAATATGGGAACCACAGACAGCCTCACCTGGCCATGAGGTTGTGCGGTCACTTCCCAGACCCACCTCGAACTCTCCTGAATCCGGACCAGGTGAGGCAAGGGGATACTGCTAGAGAATGGCTTGGGACAGTCATTCCCAGCCTGTGGAAAGAACCTCTCCAAAAACTCAGAGACCATCCCAAACCTCAGCAGCACCTTCTCACCCGTGGTGGCTTCTCAGAGTGCAGCTTCTCCAACTCCACCCTCAGAATACACGTGGTCAAAGCAGAAGAAAMAAGGCCGATTTCAGGGTGGTGCTGTGGCAACGGGACTCAGAGGATGCTCAGACAGGAGCAAGCCTGGTCCTGTGCAGTTCCCTGACTCCTGCTCCCCAAATTCCTGCCCTTTGCCCCAGCTGGCAGTGAGGGAGAGCAGGGACCAGGCAGGAATGAGCTGCCTCCTTAGCAGGGTGAGCATTAGTGGGAGTGGGAAGCTTCCTGAGTAATCAATAAATCAGTTTTGTGTTCGTTCAATCCGCATTCCCTGTCTGGAAAAGCAGCCATTAACTAACTGAATCTTTGGGGGCCATACCGGGCTCCCTGGTGCTGTTCCCAGTGACACTSTGCTCTCTCCTGTCCCTGCCCTGTGCACCCCCTCGGCCAGCTCCAGCCTCCCCAGCAGCACTTTGGAAAACAAGCTGCATTTGGCATCAGGAACCTCACCAATCAGGTCTGGGATTCGTGTCCCATGCCTGGAATGTGCTGATCCCTGGTACTTTGGGGTGATCCAGTTGCCCTCACTACCACCCATCCCCTCCCTCCCTCCTGCTCGGGGCTCCCTCGCCCCAGGGCCGTGGGAGGGGGTTCCCCACTGTCCCCCCGTCCTCATTTCCCAGAGCTGACACCTGTAACTGTTCCTTCCTTTGCACAGCTCATCCCTGTTCCATTTTCCCTTCTGAAATGCTCTAAAGCTCCCGGGTTTGCTCCTTGAAAGAACTCAGAGCTTTCCTCTCTTTCTCGGAGATTAATTAGAGCTTCAAACACCTGCAGTAACTTCCTTCAATTACCGGGATTCTGCTCAGGAACTTCTYGAGGATTAAAACTTCTCCTGCCTTTCACTTGACAAAATCTTGCACTGAGCCAGGCCCTGGCCCCACTGGCAGTTACAGCTGAAAGAGCCATGAATTCGGGTTAATCTGCCTAAAACCCCACGGTGCGAGGAGAAGGGCTGTTTTCCTGTCTCCCAAGGATCCTGCCCAGGGAAGGGTTACTTTTCTGAGATCTTGGAGTGGATCTGAAAGCCAAATCCTTTATTCCTGCTCACACATCGCCATTTAAGTGCCCAGTTTTGCTCTTCATCTCATTAGTCGTGGCTTCCCGGGGCCAGGCAGGGCTGTGCCAGGAGGGAAAAGGGTCAGGGATGGGAGAGGAGCCGGGGGTTGCGCTGCTGGAGCTGGAAGGGGCAGGTGCCCACGGCAGCATCCCGGCACCGGTGCCTCCAGAGGCTCCTCAGGGGCCAGCTGGAATCCATGGCTGTTACCCCAGAGGATGCACAGCTCTGCTGCGCTGGGAACCTCGGCTGTTCCGGGGCACGGAGGAGACAGGGAAGGGAACGGAGAAGAGTTGGAGAAGCAGACAGAGAAGAGGTGGAAAAGGGGCGAAGACAAGATGGAAAAGAGGGGGAGAAGAGAGAAAAGGGGATGGAGGAGAGATGGAAAAGGGTGTGACGGTTCCCACGGGGCACACYTCACCCTGGGATATCACTCTGTCCCCTCCCTGCTGCCTGTGGCAGGATGGGACAACCCAGGGCACATCCTCACTGGAACCCACCAGCTCCCCACTTTGGTGACTTCTCCTTTTCCCAAGGGGGAATCTGAAGGGTCCCCTCCCCACGCAGGCACTGAGGGAGACCCAGAACGATTTGACTGATGTTTGTGGAGACAGCGAGGTGACAACACGGAGTGACAAACTGCTGCTTTCTCTCTGCCTCTAATTTCTGCAGTCACTGCAGCATCCCACGAGCCTTCCCCCGAGGATGGAGCACGGAGGGATCCGGGGGGGGCTCGGTGGCCCAGCACAGGGTCTGTGCTGTGAGCATGGACCCCTGAGCTCTTTGCAGTGAAGGAAGGGTGAAATTTGTATCATCCCAGTGAACTGATCCTCTTATCTGCATTGTCTGCTCAGCATCTAATGAACTAATGAAATATGCAACAATTCAGCTCTAGAACAGACCTCACTTTTAAATTAGCACTAATTAGAGATAATTATCTTGGCTGGTTTGATGTTTCTGTGTAATGAGCTCGGGTTTTCTTTTGTTAGGAATTGGTGTGGTCAAATACACGCAGCGCCGTGCTGGATTTCCACAAGTGCCTCCTCATTCCTGACTTGCTCCAACATCTCCGAGGGGTCCCCTCCCCTTCTGCGGCCATTCCCTCAGTGCCTTGTTGCTGCCCCTCCTTGGTGGTGGGGAGGGATGTAAGGGAAGAGCCAGGAAAAGGCACCACAGTCCCTGCAGCTCCCACCCTCCGGCCCTGTTCTCGCTCCCCCAAAATGCGGCTCTGGGKAAGGGGTAGGGCTGGCACATGGCTCCTGCTGGCGCTTGGCACCAGTGAGTCGTGGTACAGGTGGTCAGAGGTTCCCCTTCCCTGGCCCCATCCGCATCCTTGTCCCCTTCCCAAGCAGAACGACTGAGCAGAGCCCGAGGACAGCTCAGCCATGGGACACAGTGAGCGAGAGGCTGTGTGGGGCTGGGTTAGGCCTGGGATTAAAGCACCATCCTGTAAACAGTAATTTTCCATGAATCCCTCATTTTTCAAGGGAATTTTAACAGCCTGGCTGGTGACAAGCTGCCAGGGCAAAATGCTGTAAAGGGTGATAAGATCACACATCCCTCTAGCACAGAGCAAGGCACCCGTTCCTTGTGCTCCGTAACAGGGGAGCTACAGGGCCATGGGAGCCCTGAGGGACACGGGCGGGACAGCCCAGCATGGTGGGGCTGTGAGGGACAC